>CM024757.1:121975516-123175516 GCA_014218235.1 Colocasia esculenta | reverse complement strand
TAAGGGATATGATTTTTCTGGTATTTTCATTGGATTCAAATGGGGGGGGTACTTCCTTATTTACATTCCATATCATTTAAGTAAAATAACATTTACTTAAATGATATGGAATGTAAATAAGGTATGAGTTTCAGTTTTACAGGGTTCCTACTGACACCTCTGACTGAAGAAGGAAAGGTTAAGGTTAACATCATAGACTCGTGTATGTCGACAGACAGGAAGTGGTTGTCGACAACTACTGTCCTCCCATAACCAATTTCTGGGGTCTGAACACTGTTTGTCGACAGACCAGGGTCGACTGTCGATAAATGAAGACCATCTTTCGACAGGTGAAAGCGATCTGTCGACAGCTACTACTGGTTTTGTATTGTCTGGGTTCTGGAAGCGATCTCATCTTTCATTAAGTCGGTGACGGGTTCGAAGGAGCGGCTACAGATATGACGGTCCTTAGACGAGCCATCGACGTAGGTGGTTTTACAGTACCACAAGGTATGACAATACCATATCGTCCACATGTACTACATACATACTAGCTCATAAGGCTCCTGATTAACCCATTCCTTATTTAATAATAGGAAAGTACTACTTAGTGGTTTCAGGATATGGAAATGCTGCACAATTCTTGGCACCTTATCGTGGTGAATGATACCATATCTCAGAATACCAAAATCGTGGTAATGCCCCATACAAGAATATGTGCGACAAGTTCAATCATCGCCATGCCCAACTTCGCAATTGTGTGGAATGTTGTTTCGGTGTGCTTAAGAATATATTTCAGACTTTGAGGGAGGGCAATTGTTATCCTTTTCGCGTACAAGTGATGATTGTTCTTGCATGTTGCGTTGTCCACAACTTCATCCGACGCGAACATGGGGAGGACTACTACTTCAACCTACGCCAAATGGATAACGTTGAGGACAATGATGATCCTCCGGACGACCCTAACCTTGTGGTTACTCCTCCTGACATGCAAGCTGGGGAGATTCTTCGCACACAAATTGCTGCACAAATATGGGTGAACAATTAGGTCTTACACGACCAGGATGTCAAGCAAATATCTATGTTTCTATGTTCATAGCATTCTTTGTTTGTCATTCTGTCTACTTATTGTCAGCATGCTATGTGCATTGTGGGATGACGAGAAAGATTTTCTCCAAATATACCTCATTGGAGAAGAATATAAACTACACAAAGTAGTGAGGGGAACTCTCAACAATGATGGATGGGAAATGGTCTAGTACTTGTTCAATGAAGAATTTAGGTTGACTTGGCCACTGTGTTACTTCTATCATCGTTTTACTTTCTACAAAACGTCGGATTCCAATGGGATGAGAATACTACGCAAATAATTGCATCTGACCTAGTTTGGCAGTAATATTTTGAGGTTGCAATCTTCCATCTCTATCTTAACTCAGTTAGTTAATGATGTTCCTTATATACTTCTAACTGCATAATTGTGTTGCAGTTAAACTCTCTGGCTGTGTGGTTCAAAGGGCGAGCACTCACCATTCGTTCTGATCTCACACGTTTGTTTAGAGAATGGCTAGCATTGTAACCATATTACTTCTATGATTAGCATATGCTGTGATTGGATCCATGTTATCCTTTCATGTGCTTTATTATTCTGCTTTTATGCTATCATATTAGTGTTGTTTTTCACATCCTTAATCAACTTAACAAATTTTCTTATGTCATACAAATGTTGATTATATGCAGGTGTTCCGATTCTAACTCACATATTTCACAAATGACAAGTTATCCTCGTACTATAATATGTTTTGTCAATACCTGCATTATATTTGGTAGGATGGCATGAATGATGCAACCCACATATATGCATGCATTTACAAATGTATCATAGTAGTGTAGCAGGTGACTTCATTTGTGACAATGTGTGGGCACTGGACAATGATGAGCGAATTGTTTTATCCAATTCAACAGTTGGATGGTCAAATAGGCAACTCTGTTGAAAATGCGGATTTGAAATTCTGAGCCTAAAAACCACAAACTTAAACTATTACTTTCAATATTTTTTGTACAGAAACTCACATGCTCTATGGTTATGGTAAAGGAAGAATCGTTGACACATGTAATCAATTAATATTATTATACATCAATTTTCATTTTATTCTTGTTGGTTACATATATTGATAAATTTTTTTACAATTGTAGGGATGTATTGTTGTTCAATAGGGAGACAATAATTAAATGGAAGGCCTATAAGAGACATCATACTCTTATGTTTTGTATATCATTGGCGGATTGTGACTCTTGTTGTACATTCAGACTCGTTATATGTAGGATGATGATGTAAATTGATGTAAATAAAATACTATTGTTGTATATACGATGATGTGTGGTAATTTTATGAAATGAATGTTTGAAAGATATAGATGCATTTTTAGCTTTTATATTCTCATAGGTGTGTTAAAGGAACAGAACTTAAATGACGTAAAACAAAGGAAATGTTGTTCGTTTGTTTCCAGGAAAATATGAATATTTTATTTAATTTTAAAATTATAAAGTTATTTTTTTGAAAAAACTAACATATGGTTGACATTTTTTCCAAATTTGTGATAGTAGAATATGATAGTTTATAATTAAGTGATGTGTGATTGTGTAATTCGGGAAGGATCCATTATTTAAACGTGTATAACTAAAGTTATTAACAAAATACTTATCCAATAGGAAAATAATAATGAATAATATATATGATAATATATAACAAAAATATAGGAGACAATATATAATAATAATATGGTAGCATAAAGTATAATAACATAAACATGATGTTAGCATATAGTATTAACAAAATTAATGATGAATATTATATTATAAGTCATAACCTCCTTATATTTCATAATAAAATTAATATGATGATAGCATATAGTAGAGTCATAATATCATTTATTTAATGTTCATGTGCATCTATATAGCAAAACATAGATATATGTGATAATTTATAACAAAAGTATGGTAGCATAACATATAACAAAAATAAGATAGCATAGAGTATAATATAATAAATACGATGGTACCATATGGTAAAAAACTTTAATGATGAATATTATATTTCATAATCTCATTATATTTCATAATAATTAATATGATAATAGCATTTACATAGCACAAGATAGATGGTATTACATAGTACAATAAAAAAAGTAATAAAGAAAAGTAATGGAGGGTAGAGGATAAGGATATTTTAGGAAAGACAACACAAAAGTAGAGAGGTTAGTAATTTTAGTCTACCAAACCACAAAAATGCAAAGTGGGTTAACCCACTTTAATCCATAGGGTTAACTTATACATTATCAAATCAAATTGTACTTTAACCTGCTGTAAAATTGTGTCTGAGATTGAGTTGGGTTAACCCCAACCCTTTTCCAAAGTGATAGGTTGGGTGGCAAACCCTCTATTGAATTTGCAACACTTGTTGCAAACTTTTGATTTACAACAAATATTAACTAAACTCTTTCCATGGGACCCACTTTAACCCATAGGGTTAACTTATACATTATCAAATCAAATTGTACGTTAACCTGCTGTAAAATTGTGTCTGAGATTGAGTTGGGTTAACCCCAACCCTTTTTCAAAATGGTAGGTTGGGTGGCAAACCCTCCATTGAATTTGCAACACTTGTTGCAAACTTTTGATTTACAACAAATATTAACTAAACTCTTCTCCATGGGCCCAGGCCATTTTGACTATAAATAGCATCCATTCTTATTAGGGTTGTAAACGGGTCGGATTCGGAACCGGAAACACAGATTTCGATTCTGATTTCGATAACCGAAATATGATTCCGATTCGATAAGAATGGTTAGTTCCGATTCTGTTCCGATTCCGATAACATTACCGGAACTGAAATTCCGATAAGGTAAGGTGTTTACCATAATTTTACCTTGAGTTTATGATAATTTATCGGAATAACTGAAACTGATACCGATTCTGATTATTTTTTCAATTCTGATTCCGATAACTTATCGGAATATCCGATACCGATTCCGATAAGCTATCGGTATCATATTCTGATTCCGAAATCGATAATTTTTATCGAGATCGGGTCGAAATATCAAAATATCGGATTCCGTTTACACTCTTAATTTTTATGAGTAGGTGAACTACTGTAACAGGCCGAAGCAGGGTATCCTCTCCCTCTCTCTCCAGGTCTGGTTGGGGAGGGGAAATGGAGCTCTCCGACAGCTCTGCTTCCAAGATTGCCGCGATGTTGGATCTTAAGGCTCACCCAGAGGGCGGATTCTACAAGGAGACCTTCCGGGACAGCTCCATAGTGCTCCCCAAGTCCCGGCTCCCGCCTCAGTGTAATCTCCACAGCCTGCCCTCGGCTTACTCACATCTTTGCCCTCCTGATATGCCTAATAGCGGTGTTAGGTTGATCCGATCCAAGCGCCTGCTCTTCTGAGTCACCAGATCTCTCTGAATGACTTTGTGCGGGTTTCTTTGTGAAAGCTTGCCCCTTCTTCATCAACTCTGGATCATCTGTTGATTTGATACTGATGGGTTCGATTTGTTGTCGGCTTGTCCTGCGTTCACTGGTGTAGTCCCGACGACTACCTAGTGCTTGATCCCTCTATCCGATTATGTGTTTTCCTTCTGAAAAGTTAAGCGGTTTTAAGTTACCTTGAATCATTATGTGGATCTTGGTGACTGGGTTTTCCTTGATTTCACTTTTGCGAGTTGTTTAGATGCATGCTGGGTAACTTTAGTTTGCTTCATGGTATTTCACTCTCACCTGTAAAGAATAAAAAGGAATAAGGAGACTTGAGAAGCTTGAAAGAGTAGTGAAAAAGTCCGTGGGTCATGTATTTTTTTGTTGTGGGAAATATTCGTAAAAATGTCTTTCTTCCTTGTACTATTGGCACTCTCACTTGCAACACATAAGATTTGTTACATAAAAGCACTAAAGTCTGGGTTGAAAAGGTTTCACCTAGAATTCTAGTGTTTCTTTTGCAGTAGGTGATTTCATAGGAGTGAAAAGGCATGGAGAGTAGGATTGATGAACTTTGGTTAGCATACAGCTCTTTTTCATTTGTGTTATGCTTTTATTACAACAGTTTCACCTAAATATTGAGGTTTGATGTTGCTTTCTTAATTTTGTGATGATCTCCAGGCTATGGCAAATTCAGCTTTCAAACTTCAGTCTGAAGTGAAATAACAATTGAATATTTTCTTTGCTTTACGTAGGCAAAATAAAATTTGGGATATGCACTGTCATGTTTTGATTTTTGCTTATGCTTTGAGCATATGCAGGCGGTGTTTGTTACTACTTTACACTGGACAGGCGGACAAGAGTTATTGGAATAACTTTCTAATACACTTCATCCCACATATGATCATCATGGTTATCCACCAATTCCCAACAAATTAGGACTGGAACAATGACACTTCTCCACCCTTTCAGTTTATCATACTTCATAATTCATATTCAACATTCATGTTTTCAGTCTTACTTTATTTAAATGGTTTTCAATACTTCATCTCTTATTATGCTAACGCAACTCCTCTCTCCGGTGGATGTTTACTAACACATCCACCTCAGGATCTCATTTTACATTTCAACCACTCCTGCTTTCTCCATGTAGTTTCTTTTAGTAGCCCAACACTCTGCCCCACAATCTGATTGCAGCTTAATAGAACTTCTCCTGCACTTAGTATGACTCTAATAGTCACAAAGTATTCTCTAGCCGTTTTCCTTTCAGCCAACCAATGGAAACTTAATAAGAAACCTCAGTATTTGTAATCCAGTAGCTGTTGTATTTTTCAGATAAGTGTGGTTTCTGCAGGTCACCCCCTGATATGATTAAAATTCAGTTGCCAAACTCCAGTATGAAGTGGGATGACAGCCAAAATATTTGCTTTGCTTTCCTTAGAGTGAACTAATTCAGGGTTGTAGTTATGAATGAGCCATGGACTGCTCTTTTGGAATCTATGGGAACATTTTTAAGAGAAACTACTTGCAGCTTTAATCTGGGTAGTCTATTTAATAACATCCTCTTTTCAAATATGCTGAGTAATCATGAAAGCTTCAAGCTATTTTTGATCCCCACTTCGGGAGTCCATTCTTCTTTGTATCTTTATTAGCAAGTAATTTCAAAATGTTGAGTTTTGTATCCTAGTTTCTAAGGACATAGACAGATATATGCAACTAGAGAGGAAGAAATCCCTAGAATTTCTCATGCAATGCCCCTTGTTTATGATAAATTTTTCTAAGCATATGAGGATGACCTTTCCCAGTTGATTTTGAGGCCACAGAATAGTTAGTTAGTCCAACAACACAACGTTTCTTCAGCCCTTCTGGCACCATCATCTCATCATGTTGTTAAACTGGCCAATGCAGCCAATCATCCATCAATTCTTCTCACTGGTGGAGAACCCTTTTCCAGTTTCTTTGTGCATTTTGGTAGAATTTATGTTACTACAAGCAAAATTTGATGTTAAATCATTTGGAACTTGTAGGAGGCTAATATTGTCACACTATCGTAAGGTTGATTAAATGCTATTCTAAATTCCAACTGAAACCTCTTCAGACAAGGTGGATCGCCCCGTTAGCACAGCTATATACTTCTTGCTGCCAACAGGGAGTGTCTCACATCTGCACCGAATCCCCTGCGCTGAAACCTGGCATTTCTATAAGGGCGAACCACTTACAGTTAACCAACAAAAGCTCTTCACCTCTGAATGTTTTTAGCTTCATGGACATACCACCAATCATGATTCCTGTTTCCTCTCCTGTCTTAAAATACTAACAGGTCTTTGAGCTTCACGACGATGGAGAAGTGAAGTTTACCATCCTTGGCACAGACTTGGAGTCTGGTCAGCTCCTGCAGTACACAGTTCCACCAAACACATGGTTTGGCTCATTCCCAACCAAGGATGTGGAAAAATATGCAACTGATGGCAGTTCACTTCTCCTTGCTCAGAGCAGAGAGCCCGACCGCCATTACTCTCTGGTCGGGTGCACATGTGCACCTGCCTTTCAGTTTGAAGACTTTGAGATGGCCAAGTATGATGAGATTGCTCCTCTTGCCCCAAAGGCTGAACCATGTATCCGGTATCTTACTTTCTAGCTTAGTAGCCCGGTTGCTAATAAATGGTCCTTTTTTTTTTTTTTTACCGGTTGAAGTTGCTAATAAGTGGTCATTGGGTTGTTCATGATCCCACAATGGGACTATTATCCTTTTTGGGCTAAATATAAACTCAGTGGTCGTGTGGCTCCTACCCATGCCATGGGATGTGGTTTTGCAGCTGGCTGCTTTCCTTGATGACTTTCTACTTCTTTTTTTCCTTTTTATTTGGTGGTGGTGGTGGGGGAAGATTTTGTCTTCCCCTATAAAAAATGCTTGAGAAAAGGTGACATTTTTAAGGCAGAGGTCATTAGGAAATATCAAATCTTATTTGGCTTAAGACTACATCTCAGTCTTTGTTCGGAGAGAGAGAGATCTACGAAGGAGTAGATAATTTTTATTTTTAAGAAAAAAGAAAGTTCTTTGGTTCAGAGGTACGATTTCTTTCTCTTTTTTCCCTCTCAAGGAACATATAAATTTTTGGAACCTTTTACTTTCATGAATGAGTAACCTGGAGGAAATAACGTTTTTATATAATACAGTTTATCTAATTTAAAAAAATAGACGTATTTCGCTTAAATATGTAGAAGCTAATGAATTTGGGGACAATTTTAGCACTCCCACCCTTTTTTTTGAAAAAGAAATAAGTTTAAACTCATGTCTGGTGATTGCGTAAGGGGAGAAATATCGCCCACAAAGTGATATTTCGTACCAAAGTGATCAATGGTATCACACAAGTTTGACCTCAAGATCTTGAATAGTTACATTGTCGCCCATATTGGCAGAATTGGGGCGCAGATTGGTGGGGAAAAAAATATCAGAATTAGGGGAGGACTGCTGAGATTGCTTTACCTTGCACGAAAAGGATTCAAATATGTAAGAGGAAATCTGTTTTATGTGATCTTTCTCTCACCTTTTTTCAAAACTGAAGGGAGAGAGAGAAAGTGTGTGGTATGACTTAAAGAGTTGAGGGTTAGACTGATTTTAACATTGTTGAGTAGAGAGAGTTGATGCATCTCTTAAACGTCTTGTCATTGTGTCTATTATATTAATATGATTGGACATCCAAGGAGACGAGATTGTATGCACACATCGGTAAACCTCTCTCTTCGGAGTAGGTGGCGAGGTACTTTGATTCTTGTTGGCATTTAGTCAAATAGTTGTTGCATTTCGTTGGCATGTAGTAGAAGAGAAATGCTCAGTGTCTTTCAAGAAGAGTGATAAAGATGATGTGAATTGACTTTCAAATAATTTTATTAGTTGATAATTTTGACTTTTTTTTTTCAACTAATAAAAATATTTGCAAGACAATCTATGTCACCTTTGACCCCCCCCCCCCCCCCTTGAAGGACACTAAGCATTTCTATCATTAAAATGATTTGTTGCATGTACTCAATTAGTTAGATGGCGTGTCAATGGTCATTGTGGCAGCGCATCCCAGTTATCTCTCTAGTATAAAGAGAAACGAGGAGCAAGAGGCAGGGCATCCAAGTTCCAGAATTCTTGCATATTCCTCTTTCCGCTTTCTTCTAGAACCTTCATAGGAAACCCTTTCACTTATGTAGGAAACTCTCTTCCACCATGGAAGAGCTTGCCCAGAGAGAGTTTTCAGAGATCTTCTGGAGAGAGAGAGAGGGACCTTTCCAACCTCCAACCAAGACAACCACCACAAGCCCCCTTTCTATGTTCACTTCCACGTACATGAATTGATGCCGAAGAACACTTCAACACAAGCCTTCTGGGCAAACAATTTCCGGTTACAATATAAGCCCGACAAAGATGGGGTCCGAATTGATGCCATCGAGCACTTAACAACGCAAGCCTTCTTCTGCTCGAACAATTTCTGGTTCGAACTTTTTGTCAAAGACCTGAGGCTCTTAATGGATGTCGTAGAACAGTCGCAGCCTTCTGTTCAAGCAATTTCAGAATCTTTTGCCAGAGGAAGACGGGTCTGAATCTGCTTTGATGGTGCCAAGTTTTAGAGTATGCTCTGCAGAACCTTTTTATTTGTGTTAACCAATGGAGTCCCATTGGTTGGTTGCCCACGTTGGGCACCAAGGGTTGCCCAAGCAACTCTTGGAGATTGGCAACCGCCAGTGCGGTTTCTCCCTAGAGTCCCATGGACTCTATGACTCTTGAGGGGAGAGATGGATGTGGTTACACAGTCCCGGAGATACTCTCCCATGCGCACGAGAGGAGAAGGCTGATTCTCTCTCGTGAGAAAGAACACTGCGCAATACTCTCCCTCTCTCACTCTCTCTCTCACACACACAAGTGCAAGGCTTCTCTCACGGGACATCACCATCGGATCCCGAGGACATTTGGAGCGAGGAAACTACGAAGAAGACTCTTGTAGCCTTCTTTCCGATCCTACGAGATTCCGCAATGCACGAGGTACACACCTCACTCAACATCGAACATTGGTATCAGAGCCTTCACGTTCCTCTCTCCACGATGTCGTCCGACGATCTCCATGCGCAAGAGCTTGCCGCAATGGAAGAAGATGACTTTGAACCGATGGAGATCTCCACGGACAACGATGGGGATAGCGTGGTTGGCAGCGGGGCGACGCCCACGCAGGAATCCGTGGCGCCAATCAGATTTTGACGACTGATGACTGCAAGGGATTACGTCACAGCACTGTGCGCTTCTCCCTCGTCACGTCCAGTCGATGTTCACGGGCATGGCGGAGGCACATCACGCGAACTGGACGGAGGCACGGTTCGCGCGCCTACAGACGACGCGTACACCGGCCATGCAGGCCGCACTGGTGCGTCTGCAGGCGATGCGGACGACCGCCATGCAGACCTCGCAGCCGGCCACGTGAACCCCAGCCTCGCGAGAGGCCTCACTGACCGTGGCAGCGGCCATGCAAGTTGGGCGAGCGTTGTCCATGTGGGCGGGGCTGCCATCTGCGACGACCAGCACGAAGGCCGCGCTGACGCAGGCCAGCGCGGTGACGTTCGCGGTGTCTGCAGCCCAGGCGGGTGTGGTGTCCGCGGCCAGGGCGCGATGACGTCCGCGGCGGGGCCCGCGACCCAGGCGCTCACGTGGGCATCCACGCGGACGGGCGACGCATCCGTGGCCTCGCGGGAGGCTGCGGCCACGCGGGCCACGCGGGCTGGGTGAACCAGCACGATGGCCAGGTGTAACGACCCTCTTCATACCGGTACGATTATACCAATCCCCATCGGTATAAAGGGCGTCGTCACAGTGGGACATGTACCCAACACTAGTTGATAGGTTGATATGTACCTGGATAGCAATAGAGTATAGCGGAATAAAATAATCAGCTCAACTCTTACCCATCACTAACACACATTCCACAATCTAAATAGCGAAATTGAAAGACAATGTCCACCTTAATACAAGATAAAAGAACTACATTGTCCAAATATTGTCCATACAATAATCCTTTTCGTGCTAGGAAAAAAAAAAGTACAACTAGTAATAGCTCCACAAAATAGTCTTCTAATGACGATCCTCACCAAGCTTCCTTCTAGAAAAAGATACCTGTCAACCTGTACGCCGAAGCAAGAGTGAGTCCAAAGACTCAGCAAGAAAACCAAAGTCTTAAACTTAAACATGTCACACTCACAATATGGCATTAACATTAAAGAGATGCACACTATCATCAAATCACGAAGGTACTCATGGTCCTTACTCTCAACTAGCAAGACATATTATCTTCACAGGAGCATGCTTTAGTCTACCATAATTCTATTCTAAATCATGAGCATTACATCATACACATGCACTTATTATTACACTTAACATGTAGCATGATTCGTCCACACATTCTTTTAACCCATAGATATTTCTACTACTAGAGCATACAATTGAGCGTAAAGAAAAGAACAAGCTAGCACGATGACTACTTGCTTTTTACATGACCTTTTTGTATTTATTTATACAATTTGCTTGCTGTTTTAACATAATAAAATCACATGCACATGGTTCACATTTGTAGCATGACTTGAAGGTTAAAACATGGTGAAACCATTTAGCAATCCATGAGCACTTAAGTATAAAACTTTTATACTAATTGAACCTTTCAACTAGCATGGAATCCAAATATTTTTCATGCATTTGCCATATTCATAATCAATCTTTTGCAAATGTGAAAATCCTATTACATGCTCACTACCATTTCATTCACATGAGAGCTATATATATATACAATTCAATCACAATATGATAGCAATTAACGTGAGATTATCATATGTTTGAAAAGGAAGTTCCTAATATGGATTCTACTCATTCTTACACAAGTGAAACATCGTTTTGCATACATTTAGGTTGCTGTTTGGATATGCATTTGACACTTTCATGGCATATATCATAAGTTCACAATCTAACACATTTATCCCACATGATTGCACACTTACTCATTCACATTGTTCACTTTTACACATTTGACATGTACACATGTTCACACTTACACAATTTACACGTTTCCACATCATTTACTCTACCACTTTCACTTATCATGTATCACATCGATTGCACTTACCACGTGCCATGTTCACATATTTCACACTTTGTTCATTTTTCATTGCTTAAACAATTTGCCATGACACATAGTCTTAACCACCAGTAGAGGACACTAACAAATATCTCATAGCTCATGCTCATTCCTTAGCACAGCTCTCAACACAACTCATAACACAAATCATAACACAACGCATGACACAACTCATACACATACTCACCACCTAGGCAATACAGCGGTGAATCTTGGTAACTGCGCAACCGGGAGAAGCCCTCTCCACCCTATCCAGTGGTACTTGTCCACCTCCGGGGTTTTCCCAATGCCTTGGGACAAACTTATATCACATGGAGCCTTCTATAGGGACTTTTCTATATACGGCTCCCGATGCCTCTAGGGTAGCAGTGTCACATAGGCACAACTTTTACACTTTACTCATGCCGAGTTTTAACACGTATTTTACACATAACACTCGCATCTCCCTCATTTTCTCATGCACAATGTGACTCTGTTTTTCTCCTAACCATGCTACTACAGATGACCATAATTAACATTCCAGAAGTTTCATTAATCAGGTTAGGTTTAAGCAATAACTAACCACATTACGATAACATACGTAGATTATTACATTTCACATGAAAAACACATAACTCTTTATATACTGGTCCAAATGACCTGAAATTTTAAACACATGCTATTTTCGGGTTCAAGATCATAGCCTCAATTTTTCAGATTTTTCTGAGCTAAATAGAATTTACAGAAAATCAAGCATCTATTTTACATGCTATTTGAAATCCCTATTAGCATGGAAACCTAGCATAAGCATTTGATTTAACATGCCTCAGCCCTGACCTGACATGCCTGTATTTACACGACATTCTACCCGTATTTATTGCACAAAGCACGATTTACTAGAGAATTTAATAGTCCTACACATATTCTCTATTTTCCAAAACATAAACTCTAACAAATCATATAAACATGGGAAAAATCATAGAAATTGCCGGGGATGACTGATGCATGCATACATGGCTCACAACATTTAGCACTTTCCGACCCTCTCTAAATCATCCAAACAGTGAATCAAGAAGGTTATTATCTTAACATACATGCATTTTCACAAAACAATTAAATTGCATTACTCATACCATGCTCAATAACCCATCCACACACCACAATAGATATCTTACATAACGTATAGGGTTTATAGTATATCCTCATCGCGAGAAACCCATCGAAAATAGTCATTTAGAGGAGAGAAAACAGTTAACGGTTCTGTCCTGACGAACTCAGCGTCAATGTCTAGCCGTTTACAGGGGTTGACGACATTATCGCATGCCGTTAACAGATGCACTTGACGGCAAGGTCTCTTGCCGTCAAGTTCCTGTCTGTGTAAGAACACAGACTGAGCTTGGAAAAAGATTCAGAATAGGGGCTCCAGAACACGAATTAAAATCCACAAAAATTCCTGAGACTTAGGGGAATATCTAGGCTCAAGACATAGGGTTTACTTGCCTGAAGAAAAACCTCTAAACGGATCAAAATAGCCGATGAAGCTCTCCTTGGCTCTTGCCAAGAAGCCTCCAGAAATCCTTTGCTCCGGGTTCCAGGGGGTTGCAAGCCGCAGTCCAACGCCGGGGAAGCCTTCTCCTATGCTTGGACTTCCTCCTTGTCGAAGAAGATCGCCGGATCCAAGCCTCAGAACGCCGGATCTGAGCTCTCAAGGTCAGTCCCTCATCTCTTCTCTCAGCTAGGGTTTCTTTTTAGAAAAAATGAGCCAAGAGAGCTCTCTAGGATAGCAAAGAGAGGTGTTTTAAAGAATAAGGGGGCAAGAGGGGCTCGTGCAGGGGCTGAAGGGACAAGAGAGACGTTGGGAAGACATCTCCCCAATCAGAGGCCTAGCCCAATGAGTGTTCTCTGCGCTCTGCAGAGCACAGAAAATTAGGGATATTGACGTCCACATCCCTGGACGGCTACATAGGGTTGGCGTCCGTCAATATGGACGCTGACATAACATGGGCGTCCATGTATGTTGACGCCAATACACTCTTCTGCCAGAACTTAAAATCATGCAGAACCATGCTTAACCCAATCATACATGCACATGAAATCTATGTAGTATAGTGTATACACCACTACACCACGTAAATATCCAATAATTACTACTTATCCTACACATACATACATAGGTACATTTAAGATAACAACACGCACATGAATATCTTCATACGCATACAAAGTATAAGGTATAACATGTATATTACTACACCGGGCAATCAATAGCATTTATACCTAGGCATACACAAGCATACATGAATACACTAAGATGAGATGTACGTAGATATCTACCTATGCATACACACTTGATTTGGCATATATATAGTATACACACACGGGTGTAGCACACTTGTGTACATTATGCTTGAAATAGATGGATACAACATGCGAACCGATAATTAGATTAACTTGCGCAACTTTACCTAACATTGCTTAAGTACTATATGCATAATTTAGCCAATTGACTATCCTCACCTAATTATCCTAAAATACATGCATGTTATTCATGAGGAGTATAGAATCCCAATATAAACTACTAAATACACCTACCATGCTTGAACTCTTTATGTACATGTAATGTACGAAGTACAATGTACGCATTAACTAAACCATGCAATGAACCATGTTTACAATTAAACATACACATGCATATATAAGTACACCAAGGTGTTATGTGTGTAGAATTAGGTATACAATTGTCACACGCATAAGATAACATACATACGTACATACACATATGTACTTCATATGCTCTCATACAAAATTCCATGAAATAGGTAGTATAGGATATTCTTCAATATTTAGAAAATACTTACATAATATTACTCAAATATTCTGAGTCTAAGATTATTGGAAAAGAAAAGAGAATATTCATATTACTTCTTAATTTAGCTAATTGCTCACTTCTACGCGATATATATATATATATATATATATATATATAATGCTCAAGAGAAGTATAAAACTTATAGTAGGCACAATGAACTACGCATGCTATGCACACAACAAGCGAACTCCCAACACACCATTCATATACATACATATATATAAAAGAGAATAAAATTTTGGGGTCTAACACCAGGCGGCCCAGCGCGAAGAGGTCCGCGGCCAGGCCGCCCAGGCGGGCTGGCACGGAGGCCGCACAAACTGCGGCCACATCCATGGCGGCGGCTCTGCATGCCACGCACGCAGGCGCGAAGGCGTCCGTGGCCCAGTGGCGCACAGAGAGGTCCATGTGGCTGTAGGCGCCGCGAGGGACAGCCATGTAGGCCACGCGCACCGCCATGCAGGCAGGCGCGGTGACCACGGTCCAGGTGCGCGCAGAGGTGTGCACGGGAATCCTCGTGGCCATGCAGGCCAGTTTGGAGTGCGCATGGGTGGTCCCATGCATGCAGGCGTGACGGTTCGCGAGTGTGCAGGCGTGGCGCTGCGCGAACATGTTGGCTTGGCTGAGCGCATGGGTACTGGTCCACCCATGCCCAGGTGCACTTTTCTGGTGGAACAGGCCCGCATGAGGGCATCGGCCCGTCGGCGACATGAACTTGACCGTCTTGCCAGACGTCGAACTAATGTGATTTTGCCGAGCGGACCTCATGGTCGAGCTCGACTTAGCCGCATTATTGGACGTGGACCGGCAGGGAATGCTAACCCGGTCCCTCGTTGCCACCATAATGAAAATTTTGCGGTACGACGAGTCCGGCATCACATACGACATGTTCCCCGGTGCCGTCCATGACTCCGACCCGCCTCCAGACGATTGGTTTAGCTATTCTGATGTTATCGCATTTTTAGACATGATTTTATTAGAACTTCGGATCATCATTAGCTTCATGACTATGAGATTGTCTTATTTAAGTCCATGCAATAAATATATTAGTTAGTTTGATCTTGATAAATTGTATGATCCGATGCAATAAATTGTATTAATCCATGCAATAAATTTATTCATACATTTTATATTCAAGCAATCTATGTATGATCCGATGATTTAAAATCATGTGTTGAGAGTTTGAAACATGCATGATTAATTGTTATTTGAACATGCATGATTAATTGTTATTTGAACATGCATGATTAATTATTGTTCAAATTATTAGATATGTTTTGAGCATGATTAGTTGTGTTAATTCTTTTGACTATTCATGTTTAGTACATACATGCTTAAAAATTGAGAGATGTTAGTTCATCTCCCTTTACATTATTTGATCGAAATTACCTTAATAATATTGAATATTCTTATATAAATGGGAGATGATTGTAGTTCTCTAAGTCTACTTTCGATCTTATTATATGGAGAATATTTAATATAATAATGTAGATTTTTGGATCAAATAGACTGATGTGTAAAATTGTCAACTTAGCCTTCTCATTATTATCTTAAATGTAGTGATTCATCGATGGCCTCGAAGAATGTTATTGCTGACTTAACAAAAGGGATAAATTAGATGGCACTAACTATGACATATGGCATCGAAAAATCCAATATCTTTTGAACGAGCAAGAGTTGCTTGATCACATTACAACATCCATGACCCCGCCCGCAGAAGGCAACACTGCTCAACACCGAAGAGATCAAGAGGCTTACAAGTTATGGTTCAACAAAGATCGTAGCACGCGCTTTACACTGTTAAGCAGCATGCAAGATGATCTGATTGGCGAGTTTGAAAAGTGTAAGACTGCCAAGGATATGTGGGATAACTTGAAAATTGCTTTTGGAGGAACCTCTACCACGAGGTTAAGGGCTCTTGTTTTGAAATTTGAGACCCTCCGAAAAGATCCCTGTCAGAACATGACTGAGCATCTAAGGCTGATGTCAAGCATGATCCGCGACTTGAAATCTGCAGGTCACGATCTCACTGATGAGCAGCAGGTGCAGGCTGTAATAAGATCTTTGCCAGACTCTTGGACTCACATGAAACAAATCCTGACTCACAATGAGAGCATTAAGAATTTTTCTGACATCTCTCGCCATGTGGAGTTAGAGGCTGAGAATGAGGAAGTCATGCGCGCTACTGCCCTTGTCGCCCAGGGAGGCAGACAACAGGGCAAGAAGGGTCCAAAGAAGAACTTCAAGAGGAAGAGGAAAAATGTTACATCCACTTCTAAGGCGGGGCAGACACCGAAGCGCCAAAGAGGCAAGCGCGGTGGAAAGAGAGACAAGTCGAAGGCCAAATGCTATAATTGTGGACAATTGGGACATTTCGCTCGTGAATGCACTGAGTCGAAAAAGGTATTCCAATTTCTTTGCCCTCCAATTGTGCTTGTTTGTTCGCATATCCTAGTTGCTCGAACAAATCCTGAATGGATAGTGGATTCAGGAGCGACCAAGCACATAACAAGGGATCGAGCAGGGTTCGTGGATTATCGCCGAATCTCAGCGGGATCGCAAAGAGTATACATGGGAAATGGTTCCAGCGAGGAAGTCCTTAGAGTTGGTGTGTATCAACTCAAGTTAAAGACTGGACGAGTCTTAACTCTCCATGAAGTACTCTATGCGCCTAGAGTTCAGCATAATCCACTATCAGTCTCATCATTATTAGCATTAGACTTCTCTTTTTCTTTTGCTAGCAACCAAGTTGACATTTGTTTGAACAATGTTATATATGGTCATGCTATATACATGAATGGTTTGTTTAAATTAGATTTGGATTATCATAATTTTTCTGTGTCTTATGTGGTGAATACTGATAATAACCTTGATTCGAAAATTTGGCATGCTTGGTTAGGACACATAGGACAAGATAGAATGACAAGGTTAGCTCGAGAAGGCTTGCTAGGCTCACTCGCTAAAGTCAATCTTCCTATGTGTGAATCGTGTTTAGCCGGTAAGGCATGTCGCAAGCCTTTCGGAAAGGCTAAGAGAGCCACTAAACTCTTACAATTGATCCACTCCGACATTTGCGGACCCATGAGTGTGAAGACCCGTCAAGGGGCTTCCTATTTTCTCACATTTATAGATGATTATTCACGATATGGATATGTCTATTTGATCGCTCACCGCTATGAAGCGTTAGATTGCTTCAAACACTTCTTGGCAGAGGTTGAGAATCAATTAGGCAAAACCATAAAAGTTCTTCAGACAGATCGAGGACGTGGATATCTTTCGGATGAGTTCCGAACTTTATGTGAAGAAAAAGGAATATGTAGACAGTTAACTATTCCATATACACCGCAACAAAATGGTGTTGCTGAGAGACGGAATAGAACACTGTTAGATATGGTTAGGTCGATGATGGCGCAAGACAACCTTCCAACATCTTTTTGGGGGGGATGCTATAATGACTGCGGCCTACATCCTTAACCGCGTACCTTCACAGTCAGTTCCTTCCACCCCTTATGAGATATGGCGTGGTGAAAAATCAAATTTAGATAATCTACGGCCATGGGGTTCAGCGGGATATGTCCATGACCCTTCTCACAAGTTTGAAAAACTTGGCCCTAAAGCTAGAAAGTTTATCTTTATAAGATATCCTGAAGGCTCTAAGGGTTATGTCATGTATGGACAACATTCGAATGGAGGAATGATAGAAAAAGACGTCCGAGATGTTGTTTTCTTAGAAACGAAATTTCCTAGTATCGGAGACACTGGAAAGAGTCTTGATCTCCATGAGTTGGATGACCCTAATGATATTCTACCATCTTCCAGCAAAGGGAGGGAATTAATTCCTAACCAGGAAGTCGCCGGAGATAGTAGAGATGATCATGATAGTGGGAGCTTTGTGCCCAGTGGGAGCACACCTATAGAAGAACAAGACGATCAGATACGCCGTAGCAAACGTGGACACATGCCTCGTCGTCGATTTTAGATTGAAGAGGAAGCTCTTGTGTGCCAGCTTGCTGATGATGATGAGCCTACTTCTGTTAAAGAAGTATTAACTTCATCTACTAGTAAAGAGTGGAAGGAAGCAATGCAAGATGAGATAGACTCTATGAGTAAGAATCAAGTTTGGGAACTTGTCGACCTCCCTCCAGGGCGTAAGGCTATTGGAAATAAATGGATTTTCAAATTCAAACATAAGGCGGATGGATCTATCGACAAATATAAAGCACGACTTGTGGCGAAAGGATATACTCAAAAGGAGGGTATAGATTTCGATGAGACATTCTCCCAGTGGTGAGATTCACATCAGTTCGCCTTATTCTAGCCATTGTTGCACATTTAGACTTAGAACTTTTTCAGATGGACGTTAAAACACCATTTCTCAATGGAGAACTAGATGAGGAAATTTATATGGTGCAACCAGAAGGTTTTGAGGCAAAGGGACAAGAGCGCAAAGTTTGTCGTCTCAAACGTTCATTTATGGCCTCAAACAATCGTCTAGACAGTGGTATTTTAGATTTCATAAATCTATTATCTCATTTGGTTTTGAGATGATTGAAGAAGACCACTGTGTGTATGTTAAACGTATGGCGGAAAAGATTCTTATTTTGTCATTATATGTTGATGACATTTTATTGGCTGGAAATGACATGGAATCTATCGAAGCCACTCGAAAATGGCTGTCTTCTGTCTTTGAGATAAAAGACATGGGTGAAGCAAATTATGTGCTAGGAATAAAAATCACAAGAGATCGCTTGAATAAACTTCTGTGTTTGTCGCAGGAGACTTATATAAATAAGATTTTTGAGCGATTCCGGATGCATTATTCCAAACCCATCGATACTCCAATTGATAAGAGTTGTGTTTTATGTATCAGTCAATGTCCACAAACTGATAAGGAAAGAATGAAATGTCTAAAGTGCCATATGCTGCTGTAATTGGAAGCCTAATGTATGCCATGTTATGTACACGGCCAGACATTAGCTTTGCGGTGGGCCTTGTTAGTCGTTATCAAAGTAATCCGGTCTCGTTCACTAGAAAGCAGTTAAGAGGATTTTTCGATATCTCCATGGTACTTTGGACTTTGTCTTATGTTACAAAGGAGGTGACTTAAGATTAAGAGGTTTCAGCGATGCTGATTGGGCCGGTGATAAAGATGAGCGCAAATCCACCTCAAGCTATGTGTTTATGTTAGGTGGAGGGGCCATTTCTTGGTGTAGCAAGAAACAAGCGTGCATCGCTTTATCCACCATGGAATCAGAATATGTGGCTTGTTCTGCTGCATGTCAAGAGGCTATTTGGTTGCAGAGTTTGCTACAGCGATTGGCCATGACACATTTGTCAAAGGAGGCGGTGGTGCTGTATGTTGATAGCACATCGGCCTTGGCCTATGCTAAGGACCCTAAATATCATGGGCGAACCAAACACATTGACATTCGTTATCACTACATCCGGGATTTAGTTGCAAAGGAGTTGGTGGTCCTTCGACACATTTCAACAGGTCATATGTTGGCCGATCCACTAACTAAACAAATCCCGAGGGAGGCATTTGTAACCCATATTAGAAATATGGGATTGTGTAAATTGTAATGTGCACAATATGTATTGACAATTAAGTAATTATGTTTTCCTTCCTTATGTGTGTCTATGGTTGGAATACTTTACACATCAAGAAAAGTGTCATTAGGCTCTGAATGGACCCCCTCATACGGGTCATTCGCCTTGGCGCTAAGAAAGCGAGCAAGATGAGACAATTTTTATTTATGGCGCTATGAGAGCGAGCAAGATAAATTTATATCTATGGCGTTATGAGAGCGAGCAAGATATTTTCTTTTTATTGTCGCCTTAAAATGAGTTAAGATGAGGTCCCTCTGGATCGATCACAGGATATGATTAGAATCAAATCCGTGAAGCCTTCATTAAGCCGGTTGCTAGTTTTATGATAAGAGGTCGTGAGACTCAGGTTAGCCGCAGTGGGAGTGGCTAGACTAAGAACCGTATGGTGTTTTTATTATGTTGTATGTGACACGCCCATAATGATGGAAGAACACCATAACATGTGTACATACCACATGTGCGTAAAACGACCCTTGAAGAGAATGATGAATGAGATCTCTGTTTCATCATTGTGTGAGCTCTTGGATCATAATTCATTGATCCATCTGTACCCTTAGGACTTGAGATCTATGTCATGAAAAGGAAGCTTGATGTCGCTACTTTAGCATGCTTCTTAGGGCTATGGTTGATACAGTCTAACGGGACATGACTAGGAAAGCGGTCAAGACTAATTGAATTGACATGAGAACTCAAGAAAGACATCTGAATATTGCACCATGTTTTGTGGCTCATACCTCGAGGGACTATGTCGACTTAGTGGTGATAAAGTCGTGAGCACAAAACGTTCGAGTTTTGACGTCGCTAATTTTTTAAGAGATCGAGGATGTCAAAGCTGGTGAATATTGAAGATATCTAGGGTACTACGGGATTCCTTTGGAGTATTGTGATCTGTTAGTTTTGGTGATAACTTAATAGATCACTACTCATTTGTTGTGCCGACTCTCGTAAGGTCGCTCACTCCATTCGCCGTATGTAAGATTGAGAAGCAAGTGTAGAGAGATGATCTTTGTGAGCAACTGACTTTTTATTGTGCCCTATGTGGGCAAGTGGGAGATGTTAACCAATGGAGAACTATTGGTTGGTTGCCCACGTTGGGCACCAAGGGTTGCCCAAGCAACTCTTGGAGATTGACAACCGCCAGTGCGGTTTCTCCCTAGAGTCCCATGGACTCTATGACTCTTGAGGGGAGAGATGGATGCGGTTACACAGTCCCGAAGATACTCTCCCATGCGCATGAGAGGAGAAGGGTGATTCTCTCTCGTGAGAAAGAACACTATGCAATATTCTCCCTCTCTCACTCTCTCTCTCACACACACAAGTGCAAGGCTTCTCTCACGGGACATCACCATCGGATCCCGAGGACATTTGGAGTGAGGAAACTACGAAGAAGACTCTTGTAGCCTTCTTTCCAATCCTATGAGATTCCGCAACGCACGAGGTACACACCTCACTCAACATCGAACAATTTGCAACTTGCTTTTTGGCTTATGCTTTCGACATTGGGAAATAAGTTAGGTAGGAAAGATTCCAAATAATCTCCCGCGGCCACATTGATGATAGTTTATGGTATTTTGCATCACTTTACCACACATCAACACTGCGCATCGGACTTAGAGATTCATTTAACAGATGCCGGTCATCTTCATCTGATCTAATCTCTCATGAATTAATATCGAACTAGTCACCAAATGTACTATATTGAGACGTAAAACTGTAGAAGGATACAACACAAATGAGGAATAAAATCGATATGCCCATGGGCCATGAAGAGCATATATGCGTTTCCTTATAGAGTACTAAGTATCCTTCTTGTGGACACTTTTGCAGAGAAAACCACATGAGGGAAGAGATACCTTGATGATTAAAGGTCGTGGCAGCACCAAAAACTCATTATAGCTATTCCCTCTTGTCTTCTTCTGGTGGAGAAAAGTCAATGGCTAACGCAGTTTTGGGTTCTGGAGAGGATGAGCTCCAGTTCTCTTTTGCATGCGAGGAGGCAGGCTTTAACAACGACAACGTATCCTCCCGGTCATCACTTCCATCATCAGAATATGAATACCTGAACACGTGAATGTTTTTAACTTTTAAGTCATTGCTCATGGCTCAGAAAAGAACTTACAAGAATAATAGAGGACATTGTCCCAAAAGCTTGTAACATCAGTTGTCCATACAAAGAGTGGAAAGTTGGATGAGAACTTGTAAAAGTCGATATGCTCATTAAAACTCAGGAACTGAATTAAGAGAAGCAGACCGTAGTGGCAGTACTAGCATTAAGCATAAGAAACAATGACTTGTTGCCAGTGATTATGGAATTTAAGAAATATATCAACAAGTAAACTAGACAGTGGTTTAAGAAAATGGATCCTCATTCTCTGAGATATTTCTAATGAAGAGTAAAAGGAACGTAATCCTTGTCTCTTAGGTTGATTTGTTCCAAGTCTGTGCAATTATCAACCCTGAGGTGTGTTAAAGCTGGTTCTCCCCCTCAGCTGATCAAAACTAGAACACCTTATGCGTAGGTATATACATACACGAGTATTATCTTGTAGAATAAACTGTAATAGAGCATTGTAGTGGCATTTCCAGGACAGGATGATTTTGGTAGTCCAGGCCAGTCGTAGCTCAGGTAATTACATTCATATCTGGAGATAAAATAAAGGGAGAATTACCAATCAATCCCTATTTTTTAGGGGCTTATTTTTAGGTCTCTGACTTCTTTAAAAAACTATGGAATTACATATTTATGTCTGTGAATATAAGTATGTAAGTCAGATATCTAAAAATAAGTCTCCAAAAAATAGAGACTGATTAGTAATTCTCCCTAGAATGAACCTGCGAGAGTAGTTTATCAGATTCCGAAACGAAATCATTATCATATTGCTTTTCAGCCGCAGTTGCATTGATGAAGTGGGGAATGCAATGCACAGAGTTTCGAGAAGACAGACTCAAAAAGATAGGACCCTGAATTTACGTCATATCAAAATTTAACAGGATTCCCATTTAAAAAAAAGAGAGAAATATCTAAAGTTTCATGATAAAATTAGAAATACTTGAAATCTATTAATGTCTGCGTGCCATTCAGCAGAAAGTTCCAATAGACATGCGAAAACTCATTAAAGAAAATTGAAGTTTCTCAGTTACAGGAGTGGTTTTGAAACTCATCACTGGAACTGGAGTTGGGACATTATGTTGGTTGGCAATCCCTCTGATGCTATCATAGGAGCTACCAAATAGTGGCCACAAACCGATTTACTTCACATGATGTTTTGCTGCCTGTTAGGCTATCTTCACACATGCATGTTTCTAGTAGGGAAAACTTTATGCTCATAGGCAGCATATTCTCAGTTCACATGTTTCACAGATACATTCATACGTGAGGTGCTAACAGCAAATGCAAGATGTGAATAGGAGACCGTTACAGTATTTAGAAGTCTTTTAATGGCTTACCGCATTGAGTTTTGAGAAGGTGCCCATAATGCGCAGATGACACAAAGTAGAGAAAATGATAGCACCTGCCAGAAAGCAGGAATAATCCAGGCGCTCTGCCACTTCTCACTGTATACATCAGTCGACTTGAAATAAAGCTGTAGAGATGGTAATGAAGAGGCTTATTTTAGATTGTGTTATTCTTCCACAAAGATAACAAAGTCATTTTAGTTTATAAGATTTTTCCACAGCAAAGCAACTAGATATCTAAAGTTCCACGATTACAAACTTCTTAAAGGAACCAAATGTAGAATTCGGATTATGGCCTTAAAACATAAGCTGTTTGACTTCTTGTAAGGAAATCTTGGATGCGCAAACGCAGCGGAAAATGAAATTTTAAAATGATTTCTTTTGCGGATCGGTTATGGGATTGCAAGAACTCGATCTGATCTAGGAGAAGAACATGTTTCTTTCACCTTGCAGAGATTTGAGATCTCCAACAACCGGTGCAGACGTTCCTTGGGATCATCCTAGCCGCACAATCGCCCGGCCTCTAGCGGTGTCCACACGAGCAACGTAGATAGGGACGCCTTCTCGTACTCCACGCTTGCCCTCCACCCTTGTGGTCTCCCCTTTGTCCTCTTCTCTTCACAAGAGAGAGACAAGAGAGATAGTAGATGGAGAGAGAGAGAGAGAAGAGAGAGAAGATGGGAGGCGGCCAAAGCTTGGCTTGGCCGCCCCCTCTCTCCACCTCCCTTTTAAAGGGATTAAAAGAAACCCTTAAATTTAATTAATTAATCCCATTCAAAATGGGATTAATATTAAACCTCTATAAATATCTCATATTTATATTAATGTCCCTATCTTTTGAATTGCTCTTTTGTGTGTGACCCTCTAGGCCCAATATCATTCTGGTAGTAAGCCCAAATAATATTAGAACCATTTCCAATATTATTAGAACTCTTCTAACTTGAATTAACTTTTAATTCATATAAATTAATTATCTCATAATTAATTTATCTTTGGCTTACAGATCATGGAACGTACCAAGCAACAAGCCACGACCCCCAGATGATACAGGGGATTCTTAATCCATTGGAACCTTTTAGTCAACAGTTGTCGTGCAACTATAATCCCTCATTCAAACAATACCCCTAATCACATTTGGAGTACGGCCATGCTGTCAGACTCCTACTTTTGTGATTAGATAGTTCATATCCAACAATTAAACTAGAAACTCTTTTCTAATTAATTGTGTGACCTTGGCCAGGGATTTGTCTCGGATATGATTCTATAGGGCATTCTCTCTCTGTTGATACTGAGAGTGAATGATCCCTTTTTAACACTCACCAGTCTTCGCACGTTTCATGACACACCTAATTATCTTACTGTACTAGATTCACATACAGTGAATCTATAAGTCAAACATCAAAGTATGACAATCCCTGTACAAGACATCTATGGTGTCTCAGGTCTAAGGATCAGTTGTACTACTGTGACATAGAGTTTCTTGACTGACAGTCAAATATCATCACCGTCCAGAAACTCAATATCGGATCAGTTCAGTGAACTCATTCTCTAATGAGCACCTGCATACTCACCTTAGTGTCTCCACACAAATGACTGTGAGACCAGTCAGCTTCATCATATGAACAGGTGTATGTGCACTGGTCTAACTGGTCCACTTGATGTCCCACTCAAGTGTCCTATGACCAGGAACATTTAGAACTTGTGTTTATAAATATCAGATCTCACTATCAAAATCTCATTATGATTCTGACATTAATTGCACAAATTCATGGACTTCATTATGCGATAAAATATAAAACATAATGAACAAAAATGCCAATAATTCGAATGAGATAATTTAAGAAAAGTTCCATTACATAAATGTAATTGGCTTGTAGGGCATACAATTCTTTCAATCTCCCACTTGCACTAAAGCCAATCACCTACATGTCTGATCCCCATCATAGACCGGTGAAGCTCAAATATAATTTGAGACAAAGGCTTTGTGAGTGGATCTGCAATGTTATCAACTGATGGAACTCTTTCCACCACCACATCTCCTCGAGCAATGATTTCTCTTATCAGGTGAAAGCGCCGCAGAATGTGCTTCGATTTCTGATGAGACCTTGGCTCCTTCGCCTGAGCAATGGCCCCATTATTATCACAAAACATGGGATAGGACCAGAGATGTCGGGGATGACTCCAAGATCTGCGATGAACTTTTTCATCCAGACTGCCTCCTTAGCAGCTTCAAAAGCCGCAATGTAACGTCGTGTGCTTTTCGGATCCATGCGGATCGTGTGTATTGTGGTTGTGGCGGCCGTTGTGAGGCCAATGTGAGTTGGTTGTGTGGAATGTATGGTGTGGATGTGTGGATTGAGCAGGTGAAATGCAGGGTTAGTCCTGAAATGAAATAGGACCTGCTGCAGTTCAGTTGGAGTTGGCGGCCAGGGGTGGCCGTTGACTGGTTGGCATCCAGGTAAGTGGACGTTGACTGCATGAACTTGGCAGCTTAGGATGTGGACGTTTAGAGTGGCGGTTGCTCTTGGCGGCATAGGGGTTGACGCCAACCTGAGATTTCTGCAGGTTATAGGCTCACCCGAGGGCAGGTTTCCTACCCTGTTCTCAATCCCCCTTACCCCAGCTTGTTGCCCCAGTGTTCCTAAAGCTTCCAACAGGTACTGAAGGGTGCTTGGAGGATCGTGGAACGCGTGGCGTCGCCGAATTGTGCGAGGAAACGTCTTGTCGTGGTGCAATTCTCGTGGGAACTCGCGGAGGGTTCGGCGTGAACCGGGAAATTGCGGGAGGTTCTAGCGTGTTCTGAGGTAGGGGACGAACCCGTTTAGCTCCATAGAAACATTAAAACACATCGTAACCACCTGAATCAGCATGATAATGTATTTTCGGATTAAGTTGCACCATACGGGGATAATGGGTGGTTTGAGTAATTTAGTGAACAAAGCATGCTGTGTTGGGTTGTTTTGGGTTCATGCATGTTTAAAGAACTGTTTCAGTATATTTTTCTGTAGTTTAAACGGTTGGAAAACCTGTAGAGCCGGATTAGGGTTTCTGCAGGGTTTGAGGCCGAAGAACTTGGCGTCAACATCGCTTATCGCCAAGCTCCTCAGCCAGGATGTAGATGACCAGATCCCTTGCCGTTGACTTCTTGTAAGCGGCAGTCGATGATGCTGCCTACTGGTTATGAACAGAAATGACTAAGTTACGGTATTTATCGATAATGCGTGTGTATTGGTACATGAGGTGCACTGAGTGCACATAGCTCTCGTGTTTAGCATACAAGGTATGCTGTTAGTTACTTACTTTCATGATGCGCGTTGTATTACGCGAGTCAGTTGGGTTCACGTGTAGTGAATCATTGTTATTTGAGGTTTACGTGAGGTTTCACGTGGTTTGTGTGTGACGTGCACGTGGTTCTGTGTACGTGGCTAGTAGTACGACGCCTACCGTGGTTACCTCTCCAGTTGGGTGCCCCAGGTTCTTTGTGAGCCAGGCTGTTAGCTCGGGGCTTTGTTCCGGTACTTGTGTTGTACCGTCGAGGTCTGTGTCGTCTGACCTGGACACCCTCACTCTTGTGTTTGAGTTGCACGTCCGGCTGAGGGAAAGACGACAGTGGGACAGTGACACTTGTGTTTGTCTTTAGTCACTTGTAGCGCGCTCGTAGTTGGGGGTACGGACACCAGTAGTCGACACTGGTCCCCAGCTAGTCCTTTTCCAGTGCCTCACTCTAGAGAGCCCGGGCCAGGGTCTCCTGAGGTGTCAGGCATGGGCCTGCGACCGTGTGGTCCGCAGGTGGTGGTGTTTAGTTGGTCTCCACAGTTGCTTGACCTTTTCACGTGGAGCGGCAGCTGGACCTTTCATCCGTGGCTGCGAGACTGAGAGGTAGACCTGTGTTAGCTTGTCCGAGTCAGTTTCTGGTGTCGCGAACCAGTTCACGTGGCTCGTGTTGGCTGTCTCTACTTTAGCTTGTACACCTGTACTGGTTTGCCGTTTAATTATTAAAGTTGTTTTACGTAGTCGGCAGACGGTGAGTACTTTTACAGCTTTAATATTCTTTTTAGCTGTTCTATAAATTGTTGGTATTGTTTACTGCTTTCGTACCTGTGGTTTTGGTTTGCTCGGTGTTGGGGGAGTTCCCTACTGAGCCAGTGACTAGCGAGGCTCACCCCTACCCCCACAGGTGAGAGCGAGGAGGACGTTTCACGACCGTCGTCCAGTTCAGAGCCGCGTTGTAGCAGTGCAGGGTCAGTACCTCCAACGGTGTAGTTCCAACTGTGTAGTACTCCAGCAGTGTATTTTAGTTAGTTGTTTACTTTCTTCAGTTGTACCTTGGGGTATGCCCCAGGCTCTTGTACTTCTTTTTAGTTTTTGTGGAAATTTGGCTATGTAACTTGTGAATTATATATATATAATGGTGTGTTCCTTTGTGTTTACACGGACTGTGGTTTGGTTTCCCTTGCGAGGTTTCGGCCCGTTCGCGGGAGGCGGACTCGGATCAAGTACGTTATCGGTTTAACGGGCTTGGCCGAGGCATTCCGCCACAGTTGGTATCAGAGCGAGGTCCGTGTTAATATAAGGGAACTAGAAAGATACATAGCCTTATTTCAGTCTTTGTACACTGCTGGTAGGGACCCTGGTTTTTGATAACTTGTTGTTTTGATTTTTGTTTGGTATTTTGTTTATGTAGAAAATTTCTGGAATGGCTGATAGAAGAGATTGGGATGGTGGAGGAGATGATCCGGAGGAAAGCACCCAGCGTATGATAGAGAGGATCTGGGAAAGCCTCACGGATATTCGGGCGAGGATGGATCAGCAGGCGCCGGTACCACCAGTTGCAGTGCCACCTGGGGATGGAGAGGCTGTACCTATAGCTCCAGTCCCACCGAGAGTGGAGGTACCTTTTGCAGCACCTGTTCCACCACCACCACCACCACCAGTGTTGATAGCAGAAGAACCAGTGATGCAGGTGGAGAAGTTTCTGAGATTGCAGCCACCTACTTATTCAAGAGGGCCGAATCCAGATACAGCTGAGCATTGGGTTCATGAAATTGAGAGGGTCTTTGCGACTATGAGGTGTCCGGCAGCAGATAGAGTTGTATTAGCTGCTTATCAGTTGAGGGGCTTTGCCTTGGAATGGTGGCGACTGAAGATGCAGACCACCTTCGCAGGTAGGACAGAGGAGGCCATCACTTGGTCGGAATTTCTTGATGTATTTAACGATACATTCTTTCCGATTCAAGTGCAGCAGGTGAAAAGGGAACAATTCCGGACTCTTCAGCAAGGTAACTCTTCAGTTCTAGAGTACCAGATGAGGTTTATGGCACTCATCCGTTATGCACCTTATGTTGTTTCTGATAATAATATGATGGTTGAGTACTTTATTAGAGGCTTGAGAGTGGAATTGCAGGATGCGATAGTACCTCTTATGTGCAAGACAGTGGAAGAGGCAGCTCAGAGAGCAGCTACTTTGGAGAGATCTATTCGGACTCGTCAGGTGGGCGAGTCAGGTTCAGGTAGTTTCCGATTACCGTAGCAGTCAGTGGGTGCAAGCAGGGGTAAAGCACCAGCAGGACCTTCTTCATCAGGCTTCGGTAAATGGGGTCAAAAATTAAAGCAAGCATTTAAAGGAAAAGGAAGAGGATGGGGAGGTCGTCCGCAGTTCCAACAGGGCCGAGGTAGGCCTGAGGTGGAGGAGTCGCAGCAGAGTACTGCCAGGCAGCCTGTTACTCCACCGGGATATAGATGCTATAATTGTAATCAGCCGGGACATTTGATCCGCAATTGTCCCAATCCGAGGGAGTATGGATATGGTAGAGGTGTGCAGCAGCAGCAGCAGCCTCAGCAGTTTCAGCAGCCACAGTCAGGTCATGGCAGAGGAGCACCGCAGCAGTGGGGAAGAGGCCGGGTTATGGCTGTCACCCGAGCCCAGACGGAGGCATCGAATATGATAGAAGGTACTTTACCTCTTTATGAATATTCAGCAAGAGTTTTATTTGATTCGGGTGCCTCTCATTCTTTTATTTCCGAAGAATTTCTGGATTGTATAGCTCATCCTTTAGAGGAGAAGTCTTGTGAGTTGGTAGTGGAGGTTCCTTCAGGTGAGTTTTTGCTCACTTCGAGCTATATAGATGAAGCTCCTGTTATGATTGAAGGGAACCAGATGCCGGGTCGGTTGTATGCCCTGCAATTAGCAGATTATGATATTATTTTGGGTATGGACTGGCTTAAGATGTATGGAGCAATGCTTGATTGCAGAAAGAAAAGGATCAGATTTTGTCATCCTAATGGTGCGGTATTTGAATATCAAGGTATGCCTTTTTATACCTCTAAGTTTCTAATTTCTGCAATTAAAGCTAGAAAGTTGATAAATGCTGGATGTGTGGCTTATTTAGCCTCGGTAAGTCTGGTAGAAGCTAGTCAGCCAGTAGAAGCAGTTCCCGTGGTTAGGGAATTTCCTGATATTTTTTCTGAGGATTTGTCTGGTTTAGCTCCACATAGAGAGGTGGACTTTACTATTGAGTTGCTGCCAGGTACCATGCCGATCTCTAAAACTCCATATCGGATGGCACCAGCAGAACTTAAGGAATTGAAAAGGCAGTTAGAAGAATTGTTACAGAAAGGGTTTATTAGACCGAGTCATTCCCCGTAGGGAGCGCCGGTTTTATTTGTGAAAAAGAAAGATGGAAGTTTTCGGATGTGTATTGATTATAGAAAGTTAAATGATGTGACCATCAAGAATAAATACCCGTTGCCGAGAATAGATGATCTATTTGATCAATTGCAATCAGCAAAGGTGTTTTCCAAAATTGATTTGAGGTCCGGGTACCATCAGTTAAGAATTAAAGAAGAAGATATAGACAAGACAGCATTCAGAACTAGATATGGTCACTTTTTGAGTTTGTGGTTATGCCTTTTGGGTTGACTAATGCTCCTGCAGGTTTTATGGATCTGATGAATAGAATTTTTCATCCATATTTAGATCAATTCATTGTGGTCTTTATCGATGATATTCTGATTTACTCAGCATCTGAAGAGGAGCATGCAGCTCATTTGAGGTTTACCCTGCAATTGTTAAGGGATAACCAGTTGTTTGTCCAAATTCAGTAAGTGTGAATTTTGGCTGAAAGAAATTCAGTTCCTGGGTCATGTTATCTCTGCTAGAGGAGTGGCAGTGGACCCAAGTAAAGTGGAAGCAGTGATGAGATGGGAAGTGCCTAGGACAATAACTGAGATTAGAAGTTTTCTGGGATTAGCAGGTTATTACAGGCGCTTCATTCAAGATTTTTCTAAGATTGCGGCACCTATGACTAAGTTGACCAGGAAAGGGGTGCCTTTTGTGTGGTCCGGTGAATGTCAGAAAAGTTTTATGGAATTAAAGAAGAGACTTACTTCAGCACCTATATTGACATTACCGGCAGGGAGTGGAGGTTTTGTGTTGTATACTGATGCTTCAAGGAGAGGTCTTGGAGCAGTACTTATGCAGCATGGTAAAGTGATAGCGTATGCGTCCAGACAATTGAAGCCAGCAGAGGAGAATTACCCCACTCATGATTTGGAGTTAGCAGCAGTTGTATTTGCCTTGAAAATGTGGAGGCATTATCTGTATGGCGAGAGATTTGAGATCTTTACAGATCATAAAAGCTTGAAGTATATCTTCTCGCAGAAAGATTTAAATCTTCGCCAGCGCAGATGGATCGAGTATTTGAAAGATTATGATTTCAGTTTGGCTTACCATCCGGGTAAGGCCAATGTTGTAGCAGATGCCTTGAGCAGAAAGGCATATATGAATTTGATGATGATTAAAGAGTGGAAGTTGTATGAAGAAGTAGCGGAGAACTCCTTATATGTGCCCAGTAGTCAGCGACGGGCAGTGCTAGCTGCTAGTGCTGTAGAGCCGTCTTTGTATTGGCAGATAGTTGAAGCTCAGAAAGCAGATGCCAGTTTGGCTGAAATTGTAAAAATGGAAGGAGTTACTGTTGATGATAATTGTGTGGTCAGGCTCAGGGGCAGGTTGTTTGTTCCTGCAGAGAGAGAGGTGAAGCAGCGAGTATTGGAAGAGGCTTATAAATCTAGGTACACTATTCATCTGGGTAGTACTAAAATGTACCATGATTTGAGAAAGCATTTCTGGTGGCCTCTTATGAAAAAAGAAATAGCAGAATTTGTTTCAAGATGTGCTATCTGTCAGCAGATTAAAGCAGAGCATCAGAAGCCTGGAGGGTTGTTGCAACCGTTGCCTATTCCACAGTGGAAGTGGGATGATATTGCTATGGACTTTGTGGCAGGTTTACCAAGGTCGAGTTCAGGGCATAATGGAATATGGGTATTTGTTGACAGATTGACCAAGGTATGCAGATTAGTGGCAGTGAGTATGTCTTGGACAGTGGACAGGTTGGCAAATATTTATGTTGAAAAGATTGTTCCACTGCATGGTATCCCGAAGACAATTGTGTCTGATAGAGATCCAAGATTTACTTCTGGTTTTTGGAGAAGTTTGCAGAAGGTGATTGGAACTGAGTTGAGGTATAGCTCCGCTTATCATCCTCAGACAGAGAGGACTATCCAGACAATTGAAGATATGTTGCGGGCTTGTTGTTTAGTTTGGGGAGGTAGCTGGGAGCATCATTTGGGAATGGTTGAGTTTGCCTACAATAATAGTTATCATACCAGTCTTGGGATGGCACCGTATGAAGCTTTATATGGAAGGCCATGTAGAACCCCATTGAACTGGCATGAAGTGGGAGAAAGGCAGTTAGTGGGTCCTGAATTGATTCAGCAAACCACTGAAGTAGTGAAGTTTATTAAAGAGAAATTGCAGGCAGCTCAAAGTAGGCAGAAAAGTTATGCAGATGTCCGGAGAAGACCACTTCAGTTTGAGGTGGGAGATTTTATTTTCCTGAGAGTTTCTCCAAGTAAGGGAATCATGAGGTTTGGCAAGTCTGGAAAGTTGAGTCCAAGATATGTAGGACCTTTCCGAGTAATAGAGAGAATCGGGGAAACAGCGTATAGGCTGATTTGCCAGCAGATTTTGCAGATGTGCATGATATTTTCCATGTCTCCATGTTGAGAAAATGTATTGAAGATCCAGCTCAAATAATCAGATATCAAGGTGGTGACCTGAGGCCGGACATGACTATGCCAGAATATCCGGTGCAGATCACAGATCGAAAGATGAAGAAGCTGAGAAATAAAGAAATTGAGCTAGTTAAAGTGAGATGGGAAAATAGGTTGGGAGGTGAGGATACCTGGGAGTTAGCCGAGGAAATGGCTAAAGGGTATCCCTATTTGTTTGAATAAGCTTTTGTATTTCTTTTTAGATGATAGTACTTGTAAAGGTGTGTATGTTTAAGTTGTTTAACTTTGAGTTATGTTATGAATTTCGAGGTCGAAATTTTCTTTTTAGATGATAGTAATGTAACGTCGTGTGCTTTTCGGATCCATGCGGATCGTGTGTATTGTGGTTGTGGCGGCCGTTGTGAGGCCAATGTGAGTTGGTTGTGTGGAATGTATGGTGTGGATGTGTGGCTTGAGCAGGTGAAATGCAGGGTTGGTCCTGAAATGAAATAGGACCTGCTGCAGTTCAGTTGGAGTTGGCGGCCAGGGGTGGCCGTTGACTAGTTGGCGTCCAGGTAAGTGGACGTTGACTGCATGAACTTGGCGGCTTAGGATGTGGACGTTTAGAGTGGCGGTTGCTCTTGGCGGCATAGGGGTTGACGCCAACCTGAGATTTCTGCAGGTTATAGGCTCACCCGAGGGCAGGTTTCCTACCCTGTTCTCAATCCCCCTTGCCCCAGCTTGTTGCCCCAGTGTTCCTAAAGCTTCAAAGGTACTGAAGGGTGCTTGGAGGATCGTGGAACGCGTGGCGTCGCCGAATTGTGCGAGGAAACGTCTTGTCGTGGTGCAATTCTCGTGGGAACTCGCAGAGGGTTCGGCGTGAACCGGGAAATTGCGGGAGGTTCTAGCGTGTTCTGAGGTAGGGGACGAACCCGTTTAGCTCCATAGAAACATTAAAACACATCGTAACCACCTGAATCAACATGATAATGTATTTTCAGATTAAGTTGCACCATACGGGGATAATGGGTGGTTTGAGTAATTTAGTGAACAAATCATGCTGTGTTGGGTTGTTTTGGGTTCATGCATGTTTAAAGAACTGTTTCAGTATATTTTTCTATAGTTTAAACGGTTGGAAAACCTGTAGAGTTGGATTAGGGTTTCTGCAGGGTTTGAGGCCGAAGAACTTGGCGTCAACATCGCTTGTCGCCAAGCTCCTCAGCCAGGATGTAAACGGCCAGATCCCTTGCCCTTGACTTCTTGTAAGCGGCAGTCGATGATGCCGCCTACTGATTATGAACAGAAATGACTAAGTTACGGTATTTATCGATAATGAGTGTGTATTGGTACATGAGGTGCACTGAGTGCACATGGCTCTCGTGTTTAGCATACAAGGTATGCTGTTAGTTACTTACTTTCGTGTTGCGCGTTGTATTACGCGAGTCAGTTGGGTTCACGTGTAGTGAATCATTGTTATTTGAGGTTTACGTGAGGTTTCACGTGGTTTGTGTGTGACGTGCACGTGGTTCTGTGTACGTGGCTAGTAGTACGACGCCTACCGTGGTTACCTCTCCAGTTGGGTGCCCCAGGTTCTTTGTGAGCCAGGCTGTTAGCTCGGGGCTTTGTCCGGTACTTGTGTTGTACCGTCGAGGTCTGTGTCGTCTGACCTGGACACCCTCACTCTTGTGTTTGAGTTGCACGTCCGGCTGAGGGAAAGACGACAGTGGGACAGTGACACTTGTGTTTGTCTTTAGTCACTTGTAGCGCGCTCGTAGTTGGGGGTACGGACACCAGTAGTCGACACTGGTCCCCAGCTAGTCCTTTTCCAGTGCCTCACTCTAGAGAGCCCGGGCCAGGGTCTCCTGAGGTGTCAGGCATGGGCCTGCGACCGTGTGGTCCGCAGGTGGTGGTGTTTAGTTGGTCTCCACAGTTGCTTGACCTTTTCACGTGGAGCGGCAGCTGGACCTTTCATCCGTGGCTGCGAGACTGAGAGGTAGACCTGTGTTAGCTTGTCCGAGTCAGTTTCTGGTGTCGCGAACCAGTTCACGTGGCTCGTTTGGCTGTCTCTACTTTAGCTTGTACACCTGTACTGGTTTGCCGTTTAATTATTAAAGTTGTTTTACGTAGTCGGCAGACGGTGAGTACTTTTACAGCTTTAATATTCTGTTTAGCTGTTCTATAAATTGTTGGTATTGTTTACTGCTTTCGTACCTGTGGTTTTGGTTTGCTCGATGTTGGGGGAGTTCCCTACTGAGCCAGTGACTAGCGAGGCTCACCCAATCCCCCACAGGTGAGAGCGAGGAGGACGTTTCACGACCGTCGTCCAGTTCAGAGCCGCGTTGTAGCGGTGCAGGGTCAGTACCTCCAGCGGTGTAGTTCCAGCTGTGTAGTACTCCAGCAGTGTAGTTTAGTTAGTTGTTTACTTTCTTCAGTTGTACCTCGGGGTATGCCCCAAGCTCTTGTACTTCTTTTTAGTTTTTGTGAAAATTTGGCTATGTAACTTGTGAATTATATATATAAAATGGTGTGTTCCTTTGTGTTTACACGGACTGTGGTTTGGTTTCCCTTGCGAGGCTTCGGCCCGTTCGCGGGAGGCGGACTCGGATCAAGTACGTTATCGGTTTAACGGGCTTGGCCGAGGCATTCCGTCACATGCAATGTACTCCGTGTAACACCCCGGCCCCTTGGCCCTTGGCCCCATCCTCTGGGTCGCGGCAGGGCGACTGTCGCGACGTGGTTCCGATCGTGAGCAATGTCTGGTTCTGCTTCATATTGCGACAGGGGGAATGTCGCCTTCTTGAATGCGACATACCCTATGTCGCCTTCTGGTTTGATGGATTGCGACAGGGGGTGTGTCGCCTTCTTGAAGGCGACATGGCCTGTGTCGCCTTCCCATCGCGTCGCCCCAGACGCAGTCTGACAGATGTGACAGGCGTCCTTGTGTCAGTACGGCTCTGGCGGTGTCGGGTGAACGCGACAAGATGGCTGTCGCCTTCACTTTTTCGAATTCCGAGATTTGACCGTTGTCAGTGGAATTGCGACAGGGGGTATGTCGCCTTCTTGAAGGCGACACACCCACTGTCGCCTTCTCGTTCCTGTGGCGACAGGGTGGTATGTCGCCTTCACAGGATCCGGGCTTAAAGCCCGGGCGCCCGAGCCCTTCCCCCTCTCTCGCGCCTCTCCTTTCCCCCTCTCTTTCTCTCGCCCTCTCGGAGCTTCCGGCGGTTTTGGGGTGCCTCCCCCGCGTTGAGGCGGCTGTGCTGAGGAGGGTGTCGCTCCGTCCATGCAGGGGTCGCATTCATGCCGTGCGGTGCGAGGAGGAGACGTTTCAACCTACGAGAAGGCCTCAACGGGTGCGTTCTTCGCGTGGAGGTAGGGACGCCCGATCTTCTCGCCCTAAGCATGCTCCCCTTCCCCTGCAAAGCGTGTTTCCTTGTGGTTTGGGGGTTGGGAGTGTGAGTTTCCATGCTCGTGTGAGTGAGGTTTTCCTCCGAGCGCAGAATCCATGTTCTTGGGTGTTTAAGGGTGGTTTGAATGCTTTGCTAGCTTCCTAGCATGATAAGCATGCTCCCCTCCCTCGCCGTGTAGCGTTTCTCCCGTTTTGGGGAGGTTCCCGGAAGAAGAATCTCCGGAACCCCCGACTGGCCTGAATGCGACATACCCTGTGTCGCCTTCTGACTGGTAATGCGACAGGGGCTATGTCGCATTGAGAATGCGACAGAGGCTATGTCGCATTCAGAAGGCGACATGGCCTATGTCGCATTGAGAAGGTGACAGGCCCTATGTCACCTTCTCAGTCCAGAGGCAGGTTGTGCTTCCGCCGCTTCCGTTTTTCGCTTTATTGTACCCGTGGCACCTGTGCTAGTTCCCTAGTACGGTCTCTCACTAGTCGTTCGCCCAGTGCGCGGCACTTGAGGGCTTGTCCCGTGCGAGAGGTTGTTACCGTTACCTGGGACCCCCGTCCTCGGGAGCCTGTTGAGGGAGTACTCTGGGCTACGAGTGTGCTCGAGTTGGCAGCCACCTAGGCGGACTCTGGAGCTGAGGGAAAAACGGTGGTTAGGACAGTGGCGTGTGAGTCGCTTGCAGAGCTCTCGTGGTTGGTCTGGGACGCCGAGGACAGTTTGGAGTTCTACCCGGCGCAGGCCAGCCAGTCCTTCTTCTCACTGCCTCGCTCCTTACGGCCCCGGAACCGTTTGGAGAGGTCAGGCGTGGGACCGTAGTCCGGCCAGACTACGGCGGTTACTGTTGTGTTCCTTGTGTCCTACCTCGCTCTGACGAGATGCGAGGGCCAGGACCTAGGTCGAGGATAAGACGTCTGTGGACGCACCTGACCGTTTGACTAGTGGTGGTGCTTTCCGTAGCTAGTGTTCCTTGTCCAGGCGGAGTCCCCTCCGTCTGTGTTTACTAGCCGTGTGGTGGTCACGACGAGCAGTCGTACGGAGTTTCCGACCGAGAGTACTTTCCGTACCGTGTTAGCTTTAGCTTCGCTTCCGCACTTCCTTTTGTAGGTAGAAAGATATAAACCGCCGTCTTTCCTTTATTAATAATTGTATATGTTCCTCTGCCTGTTTAGAGCCAGTAGGAGATTGGTAGTCCCTACTGAGCTTCTGTTGTGAAGCTCATCCCTCTGTTTTCCAGGTGAGTCTTCCCAGCAGCGGCAGGGCGCGCGTCGGGCGGAGGAGACGGGGCGGTAGTCTTGGTCCCCGTAGCTAGCAGTGGTTCCCCCTCTTAGTATACGTCACCCTCGGGGTATGCCCCTAAGGGACTTGTCTTTCCCCTTTCCTTACTTGTACTAGTGTGCGTGCGTTGGGACTGTACTTAGAGCGGTACGCAGCGGTCTCGCTTTACTTTCCTGTTTCCGCTTGTACGCTTCTAGCTTAGCAGTTGACGTTTACTTCCGTTACATATCCTGTCAGACGTGTGTTATAGCCCTTCCGGGTCCCCCGGATCCGTGGGCGGCGATCGCGAAAATTGGGTCCTCGGCGTGGGCCGAGGGTCGGGTTCTCGGGTCGTTACACTCCGCCTCAGTGGTTGAATCAGCAGTAGTTTCCTGCTTGGAACTCTTCCAACTTACTGCCCCACCATTCAGAATAAACACGTACCCTGAATTGGACTTGCTGTCATCAACATCAGATTGAAAACTTGAATCAGTGTAACCCTCAAGTTTCAATCCATTTCCTCCATAGACTAAGAAAAGATCCTTAGTTCTTCTTAAGTACTTAAGAATACATTTCACAGCCTTCCAGTGCTCTTCGCCTGGATCTGCCTGATACCTGCTCGTAACACTTAGAGCATGTGCTATATCAGGCCTTGTACATAGCATTGCATACATGATAGAGCCTATGGCAGATGCATATGGTACTCTACTCATGTTCTCTCTTTCTTGGGGAGTCTTAGGAGACATCACCTTAGAGAGATAAACTCCATGTCTTATTGGTATAAGACCCCTCTTGGAGTTTTCCATGCCAAATCTTTTGACAATGGTGTCTATGTACATAGATTGGGACAAGCCTAACATCCTTTTAGATCTATCTCTATAGATCTTTATACCTAGTATATAGGATGCTTCACCCAAATCTTTCATGGAGAAATTCTTTGACAGCCAAGCTTTGACAGAAGATAACATACCTACATCATTCCCAATGAGTAGTATGTCATCCACATACAAAATCAGAAAAGTGATGGCACTCCCACTAACCTTATTGTACACACATGGTTCATCTTCATTCTGAATGAAGTTGTAAGATTTGACTGCCTCATCAAATCTTTTGTTCCAACTGCGGGAAGCCTGCTTAAGTCCATAAATGGACCGTTGAAGCTTACATACTTTGCCTGGATGCTCTTTTGATGTGAATCCTTCAGGTTGTATCATATACACTTCTTCCTCTAATTGTCCATTGAGGAATGTTGTCTTCACATCCATATGCCAGATCTCATAATCATGATAGGCAGCAATGGCAAATAGAATTCTGATGGATTTTACCATGGCTACAGGAGAAAAGGTTTCGTCATAGTCAACTCCTTGTCTTTGACGATATCCTTTTGCCACCAGCCTAGCCTTATAGGTGTCAACCTTTCCATCTGCTCCAATTTTCTTTTTAAAAATCCACTTGCATCCAATGGGTACAATACCCTCAGGTGGATCCACCAAGTTCCAAACTTGGTTAGAATACATGGAGTCCATTTCAGAATTCATAGCTTCTAACCACTTCCCAGAGTCAATACTAGTTATTGCCTCTTCATAGGTCTTAGGATCCTCATCCACATTGTAGTGTACATTATGTCCCGTTTCAATATGTCCTACATATCTTTTGGGCAATATATGTACCCTACTTGACCTACGAACATTTTGTGTGTCAGGTTCTTGAACAGGTTCCTTAGGCATTGATGCGCTAATTTGTGGTTCAAGAACTTCTTCTAGATCTACCTTATTCCCACTGCTTCCATCAAGGATGTACTCCCTTTCTAGGAATACAGCACGCTTAGCGACAAATACCTTTTGATCGCTAGGATGGTAGAAATAGTATCCATAAGTTTCCTTAGGATACCCCACAAATCTGCACCTTTCAGTCTTGGACTCTAATTTGTCCGGATTATGCCTTTTTACATGGGCGTGGCAACCCCAAACCTTAACATGCTTAAGGTCAGGCTTTCTTCCTTTCCATATCTCATATGGAGTGGAAGATATTGATTTTGATGGAACCCTGTTCAATAGGTAAGCAGCAGTCTCTAAGGCATAGCCCCAGAGTGATGTGGGCAACTCAGCAAAAGACATCATAGACCGTACCATATCCAATAAAGTACGGTTCCTCCTTTCAGAGACACCATTCAATTGTGGTGTGTAAGGAGGTGTCCATTGGGATACAATCTCATTATCTTTAAGGAATTGATTAAATTATGTACTTAAGTATTCTCCTCCACGATCAGATCGAAGAGTTTTAATACTCTTTTCAGTCTGTTTTTCCACTTCATTCTTGTACTCTTTAAATTTCTCAAAAGCTTCGGATTTGTACTTCATTAAGTACACATATCCAAACCTTGAAAAATCATCAGTAAAAGTAATGAAGTAGATATATCCACCTTTGGCATGTATGGACATAGGCCCACATACATCAGTATGTATAAGTTCTAACAACTCTTTGGCTCTCTCTCCATGTCTTGTAAATGGGGAATTGGTCATTTTACCCATGAGGCATGACTCACAAATTGCATATGATTCATAATCAAATGGGTCTAAGTACCCACCTTTATGCATTTTGTTGATTCTTTCCTCACTAATATGACCCAGCCTACAATGCCAAAGATAAGCTTGATTTAAACCTTCTCTATTCCTTTGTCAACTTTGTTCACATTAAGGACATGTGGAGCATTATCTAAAATAAACAATCCATTTGCTAATGTTCCATTGGCAAACCATTCACCATTCAAAAACAAAGAGCAACCATTGTTCTCAAAGTTAACTGAATATCCAACTCTATTTAAACTAGAAATAGAGATAATATTCTTAATTATTGAAGGAACATAATAGCAATTGTCTAAAATTAAAATAGCTCCAGAGGGCATCTTGAGATTTGCAGTTCCCACAGCAATAGCAGCAACCTTTGCACCATTCCCGAGCTGTAGGTGAACCTCTCCCTTGTCCAGTCGCCTATGCCTTGCCAGCACCTGCAATGAATTGCAGATATGAGATGCACATCCAGTATCCAATACCCAAGATGTAGATCTTTTAACTGACAAGTTAAGGTCTATCATAAACAAACCTGAAGCTTCTGCAAGCTTCTCTTTTGCTTTCTCTGCAAGATATATCTTACAGTTTCTTTTCCAGTGCCCATCCTTACCGCAGTGGAAGCACTGTCCTTTGTCCTTCTTGGCTTCTACTTTCTTGGCAACCTTTGCCTCAGTCTTGAAACCCTTGCCTTTACCGACCTTCCTTTTCTTGAAGGCTTGAGTAGCCTTTCTTTTCTTGTTGGTCTTACCAACCAAAAGGATTGCGGGCTTTTCCTTCTTTATTGCATCCTCAGCAGTCTTCAACATATTAAGGAGTTCAGCCAGTGACACCTCAATTTTATTCATGTTGAAGTTAAGGATGAATTGAGAGAAAGAATCTGGGAGAGATTGGAGGATGAGATCAATGCTGAGTTCATTATCCATAATGAAGCCCAAGTCAGCTAACTTCTCAATCCACTCGATCATCTTCAGAACATGATTCTGAATAGATGATCCTTCAGCCATCCTAGCTCGGAACAAATTCCGTGATATCTCATATCGTTGTGTTCTAGTTTGCTCCTCAAACAACTCTTGTAAGTGGAGCAAAATGGCTTTAGCATCCATCTTTTCATGCTGCCTTTGCAACTCATTGCTCATAGAGGCTAGCATGTAGCATTGGACGAGAGTGGCATCTTCCTCATATTTTTGATAAGCTATAATTTCTCCCTCATCAGCACCGTCACCTGGTGTGGTAACTGCCGGTTTATCAAGGACATACACGATTTTCTCAGCAGTGAGAACTATTCTCAAGTTCCTGAGCCAATCGGCATAGTTTGGACCAGTAAGTTTATTGGCATCCAATATGCCGCGGAGTGCGTTTGAGTTGGCCATGGTAATCTACAAAAATAAATGCAAGAATAAATACATTGCAGACATTCATAATATTAAGATATGGACTTTAATCTTAACATGCTCCCACTAAATTTTATCGAATTGCATAACCCTCATTAGCAAGACGGGAAATACTTGTTATTTCCTAGTGGTTATCGGAATCCTATTAACATCATGCATGTGGCCTTGTGGTAGCACAACAAACCACATCATGTATAATAGGTAGACAACTCTTGTCAATTGTAACATTTTACAACTCCTGATTTATTCGGCCTCCCAATCAATGTGGTCTTGTGGTAGCACAACAAACCACAAGGATTAGGTTAAGTCAATACCACCATTACATAGTGGGCATGGATTAGTAATGTCACCCTTGTGGTAGCACAACAAAGTAACATCATGCCTCCATCCCACTTATGACATCTCCATGTCGTAGATTAAAGTCTAGCTTTCTAATTAAGTTGACCTTGTGGTAGCACAACAAATCAACTCAATAGAAGAGTTGTCCTTTAAATCTATAATGATGGAAGGCCACGTGGATCATTCTTAATGTCTCACGCTTATTAACTTAATTTTAAAACTTTGAGGGATATTTTTGAAAAATTTGGGTCTCATCTAAATTATCGCGTCACACACAATAAATATTTACATATAATACATCGCATGCACATATGTACCTATTAAAAGCAGAAAGTATATATCATATATATACATATTAGTGGATGATCATGGACGTGAACTAGGGTGATCACACTAGAGCCACAAGTGGATCACAATTAGCCTATGGAGTTTTAAGCATCACATGCACACGTGGACTAAAAAAAATTGGATCATCCTCTCGCGGGTGTAGCTTTTCCATCTTGAACGTCTTCTCGTTCTAAGTCCTCCAAAAGTACATAAATAAAATAGGCACGCAGGCCTTCAAATGTACAACAATTATTTATTAAGAAACCTTGATCTAATCAAGGGGAGGTACATTTTGAGCATAGATAGAAAATACAACCCGAAATATTAGAGAGAGGGTGAGGCTCGCAGGCCCCAATAAATACAATCATATCATACACATAGCCACAATGTTTTAATAGTCCATGATCATCCACATCCATACATACATCATATGCATATATAGATATCATATAATTACTACAATTAAATGCAATAACTATAAGAAATAACTCTTATTTCAAATTTAAAATTCAAATATTTTAACTTATTGGGTTTCCATAATTGGTGCCATGAGATCCACAAAATGTGCTGATTCATTGCTTTCATAAAGACAATGTTTAACTTAAATGGCTCCTTAAACCAAGGGATTCCTAATTAAATGGTTTCCAAAATTTATGAGCTTTAAAACCATAAATTTCTCAATTGAATGATTTCTAAAATCAATGACTATTTCAATTGAGGAAATCAATAGGACAGTTCTAAAATCCATCACTAAATCCTAATTTATTCACAATATAATTAGGAAATTTGAATCAGAAATCCCAAAAATAAGGAAAGGCCAGCCTGTGGGTCTGCTGGCGCCTGTGCACAGCCCCCATGGCGCCCAACACGGCGGCAAGCGCCTGCGCGCGTGGGCGCCTGGGCGTCTGGGTGCGGGGCGCGGGGCGCCTGTGCGCGGGGCGCCTACGCGCCTGGGCATGTGTGTGGGGCGCCTGCGTGCCCGGGCGCCTGCGCGCGGGGCGCTTGCGCTCCCGGGCGCCTGTGCGCGGGGCGCCTGGGCCCCTGGAGCCGCCAGGGCACGTGGGGCCGCCAGGGCGCGTGGGCCCCTGCGCTCCAGCGCGCATGGGCGCCTGGGCGCTTGCCCGCCTGTCCGCGTTGGTGCCTGCGAGCTTGGGTAGCTGCGCGCCTGTGCATGCCCACGTCGCGGGATATCTGTCCCATCCAGTGTGGGGCCGACTTGCAGACACTCAAATACTGTCCGGGTGATCTCATCACCACCGGATCCGAGCTAGAAACCCAATAAAATATAAAAATTGAATTTTAAACAGAATATTCATGGATTCTTACAATCTCAAAACCTGGCTCTGATACCACTGTAAGGAAATCTTGGATGCGCAAACGCAGCGGAAAATGAAATTTTAAAATGATTTCCTTTGCGGATCGGTTATGGGATTGCAAGAACTCGATCTGATCTAGGAGAAGAACATGTTTCTTTCACCTTGCAGAGATTTGGGATCTCCAACGACCGGTGCAGACGTTCCTTGGGATCGTCCTAGCCGCACAATCGCCCGGCCTCTAGCGGTATCCACACGAGCAACGTAGATAGGGACGCCTTCTCGTACTCCACGCTTGCCCTCCACCCTTGTGGTCTCCCCTTTGTCCTCTTCTCTTCACAAGAGAGAGAGACAAGAGAGATAGCAGATGGAGAGAGAGAGAGAAGAGAGAGAAGATGGGAGGCGGCCAAAGCTTGGCTTGGCCGCCCCCTCTCTCCACCTCCCTTTTAAAAGGATTAAAAGAAACCCTTAAATTTAATTAATTAATCCCATTCAAAATGGGATTAATATTAAACCTCTATAAATATCTCATATTTATATTGATGTCCCTATCTTTTGAATTACTCTTTTGTGTGTGACCCTCTAGGCCCAATATCATTCTGGTAGTAAGCCCAAATAATATTAGAACCCTTTCCAATATTATTAGAACTCTTCTAACTTGAATTAACTTTTAATTCATATAAATTAATTATCTCATAATTAAATTATCTTTGGCTCACAGATCATGGAACGTACCAAGCAACACGCCACGACCCCCAGATGATACAGGGGATTCTTAATCCATTGGAACCTTTTAGTCAACAGTTGTTGTGCAACTATAATCCCTCATTCAAACAATACCCCTAATCACATTTGGAGTACGGCCATGCTGTCAGACTCCTACTTTTGTGATTAGATAGTTCATATCCAATAATTAAACTAGAAACTCTTTTCTAATTAATTGTGTGACCCTGGCCAGGAATTTATCTCGGATATGATTCTATAGGGCATTCTCTCTCTGTTGATACTGAGAGTGAATGATCCCTTTTTAACACTCACCAGTCTTCGCACGTTTCATGACACACCTAATTATCTTACTGTACTAGATTCACATACAGTGAATCTATAAGTCAAACATCAAAGTATGACAATCCCTGTACAAGACATCTATGGTGTCTCAGGTCTAAGGATCAATTGTACTACTGTGACATAGAGTTTTTGACTGACAGTCAAATATCATCACCGTCCAGAAACTCAATATCGGATCAGTTCAGTGAACTCATTCTCTAATGAGCACCTGCATACTCACCTTAGTGTCTCCACACAAATGACTGTGAGACCAGTCAGCTTCATCATATGAACAGGTGTAGTGTGCACTGGTCTAACTGGTCCACTTGATGTCCCACTCAAGTGTCCTATGACCAGGAACATTTAGAACTTGTGTTTATAAATATCAGATCTCACTATCATAATCTCATTATGATTCTGACATTAATTGCACAAATTTATGAACTTCATTATGCGATAAAATATAAAACATAATGAACGAAAATGCCAATAATTCGAATGAGATAATTTAAGAAAAGTTCCATTACATAAATATAATTGGCTTGTAAGGCATACAATTCTTTCACTTCTAAATCACCCTACTTTTCCTAGGAGTTCCAATCTCCAGTGAGATTTAGAAAGAAAGAACATTACCTCATAGCTCATCCAACCACCTGATACAATAACAGCCACAACCAATGAATTTGTAAATTTCCTGTAAATGTAGCAGCCGCCTTGCCTGTCATCATTAAGTCTCATTATGAATTGCATTTGTCACAAGCCAAAATATGGAAACTACTACAAGTGCAATAGAAACAGAAGAAAACTGAAAGGCTTACAACTGAGAATAGGAGTAGAATGTTAAGAAATACCTGGAGTTTATCTAGTGTTTTGGAGAGAGAAGTGAATATCCAAATAATGAAAAACGCATCTAAGATTGCCACCGGAAGCACTAAGAACAATCTCGCCTTCCCTGAGAGATCACTCACAGCACCCACATTCTCTACTAATTCAAGCACCTCTGACGCCAGAAAAAAGGTTGTTCCAAGCACTATTACCTTTGAAGTAAAGCCACCCAAAGTAGGCCCACAACCCAAAACCCATAGAAACCATGAGAATAATCACACGTGAAACTGTTCGTTTAATAGTACCAAAGGTCACTGCCCAAATTGTAATTCCAACTGGTCGGACCCCAGTTTTATTGAATTCTGCATACTCAAAATACCACAACGCCATTTCAAACATGCCAAGGTAATCACAAGAGTTATACAATTCTGAAGAGGAAGAACCTCTCTCCAGAACCTTGCATACTGAGAAAACCAGAAGATCCCCAGTATCACAAACGCAAGAAACATAGCACCATAAAAGTTCAGGAGAGGCGACATCCTTCCTGGCAAATATCCACTCGGATTCTTCCAAATTGTCTTCCCCTCTATGACCAGACCATTTAACCCTGGATCACAATAGATGAAATATAGATTGTACATCCCTGTCCTTGTGATTGGTATAGATGGGATGGTAAAACTGCAACAAGGTCATCTCCTCTGAATGCAATTGGAAACACCTGCGGCCAGTCTGGATTCTGGACTGATGGCCTATAGATCACCATGCCCTGGACACATGCACCTAATTTTGCCAGGTCTGGTGTACAACATACTGCTCTCTGACCACCATAAGCTGAACCTCCAACATACTCTCGGTCTTCCACTTCAAATACAATGGCTTGAACTAACTTAGTGTCAGATTCTTTACTGGATACTGCAGCTTCCTTTGATCTTCTGAACATTATCTTCTCAAAACTGCATTGTTGTGCCGGATTTTATTGTCCGACTCTATAGAAGAAGAAGAAAAAGGAGAACAGATAAACAAAGAAAATGCATAAATAAAAGAGAAGGGGGGGAGGGATCTCACCCACATTCCCAGCCACTGCTTGACACACCCGCTGCAGGAAGAGGAAAGAGGGACGAAGGAGAAGAAGCCGCCGTCTCCTTACCCCCCTAACCAGCAGCAGCCTTCACTCTGGTTTGCAGGGGAGGAGAGGCCGCCGACTCCCCTGCATGGGGTAGCCACTGCCGGCCCCCTTGCTGGCCCTTGCAGCCGCTGCCGATGGCTCCACCCCTGCGCGCTGCCGCTGCTTGCTCCCGCCGCTGCTGCTGCTTACACGCCGCCGCGCCACCGCTTGGCTGCCCTGCCGCAGCGCCACCCCTGCTGCACCGCAGCCTTGCTGCACCTTCGCCGTGCCACCCCTGTCGCGCCGCCGGCAGGAAGAGAGGAGGAGGAGGGAGATCGCGAGGCCCTCCTCTTCCCTGCTCTGCTTCGCGCAGAGCCAACCCGGGAAGGGGCCGAACAAAAAACGCAAAGAGAAAAAACAGAAAGAAGGGAAAAAATAGGGATTAAAGTGCAAATTCATGACTCAAAAATTGCATAAAACCCCCTGAGAAGAATGCAAGACCTCCGGCCGGGGTGCTTCCTTCCTCCCACTATAAAAAGGAGGGAGCGCCCAAGGCCAAAGGTGTGGATTTTTGAAGTTCTGAAACCAGAGCAAGGCTCTGAGAAGAGACTGCAAGGCAGTCTGGGAAAAGGGTCTGCAAGGCAGCCCTAAAGAATATCGTGTAAGGCACGATTTAATTTTCTCAGGTCTTAAACAAGGTCCATTGGACTTACTTTATTGGGCCAAACTTCTTATTGGGCCAAATTCTTATTGGGCCACGAATTGCTTATTGGGCCAGACTTGTAATTTCCATGCTATGATGAATTAAATGATCACGTTGCTTGATGTTTAATGGGCCCAATGATGGTTAATGGGCCGGTCTTTGATATATCTCCATCCGCGATGTTTAATGAGCCCATTGGGCTATTTTTAATTGTTTAATCGCTCATTATACGAATAATCACACGTAGTGTCACGTTTATTTTAAACACTTCGCTATTTGGTTTCTTAACCAAAACTAACCAATTTTTCAACCAACCCTAATAAATATTTCACAAACATTGTCATCTAATTTTCAATAACATAAAATCAACAAACAAGTCATGTCTCACATCATTTTTGATCCACCTTAAGTTAATTCTCATTTAAATCAACTAAATAAATAAAAATATTAATTTAATACATATAATCCTAATTTAAATAAATAAATAAATAACAAAAATGTTTAAATAAATGGAATCAATAATTCTAAAATACCAAAAATGAGAAAATGAATTTAAAAATCAATAAAATGAAATAAATATCAAAAAATTCCAAAAAAAATGAACTGCATGTTTGCAACTGTGTTTCTTTCCATGTATAATTCATTTCATTCAAATGTGAGTCACGTTCTTTTATTTCAACGGGTTTGTCTGATGGCTAATCAAGGATATTCAACCTTTGTGCTGATATAATTAACACTAACTGTAGTTAGTGGGGGAGGTCAAATGAACTAAATAAGACCATGTCCATGTAAATAAATAAAAAACCAAATAAATCAAATCTAAAGATAAATTTAAAATTTTTAAAGTGTTAAAAAATATTCTCACAAAGATGGCTACTCCACTGGGGACCTCCCTTCCCTTCATCTCTCCATCAGACAACACCCTAACAATAAGATGTACTCACACTATAATTTTTGTGCAGGTCATAACTCTGCAATGGCGGCTCTCGCTCATACTCCGGGCGTGGTCTTCGGCCCACTTGTGGTCCAGGACCACATAAGGAACGGCTACCTCACTATGCCAACCAGGTTTGGAGCCTTTCCCCCGGTGGTGGAGTCTCCATACTTCTTGGGCGTGATACCGGCTGTGCTACCTGCTGCTAAGGCCCATGAAACAAGCAAAACAAAGGAAGAGCCTCAAGCTTAGGAGGCTAACTTGATGCAGATGTTCACCACTTATGCTATCAACTTCACCAACACTCCAACTACTGGAAAGAACAGAAAGCGCAAGTCTGGCAAGAAGCCCACAACTCGTGGCATTTCAAGTTCTGGAAAAAACTGTCTGCATTGGTGAGCTCCGGATCCGCCTGGACGGCAGTGAAACCATGATGATACCGGAGCGGCATGTGGCTACCATTCCGGTAAGGAACAAACTCGGCATACTGCCTAAAGTGCGGCAGGACAAGCCAAGCTTTAAAGTAAAAGATATGAAGAAACAATGGAGGAAAGCTGAAACCAAGAACCACAAATTTGACGACATTGGCTTCAAGAAATACAAAGTCAATGCTGGAAATGATGAGATATATAGCCCGCCTCGTGTTAAGCAGGTGTGGGTCACCACAGAAGAAGCTCAAGAACTACGAAGGACAAGGGCCCTAGAGTCTCTAATAGGGCGAAACAATGCGAAAATGGTCATGAAGCAAGACCCAACAATGTGGCAAATTTTCTGAAGAAGAAGAGTCCCAGAGAGACAGAGAGAGCCTTCCCAAGAGTCTCGGACCAATGGATGTACCCCTCCTCTACCAGCTGATCTGCAAAGAGGATCTAAAAGAAAAGGAGTATATCAAGAAAGAAGACAAACAAGCCCGGAGACAGAGCAAAATTTCAAGTCAGAAGAACACAAGGGGGAGGATGGTGTCCCTAGAACATAAGTCTTCCAACGCCTGGGTGCCACTGTGCGCCCTAGGCAGGAGAAAAGAAGAACGGTACAAATCACTGAAGAAGGCATGCAGATATACACCTGCTATGCCTCCAACATCAACCTGCATGCAATAGCTGACCAGGCAGAAACTTCAAACATGGAGCAACATCCTGCGATGCCTGGTCGCAGGAGGGAGCAAGCTCGAGCCTGGCTTGACCAGGTAAATGTGGAGGCGGACTTACCACACCAAAATGAAGGAGGCATGGGGGCTGCCGACATTGCCACCACATCAAATCACCCTCTGGATCAGGGTCGACCTGCTGAAAACCCTAATATCAGGGTACCCTCATCACCAAATCTAGAAATGTTAATGCAAGAAAATCAAAAGCTAAAGGCTATGTTGGAAAGCCTTATGCAACAATTGGGAATGGCGGCATCGCTGCCACCACAACCATCACCACCACTACAGCCTCCACAACAGGCACAATGAATATTGTAACCTCAGCAACTTCAACAAGCAAGCCAGCCAACATTGCCTATAATGGCACCCCAGCCTGGGAACGTGCTACCAAATACACCCCGTGCAGAATTTATGGTTAGCCAACCAATTAAAGATCTAAATTCAAGCCATGAAGAAACTCAAGAGGTGCATGTTACAGAACAAAAGCATGACACACCACAATTAAATACTTCATTTGAAGGAATAATGGTTTCTCAGAGGGCCATAATTGAACAGATAATTGAAGCAAAGATGGCTGAGCAAAGCGAGGGGTCTGCCACCAATGACTTATATAGGGTACCATACCCTGTACACCACCTTTTTAAAAAGCTCCCAACGGAACACCCAAAGGTTCCTAAATTCTCAAAATTCAATGGGGACGGGTCACCCCATGAACACATAGCTCATTACATGAGCATCATGGGAGAATTGGCAACTGAAGAGTCATATTTCTTGAGATATTTTTCAACATCCCTTACCGGGCCAGCCTTTCAGTGGTATGCCCGACTGAAGCCCAACTCGATAGTTGGTTGGGAAGACATGCAAAGAAAGTTTTTTGAGCGCTTCCGAGTGACAGAAAGAAGAGTCACCCTAGCAGAGCTCATATCTTTAAAGCAAAATAAAAATGAGTCTGCTCTAGACTTCATTAAAAGATGGCGTGACATGAGTATGAAATGTGAACAACCACAGGCACATGAAGATGCAGTGAAACTATGCCAAAGAAGTCTGAAGCCAGAAATCAAGGAAAAGCTCCTAGGGGCCAATATCCGGACATTTGAACATCTCAACAATACAGTGGCAGAGATAGAAATCTTCTTTGCCGAAAATCCCACTGCTTCATATGGAAGGGGTAAAACTCCTAAAGACGAAAACACCAGGTCACGTGAAGTAAATGATGTGGACTTTTCGGCAGCCCTGGGGAAAGCTGGGGGCAAGGGAGATACCTGCCTCTTCAAATTCAAAGAAAGAAGAAAGGAGATCAACCCCCACCCTAAATGAGAGGCTCAACACTCCTTATTCATTTACCAGGGAGCACACAAAAGAATTGTTGGACATATGTCTCCAAGAGAATCTCATGACACTCCCAGAGCCCAAGCGCCCAGAAGAAGCAACAATGGTGGACAAGTCCAATTATTGCCCATATCATCGCGTGCTGGGTCACACTCTAGAAAATTGCTATCTATTCAAAAATCGAGTAGAAAAGCTAATCCAAGCAGGAATTATTGACATGGCTGAGCACTTGGTAAATCCACCAAAGCCACACCGACAACCAAAACTCATGTTCTCTGCCAACATGATCTATGTTATGGCCCAGCCTAGGTCCCAATGAAGGCCAAACACAAATGGTGCAGGCTAGATAGCTAGATGAGCTGTCCAGAGTCGCTACATATCACTCCCGAGAGAGGTAGTGGAAGACCCTATACAAGCAACATTCCACCATGAGCAAGAAGAAGCTAGCTGGGCCCTGATGAATACAAACAAGAGGCCAGCCCCTAAGAAACTCCAAAAGAAAGAACAACCTAGAAAGTCATATCTCGGTGGCGTCGCCCCTCCTAAGGAAATAGCAAAAGAAGCAATCCTCCAAGAATTGGCAGTCTTGAGAAGGAAAATCAAAAAATCAAAAGAAGAATGAGAAGAGGAAGAATCTGTTGTTGAAATAAATAAGTCAATGCCCGCAGTGACAATAAATGAGAAATCATCTCGAACACCAATTAAGGAGGGGGCAAAAGATTTGGTACCCCTCGGAGCTGAACAACTTCCTCTAGAAAAAAAATGAATGAGAGCAGGAAATGGCGACAATGCCGCAATCCTCCCTCCACCACAGCCATGCAAGGGTTTAGCAAATGATGCCCCCTTAACAAGACAAACAAAGGCAAAGAAATAATGGGGGCATCTCCAAAAAGAAAAGGAAAAATCACCGTCAACAAAGAAACGACAACGACATTAAAGCTCAGCATGCAGTTTGAGGATCCCGAGCAAAGGCCATTATAGCTGCATAGGCCCATTGTCAAGCTTGGAACTAAGGCCATCAGCCAAGTAATAGAAGTTGGCATACCACTGCCATTAAATCATATACAAACGACAATCCACAGGAGGTCCATACACTGGAGCCTCTAAAATTCTTTTGTGGCCTACCATGCTAAGGACAGCCAATAGTGTTTTATAAAGGGAAGCCTGTACCCAAACAACTTCCAAATGATCTTGACTAAAAGATGCCACTAAGTTGAATGAAGTGGTCAAAGATCTGAAAGACATGCCAGAGCAAATAAATGCAATATGTCAAAGGCAAATTATTCAAGTTCAAAGTCGAATGAAAGCCAAGCTACATCAAGCAATGTGGTACCCCTACCAATGTCAGGGGGCAACCGCCATTCCCCCACAATGACAAAGAGGTTTTGGATGGGAGACACGGGAAGGTCCCACAATTTACTATGTTGTAAATATGGTCAACATAAAGCTTCCAATAATTGAAACAAAGAGGGGTGAGCATGACATCCAGATGGACGAGGATCTCTCCACAAATGAAATAAGGGTCGTTCAAAACCCCAAAGAAAATTCAAGAAAAGGCTTATCTTTCCGAGAGCAAGAATGGGAGGTATCACCCTTACATAAACTGCCAAAGAAAGGAGCCCCATTCATATGGGACAATGAATGTCAGAAAATCCTTGACAAAATCAATATTTGCTTAATCCTCCTATGCTGGGGGCACCTATCAAGGGCAAGCCTTTAATTGCGGCTATGTGTGCATCACTGGGGGCATTACTAGCTTTAAAATGAAAAAAAAAGGGAGAAGAAAGAAAAGGAAAAAAAGAAATGAAGAAAAAAAAAGGGGGCAACGCATGGCAGAATGCTTAACAACCCATCCAGTGCCAGAAGACTCCCCTCTGAATACAGAATTGATTGATGAGGAGGTGCTCCCTGCTCAAGAAACTTATGAAGCACAAGAAACTCAACTTGAATATTGACAATTATATTTTGATGGACTGCCCGAGCTTCTCTCAAGGCTGATGGCACATCAACAAATATGGCAGGGGTGGGAATTGTCTTTGTGACCCCAGAAAAAGGGATATTGCACTACTCATGTGCGCTAATGGAATCCTTCTCAAATAATGAAGCAAAATATGAAGCCCTTATAGTTGGCTTAGAAATCGCCCTAGAAATGGGTATAAGATGCATTGAAGTGTGTGGCGATTCATTGCTAGTCGTTAAACAAATGTTGGGCATTTTTGAAGTCCGAAAAGAAGAATTGAAAGTCTACTTTGAGGCAACTACAAGACTCAGCGATAGGTTCTACCACTTCAAAATAGAACATGTCAGAAGAAGTCAAAACTCGCAAGCTGATGCATTGGCCAAGCGCGCATATGCCCTTAAACTCCCCCCGGAAGGTGAATTGGGAATTACCATAAAAAATAGAAGAATGCTTCCAAGCACCCTAAATCACCACGATCAAGATCAAAAATGGTTGGCTACCAGACAAAAAAGGGGAGCGAGTATAATTGTTGCGAAGAATTGCTTCCTACAAATTGATAAATGACACATTATATAAGTTCACACCTAAAAAGGACAAGTCGGTGCTGCTACGATGCCTATCTCCGAAAGAGACCAAGATGGTCATGCGGGAGGTACATGCAGAACTGTGTGGAGCCCACCAATCTGGCTCAAAAAGAAATGAAAATCAACATAAAAGCAAAGGCTTTTATTGGCCAACCATGTTTGCAAATTGCGAGGGGTTTGCTTGAACCTGCCTCCAATGCCAGGCCTATGGGCCCGTGCCAAGAAAGCCTTCAACAAAACTTTATGCAAGCTCATGGTCAAGTTGGTAAATGGCCAAAAGCGTGATTGAGACGAAAAGATGCATGAAGCTCTATGGGCCTATCGCACCGTCTATAAAATTCCTACGGGATGCTCGCCATTTTCCCTAGTCTATGGGACCGAAGCAGCTATTCCTGTTGAAATTGAGCTCTCTTCTTATAGGGTAGCTCTCCAGTATGAGCTCCCTACTAACGATGGGAGCGAAATTGAAAGACAGCTTGAAGAGTTGTCAAATTTGGAAGAAAAATATTTGGTTACATACCAACGTCTTCAAAATTATCAAGCACGGATGTCCCGCGCTTTTGACAAGCTAGTGAAAGAAAGAGCTTTTAAAAAGGGAGATCTTGTCATAGTCAAGCAAAAAGACGTCATGGCCTCTCATCCCAAAAGTAAATTCATAGCCAATTAGCTTGGCCCATTTGTGGTCGACAAAGTGTTTGAAGGCAGCGCCTACACAGTAGTCGACCAAAAGAGAAATGTTATGTTCCCGCCTTTAAATGGCAGACACATGAAATTGTACCATACTCCCGAGTGTGAGTACGTCTACACAATACAACAGGTGGATCCGACTTTGGTACACACTGAAAATATAGAAGTGATCTCACTGCAAGATCCTCCAAATAAAAAAAAGAAAAGAAAAAAAAGAAAGAGGCTTAAAAACGAGGTGCCCCGGCAGACTTGATCCATTACTCTTTTAAAATGGATCAAGGGCAAAAAGGCCTGAAACCCAGCTGAGGTGAAAACCCGAAAGGGTGCCTCAGGTAAAAATGGGAAACCCTGCTGCATGAAAACCTGAAAGGGCGTGCAGGCAAAAGAAAGAAGGGGCTAATTGTGGTGAAAACCTAAAAAGGGCATCATAATTAGTATATCAAAAAAAAAAAATGATGGTACTCTCTCGACCTTTCTTAATAGCGAGATTGAGTTATCCTGCATTCCTTATAAAAGGAAAGATACAAGAGTTGTCAATAACGAAACAACCCTTAAGTTCATTAAAATGAACAATCCAATTCTGGGGCTACGCCCGAGACAACGATGATTGTGTCTTTCCGTCCTTATAAGAAGTGTGGGAAACTCGAACTCTGCTCAAAGAAAGAGAGAGGAGGAGAACCCAAACAAAAGAGAAAACTCTCATTCCAAAAAAAAAAAAAGAGTCAAATTTCGAGCTTCTTTGGCTAACAAGCCGTCATGGCCAGTCAAAAAGCTCAAAATCCAGACCTTTTGGCTAACAAGCCGTCAAGGCCAGTCAAAGGTCAAAACCCATGTCTTTTGGCTAGCAAGCCGTCAAGGCCAGTCAAAAGTCAAATCTCGGGCTTCTTTGGCTAACAAGCCGTGAGCTCAAAATCCAGACCTCTTGGCTAACAAGCCGTCAAGGCCAGTCGAGGGTCGAAACCTATGTCTTTTGGCTAGCAAGCCGTCAAGGCCAGTCAAAAGTCAAATCCCGAGCTTTTTTGGCTAACAAGCCGTCAAGGTCTATCAAAAAGCTCAAAATTCTGACCTTTTGACTAACAAGCCATCAAGGCCAGTCAAAAGTCAAATCTCGAGCTTCTTTGGCTAACAAGCCGTCAAGGCCAGTCGAAAAGCTCAAAACCCAGACCTCTTGGCTAACAAGCCGTCAAGGCCAGTCGAAAAGCTCAAAACCCAGACCACTTGGCTAACAAGCCGTCAAGGCCAGTCAAAGGTCAAAATCCATGCCTTTTGGCTAACAAGCCGTTAAGGCCAGTCAAAAGTCAAATCCCAGGCATCTTTTGGCTAACAAGCCATCAAGGCCAGTTAAAAGTCAAATCCCCAGCTTCTTTGGCTAACAAGCCGTCAAGGCCAGTCGAAAAGATCAAAATCCAGACCTCTTGGCTAACAAGCCGTCAAGGCCAGTCAAAGGTCGAAACCCATGTCTTTTGGCTAACAAGCCGTCATGGCCAGTCAAAAGGCTCAAAATCCAGACCCCTTGGCTAACAAGCCGTCAAGGCCAGTCGAAGGTCAAAACTCATGTCTTTTGGCTAACAAGTCGTCAAAGCCAGTCAAAAGTCGAATCACGAGCCCTAGAGGAGCCTCAATCCTCAAAACATATTTACGGCTCTCAGGGAAGCCTCTAATTCCCTACCATACATAAATTCAAACTCTTAATTCATGGCTCTCAGGGAAGCCTTTAATTCCCTACCATACATAAACACAAACTTACATTGACGGCTCTCAGGGAAGTCTTTAATTCCCTACCATACATAAATCCAAATCCTCAATCCATGGCTCTCAGGGAAGCCTCTAATTCCCTACCATACATAAATTCAAACTCTCAATCCATGGCTCTCAGAGAAACCTTTAATTCCCTACCATACATAAACACAAACTCACATTGACGGCTTTCAGGGAAGCCTCTAATTTCCTACCATACATGAATCCAAACTCTCAATCCATGGCTCTCAGGGAAGCCTCTAATTCCCTACCATACACAAATCCAAACTCTCAGTCCATGGCTCTCGGGGAAGCCTCTAATTCCCTACCGACTATAAACCCAAGCTTTTGGCCAATACATCATCAAGGTTGGCTAACCCAGTTAAAATCCAAATTCAAATCCTACGGCTTTCAGGGAAGCATTTAATTCCCTACCACACATAAACCCAAACCCTTGGCCAACACACCATCAAGGTCGGCCAAGTCAGCCAAATCCAAATTCTCACGGCTCTCAGGGAAGCCTTTAATTCCTTACAAAAAAAAAGAAAAAAAAAGAATAAATAGGAGCTTAAAAACGAGGTGCCCCGACGGACTTGGTCTACCACTTCATCGTGATGGATCAAGGGTAAAAAGGTCTAAAACCCAGCTGAAGTGAAAACCCGAAAGGGCGCCTCAGGCAAAAATGGGTAAACCCCTCAACGCGAAAACCTGCAAAGGCGTGTTGGAAAAAGCTAGAGGGGGCCAATCTTGGCGAAAACCCGAAAGTGCGCCGAGGTTGGTAATGTGAACAAAAAAAAAGAGAGGAGAAAGAAAAAAAAAAAAAAAAAGAGAAAAGCAAAATCTATCAGCCACATTATTATGGACATTCCCTATCCATGATGGCTGGCTAAGTCAAAATTTACATTTTTTTGGCTAACAAGTGGTCAAGACCAGCCAAAAACCAAAATATGTGCCCGAGGGAGCCTCAATCCTTTCACCCAAATATGCGCCCGAGGGAGCCTCAATCCTCTCAACCAAAAGACGTGCCCGAGGGAGCCTCAATCCTCTCACCCAATTACGTGCCCGAGGGAGTCTCAATCCTCTCATTCAAATCTTGTGTCCGAGAGAGTCTCAATCCTCTCACCCAAATTACGTGCCTGAGGGAGCCTCAATCCTCTCACTCAAATCATGTGCTCGAGAGAGCCTCAATCCTCTCACCCAAATTACGTACCCGAGGGAGCCTCAATTCTTTCACCCAAATTACGTGCCTGTGGACACCCCAAAAAATTTGCTAATGGGCCCTCACAGGGCCGGCCCATCCTTCAAGCTCCCTCTTAGGTGAGCAGAAATTTAAGGGAAAAAAAAGCCCATCAATGAGGCCCCCCAAGGGCCCATTAAGAATCTACCCTCATCTCATCCCATAAAGGGGGGGTGAGGATAGGCAAATGGAGCACCTCCCAAAAGGAGGTTCCAAAATTGGGAAAAAGGTGCTGTGTTGCTGGGGTAGAAGAGGGTGTTGTGGCCTTTTTTGGTTTTTCCCTTTCAAAAAGGCTTGAAGAGAAGAAAGGGCCAGAGAGGGGGGGCATTGCGTGAAAAAGGAGAGAGGGGGGGATGTGGGCTTCTTCTCCACAAGCAAGCCAACAAAGAGAAGGCAAGGGAGTTCTGCTGCGTTCCTGCCCCAAGAGAGAGCTCCTCCCGTGAGCAACCTGCAAAAAAAGCAAGAAAGGAAGAGGCAAAGCATAGAAGAAAAGAAAGGTGAGGAGAAGAAGAGAAGAGTGGCAAGAGAGAGAGTGCCTCCTCTTCCTTGGTGTCTTGTTTTGTCAAAGGAAAGGAGAGAAGAAGAGGTGGCACGTTGGGGCTCTCCCTCCCCCTTTTCTTTTGATTTCTTTGTATGCTTCTTCTTCCATTTTCATAAGAATAGATTATCCATCTTCTTCTCTCTCCCTTGCATGTGAATAGCTTGTCCTTGTGCATGTATGGATTGTCCTCTCTCCACCATTCATCTTTGGTTTTAAGGCTTTGTTTACCTTTTTCCAAGCAAAAGGGATTCCGGGATGGGGATTTTCTCTTGATAGAGGAATGTTCCCTTCCCCTTTAACACCCCATATGAGACCTTTCTATGCCTCCCATACCCCAATAAATGAGGTCATGGGGGTATAGAACCCCATCTCCCATTCAATGCATGCATATCATGCCCTTTCCTTCTTCCAATAGGCCATGTTTCCCACTATTTTAGCCCTGCAAAAGAATGTTTTACCTCTGTCAAAACAGCTTAAGAGTCCCCCTTGGGTTAATGTATGCCCATTGTGTAACGTCGTGTGCTTTTCGGATCCATGCGGATCATGTGCATTGTGGTTGTGGCGGCCGTTGTGAGGCCAGTGTGAGTTGGGTGTTTGGAATGCATGGTGTGATTGCGTGGCTTGAGCAGGTGAAGAGCAGGGTGGGTCCTGAATTGGAATAGGACCTGCTGCTGTTCTGTCTGAGTTGGCGGCCAAGGGGTGGTCGTTGACTGTTGGCGTCCAGGTTCATGGACGTTTACTTCATGAACTTGGCGGCAGTAGTTGTGGACGTTTATTCTGGCGGTGCATGTGGGCGACAAGGGGGTTGACGCCAACCTGTCAGTTCAGCAGGTTATATGTTCACCCGAGGACAGCTCTCTCAGCTCACCTTCTTTCCTTCTTGCCCCAGCTTCGCACCCTGGTGTTTCTGAAGGTTCTAGCAGGTACCGAGGAGTAGTTGGACGATCGTGGAACGCGCGGCATCGTCGAATTGCGCGAGGAAACGTCGCGGCGTGGTGCAATTCGCGTGGGAGCTCGCGGAGGGCTCGGCGTGAACCGGGAAGTTGCGGGAGATTCCAACGCGTTCTGAGGTAGGGGACGAACCCTGGTAGCTCCGTAGAAACATTAAAACACACCATAACTACTTGAACCAGCATGATAATCCATGTTTGGATAGAGTTGCACCATAAGGGATAATGGGTGGTTTGTGTAGTTTAATGTGTAAAACATGTTATAATTGGGTTGTATTGGGTTCCATCATGCTAGAGGAATAGCATTTACATGTTTTTCTGTATTAAGAATGAGTGGAAAACCCGCAGGACCGAATTAGGGTTTCTGCAGGGTTTAAGGCCGGGGAACTGGGCGTCAACATCGTTTGCCGCCAAGATCTTCAGCCATGAGGTTGACGGCCAGGGATCTTGCCGTCTACTTCCTATAAGCGGCAATCGATGTGGCCGCCTATTCATATATGAACAGAAATGGTTATTTATGGTGTTTTATCGATAATGCGTGGGTGTTAACGTATGAGGTGCACTGAGTGCACTTGATTTACGTGTTTAGCATACAAGGTATGCTGACAGTTGTTTACTTCGGTGACTGCGCGTTGTGTACGCGAGTCAGTTGGGTTCACGTGTAGTGGACCAGTGGTTACTTGTGGTTTACGTGAGGTTTCACGCAGTTTGTATGTGACGTGCACGTGGTTTTGTGTACGTGGCGAGTAGTACGACGCCTACCGTGGTTACCTCTCTAGTTGGGTGCCCCAGGTTCTTTGTGAGCCAGGTTGTTAGCTCGGGGCCTTGTCCCGGTACTTGTGCTGTACCGTCGAGGTCTGTGTCGTCTGACCTAGACACCCTCACTCTTGTGTTGAGTTGCACGTCCGGCTGAGGGAAAGACGACAGTGGGACAGTGACAGTTGTGGTTGTTTTTAGTCACTTGTAGCGCGCTCGTAGTTGGGGGTACGGACACCAGTAGACGTACTGGACCCCAGCTAGTCCTTTACCAGTGCCTCACTCTAGCGAGCCCAGGCCAGGGTCTCTGGAGGTGCCAGGCATGGGCCTGTGACCGTGGGGTTTGCAGGTTGTGGTGGTTTAGTTGGTCTCCACAGTTGTTTGACCTTTTTACGTGGAGCGGCAGCTGGACCTTTCGTCCGTGGCTGCGAGACTGAGAGGTGGACCTGTGTTAGTTTGTCCGAGTCAGTTTCTGGTGTCGCGAACCAGTTTACGTGGCTCGTGTTGGCTGTCTCTACTTTGGCTTGTACACCTCTTTGGGTTTGCTGTTTAGTTACTACAGTTGTTTCTTGTAGTCGGCAAAAGGTGAGTAGTTTTACAGCTTTACTTACTTGCTTAGCTGTTTTATATATTGTTGGTACTGTTTACTGTTTCGTACCTGTGGTTTGTGGTTTGTTCGGCTTTGGGGGAGTTCCCTACTGAGCCAGTGACTAGAGAGGCTCACCCCTACCCCCACAGGTGAGGGCGAGGAGGACGTTTCCCGTCCGACGTCCAGTTCTGGGCCGCGTCGTAGCGGAGCAGGGTCTGTACCTCCAGCAGAGTAGTACTTCAGCAGTGTAGCCTTGTAGTTTTGTAGTTGTTTACTTTCTTTGTTGTACCTCGGGGTATGCCCCAGACTCTTGTACCTTTACAGTTTTAATGGAGTATGGCTATGTAAATTGTGAAAAAAATTATATATAAAATGTGTTGTGTTCCTTTATGTTTACACGGACTGTGGTTTGGTTTCCCTTGCGAGGCTTCGGCCCGTTCGCGGGAGGCGGACTCGGATCAAGTGCGTTATTGGTTTAACGGGCTTGGCCGAGGCGTTCCGTCACACATTGTGCTAGTCAAGGGGTTGAGCAAGTAATGCTCATGCCTTCTTGCTTAGTGACCATCCCCAAGAGACCCACTAAGAGCCCAATAGACCATTGTTCGCCCCTCTCACTGGATGATTTATTCCACTGTTTTCCAGCCCTTTGATGTGCATCTCATCACTGTCAAGCAGTCCCTTTAAGAGCTTCCTTTGGATTCGGGTATATCCCATTCGCTAGCCAAGAGGTTGAGTTGTTACTATTCATGCCTTCTTGTTTAGCTCCCCATATCAAACCCCAAAAACTATCTCAAGCCCAAGGGTAACCCCTGCCATGAGCATGGCTGCTGCCAGAGAGAGGCGCCTGTCACCGTTTGTGCAGGTGGCCATCTGCGCCGATTCGGCCTAGAACCAGTCATGGCAGTCTTGCAAGGCTGGGGGAGGGTGCGCCGATTCGGCGTTCAGTGGCCCTGTTTGGTGAAGTCACATGAGCAAAACCATTGCCCAATGTGACATTAACCGATCAATAGCCAAATAGATCGATATGAGACTCATCCGTACCCCCGGATTGGACAATGCAATGTCCATGTCTGGACGGGTGGGTTCATACGTTGTTCATCCACCCCGTGGATTTGCATGGTCATGATATCGTTCGGATCCCCGTTGGCGTGCCTTGGGGACCGGCGTCATGTGCCATTGGAGCTATGTCGTTCTTCGGCATACACTCCTTCCTTTGGTGCCATCTCCATATACGGTGGATGCGTACCGCGCTTTCCCCTTATCGAACACGATAAGGGGAAATGCTGCCGAATTTTCCCCACGATGTTTGAATCGGCGTGAGATTCCTAAAAGAAATCGTCAACCTTCAATTGATTCAACAGTATTCCGCCTATGCGTCGATTCGGTGTTGTCCGCCAACTCAGTTGTCCCCCACCGATTCAGTTCCTGCCTTGAACCCCACCGAATGGGTCTGCCGCGCCGAATCGAATGGATTCTGCATGCCCCTCCGAATGGATCTGTCGCGCCGAATCAGATGAGCCCGCCGGATCGAATGCTCCCTTGCTGCCAACTGGCCACCGAATGGCTGAGCAGCGCCAAATCATGAACAGAACCCTGTTTTAGACGCTTCAAAAGAACCAAAGAATAAATTGAAGTCTTACACGATAAGAGAAACATAAGATCCAATTGAACCTTTTTAAGCAATAAAAGACAAAAGGCCATCTCATGTGTTCCAAAAGAAATAAAAGATCACCTTATGTTTTATAATAGGGTAAAAGACTCAAATCGAAATTGTTTTCAACAAAAGGCCAAATTGAACTTCTTTTTCTAAATGGCAAAAGATCATATCATGTTTTGCAAAAGAACAAAAGACCAAATTGGACCTTTTCCAAGCAAATGAAAGATCACCTCATGTTTTGTAAAGAATAAGAGATTCAAATTAAGATTGCTTTCAGCAAATGATCAAGTAGACCATTTCTTGATTCGTCTTTCTCAAATAGATCCAATGGACCAAATTGTACTTTTCTGTAATAAAATAAACAAATGAGTAAATAGGCAAAGAGATTCGGTAGTCGACTAAGTAAAAGAGCAAATGAGTCCGAATAGGCGTTCGTTTCGCTTAATAGTACCTCGGCTCAAATTTAAATTTGCGTTTCACACCTCTATCGGATGTCTCCGCTTTAGGTCATGAGGCTTTCTAAATCTGGCGATTAATCAAGAGTTTTCCCTCTCAGAGGGATGTAATTAACGTCGTTGCGTCTAGGCAACGGCGGGATTTTGGTCCAGGACCCGACACCTCACTTTCGTTTGACGAAGTCAAACGGTGCGCAAAATAGACCCAAAGCCCTCCGGCTCTCAGGGGCAAACCATCTGTTGTCACCTCGGTGACTGGCACGCCCGCTCTATGTAATTGTTGGGTCATCTCTCGTCACCATAGCTCGCGTAGCATTCGACGGGATTTGAAGTTGCAATCGCAGCCATGAGAAAAAGAGCAACATGATAAATAGATCTTTAAAATATTAAAAAATCCATTTCCACAGTGTGGCACGCCCTGTGGGACCAAGCTTCCCTTCATCTCTTTGCCAGAATAGAAAGCCGTGTGGCCTTACATGATCAATACTGATTATCATTTTGAATTGACTAACAGGTACTAACAGAACAATGGCTGGAGTGCGTTTTGGACCGCTGGTTGTCCAAGATCATGCCAGGTACGGCTACCTGGCCGTGCCGACTCGGTTCGGGAGCTTCCCTCCGGTTGTGGAGTTCCCCAACTTCTTGGGGGTCGCATTCATCGACATCTTGCACCCGGAAGCCAAAAAGGAAGCTGAAGCTAAAGCTGGACATGAAATCAAAATCAAAGAAACCACTGAAGAGCTGAGCTGCCACGTTCATCATGTGGAGAATGGCAACTGCTACAAGAACAGAGGGAAAAAGATGAACAGATGTACTCAACAGATAACAGAAGCTGAAAACATTGTCACTCGCCCAGCGCGTGTATCTACCTCAGGGAAGAGTGTGCGGATTGGAGACCTAAGAATCCATCTGCAAGAAAAGAGAACTAAGGCTGTGCCAAAACGGGTCATGCCAACAGTACCCGTGAAGAATTCTTTCCAAGCTTTAACAAGCAAAGAAAAGATGTACAACTCCTTCAAGGGCGAGTTGCCCCCAAAGCCCATCAAATTCAAGCAGGTCTGACGACCTAAGAGAGTGCAAAAGCCTAGGCTGGAAGAGCCTACACTAGAAAAGGATGTACTAAAAGAAGTAGCTGATGAAAGGGTCCCTGACTACCATAGGCCATCCAGAGGCTTCAGGGCCAGAGTTCGGAAAGGGGGGGCATGTGCTTATGCCCACTTCCACAACAAGAAGGCAGAGCTGCGAAAGTCCGCCCATATTCCACCCATCCGAGAAAGGTCTCCCTTACCGACGCTCTCAGCCACATATAACCGGCAGGGGGCAACACAGGTCATGTACGACTGCATTCCTCATCTCGCAAATGCCCCGCTGCGGCAAGCGAGAATGCAAAGAGAGAAAGGAGCTCCTCAGGCAGAAGCTGAGAGCAGTAGTGATGAGAACAATGTTCCATGCGAACACGATCATGAACAGATCGGGAGAGCCAAACCCCAGGTATCAGTTTTTGAAAGGTTATCCTTTCCTCCTCAAACTTCCCGAAGGGTCGAAAGAGACTGAAACGGGAACATTAAAATCTTTGCATGTCACATGGCTGGCATAGGAAGCCGTTATGGATCCTTGCCGACCGATAATGAAGAGCTGGCGGAACTGGCTGAGAGGCCCGGTGCCGTTACAAGAAGAAGAGCAGCTGCGGCAGCTCTAACAGCAGCATATGGAGGAGTTAGCACCTCCCCAACCCAAATGACGACAATTACCGCCAATGTGGTCACCGCCCAGGGCAGTGGGGGCAACGATGAGATTCCCCCGCCGCCACCACCAGAAATGACTTCTGGGGGCATAGCGCAGGAGATTCCTTTTGTTGCACCCCTAGATCCAGCCGTCTTGGAGCTGCTACAGCAATATCGAGCTGAAATCGAAGCGCTTAAGCGTCAAGTAAAAGGCAAAGAGACTGAGGGACATGCATTCCGAGAAGCTGAGGGCTTAGGGGAAACCCCTAAAGGGACCTCAGGGTCAGTCGAGGCCTTGGCTCAGCGCACTGTCGTGCGACCAGTAAATGAACAGCCTCAACAGTCACCTGTAGCTACTGCTCAACAGCAACGTCCGTAGGTTCAATACCAACTCCTGTAGCCACAGTTCTTCCAACAGCAGCAGCAGCCATATCAGCCACTGCAAGGCTATCCCGAGCAACAACAGTCATCGTCTGCTCATGCTCCTGAGCAGCAACTTGAAAACCAAGAGCCTATCATCAACACTCCAAACAATAAGTCGGCCCACCTCCATCCAAATCTTGCAGATCCAACACTAATATGTGGCTTGATGGAGCTGGCAGAAAAGGGCAACAACTCTGCTACCTTACCTAATGCTCACCAGACTCCATACTCTCCACGTCATGATACGCATTGCGTCGATGCGATGGGAAGCTTGACTCTTGATGCGCCATGCTGGCCAAAGTCTCCTGGGTCCTCATCGATGGGGTATACAGGTTCAGATTCCCCCACCATATCCAGGATAGACCAGCCGATAGGTGGTCGATATCTAAAGTAGACCCCTATGTGGTTGAGGAGGAAGTCCCAATAGAAAAGTTCTTTGCCATTGCCCAAGAGCATGGTGAATCAGCTCATAATTATATTCAAAGGTGGAGGAACCTTACTAGAAGGTACAAACAACCACCATGTGAAGAAGATGTCGTCCGCATGTACAAGCACAATCTGCGGGAGGAAATCTTTGAAAGAACGGTCGGAATTGATATCAAAACCTTCAGCCGACTGAGCAATGTTGCATCTGATATCGAGACATTCCTCGCCAAGTATTCTTCTGTCGATGAGGCAAACCAGGAGAAAAGACAGCCCAAGGGTTTAACAACTGCTAAAGGGGTGGCCAGCTCCCCACCTGCCAAGTTGTCAAAGCCAAGAAAGCAAATTCTGCTACAAGAGAAACTGCAAAAGCCTTATTCCTTCCCAAGGAACAAAACAAGGGTCCTCTTTGAGCTAGCCCGCGAACACAATAAGCTTGTCTTGCCAAGTCCTAAAAGGCCAGAGGACTCCAAGAGGAGAGGTGATCTGCTCTTTTGCCTTTATCATCAAGTGGTGGGCCATGCCATAGAAGATTGCTATGTGTTCAAAGATGTGGCCCAAGCATTGACCAACAAAGGAGAGCTGCAAATGGGCGAGTATAAGGTGGATCCGCCACGTCTACATGAAGCCCCAGCCCGACGAGAAGCTCAGCAAAAAGGGGTAAATGTAATTTCTCTATACCAGCAGCTGCCTCAGAAGATGCCAGAGGATGGGTCTGAAAGGATGCAGACACCCAGGGACGAGGTAGAATGCAAAGAAGCCAAAAGAACATACAAAGCTCTGCAAACATACACATGTTGTATGACTGGTGTGGTCGGTCAACATGGGGATACGCCCCCTGAACAAGGTGAATTGACAAGGCTCAATGAAGGGCTGAATCCTCCTGTCAGGAGGGAAGAAGCTAAGGGCAAAGCCCCAATAGTCTCAGTGGCCCAAGAAGAGGCTACAGATATAATAGCAGCTGATAATATCAGTAATCTGCCACGTACCCATCTAGGAGGAGCTCCAATTGAAGTGATATCTGATGTCCCTAACACTCATACATATGATCATACTGTAGCAGCATTGATACAAAGATACCAACATGAGATTGAAAGGTTGAAAAGGCAAATTGAAGAAAGGGACGCTCAGGCTCTTGCACCAAGAGAAGCAGGGGGCATAGTGGGGGCACCACAAGTTGACACCAACCTGCCCCACACCCTATTACAACCAACAATGCCCCAGTCGGTATCAGGCCTTACTGGGGGCACCTCAAGCCCAACAGCTCCAGAGCAGCCCATAGCCTGCCAAGCAGCACATCAAGGGCCCGCCACCATGGCTCAAATGCAGTCGGCTCCTCCTCATCCAGACATGGTTCGGACACCGATTATGAATAGACAAATGTTGGAACAGATCATAGAAACAAAACTGTCTGGAATGGACAAGTCTGATCAAGCCCTATTTCGGGTATACCAGGTACCATATCCTGTGTGCCATGCTGCAAAGAGAGTACCTCCTGGCATAAGCAAGTCACCCAAGTTTGAAAAGTTCAATGGGCAAGGATCGCCAAAAGAACATGTTGCACATTATGTCAACATAATGGGAGATTTGGTCGCGGATGAGTCATATTTACTCAAATTCTTCGGGTCTTCCTTGACTGGACTGGCTTTTGAATGGTACTCAAATTTACCAGTTGGGTCTATTATAGACTGGCCAGATATGCAAAGACAGTTCGTAGAAAGATTCTATGTTGCTGAAAGAGAAATCACACTGGTCGAGCTATACGCAACCAGGCAACAAGATAATGAGTCAGCTCTAGACTATGTCAAAAGGTGGAGAGATCTCAGCATGAGATGCAGACGACCACCACATCCGGAAGACGCCGTTCAAATATGCAAGCAAAACCTGGACAGGCATGTCCTAGAAAAGATGATAGGTATTGAGATCAAGTCCTTCGACCGGCTAAATAAAGTTGTGTTCGAGATCAAACAATTCCAATCTAGGTATCCCCCTGCCAATGCATCAAGTCAGGAAAACAGATTGCTTGGGAAAAGGCCAATACCTACAGATGTCCATACTGTAAACCTTAAGGCCTTTACACCACAAAAGGGTGAAGATGGCTCTCCCTTCGCCAAACGAATGAAGCAAAATAAAAGGGGTTCATTACAAGAGAAGATGCAAAAGCCATACTCATTTCCAAGAGATAAGACGCAGACCCTCTTTGAATGGGCGCGTCGGCATAACAAAATCGTCCCACCCGAGCCTAGAAGGGCAGAGAACATCAAGAAGAAAGACGATCCCCGGTTCTGCTTATATCATCAGCTGTCGGGGCATGTTACAGAGGATTGCTATGTCCTCAAGGATAAAATTGAAGCATTAATAAGAAAAGAGGAGCTACAAGTGGGCGAGTACAAGGTGGACCCACCGCGCCCTCACGGGACTCCAATGCAATAGAAAAGAAGAGCATACGACAAATGGGCCAGCCAACATGGGGGGAGACGCAACCTATGATATCCGAGCCCGAAAAGCATGTGGTTCAAGATGCTCGATGCACAGATGAAGCTCATGCCCCTCGGGGGAACTTCAAGATCTTCAGCCAGCAAATAAATAAGAGCCAGCTCGTCAAGATTGAGTGATTCTGGGGGCAGATGCAGATCAAACGTGTAATGTCCATTCATGTAAATACTCATTCAAAAAATGACAAAAAAAGAAAAAAAAGAGCAAAAAAAAAAAGAAGCAGCTCACTGAGGTAGTCACACCGACCAGCCAGCATGAGACCTGGTCATTGAGGTGGTCTCAACCGGCTCTTCTAGGGCCACCTAAGGTATTATCGTCAATGACGAGCAGCAAAAAATAAATAGGCCAACCATACCGCTAGTCGGACTATGGTTCTGAGACAAATAATACCTCAACAAAATTACATTTTTTTAGGGCGATGATATAAGCCCGCATGATCGTACCGCATCGGGCTTTCACCGTTTATGCACATATGCATATATGGGTTTTCTCACCGGATTTTTGAATATATATTCTTTTTTTGGATCCCTAATAAAATGGACAAGGGATTTATCCTTATCCAACTTCAAAAAAAAACTGGCAAATTGTCAATCATGTTTTCAAAATTCATATTTTCAAATCGTCAAGCTTGCCATTCATGATTTCAAGAGAACTCGTATTTTAAAAAAACTGGTGTATCGCCAATCATATTTTCAAATATTCATATTTTAAAATCGGCAAGCTTGTCATTCATGATTTCAAAAGAACTCATATTTTAAAAAGTTGTGTATCGCCAATCATATTTTCAAAAGTCATATTTTAAATCGGCAAGCTTGCCATTCATGATTTCAAAAGAACTCATATTTCAAGAGTGGCAATTCACCAACCATGTTTTCAAAAGTCATATTTTAAAATTGGCAAGCTTGCCATTCATGATTTCAAAAGAACTCATATTTTAAAAAGTGGTGTCTCGCCAATCAAGTTTTCAAAAGTCATATTTTAAAATTGGCAAGTTTGTCATTCAATATTTCAAAAGAACTCATATTTCAAAAGTGGCGATTTGTCAATCATATTTCAAAATACATATTTTAAAACTGGTAATTTGCCCATCATGTTTCAAAAGACGTATTTCAAAATTGGCAATTTGTCAATCATGTTTCAAAAGACATATTTCAAAACTGACAATTTTTCAATCATATTTCAAAAGACATATTTCAAAATTGGTAATTTATCAATCATATTTCAAAAGACATATTTCAAAACTGGCAATTTGCCAATCATGTTTCAAAAGTGACAATTTGCCAGTCAAATTACAAAATCGACGTTTTCGAAATAACGATGTGTCAATCATATTTGAAAATTCATGTTTCAAAACTCAAAATCATGTTTGTCAAACGGGACCTTAGCGCCCACATGTTTAATAAAAAGATCAGACTTTCACGTCCTCACAATTTCAAAAGTGGGCTTCTTCACCCTCATGTTTTCAAACTGGGACCTTAGCGCCCACATGTTTAATAAAAAGATCGGACTTTCACGTCCTCACAATTTCAAAAGCGGGCTTCTTCCCCCTCATGTTTTCAAACTAGGACCTTAGCGCCCACATGTTTAATAAAAGATCGAGGCCTTCATGCCCTCATAAGTTTCAAAATCGGGCTTCCACGCCCCCATGATTTCAAAATCGGGTCTCTGTGCCGAATGTTTTTAAAATTGACTAAAAAGACATTTAAAGTAAAAGAACTTTAAAATCAAATTAATCTCAAAGGAGCTGCAACTGCGGGATAAGTTCCGTAGTCCATTCTCAGTTTGTGGAACATTTCTCACATCTGGGGTCTCCGGGGATTCAAAATCAAATTAATCTCAAAGGAGCTGCAACTGCGGGATAAGTTCCGTAGTCCATCCTCAGTTTGTGGAACATTTCCCACATCTAGGGTCTCCAGGGATTCAAAATTAAATTAATCTCAAAGGAGCAGCAACTACGGGATAAGTGTCGCAGTCCATCCTCAATTTGTGGAACATTTTCCACATTTGGGGTCTCCAGGGATAAAAGACAAATTGATCTCAAAGGAGCAGCAACTGCGAGACAAATATCACAGTCCATTCTCAGTTGTGGGATACTTCCCACATCTGGGGTCTCCAAAGATATAAATCAAAATTGACCTCCTATAAACAGATACTACGGGACAAGTACCGTAATCCAGCCTCCTTTTGTGGAATGTTTACCACATTTGAGGTCTCTAAAAGACATACATTAAAAAAAAGAAAAGAAAAAAAGAGACAAAATAAATAAAAAATAATAAAATGATCAATGAAAAAAATGAAATGATTAAAAAGAGAGGAAGGAATGAAGTTTCGTTCAAAAAAAAGAGACAAAAGAAAATAGAAAAAAAAAAGAAGAAAAAAAAGAAAAAATAGAAGAAAGAAAAAAGAAGAAAAGAAAAAAGAAAATTAATCATGAAGATGAACAGAACAAAAGAAATGCACCAAAAGAAAATAAAACATTTGATTTAAGAAGTCGAGTCTCTCTGCCCACGTGTTGGGCTCCCATACTCGAATTCTTAATCAATCTATCAGGAGCTGCAACTGTGGGATAAATACTGCAGTCCAGCCTCAGATCGTGAAATGCTGCCACATCTGGGGTCTCCAAAGATATAAAAAGAACATGTCTCCAAGGAGCTGCAACTACGGGATAAATACCGTAGTCCAGCCTCAGTTCGTGGTATTATTTCCACATCTGAGATCTCTAAGGATATAAGAATCCATCTCCAAGGAGCTGCAACTACGGGATAAATACTGTGGTCCAACCTCAGCTCGTGGGATTATTTCCGCGATCTGAGGTCTCCAAAGATATAAGAATCTATCCCCAAGGAGCTGCAACTATGTGATAAATACCGTAGTACAGCCTCAGTTCGCGGGATTAGTTCCGCATCTGAGGTCTCCAAGGGTATAAACATCTATCTCCGAGGAGCTGCAACTACAAGAAAAGCATTGTAGTTCGATCTCAACCCGTGGGACAATTGCCACGTGAGACCTCGAAGGATTTAAGAGTTAAAATTGAATAGCCATGTTCAATGTTTATATAACCATATTATTTTGTAGGAATCGTATATCATCACATCCCTTTTTTTGCGGCGGTCCGGGGGATTTAACATTGAGCTTTGTCATTCCATGCCCAAGATCCCCCAAGTCAATATGGTGGAGCCACCTTCACATTGCTCGATGGTTCGCGATGGCGTCATTATGCTTCAACGTCAGGAGGATCCAACAACTCATGGAGCTAAATTCGACATTGCCTCGAAGACATACACCCTCCAGTCTTTCGTGTTCAAGAACTATGAGGGTACACTATTGAATGTATGCTCGCAGTGCATATCCTGCGACATTTCTGTAAAAAAAATGAAATGATAAAAAAATGATGAACAAAAGGGCTAAAAATAGAGATGCCCGTTGGGCCTACTCGGATTTCACTGCCGAGTAGGGGTAAAAAGGACAAGAAAAATCCGGTCACGATGAAAACCCGAAAGGGCGTCGTGGGCAAAATTGGGAACCCTGCTACGTGAAAACCCGAAAGGGCGCGTAGGCAAAAGCAAAAAGGGGCTGACTCCGGTGAAAACCCGAAAGGGCGCTTGGGTAAATAATGTGTCAAAAAAAAAAGAAAATGAATGAAGTCAAATTGTCAAAATAGCAAGAAGGGGGAGTGTCATCCCCGCCCTTTCAAGAAATCTCTTTTTTACTATACATTCTCCGAATCCAGCTATGCACTCTCTAGTCAATACAAAACCTCAAAAGTTAGACAAGCTATCTCTTGCCATCTATGCCTCACCCTTATATATACTTGCTCTCGCCAAGTAGGACCCTAGGTTTAAATAGCCTCTGCCTTTTCAAAATTTCAAATAAAGCTTAGCCTTGACTTCTTGCCTTGGCTAACCAATAGATGTTTACCTTTAGAACCCTTGTTGAAGCTAGCACATAGGTTTTCCTGGTTACCATTTTGCAATCAACCCAAATAACCTCACACCATCTACTAACATCATGGTATGATTGGTGGTCGAGTTATATTCCACTCATGAATCTCTCTTTATAGTATATATATGTATAAAAAAACAACAAAAAAGAGGCTTAAAATAGAGGTGCCTCACTGGACTTATCTAGGTTTCCCCTAGACAAGGGTAAAAAGAGCTAGAACCCGGTCATGGCGAAAACTCGAAAGGGCGCCGTGGGCAAAATTGGGTACCCCGCTACGTGAAAACCCGAAAGGGCGCATAGGTAAAAGCAAGAGGGGGTCGGATTGGGTGAAAACCCGAAAGGGCGCTCAATTCGATAATGCGAAAATAAAAAAATACATGCCAAAGACAAGCAAGCTTCAAGTCTCTGGAAAGAAAATCTTGATAGAAGTGGTACTCGACAATCAAAGCTTATTTTCACGTCAGTGCCAGCCAAAACTCGCCTTCATGCCAATGCCAGCCGAGGTTCTTCTTCATACCAGTCAAAGCTCGCATTCATGCCAGCGCCATCCGAAGCTCGCCTTCGTGCCATTTCCAGTAAAAGCTCGCCTTCATGCCAGCACCATCCGGAGCTCGCCTCCAAGCCATTTCCAGTCGAAGCTTATCTTCATGCCAGCCGGAGTTCTATCTCATACCTGATGAAGTGAAATGTCATTATACATGAAGTCGTTTCTGACAAATTTCAAGCCTCTTGAAGGAAATTTCTGATAGGGTAAGGCAACAATCAGAAAAGCAGATGTCGACACATGGTGGACTTCAATTGAATCTGTCAACACCTTATGGAGCAGGCGTCGACAAATGGCTAAGTTGGTCAACACCCATAGAACCAGCTTTGTCGATATCCATACGCGGCAAAAGATCAAAGAGGAAGACAAGAGCATATTAATCTAGCTATGAGCAAAGCGGTGTTGACGTGGGCTACAAAATCTCCAATGTGGTGATTTGGTCATCACAGTCAGCAACGATGAGGTGGAAGTAGTCTACTTCCCCCCCCCCCCCCCCTACAAAGACCTCAACGCTATTGCATGCTCAGATTGTGGCGCATTTAAGGTGACCAGTCAGTAAGACGGTTCAGAAGAAAGGAACCAGCAAGGTCACTTACTGGGTATAGAAGGATCCACCAGATCATATAGCAAGCCAGCATGCCCCATTGGCTCATGCGATAGGCCAGCGCAATCTAATTGACAATGATTGGCCGACTCATGAAGTCCACAAGATCTTAAGCAGGCCGTCAATTCAATGGTCTTCATGACCCCGTCGGGTCTATTCATCAACTCGTGGGCCCCTGCTAACTCGTGTGGGACACGCCGAATTGTGGCCACCACTTTGAGCCCGCCCGTTCGTGGGCTTCGCCGAATCAGCGCTAGCTGTGCCAGATCGACACCGCCCGCCGATTAACAACCCCCTGCCGAATCGCGCGACCCACGCCGAATCGACGTGAGCAACAGATCTCCTCAACCGATTCACAGGCCCTGTCAAGTCACGCAATCCCGGCCGAATCGTACAAACTCTGTCGGATTACGGCAATTCAAGCAAAATGAAATTGAAGGATGAGAGGACCCCAATTGCCCCCCAAGAGTGACATGCCTCCATCATCCGCGGACAACACCACCAAATGGAACCAAAAGTAAAAGATCACAAACAGACCATTGGACCATTAGCACGACAACGAGTCAAAAACCTGAATGTGTTAGTGTGGACAGCTAAAAGGCCGAAGTACACCCGTGGATGTCGCTTCGCGTGTCCGCTCGCACCACCCACGGGTGGGGAGCATTTGTGGACACCCCAAATAATTTGCTAATGGGCCCTCACAAGGCCGGCCCATCCTTCAAGCTCCCTCTTAGGTGAGCAGAAATTTAAGGGAAAAAAAAGACCATCAATGAGGCCCCCCAAGGGCTCATTAAGAATCTACCCTCATCTCATCCCATAAAGGGGGGGGGGGGGTGAGGATAGGCAAATGGAGCACCTCCCAAAAGGAGGTTCCAAAACTAGGAAAAAGGTGTCTGCTGCGTTGCTGGGGCAGAAGAGGGTGTTGTGGCCTTTTTTTGGTTTTTTCCTTTCAAAAAGGTTTGAAGAGAAGAAAGGGCCAGAGAGGGGGGGCATTGCGTGAAAAAGGAGAGAGAGGGGGGTTGTGGGCTTCTTCTCCACCAAGCAAGCCAACAGAGAGAAGTCAAGGGAGTTCTGTTGCGTTCCTGCCCCAAGAGAGAGCTCCTCCCGTGAGCAACCTGCAAAAAAAGCAAGAAAGGAAGAGGCAAAGCATAGAAGAAAAGAAAGGTGAGGAGAAGAAGAGAAGAGTGGCAAGAGAGAGAGTGCCTCCTCTTCCTTGGTGTCTTGTCTTGTCAAAGGAAAGGAGAGAAGAAGAGGTGGCACGTTGGGGCTCTCCCTCCCCCTTTTCTTCTGATTTCTTTGTATGCTTCTTCTTCCATTTCCATAAGAATAGATTATCCATCTTCTTCTCTCTCCCTTGCATGTGAATAGCTTGTCCTTGTGCATTTATGGATTGTCCTCTCTCCACCATTCCTCTTTGGTTTTAAGGCTTTGTTTACCTTTTTCCAAGCAAAAGGGGTTCCGGGATGGGGATTTTCTCTTGATAGAGGAATGTTCCCTTCCCCTTTAACACCCCATATGAGACCTTTCTATGCCTCCCATACCCCAATAAATGAGGTCATGGGGGTATAGAACCCCATCTCTCATTCAATGCATGCATATCATGCCCTTTCCTCCTTCCAATAGGCCATGTTTCCCACTGTTTTAGCCCTGCAAAAGAATGTTTTACCCCTGTCAAAACAGCTTAAGAGTCCCCCTTGGGTCAATGTATGCCCATTGTGCTAGTCAAGGGGTTGAGCAAGTAATGCTCATGCCTTCTTGCTTAGTGACCATCCCCAAGAGACCCACTAAGAGCCCAATAGACCATTGTTCGCCCCTCTCAATGGATGATTTATTTCACTATTTTTCAGCCCTTTGATGTGCATCTCATCACTGTCAAGCAGTCCCTTTAAGAGCTTCCTTTGGATTCGGGTATATCTCATTCGCTAGCCAAGAGGTTGAGTTGTTACTATTCATGCCTTCTTGTTTAGCTCCCCATATCAAACCCCAAAAACCATCTCAAGCCCAAGGGTAACCCCTGCCATGAGCATGGCTGCTGCCAGAGAGAGGCGCCTGTCACTGTTTGTGCAGGTGGCCACCTGCGCCGATTCGGCCTAGAACCAGTCCTGGCAGTCTTGCAGGGCTGGGGGAGGTGCGTCGATTCGATGTTCAGTGGCCCTATTTGGTGAAGTCACATGAGCAAAACCATTGCCCAATGTGACATTAACCGATCAATAGCCAAATAGATCGATATGAGACTCATCCGTAGCCCCGGATCGGACAATGCAATGTCCATGTCTGGACGGGTGGGTTCATACATTGTTCATCAGCCCGTGGGTTTGCATGGTCATGATATCGTCCGGATCCCCGTTGGCGTGCCTTGGGGACCGGAGTCATGTGCCATTGGAGCTATGTCGTTCTTCGGCATACACTCCTTCCTTTGGTGCCATCTCCATGTACGGTGGATGCGTACCACACTTTGCCCTTATCGAACACGATAAGGGGAAATGCTGCCGAATTTTCCCCACGAGGTTTGAATCGGCGCGAGATTCCTAAAAGAAATCGTCAACCTTCAATTGATTCAACAGTATTCCGCCTGTGCGCCGATTCGGTGTTGTCCGCCAACTCAATTGTCCCCCGCCGATTCAGTTCCTACCTTGAACCCCGCCGAATGGGTCTGTCGCGCCGAATCAAATGGATTCTGCATGCCCCGCCGAATGGATCTGTCGCGCCGAATCAGATGAGCCCGCCGGATCGAATGCTCCCTTGCTGCCAACTGGCCACCGAATGGCTGAGCAGCGCCAAATCGTGAACAGAACCTTGTTTTAGACGCTTCAAAAGAACCAAAGAATAAATTAAAGTCTCACACGATAAGAGAAACATAAGATCCAATTGAACCTTTTTAAGCAATAAAGGACAAAAGGCCATCTCATGTGTTCCAAAAGAAATAAAAGATCACCTTATGTTTTACAACAAGGTAAAAGACTCAAATCGAAATTGTTTTCAACAAAAGGCCAAATTGAACTTCTTTTTCTAAATGGCAAAAGATCATATCATGTTTTGCAAAAGAACAAAAGACCAAATTGGACCTTTTCCAAGCAAATGAAAGATCACCTCATGTTTTGTAAAGAACAAGAGATTCAAATTAAGATTGCTTTCAGCAAATGATCAAATAGACCATTTCTTGATTCGTCTTTCTCAAATAGATCCAATGGACCAAATTGCACTTTTCTGTAATAAAAGAAACAAATGAGTAAATAGGCAAAGAGATTCGGTAGTCGACTAAGTAAAAGATCAAATAAGTCCGAATAGGCGTTCGTTTCGCTTAATAGTACCTCAGCTCAAATTTAAATTTGCGTTTTGCACCTCTATCGGATGTCTCCGCTTTAGGTCATGAGGCTTTCTAAATCTGGCGATTAATCAAGGGTTTTCCCTCTCAGAGGGATGTAATTAACGTCGTTGCATCTAGGCAACGGTGGGATTTTGGTCCAGGACCCGACACCTCACTTTTGTTTGACGAAGTCAAACGGCGCGCACAATAGACCCAAAGCCCTCTGGCTCTCGGAAGCAAACCATCTGTTGTCACCTCGGTGACTGGAACGCCCGCGCTATGCAATTGTTGGGTCATCTCTCGTCACCATAGCTCGCGTAGCATTCGATGGGATTTGAAGTTGCAATCGCAGCCATGAGAAAAAGAGCAACATGATAAATAGATCTTTAAAATATTAAAAAATCCATTTCCACAATGCCCGAGGGAGCCTCAATCCTCTCACTCAAATCATGTGCTCGAGAGAGCCTCAATCATCTCACCCAAATTACGTACCCGAGGGAGCCTCAATCTTCTCACCCAAATCACGTGCCCGAGGGAGCCTCAATCCTTTCACCCAAATATGAGCCCGAGGGACCCTTAATCCTCTCATCAAAGTTACGGCCCTAGAGAAGCCTTAATTCTCTAACACAAGCATGTTATGGCCCCAGAGGAGCCCTAATCCTCTAAATGAGATAGCTCACGGCTTTTGGGGAAGCCTTAAAATCCCTATTATCAATAAAGATCATATGTTGATGGTGAAACTCAGAAGCACAATGTATATAGCAAATAAAAGTTCTCATCCCAAGACAGGCCCTTTGGATAGCCCAAAAAGAAAAAGTCAAAATGAATGGATAGCATGTACTGATGCTAAAAACAATATTTCTCAAACAAGCCTATGCTCTGGTGTCGCCTGCCCTCAGAAAGTCAACATGTACAAAAGAATGGCACGAACAGCTCTGTCATGCATAAGCGAGGTCGTCATCTCACGCCAATTCATGGCCTGCACGATTCTTGTAAAAGTTATAGCAGCCTCTGCTTGCAAAACAGCCAGTTGGGTCCCCATGATTTTCAGCTTCAAGTAATCTCCTTCAATGTCAATGTGTCATGTACCTGATCCAACTCTGCAAGATCAAGACAACACGAGATCAAATTTTGCCACAGAGGAACGAGAACAGAAAAGGATAAATGCAACATGGCAGAAGATATATTGCAGCAAAATCACAATTCTCAATGCATAAAGCAAAATTTTGGCATTGTTGTCATGAGATGGTGGTCATTGATATTGCAAGTCCAAAAGAAATAAGAGGCTTACTGCAAGCATGTCAGAAACTGTGACATATCAAATTCACAAGTATAACATCTCCAACATGGATCTCAACAAAGTCAAAATGGCTGAAATGTATTGGCAGAATAAATCAAATGGACCCTCTGACGGGCGACATGTGCTAAAATACAACCGGAAAGATTCACACGAGACAGTCGCCCTATGTTTCACTCTTGGACGCCAGTCCCGTGGGGGGCATTTGTTGTGCCGAATTTTATTGTTCGACTCTATAGAAGAAGAAGAAAAAGGAGAACAGATAAACAAAGAAAATGCATAAATAAAAGAGAAGGGGGGAAGGGATCTCACCCACGTTCCCAGCCACTGCTTGACACACCCGCTGCAGGAAGAGGAAGGAGGGACGAAGGAGAAGGAGCCGCCGTCTCCTTACCCCCCTAACCAGCAGCAGCCTTCGCTCTGGTTTGCAGGGGAGGAGAGGCCGCCGACTCCCCTGCGTGGGGTAGCCACTGCCGGCCCCCTTGCTGGCCCTTGCAACCGCCGCCGATGGCTCCACCCCTACGCGCTGCCGCTGCTTGCTCCCGCCGCCGCTGCTGCTTACACGCCGCCGCCGCCCTGGCTGCTTTGCCGCCGCGCCACCGCTTGGCTGCCCTGCCGCCGCACCACCCCTGCTGCACCGCCGCCTTGCTGCACCTTCGCCGTGCCACTCCTGTAGCGCCACCGGCAGGAAGAGAGGAGGAGGAGGGAGATCGCGAGGCCCTCCTCTTCCCTGCTCTGCTTCACGCAGAGCCAACCCGGGAAGGGGCCGAACAAAAAACGGAAAGAGAAAAAACATAAAGAAGGAAAAAATAGGGATTAAAGTGCAAATTCATGACCCAAAAATTGCATAAAACCCCTGGGAAGAATGCAAGACCTCCGGCCGGGGTGCTTCCTTCCTCCCACTATAAAAAGGAGGGAGCGCCCAAGGCCAAAGGTGTGGATTTTTGAAGTTTTGAAACCATAGCAAGGCTTTGAGAAGAGACTGCAAGGCAGTCTGGGAAAAGGGTCTGCAAGGCAGCCCTAAAGAATATCGTGCAAGGCATGATTTAATTTTCTCAGGTCTTAAACAAGGTCCATTGGACTTACTTTATTGGGCCAAACTTCTTATTGAGCCAAATTCTTATTGGGCCACGAATTGCTTATTGGGCCAGACTTGTAATTTCCATGCTATGATGAATTAAATGATCACGTTGCTTGATGTTTAATGGGCCCAATGATGGTTAATGGGCCAGTCTTTGATATATCTCCATTCGTGATGTTTAATGGGCCCATTGGGCTATTTTTAATTGTTTAATCGTTCATTATACGAATAATCACACATAGTGTCACGTTTATTTTAAACACTTCGTTATTTGGTTTCTTAACTAAAAGTAACCAATTTTTCAACCAACCCTAATAAAATATTTCACAAACATTGTCATCTAATTTTCAATAACATAAAATCAACAAACAAGTCATGTCTCACATCATTTTTGATCCACCTTAAGTTAATTCCCATTTAAATCAACTAAATAAATGAAAATATTAATTTAATCCATATAATCCTATTTTAAATAAATAAATAACGAAAATGTTCAAATAAATGGAATCAATAATTCTAAAATACCAAAAAATGAGAAAATGAATTTAAAAATCAATAAAAATGAAATAAATATCAGAAAATTCCAAAAAAATAAACTGCATGTTTGCAACTATGTTTCTTTCCATGTATAATTAATTTCATTCAAATGTGAGTCACGTTCTTTTATTTCAACGGGTTTGTCTGATGGCTAATCAAGGGTATTCAGCCTTTGTGCTGATATAATTAACACTAACCGCAATTAGTAGGGGAGATCAAATGAACTAAATAAGACTATGTCCATGTAAATAAATAAAAAACCAAATAAATCAAACCTAAAGATAAATTTAAAATTTTTAAAGTATTAAAAAATATTCTCACATGCATCAAGGAAAAGGAAAAAGAAACAAGAAGCAACTCAGTCTAGGGTGTTGTTCCCAAGTGTTGATTTTGACTATGGCAAAACGATTTTGATAGCCTTCTTTGAATCTTCAAATAAGTGTAAATAAATTGAGCTTAAACAATACGTATACACTTCCATATGATACCAAATTTTGATATGTTGATCACTAACTCATATTTAAAGTTTGCAGAGCTTGGGCAAAGTTTTTTTGGCAGGTGCAAAGCAAGTATATGTAAAGTAAAACAGGGAGTTTTTGGTGGGTTGATCATTTTTCCCAGGGTGATGGTTTTTCACAGTCAACTCAGCAGGTCGACCGTTTTTCACAGGCAGCTGGTTTTTGGTGCTAGGTCTTAGAGGTCGAGTGCTTTATGGCCGCGGCCGATCGTTTCCGGCTGTCTTTGTCTTTTTGTCACATGTTTGGTGTGTGTGAGGGGCAGGTTTCTACCCTACAAGCAACCCACCTATATATACTCTCTTCCTTTCATGAATATGGGTGTGGGAGGAATGTTCTGAGGCTATTCTTAAAGGGTTCCTTTTCCTCTTTCCCTTTCCACTGTATCCATTTCTCGTGCTCTGCAAATACCTCTGTTCTTTTGCTCTTTTTCTTTAGGTTTTTGCAGAAATGAAGGCTTGAGATGACTGGGACGTGTTAAAGGATGATGTTGGGTGAAGTTAAGGAGTTGTAGCAGTGAAGATGATGGAGTTTCTGTGCTACATCAAGTGTTTTGAAGACGAAGAGTTAAAGCAAAAAGTGTTGGGTAAAAGAAGGGTGGTTGCAAGCTTAAAGGGAAACTCAAGGTTTGGTAGGAGAGTGTCCCTTATGTGTATATGGGTTTTGTCCCATATTAGAAAACACAAGTAAGGGAGTGGCCTTTATAAGTTCTTTTAGTTCTAAGGACTTGTTCTTATGGAACTAGAAGGAGCTATGCCCAAGACCACACACGCGCGCCCGCCCGCCGGCCGGGCCGGGCTGGGCTGGGCGGGCGGCAGCGCGCGTGTGAGGTGACCGCGGGCCTTATTGGGCCGTCCACTTTTTCCTATATGTTTTTTACCCTTTTTGCTTAATGGGCCTATGGGACGCGCCTGTCCCTGAAGAAGTGAACTGGCGCAGTGGAGGGCGTGGGCGGTTGGGGATATAGAGAGAGAGAGAAACGTAAACCAGTCTGTCTTCTCCCGACTGCGTATTCTGGCTCTCGAGTGCTCTCTGTCTGCAACACGATCGTCGTACTTACCACCGGGGAATCACTCTTTACTACTGATCGCTTCTTGCCCTCGCCATCGAAGAGGACATCGCCATCGCTCCTTGCCGCCGGCGTCCCGGCCCTCTTCTCGCTCCGCCATCGACTGCTTCGTTCGTTCTCCGCATCGTCGGTGTCCGGTGCACGTCTCTTTTTCCCTACGTTCATAGAGATCTTTCTTTAGATAATAGATAGTTTTCGCTTTACGAGATCGACAGTGTGCAACTGTTTTTCTTGTTGGACGTGGTTGTACCCTGGGAGAAGATCGCCGTTTCCTTTTCGTACCTATAGTGGGGACGATATCTTCTCTAAGGCAAGTTCCTTTTTGGAACGCCTCCACTGCATATAGATTTATATTTCTGTTCATATTTTTGCTATGTACAATTTGCTTATCTATTGTTGTTATCTTGGAATGATGCCTGTATTGATTTACGCAAACTTGTATTATGTCGCTATGCTTGCACTGTGTGGATTATGGATGCTCGATTGCCATGTGGAATATTTTATACCCACTGTTTTCACAACAGTCTTAGAGAAGATATCGTTTAACATGGCGTCATCATCTGTGACTCTTAACCCGAAAGTAGACATGTCCATGATGCCAGCGAAATTCGCAGGGCAACATTTCAAGCGTTGGCAACAACGCATGCGGATATGGTTTACTATGATTGGGTTGATTTCAGTGATTGAATCTGACTCACCTAAGGTGATTGAGAATGATCCCGAGAGTGTTAAGAAGGCTACGGAATGGAAGGAAAAAAATCGCATAGGACATGGATGCATTCTGACTGCATTATCAGATGTCCTATTCGATGTATACAGTACTTTGACATTCCTAACCTCCAAGGCACTATGGGATGAACTTGACAGAAAGTACAATACTGAGGACCAAGGTCTAGAAAAATATTCTGTCGGTAAATTTCTCAAGTTTCACATGGTTGAGGGCAGACCTATTACTGAACAGGCACATGAGTTTCTTCTTATGATCCATGGCTTGGCTGAGGGTGAAATGAAACTCCCAGAAAAGTTTCAGGTTATGTGCATCATTGAGAAATTTCCTAAGTCCTGGGAGGACTTTGGAATGGCCCTAAAACACAGGAAGGGTGCTATTTCTCTAGATGACCTGATGAGAGCCATTTCCATAGAGGAGGAACATAGGAAGGAGAAACTTGTGATGCCTGTAGAGGCTAGTGCAAACATAGTCATGAAAAACAAGTTTAAAGACTTCAAAGGCAAATCCAAGGTTGATTCTAATGCACAGTTTAAACCCAAGGGAAAAATCAAGAAGAAGAAGAAGCAAGGTGAATGCTGGGTCTGTGGTCAGAAAGGTCATTTCCGTGGTGATTGTCCTAAAAGGAAGGAAAAGACAGGCCAGCAGACTGGTGGTGCTCCACCTCAGGTCAATGTAGTGACCGTTGGTACTTCTTCTAGAGACACGTATATTACTCTTAACCCTCAATTATTTTCTATTTATGAACCTTATGAATGGTTGGTAGACACAGGAGCCAATGTACACTTGTGTGCTGACAGGGCTAATTTTGTATCTTACCAGGCCATCCATGTAACGTCGCGCGTTTTTCGGATCCCCGTAGATCCAGGTTTAGCGGGTTTGGTGGCCAATGTGAGGCCCATTAGTGTTGTGTGTTTCTTACTAGATCCTTACCGGGTTTGGTTTGGGTCCGTGTTGGTGTTCAGCTTGCTGGACACAGTGTGTTGGCGTCCAGGTGGGTGACGTCGACTGTGTGTTGGCGGCAGTGGTGTGCCGTTAACATGGTGTTAACGTCCATCGATGAGGACGTTGACTGTTGAACTTGGCGTCAGGCTTTGTGGACGTCTAGTTGTGGCGGTCTGGTTAAACGGCCAAAGGATTGACGTTAACTTGACATGCCTGTGTTTTTATGGCAGACCCGAGCTCTGTTCTTTCTCCTCCTTCTCCCTTCCTCTTCCCCCACCTTCACCCTTGAGCTTCTTCGCGAGTTCTGACGGTCGGCGGGAGCTCGTGGGAAGGCCGTGGTGCGCGTGGTAGCGACAGATCGGGCGGGGAATGACGGATTGGAGCACGGTGTTCGTGAGACGTTTCTCGGGTTTCGGCGTGATTCGAGGTTCTTCGGGAGTTTAATTGCGTTTCTGAGGTAGGGGTCGAGCCCTGTTAGCTTGTTAGAAACATTAAAACACAACTTAATCACTTGAACCAGCATTTTTATTGTATTTTCGGATTAAGTTGCACCATGTGGGGTTAATGGGTGGTTTGAGTAATTTAGTGAACGAAGCATGCTGTGTTGGGTTGTTTTGGGTTCAAGCATGTTTAAAGAACCGTTTCAGTACATTTTCTTGTAAATTTAACGGTTGGAAAACCTGTAGAGCTGGATTAGGGTTTCTGCAGGGTTTTAGGCCGGAGAACTTGGCGTCAAGATCGCTTGCCGCCAAGCTCACCAGCCGGGATATAGACGGCTAGATCGCTTGCCGTTTACTTCCTTCAAGCGGCAGTCGATGTTGCCGCCAACCTGTGCATGTATCCATGCAGTGTTGTTTACGTAGCTTTCCTAGTTATGAATAATGTGTGATTGTGTGTGCATGGCGATGACCGGTGTGAGCCAGTGCACTTGGTATGCTCTATACTGCTCATGTAATGGGCAAGCTTTACATGAATGATGTGTGATGTACGTAATCGCTTTTCGGGGTATGTGTGGTGTGTTGGCACCCGTGGCACTCTTGGAGTGCATTGTCCATGTGTTGGACATGTGGTTTACGTGGAAGACGTGTGGTACACCATCCAGGGTGTAATATACACGTATTGTCTACGTGGTTTGAGTGTGTGTTTACTACACACTTTGTTGTAATGTAATTCTTATGATTTATCATAGTAACTGGGCAGTGAGGTTCCTGTGTGAGCCTAGCCATGACTTTGTGGTGTTTGGGCAATGAAGGTCCATACCGACCTAGCCCTGGTCCGTTGCTGTCTTTCGAATAATATTATATGGATTTATGAAGTAAGTAAATGGTGTGTTGTTACGAAGGTCATCTCATGACCAATGATAGGCCAAATATGATTGGCTATCGTGATTTATATATGTGTTACTGTGAGTTAGCTTGGAGGTTACAAGAGATAGGCAAGTTAGTGGTTCAGGTATGTGTTGGTGTGGGATAGCTTTGGGGTCACACGGTGACCGATGTTAAGCTAATCATAACACTTGTATATTGTGAATTATAAGTAAAGGCTATATGTGTAAGTATCGTGGTTTGTGCTAGCCGAGTGTGGTGGTCCGGCGCCTATTCCGGAATGCCTCTCTAGTCGGGTACCCCAGGTTCTTTGTGAGCCAGGCACGTGTGTTTGTTGTGCTCGGGGTTTTGTCCCGGTACTGGTGTTGTACCGTCGAGGTATGTGTCGTCTTCCTGGACACCCTCACTCCTGAGTTTGAGTTGTACGTCCGGCTGAGGGAAAGACGGCAGTGGGGCAGCGACTTCCCAGAGTTTGTTCTTTTGTCGCTTGTAGCGCGCTCGTAGTTGGGGGTACGGACACCAGTAGTCGACACTGGTCCCCAGCTAGTCCTGTTTTCCAGTGCCTCACTTTAGAGTGCTCCGGCCAGAGACTCTAGAGGTGCCAGGCATGGGCCTGTAGCTGTGTGTCTGCAGGTGTGGTGTTGGTTGGTCTCCACAGTTGTTTGACTTGTTCTCGTGGAGCGGCAGTTGGACCTTTCGTCCGTGACTGCGAGGCTGAGAGGTTGTTCTTGTGTTGTGTTGTTTGGGTTGGATACTGGCCTGATCAGCCAGTAGTCCGTTCCCGTGTGGTGGCGTCGTTCTTTCTGACTCGTGCTTAGTTAGCTCCAGTTGTGGTTGTGGTGGCGTTGTTCCCTTCCGACTCGTGCTTTGCCACTGGCTGTAGTTCGTGAGTTTGTGACTCGTGGTCGAGGTTTGACCAGTTCGAGGTGTGCCCTGGTGTTGGCACAGTTGTGGCTGAGTTATGGTTTGTATGACTCGTCGATTAAGGTTTCACCTGTAATGTTGTGTCTAAGTGAAGGCACAATATAATTATGGTTCAGTGTGGTGTTTATCACCTACTTGTACCCATGTTTGGGTATTTTGTGTTGTGGTACCTCAGAGTAGCAAGTACCTATATCCTTCGAGGGTTACCTTGTAGTTTTGTGGTGATACATTGTGTACCAACCTTTTCGGGTACTTGTGTGTTGTGGGGGTCTCGTGGTTTGACCTGCCACTTGTTGTATTCTAATTGCTTTAAGTAGATCTTTGTTTATAAGGTTATTGTGGATTGGTTTGTGATTATTAATTATGTTACCTTTGTGGGTAATTTTCCGATGAGGCTTGTGGCTTAAGCATATTGTGGTTTAGTAGAGCTGTGCTCCGTGGAGGCTGTGTAAGACCTTCCACTTGTTGAGTTTTACTCTTCTTGAGCATGATTCCAACTATAGTTTTAGTATGTTACGGACTGGCTTTGTGGTAGCTAGTCCTATTGCTTTGTGTGTAGTTTCTGACGTAGTGAGGTTTGGAGTATAAAGGACCAGCTCTTTGTCAGCAGTCCTATTACTCAAGTGTTTAAGGTTTGCCTGTGAAGCTTGCAGCTTAGGCAAAGACTTGCCAGTGTGGCTTATAGTCTAGACAACTACTTATTATATCAGTGTGCCAGTGAGACTATGGTTTAGGCACTTTAGTAGTTGGACTGACTAATGGTATTATGTTAGTCCTGTAGTCCTACTTTCCTTCTGAGGACTTTGTGTTTATAATCATGATTATGTTTAATCGTTATTTATTGTCATGATGTGAGCATGAAATGGTTTGGTTATTGGTGTTGCCAGTGAGACCCATTGGGGTTGAGGAGTATTGTGCTTTCGGTGTTGTTTTTGGGTAGCCCCTACTGAGCCAGTGACTTGTTGAGGCTCACTCCCCTACAGTTCTTTTCAGGGCTTGTCGTGTGTTTGGCTTGCAGCAGTGTTGTGATAGACTTGTACCACCAGCAGTTGTGTAGTAGTTAGTGTTGTGTGAGCTTGTGCTCACTCGGGATATGCCCCAGGTAGTTGTACTCTTTTTAATTGGACATGTATTAATGTAATGGGATAATTGTACAAATTTGTGAATAGATATGAGCACATGTACTTTCTTGTGTCTTATATTCTTGTGGTTTGTCTTTTATACTCTTACTGGACATGTGTGTGAGATATCCCTTGCGACACTTCGGTGCGTTCGCGGGAGGCGGATCTGGATATGGAGCCTTAATGGGCATAAATACCCCGGTCTGTCACAATCCATGACTGCTCCGTGACTATGGGGAATGGTAGCACTGCGAGGGTGATGGGAATTGGACGCGTGGACCTGAAGTTTACTTCAGGGCGTGTGCTGTCTCTTCATCGTGTGCACCATGTTCCTAGTATTAGGAGGAATATTTTATCAGGTTCTAGTTTAGTTAGAGAGGGTTATGAACTCAGCTTTAAATGTAATAAAGTTGTGATACTTCGTCTCAAATCTTTTATTGGTAAAGGCTATTTGTCTGATGGGTTGTTTAAAATGCATGTGAGTCATGTGATGAATGAATGCTTAGATGTTGATACATCTGTTCCAGTTGCTTTTAATGTCACAGATTCATTTGATTTATGGCATGGACGTTTAAGTCATTTAAATTTCAACTCTTTGAAACGTATGATGAACCTGAATTTAATTCCTGAGCATGCTATTGATAAAACCAAAAAATGTGATATCTGTGTACAGGCCAAACAGCCTAGGAAACCCTTTCATTCTGTGGTTAGAGATTCAGAGATTCTGGATCTAGTGCACTCAGATATCTGTGAATTTAATGGTGTGCTAACTAGGGATCATAAAAAATATTTCATTACCTTTATAGATGACTATAGTAGATATTGCTATGTGTATTTGCTCAAGCCTAAGGATGAGGCTTTACAGAAGCTCATCATCTTTAGGAAGGAAGCAGAAACACAAGCTGATCAGGTTCTTAAAAGGTTGAGGTCTGACAGAGGAGGAGAATACACCTCTAGTTTGTTTGTTGAATTTTGTCAAGAACATGGCATTATTCATGAAACGACTGCCCCTTATTCTCCTCAGTCTAATGGGATAGCAGAAAGGAAGAACCGTGTATTTATAGACATGGTCAACTCTCTCCTGCAGAGTTCAGGACTACCTAAGTATATGTGGGGGGAAGCTTTGAACACAGCTTGTCTTGTTCTGAATCATTTCCCCTAAAACATAAAGATAGTAGTCCAATTGAACTTTGGAGAAATAGGAAACCTAGTTTGAAATTTCTCAAAGTGTGGGGGTGCCTTGCTAAGGTACTTGTCCCTGAACACAAGAGAAAGAAACTGGGACCTAAGACAGTTGACGCAGTCTTTTTAGGCTATGCTGAAAATAGCTATGCATATAGGTTTCTGGTTATCAAATCAGAAATCCCTGGCATAGATGTTAACACCATAGTCGAGTTTCGTGATGCTACGTTCTTCGAACATGCCTTTCCCATGAAGACTGGTTTGCCTCAACAACTGAATTCTGAAACTATAGCATCCACATCTGATTCTATTCCACAACACGTGGAAAGAATGACTAATGTGGGGGCTGATGCATCTAGACCTCTTACTGATACTAGTGATCAGGAAGAAGTAGAACCAAGGAGGAGTAAAAGACAAAAGGTCTCTAAGGAGTTTGGTAGTGACTTTGTCACATACCAGATTGAAGAAGACCCCCCTACTTTCCGAGATGCTATGGCTTCACCTGAAGCAAAGTATTGGAAGGAAGCCATTAAGAGTAAGGTTGACTCTATTCTTGCAAATGACACATGGGAGTTAGTTGATCCTCCTCCTGGATCTAAGACTATTGGATGCAAATGGGTCTTTAAGAAAAAGTTGAAACCTGATGGAACCATTGAAAAATTTAAAGCCAGGTTGGTTGCTAAGGGGTTTAAACAAATGGAGGGAATAGATTATTTTGATACCTATTCTCCTGTAACCAGAATGACTACCATTAGGGTGCTAATAGCCTTGGCTTCCATATATGATCTGACTATCCACTAGATGGATGTTAAGACCGCCTTTCTTAATGGTGATCTTGATGAAGAGATCTATATGGATCAGCCTGAAGGGTTTGTAGCCCCTGGCAATGAAGGTAAAGTCTGTAGACTTGTTAAATCCTTGTATGGATTGAAACAAGCTCCTAAGCAATGGCATGAGAAATTTGACATGACTATCATGTCATTTGGCTTTAAAGTAAATGATTTTGATAAATGTGTTTACTACAAAGTGAAAGGTGATGATTGTGTTATTCTATGCCTGTATGTAGATGATATATTGATTTTTGGCAACAATAAGAGATTAGTAAATGAGACAAAATTATTCTTAAGTAGTAGATTTGAAATGAAGGATATGGGTGAGGCAAATATAATTCTTGGTCTAAAGTTGACTAAGTCAGCTGAAGGGATAGCAATTTCTTAGTCTCACTATGTTGAGAAAGTATTAGAGAAATATGGCTATCAGGATTGCAGAATTGTCTGTACACCCTATGATCCTTCTAGAGTTTTCTACAAGAATAAGAGTGGTGTACCTGTGTCTCAACTACGGTACTCCCAAGTTATAGGAAGCTTAATGTATCTGGCAAACTGTACTAGACCTAACATTTCATATGCAGTAACTAGACTCAATAGATACACTAGCTGTCCTGACCGTTCTCATTGGAAAGGCTTGGATATGATACTGAGATACCTTAAGGGTACAGTTTCCTTGAGCTTGCATTTTGGGAAATTTCCTGGAGTCCTTGAAGGATACAGTGATGCAAGCTGGATTGCTGAAAACTCAAGGAGTAATGGTATAACATGGTATATTTTTACCCTGGGAGGTGGTGCAGTGGCGTGGAGGTCCACTAAACAAACCATCTTGTCTCGGTCTACTTTTGAGGCTGAGTTGTGTGCTTTGGACACTACTGGTATGGAGGCTGAATGGATTAAGGGACTTCTTACAGAATTACCCCTAATGAGTAAGCCTATACCTGCGGTCTCTATCCTTTGTGATAATATGACCACGATTGCTAAGGTCAAAAGTTCAAAGTACAATAAAAAAGAAAGGAGACATATTCAAATCAGACTAAAGTCTGTGAGAGAATTGGTGTCTCAGGGAGTGATAGCTGTGGATTTTGTTGGTACCAAGGACAACACAGCAGATCCTCTAACTAAAGGACTTAACAAAAATCAAGTCCTGAAATTTAGGATGGGGATGGGATTGAAACCCATTAATTGTTCTCCTGCAGTAGCAACCCAACCTATTTGAGTAGAGATCCTACAAAGAAGGTTCAATGTGGTAACAACAAGCTGTTGAGAGAACTGGAAGACACTAATAATTCTAGATACCTTGTATCTGAATTCCACCCTTGTAATCCTAATACGAGTGTCTCTAGCTGCAAGTTAAGGTTGAGTTATCTACTCTTAATGGGTTCAAGCCTGGTAAGGCAGGATGTGAGCAGTGCATCCTTGGAGAAGCCCACCTAAGTAAGTGCTACTGTGGGGCCGCAGTTAAAGGGATTGGGTTATCCCTAAATGCACTTATGATACAGGAAGGGGCGCATGGCCGTAAAGCGCCACCCCTGCAGATTACTATCTATGTTTATATTATGTTGTTTCTTTTGATAATCTTCACCCAAAAGAGTCAAGTTCAAGACTCAGTTCACTTCGACTCTGTGAAGAAAGGATTTGGAATACTCAGGTAGAAGTTCAAACCCGAAAGGTACTTCTATTGAAAGCATGATATGTGTGTCTCTTGATGTGTGTTCCTCCTGGCAAACCATGAGTTTGTGGGGGAATGTTGGGTAGAAGAAGGGTGGTTGCAAGCTTAAAGGGAAACTCAAGGTTTGGTAGGAGAGTGTCCCTTATGTGTATATGGGTTTTGTCCCATATTGGAAAACACAAGTAAGGGAGTGGCCTTTATAAGTTCTTTTAGTTCTAAGGACTTGTTCCTATGGAACTAGAAGGAGCTATGCCCAAGACCACACACGCGCGCCCGCCCGCCGGCCGGGCCGGGCGGGGCTGGGCGGGGCGGCGGCGCGCGTGTGAGGTGACCGCGGGCCTTATTGGGCCGTCCACTTTTTCCTATCCGTTTTTTTACCCTTTTTGCTTAATGGGCCTATGGGACGCGCCTGTCCCTGAAGAAGTGAACCGGCGCAGTTACCCTTTTTGCTTAATGGGCCTATGGGACGCGCCTATCCCTGAAGAAGTGAACCGGCGCAGTGGAGGGCATGGGCAGTTGGGGATATATAGAGAGAGAGAAACGTAAACCAGTCTGCCTTCTCCCGACTGCGTATTCTGGCTCTCGGGTGCTCTCTGTCTGCAACACGACCGCCGTACTTACCACCGGGGAATCGCTCTTTACTGCTGATCGCTTCTTGCCCTCGCCATCAACGAGGACATCGCCGTCGCTCCTTGTCGCCGGTGTCCCGCGCCCTCTTCTCGCTCCGCCATCGACTGCTTCGTTCGTTCTCCGCATCGTCGGTGTTCGGTGCACGTCTCTTTTGCCCTACGTTCATAGAGATCCTTCTTTAGATAATAGATAGTTTTCGCTTTACGAGATCGACAGTGTGCGACTGTTTTTCTTGTTGGACGTGGTTGTACCCTGGGAGAAGATCGCCGTTTCCTTTTCGCACCTATAGTGGGGACGATATCTTCTCTAAGGCAAGTTCCTTTTTGGAACGCCTCCACTGCATATAGATTTATATTTCTGTTCATATTTTCGCTATGTACAATTTGCTTATCTATTGTTGTTATCTTGGAATGATACCTGTATTGATTTACGCAAACTTGTATTATGTCGCTATACTTGCACTGTGTGGATTATGGATGCTCGATTGCCATGTGGAATATTTTATACCCACTGTTTTCACAACAAAAAGAGGGCATCAACATCAACTTGGACGGCCACACCAAGGGGGCTTTGATATTTTTAAGCTCTATAGTTTGTGCATATTTTGGTTCTTGAGTATATTGTATAGATCTATACTTTGAACTTGAGATTTATAGTGTGTGTGTGAGGCCATAGTGTGTGTGTGTTTTAGGTGCTTGCAGCATCCTTGGTGTACATGGGTATTCCATGTGTGTGTGTGTGTGTTGTAGATCCTTGGCCAGGATAGTAGAGTCTTCACAATTTTTGAAGGGGTAGATGTAGATCTCACATGGGTGAGGTCGAACCACCTTAAAATTATTCCTTGCATCTTGTGTAATTGGCCTTATCTCCTATCCCCATTCTTGTGCCCTGTTTTGCTCTAGATATTGCTAGTTGTTGCTGGAACATTTCGATCTAGTGAGGTTTGCACATCCATAATTCATCCATTTGTCATCTTATTACTGTGCAAATTTGTGTTTCACTGCCCATCTTTCTGGTTTAGTTGATTGTGACCATGATTAAACTGATTGTGGCCAATAAGAATGTCCAAAGAAGCAGTCCATATATTTACCATTTTATCATGGAATCACTAACAGGAATGACCCAGATCAGGAAACTGCAGCCCAGTGTTCGTTTGAGGCTATAGGCTGCTCATAGGAGGGCCGCCCATTATCATAATGCATTGCATGAAAGGACCTTTTTTTTTTGTCTGATTTATCTTTTGCCTCAGATTGAATGATTACGAAAGGAGATGGAATTAAATGAAGAAGTAGTGGGCCTTTCACCCTCTTCCTAGTGTCTCAAGAAGCTGATCTTATAAATGCCCAACTCTAACCAAATAACAGTTTTTTAACAAGCCTTTGGAAAGCCGTAATTCTGAGCACTCCAGTGGCTATGCCTCTTTTTTCTTTTTCCTCTCAGTGGTTTTATTTGCTATAGCTTTCTAATCACATTGGGGTGTCAATCAGTATAGCGGTAAGGATGTTTAGCAATGTTCATATTCACGTCTAGTGAGCTACTTATTTAGACCATTCAATTATCCATACACAAGAAAACTATTCATTGTCTTCATTTACTCGGTCAACAGCTTTCCAAGATCTGAATTCGTCCTACATGATGCCAATACTAGCTAAGACGTTCGCCTACCTGAAGCAGGAAACTAGATACATTCAGTTAAGTTGCGAGATCTGAGAAATCCATCCTTATTAAATCCACACTGTCACAGGTTTCTACTTAATTTCCTTGCTGTACCAGACAGGCCTAGTAGTACACATTTACACTTGCTTCTCGGCTGCTCATTCATTTCAATGAAGTCCTATCTGTTCCAAAGAGTGGAAAATAACCAATTGAAGTAAGCTCGACCTGCTTGTGTGCAGTTTCTGAACCGGGCATTTCTTGGCGGCAATGAAATAAAGTTTGGCACAGTCAACAACTGCGAAACTAGATATTAGAAGACAAGAATGGGAGCCTAATTAGTCCAGTAAATTCGCAAAGCACCCTTCGAAACTCATCAACCAACGCCAAGTAAAACGCGCAGAGCAGGGGCTGCAATTCCCCCTCCGTCAGAAGGAAGATACCTCAAATCTCCCACACGCAGAGCACATCGATTCAGAAAGCCAAAACAAACAAAAGAAATACGCGAATCCAGCAAAGCTCCATGGATCTAGAAAGTAAACCACCGCAGACCAAAGAAGAGGCCACAGATCTAATATAGGCTGTGTACGTGTGTGATCGAGGTGGCTGCGGCAGTCGCATCGGGAGCTACCGGATGAAGGAGTAACCGTCGCCGGCGGAGTCGGAGCTGTCGTTTCCGCTGGGGGGAGCCGCGGTATCGTAGAGCCCCTCGCTGCCGCCGTGGATGACGAAGGCATTGCCCCTGGAGGCTGGAGACGAACTTCTCGTTGGCGTAGTCGTGAACGGAGGCATCAATGCGGAGGAACAGGAGCAGCAGGGCGACAAGCCGGAGGGAGGGGCGGATCCGGTGGGGCGCCGCCCCTGCCGCCATTCGGAGCAGAGAGCTGAAAGAAGAGAACAGAGAGAACAGGGTAGGCGTCGGCGGGTTTGGATCCCGCCTCTGGCTGCGAGTGGTGCACGTTTTGGACTCCGGACTACGTGTCGTCCCTTTTATAACAGGAGCGGGGTGCGCGGGTCGGTGACGCCGACGAGTCTGGTAAGGTTAGGCTGATGCGGCCAGCCCCGCCACAAAAGGACGCTGTCGCTGATGCACACTGCGGAGTGCGGACAGTGACGCAGATTGGACGCGCTTTTTAGACGGAGATCTGTAGGTTGAGGCCGGTTACAGCTTATCTTTCACCCACTTTTTGTTTCCGATACGGGTTAATGTAACTGTTTGGCGCATTTCTTGATTATTTATCACGTCAATGTGATAGATAACTCTATGCTCGCTCTGATGTGCGTTGAGAATTTTCTTATGTGTATTTATATGGATTTCCCACCCCCCCTCCCTCTAACCTATCTTCGTTACATGTATATTTTTTTTATTTTTATTAAATTGGTCAAAAATATTCTTCGTGTATCTAAATAATTTCACTTATGTCATGTTGAGATCGTAAATCTGGTTTCCCAATTTAGATTTTGTGGCGATGTGACAATAACAAATCATGTCCTCGAAGCATTTTTAAATTTGTAATATTTTTCCAATATATTTAAAAGTTTGAAAATAAGTACTTAGTTAAGTGGAACTATTTAAATATATCAAGGATATTTTCGACAAATTTTGAAAATAAAGAGTATGTATAATAATAAGACAATTTAGATGGGAGGAACTTAAGAATGATCTGACTTTTTTTTTTTTTGGGGAGGAATACAAATCTAACTACACAATCTGCCATCCAAATTTCAAATAGGCAAAATGGCATGAGAACAAGATCAGAGTGGCATCATAGCATTTCCTGTGATAATTGCCATGTCAAGAATTTTCTAAGTGATTGACTACAAGATGAAAGAAGCCAATCACAAACGAAGTGAACACTGAAAGAATGACCCCACAAAGAGGTTTGAATGTGTAACGGAGGAATAATGACTCCTCCAAAGAGATTTCATCTTACAGAGAGATACAAGTAAATGATTCACAGAGATGAGTATCCACCGGAATGAACACAATAATCCCACCAAACAATGCCCCCCTCTCCAACAGCAGCCTCACCACAACACTTTTGTTCACTGAAATCTGCCAGAACTTTTGTTTGCGAGAGATTTATCAGTCCACATCAAGAAACTCCATCATCTTTCTCATGCAACTCTTAAGGATCCACCGCATCCTTTTCAGCTTTCTGGGCCTGAAAAAGCAAGGTTTAGAAGTTCAGATGCTCGGATCATTTCAGAAAGCCCTTCTAGATATCAGCATGTTAGAGGATGTGAAAAATTAGAGGACAGAGAGATCTTAATGTGACTTTACCCACCCTTCTTATTTCAGGAACAGAAACACGAGTCATATGGACTGGAAGCTCCTGTGAACAGGAAAATCCAACATTACTCATGAAGAAGGCTGCAATTTGTTTCACTTTGACATTAATAGCAGGCGCATGAACATTAATACCAGTTCTCCAATTAAGACAACGTTGTCGCCACGGACCACATAGAGACCTATTGAAATATCAGAGCACAGATCTCCAACAATTACGCGTTCAGAGGCACCCTCAAGGACAATATTTGCTGGACATGTACCAGGAACAAGGTTGATTTGCATAAACAAAGGTATAAAATAAAACAAGTGTGACAGAATAAAAAAGGACAGAGGTCAGAGGTAGATACCAAATTGAGCGAAGGATGCCCAAAAATATCCGCCCATCTAGTACAAGGACAAGAACTTTTTCTGCCCAATAAAATAACATGTCAGTTCAGGAAGATGGAAAACTATCCAGACACCCAGGAAATGGTAATCAAAATCAATGGAATGGGAACACCTATGTTTGGTATTTGGATCGCCTGGGGATAGAGTGAGGTTATCCTCAAAATTTTGAGGATATCCCCACTCCTATCCAAATACCAAGCATAGCCTGCCAGCCTGGTGGGGATAGAATGAGGTTATCCTCTATCCCCAGTCTATCCATATTACCAAACACAGAGCATAGAAAAGCAAGTACATTATGTGCTCCATCCACAATGGATTCTTCAGGTTGATTCATTTGAATGTCTTATATGGCCTATGGGAAATAAAGTTTATCTATCAAAGGCTTTGCATGCAATAGCAAATAAGGAGCCAAACATCCATGCATCCTGAACAACTAAAAGACTTGGATCGGTCTCTTCTGGAACAAATGAAGACAAGTGATGTTATGGGACATTTCAACGCTAACTGAACCACATATATATATATATATATATATATATATATATATATATATATATTTTTCTAGTTGATGCCACATGAAGTGTTAACCCTGTCCCTGGCATCCCAACTTCGTTGATCAACTAATATTGTGCTCTCTAATTATGAATCTACATTAATAAGCAAAGGCTATACGTATAAAGGAAATTTGAAATTTGACATCCAAAGAATATATCCACAAGCAGATTAGGTACGAGCACCAAAATAAGATATAAAACCTTCCCATTCAAATTGGACGATGTTGGAAACATGACGTCTGCCTAAAGATTGTTGAACGCAGCTTTTGTCAAAAAGAAATTGTTTAATTGCCACAAGATCTCCTTCCAGCTAAAGAAGAACAAATGAGGATTTCCGTAATTCGTGATATCCAGTATGTGATCACTACTCATAACTTTCACAAACAAAATAATAGCTGCCCGAACAGCTGATTCAGGGAACACTGTTCCTTTTTGAAAGGTATGTAAAGGCACAGACGCAAATCTTCTCCATGCATGGTGCATTATGAAAAGTTTCAAGAAAAGCTAAACCTCTGTAAGGTTTCTTGGCACCATGAATCACCTTCTTCTGTTTCCATTTTATTTTTTAACAACTCCAACTTAAACTCTTATTCCCCTAGAACATGTAGGCAGTTCAGCAGACACATGAGGAGAGAAAACATGCCAATTATCACTGATCAAGGAGTTTACAAAAAGGAAACACAAGCAAAACAGATAAGAATACGAAATAAACGCCAAAACCACCATAACGTGGAGAACCAGTCCATCGTAAAGACATAGGATATGATGCAGTAGTACTGATCATCCGACACCAGCCATGGTGAAGAAATTTTTCAACATGTGCAGCCGATCTCTACCGTAAGATAATGCTACCATAGAAGCCGAACCAACAAGTTACAGACAGCACAAGTTTGCGATTAGCAGAACGAGTAATGCTAGGATCCCGGCATGCCGGGAGCCCAGCGTGAGTTGGAGGGGCCGCACCCCTCCACACGCACGCCGTGTGGAGGGGGGCGGCCCCCCCAGCATTAAATGTTGTTTTTTTTTTTTTTACAATTTGTGCACACAAATGATGTTTTGTGCACACAAATATATCATTTGTGTATATATCATTTGTGTGCACAAATAATGCACAGAAAAAAAAATAAAACCAGCATTTGCTGCTGGGGGGCCCGCCCCCTCCACACGGCGTGCGTGGGGGGGGGGGGGGGGCGGCCCCCCCAGCTCAGCTTTGCTCCCGCACTGCCGGGAGCAAAGCATTTCCCTTAGCAGAACACAATTGACAGAGATAGAGAGGAGATTACTGTCAAGGAAGAAGGCAAAAGATGCGGGCGGTAAGGCAAAATCCCTGGGCGCCGGCCAAGACATCGGACTTCGACCAAACCCATCCTCTCGGCTTGTTAAAATGCACAGCAAGATCCTCCACGACCGTGTCAAGTGGCATTGGCAGCCGCCAATTCTCTACTCCTCCCGCCCTCTCGTGACCTCTGTCACCAAAAAATTGTCGTCTTTCGATGTCAACCCGCCAAGAAGTTACAAACATCCTCGAACAAGAGGTCCAACACCTGCGTCGCTCGGATCCAAACCCAAGACGGGAACAACCCACTTAAGAGTTAAGACAGATGCACGGACGAGCACTTTCGCCGGAACCAAAACTATAGCAGCCCAAGAACAGGGGATATTCTAGCGCAAGAATGCAAGAAAGAGGAGGGGTGAAAGGAATTCTCTTCCCTCGCCTTCAGCAACAACTATTGGCCCTTCTGCCACCACCTCCGCTGCCGCTGGCCTTCGCCGGAGAGTTCCCTCTGCCTTACTCGCGAGGACCACGGTGAAGAAGAAGAGGAAAGAAGACAGTGGCGATGGCGGACTCGCAGTAGGCTCTGCAGTCTTGGAGATGGAAGGAATTCTCGACTCGGTTAGCGAATTGGTGGAGGTTATTTAAAAATAGAGGGGGCTTGTTACCTTACAGTTACAGCCCCTATAATAATTTTATTTTTATTTTATCCACTATGATTAACTATTTATCCCTAAATCCAAGAGAGCTAATTTTCTTTGTAAACAAGTCCTCCTTATGAACTTATTAGGGAATATGGTAATTTATAAAATTGATTTAGACCCTAAAAGGCTAAAAGGAACCTGATTTAAGATAATTTAATATTCCAATAATCAAGGTTAAATTGTTGAATTATGAGAATTAAAGTAAATTTGAAAGGTTCAGGAATAAAAATTCATAATAAAATGTGAACTTAAGAGGGCCTTCGTGCAATTCACCGCCTAAATTTAATGGGTGTGGAGACTGGAGATTGGAGAGTCCAGAGACCCCGAGCATAAACCCCTCCCCATCGTCCCCATCTGTGGCTTCTGCACCTACGGCTACTGCACGCCGGCAAACGGCCTCGGTCGCCAGGCCGCCTCCGCTGAGTGGACGTCGCCAGGGCCGCGCTGCTAGGTCGCCGAGTTCATCGGTATATCCTTCCTTCTCCAATTTCTTCTACATCCTGGAATCTCCGCATTTGTAGATCTCAACTTGATATTATTTGATTTGGTGGTGTTTGGACTCGATCAGCTAACATGCTTGGGGCATCAAGGCGATCGGTCTCTGCCCTTTCGCGGGTCGGCGGCGCATGGCACCAATGGCGGGGTTCGCCTGCCGCCGCCATCCACACCTCCTACCCGGTAATCTTCTTCTTCTTTCCTGTCTCTCACTTCATCACCACCCTCCGAAACCTCTTCTTTTGTATGTAAAGTAATCAAAACGAGGAGGATGGTCAGCTTCCTTAAGCACACCTGGAGCTAGACCTCCTGGGAACGCGGTCGAACACCTCCAATGCGTCCATGCAAGATGCACTCCTAGCATGAGTCTCTGTTGTAAGGCCTGCAGGGAACTATTCTACAGCTATAAAGCTAGATAACTATTCTGGAACCTTTTTGGCTGAACTCGACTTAGCCTTTTGCTGCCCCTCTTCCTCTTACTTATGCTTATTTTCTCCAACAAAAAGGGGCTCAGCCACACGCGATTGGCGAGTCACCCAAAAATCTGAAAACAGAATTGAAACGACTACGATAAAAGAACAAAACCAAAATGACAATACTTCCCTTAACAGCGCCATCTGTTCTGAAGCATTCCTGCGCTTGTTGCCTCTTGAGGACCGGTTCAAGCCTCTGCAATTTGCCAAGTCGTTGGTTCAACTCGTTCCTCTGGTTCAATTGGCGGCCCTCCCAAATGGTGTGTAACAAATTTTCACCACCCTTTGAGGATGACCTTGCCCTCAAGGTCAAAAGAAGGGTATTTATTGATGAATCTTGGTAGTCTTCCCAAGTTGCTTCTGTTGGAGAACGGTTGCGTGACTGGACTAACAGCTGAACTGCCGCCTTGTTATCCTCTTTCACAATGTGGCAGCCCAACAAGGCTTCTGGCTCTTTATCAGTAATAGGAAGATAATCTGGTTGGGGGAGATGGGGACAGAACAATTCCCTTTCTTAAGCTTCAACCAGGAATGTTGTGAAAGACAGGGTGTATTTTGGAGTTGGGTGGTAACTGAATATGGTAAGTGACTTTCCCACTTCGCTTCATGATTGATATGGGCCGTAGAAATTTACAGCTGAGCTTGTGGTTGTAATGAGGAACTATGAATGCTGCCTGGATGGTTGTAGCTTCAGATATTCCCAGTCTCCTACAGCATATTCTTTATCTATACGCTTCCTACTCTGCCAACCGCTTCATTTTGTTCCTGAGCCTTGGCGAGATGTAGTTTGAGCTCCTTGAGAAGGTGGTCTATGTGAAGCAGGAATCTACTGCTTCCTGAACTGATGAAGAGCCTGGGATATAAGATAAAAGAGTTGGTGGAGGAATACCATAGACAGCTTAGAATGGAGGAATGCTTGCCGAAGAGCGAACGGAAGTGTTGTACCAGTACTCTGCCCAGTGAAACCATTGAAACCATGAGTGTTACTGCTGAAAACAGAAGCAACGGAGGTAGCTTTCAAGGCACTTGTTCAATGCTTCTGCCTGACCATCAGTTTGGGGATGGCAGGCAGAACTTATTTGTAGTCGAACACCTTGCAGATGAAAAATCTCTTTCCAAAAATTGCTGATGAATATTGCATCCCTCTCTGAAATGATAAACTGGGGAACACCATGCAACTTAACCACAGAAGAAGTGAATTCTCTTGCAACAACAAGTCAACAACAGCCAAATAAGGGTGCTTGAGAGTGACAAAGTGATCATAATCATACTTGGATAGATGATAGTAACAACCAGAATAGAGGATTTAGAATGAGATAAAGGCAGGCTGTCAATAAAATCCATATTCACATGGGTCCAAATGTGATCTGGAATGCGATGTTGTAATATACCACCAGGTGATTGTGGACAGATTTGTTACGTTGACTAATATCACATTGCTGAATATATTCCTTAACTGAGTGATGCATACTCCCCTGCCATAGAAGCTCTGCTTTAAATAGTAAATGGTTTTGTGATAACTGGAGTGCCCCCCCCCGCCTTCTGGAGATATCTTGATGGGCTTGTGACACCAGAGCAGGAATCAAATGAAAGTCTTTATATAGAGTATCTGCCCTTTGTAATAGATTATGCTGCTGTTGAAAGATATTTCATCAGCATCAATGCACCATTGTGACTTTGAGTCAGCAAAGAGCTCGAAGGGAAGGATCTGTCAAATATGCTTGCTGGACAGCAGAAAACCTAGTTGGTATAAGGAGAGAAAATGCAGAACTAGAGGGTTCATTGTAAATTCTGGATATGCATCTGCCTTGTTGGCCCAATTTGTACTGTAATTGGAAGTCATAGCCCAATAACTTGACTAACCAGCGTTGTTGAGCAGGGCTGTGGATCTGTTGCCTGAGTATGAACCTCAAGCTTTGATGATGTGGATAATGAACTGCCTGCTCACTAGATAAGGTCGCCATTTTTGTATAGCAAATATTATAGCTTCCATTTCTTTTTCATAAGTGGATAAACCCAGTTGCTTAAATGAGAATGCCTTGCTCAAATATGCTAAGGGCTTGCCTTGTTGCATGAATACTCTGCCCATACCAGCTCTGCTAGCATCACACATATATCATGAAGATTCAGTAAACCCAATACAGGGGCTGTAGAATTGCATGTTCAAGTGAATGAAATGCATTGTCAGCTACTGTGATTCAAGAGAATGCATCCTTTTTCAACAGTTGAGTCAAAGCAGCTGCAATACATCCATATCCTTTAATGAATTTTCTGTAATTCCCTGTGAGGCTGAGAAATCCCCATGAAGCTTTGGTGGATTTGGGTGTAGGCTGAGAGGTAATGGCCTCTAGTTTGGCACTGTCCATGGCTACATGTTCCTCAGAAATATCATGAGCCAAATAATCAGTTTTGGTCACTGCAAAGATGCATTTAGAAAGCTTGGCATGCAGATGATTTTCCTGTAAAATCTGCAAAACCAGTTGCAAATGTTGAATATGATATGTTCACTGTGAGCTATATATGAGAGTATCATCGAAGAAATCCAATATAAATCTCCTTGGAAACAGTTTGAAGATGTCATTCATGAGATGTTGGAAAGTAGATGGAGCATTGGATAAGCCAAAAGGCAGGACTAAAAATTCATCGCACCTTTCATCAGTACAGAAACCAGTTTTATGAATATCGTATGGATTCATTCTTATGTGGTGGTACCCAGAACAAACGTCCAATTTGGAAAAATATTGAGAGCCATGTAATTAATCCAAAAGATAATCAATCAATAGAGTTTGGCATTTTTCCTTGATGGTATGGTGACTGAGAGCTACATAGTCAGCACACATTTGCCATGATCCATCTCACTTCTGCACAAGTAAAGCCGGAGCCAGGATGGGGCTGTTGCTGTTTTAGATATGACAACTATTTATGAGATCTTTAATGTGCTGAAATGCAGTGTCTATAGGTAGGCGTTGATACAGCAACTGATTCATCAATAAGTGGAATAGAATGATCTAGTGGTCTCTCTGGAGGAAGACCTTGTGGCTGAGATAATACAGCTGAGTATTGAGTAAGTAAATTGGCAATATCTGAATGATGAGATGCTGAAGAAAGAGATGTGTCAGATCTGTGATCAATAGAGGAAAGCTGTATAGCATATAATGAGCAGATAAATTTAATGCCCTTTGAAAATTTCTCAGCTGAAACCATTTGAATTGTGTTGTTAGAGATGTCCCGCAAGGTAAACTGTTGCTTATGCAACTGAAATTTCATAGTCATCTGCAGAATATGCAGCGTAATTGATGAGGAATGAATAGGGAGAATGGAGGGGAAGAGAGGGATCTGGCGGCGATCAACTTTAGCATCATGGGAGGAAAGAGATGGTGGCGATCTGCTCAACTGCCAGAGAGAGAGAGAGGGTGATCATCTCAACCCAAGAGTTAGGGTAAACACAAAACACAATAACATTCTTCATTGATTCTGAAAATGAGGGATACAACATATTTATAAGTACTCCCAAAGAAACCCAATTCAAAGCAAACCTCAACCCTAAGATTTGAAACTAGACATTACATCAATTGGGCCTCTAATGGGCCAACTTCAATTTCCATCATTTTCCCCTGGTTCGAGAAAATTCACCCTTGAATTTTGAAAAGCATTAATATAAGCATGTGGGCAACTGGGTAAACGACGAGATACTTCAAGTGAGGAGCCATATATGATATGTCGAACTAATGCACTATAAACGAATCACAAAATGTCAACCTCCTCAAATCAACTAAAGGTTGCTTCCACTCGATCACATTAACAGACTGATAGCACATCATCTGAAGCAGGCACATCAATTGGAGCAAGTACACATAGAGGAGCAACAACGAATATATCAAGAGATATACAACCCAACCTAGATCGCATAAATGTCTAATCCCATATATCAACTACAAGTAATGAATCCTCCTCGAACAATGTATCCTTAAACAAATCAAATCCAACCTTTGTAATCAATTTCTAATCCCATCTAAGAGTTAATGATGCTTTTGTCTTGACTGAAAATGCCGAACATGCCTTAATAAGCGTTTGCAATGCAATATAATATGAATCATACACTCGAAAAGGCTTGTCGTAACCCTCTGGATGTATAAGGCAAGATCTTGCTTGATGGTCAAACACAACATGACGTTCGTCCATCCAATCTTTACCCATATTCCCGATCCATTGGACATAGTTGTACACCAAGCAAAGTCATAATGGTTGTAGGACTTTGACGCCCTATCACACTTGAGGAGGTGAAAGAAAGGTATGTTCACTTGTTCCCCAAAAAATCTAATATAGTCCGATTGGGATGGTAAATCTACTATGGATTGTGAAATGAATTACCCAATTAGTTTTTTGAATTGTCACCATAGTCTGTAAGCAATCAGTCAATTCAACCTCAATTTTGATACTCATATTGGTAGCGACAGAGCAACGACATCAGATTGTATCTAACCTTCAAATGGCGTTGGTGTGCAGATGGAGTGACTCAAGATGTTTGTGCACAACACGAGGCTAGCTACCATGAGCATGGGGAGGCGACAGTGTGTAGAAGACGAAACATGGCATGGTCAAACAGAATGTTGCTTGGGTGGTGGGTGCATGGGCTGGGAGGACAAGGTGGGTCCCGGCCACAGTGAGGCATGGGTGACGGGGCCCATGCTCGAGGCATGATGGTTGGGAGGTTGGGGTGGGTCCAGGCTGCAGTGAGGCACGGGCGATGAGGCTCGTGCTCGAGGGCGTGCCTGCGCAGTGGGCACGCCGAACTAGCGGGGGTGACACAGTCATAAGGGGGCCGCACAGGAGGGCAGCTGGTGGGGCCTATGGCTCGTTGGAGACAAAGGCCCTTGGATGGGTGCATGATGGCACATGCGACAATGCTCGCGGTGCGGCGAGAAGGTGAGAAAGAAGAAGGCGGTCTAAACAGATCTCGGCTGCGTGGAAGAAGTTGATGGAGGCTCTGATACCAAAAATTGATGAGGAACGAACAGGGAGAAAAGAGGGGAAGAAAGGGATTTGGCGGTGATCGACTCTAGCTGTAGTGGAGGAAAGAGATGGCAGTGATCTGCTCACCGCCAGAGAGAGAGAAAGGGTGATCATCTCAACCCAAGAGTTAGGGTAAACACAAAACACAATAACAATTTTCATTGATTCTGAAAATGGGGGATACAATATATTTATAAGTACTCCCAAAGAAACCCTACTTAACTAAATGATGTAAATACCTTTTATTCAAAGCAAACCTGTAACACCCTCTTCCAACCACACACACACAATACATATGTACGGAAGAGGGGTTACACTGACAAAATTCGTTATTGGTAGATAGACCTGTGTCATGCGTAAAATTGGCAAACCATTCCACAAAGTCATCATTAAAAGTATAACACATATACAAGGTTCTCATATATTATCATCCATAATTTACATTACACCAATACTCTTTCTCTAGTCTTTTAATACTATAACAACAATTTCTAAAGAGACTCTAGGATTATGCTCTTCTTCTTGATCTGCAACGGAATGAAAGTACTTTGTAGCTGAAATTGTATCCATCTTCAATCTGAAAGGGTTTAGAGAAAATCAAGGCATGAGTCGAGGAACTCAGTAGGTGGAAATATGCGTAAGTCTTTTGAATTAAATCCTGAATAGTAACTTTTGTAGGATATGATATCTTCATTTTCGAATGTCCAGAATTCAAGAGTTGAATTTATGGAAGTTGTACAAAAATACAAATTTTAATCCGGTGTTAGAACAGAAGTCATAAGTCAAATTTCATAACTTAATCTAATAAAACTTGAGTAGTGGAGGATAGAAATTCAAATTACAAAACTAAATGAATATTTAAAAAGTTTGCATATAGATCAATGACATACTAGCTCATGAACTTTCAAACTTAGCATAATTCGGTTTCATATCAGGCCCAAACAAATTTCAAAACCAAAAGTCACATATATCTTTCAAAATTCAGATCATAATTTAATTTAGAAATTGAATTCAATAGGCATCATACTGCTCTCAAGAGGTTAATAAATAACGTAAATACATCTTTAGTGTCTAGGCGATTCCAGCACATGGATGGTAAAGTCGGCCGACTCGGAGCGGAGTCGGCTGACTTGGAGTCGGCTCGGCCCCTGGCGACCCGACTCTGGGGGGGGGGGGGGGGGGAACACCGACCCACCCACAAGACTGGTTTACAAAGTCCACTGTCCCGACTCAGGCCGACTCGGCCCGACTTAGGCCGGCTCTGGCCCGACTCAGGGTCGGAATCGGCTGGGGCCGACCCAGCCACCCGACCCAACTCAGCCATCCATGTTCCAGCACCTCGGATCTTGTTCATTGTGCAAAAACGGAGTTTATTACCCAATACCCACCATCATCGGACCACTGACTTAGATTTACTTACAAACTGTCACCCACATGACGGGGACCGTGACTCGTGACGGACGCGGAACGAGACTCGAGATTGCCGACGTTCAGCGATATATTGACAGCAATTTTATTTTATTATGTATTTTCATTTTTAGTGGAGTGTGATTTAGTCAGGTAGAATTAAATGTCAAATTTATGGTAAGGGGGGTTTATTTGTGAATCTAGGGCATAGCAGTCTTTGTCATTTATTCTGGGGACATTTGGTCCCAGTGGGGATGTGCACAGTAGGGTTTGTCCTATATAAGTATTGGTGTGATTGGTTTTTGAGAAGAATGGAATAGAAGAAGAAGAAGAAAGAAAAGTTTATTGGGGCTGAAGCCGCCGTCTCCTCTCTCTGAACCCCCTCCTCTTCTTCGTGTTCTCTTCTTCCTCCCCCCCTCGTCTCCTTCCTCCGAACACTCTTCCTGCCCCCCCCCCCCCCTCTTCCCCCTCCTACGCGAACGCACCCCTCCCTGTTCCACTTCTTCTCTTCTTCCGAAATCCCCCTCACTGTTCTCTCTCTCCCTCCCCAGATTCCTGCATGAAACCCCCATCCTTGCGCTCCTCTCTCTTCTCCCTACTGCTCTCCCTCGCTGTTCTCCCCCTCTCTCCCGCCAGTTTCTAGCGCGACCCCCCTTCCCTGTTCGCTCCCCCCCCCCTTCCCTGTTCTCTCTTTCCCCCATCCCAGAACCCCCCTGCACGCTCCCCTCCCCTTCCGTGCGCCCTCTCTCCAGACCCCGGAAGCCCCCGTCGTCGTACCACCCCGACTGCGCGACCCCCCTTCCGCCGTACACCCTTCCTCCCCCATGATTAATGTCTTGTAAAGTAGGTTAACTAGAGAGAACGATCAAGTATAGTCGAGAGAGAAATAGCACAACCCCGCACCATGCTCCACCCCGTGCCCTCTCTGTCGCGCACGCGACCCCGCGCTGGGCGCGCCGGGTTCTCTTCCTCTTTTCCCTCCGCCATCGCGCCAGACTAGCTTCGCCGCCGGTCCGCCCCTTCGCGTCGGGTGCCGGAAGCCGCAGGGCCGTGCTCGCTCCGTTGCACTGGGCCCCCTTGGCCGCCAGTCCACCTTCGGCCCTCCTCCGCTTCAGACGCCAATAGCCGCTCGATAGTGCCGGTTCTCCATCGCGCCGGACACTCTTGGTCGCCCGATAGCACCGGCGTCCTCTCCGGGCACCCCAGGAACGGCTTCGTTGCTTCGCCACCGTCTGCACTTAAACTCGCCGAGGACGCCCCTGTGCCGCTCGGCTCCTTTGCGCGTCCACCGGTCCCCTGTTCGCAGACCTCAATCGCCGCGTCGCTGAACTCCCTGGTACGTCAGGGGTGGCCAGCCTCCTCGAAAACCAGCACCCCAGCACGTCGACCGCCTGGCCTCCAGGCCAGAGTTTCGCTCTCGTAGATTTCTTCCCCCTCATTTTGGTATCAGAGCTTAGGGAATCAACTTGTTCTCACAAGTCGAGATCCTTACCCCGGTGTGCCACTACCCTCATGGAGAGGATGGTTCCTGAATGCTTGAGTGCTAATTGGAAACTATCAAAAGACCCTCTTTGGGGCCTCATCAAGAGTGATATTCGCGAGATACGTGATATGTTAGTTGCTATAATGCAAAAGACGGATTGTGCGATAGATCCCGTCTTGGATGTCAAGTGTGAAGAGCAAGAGCAAGTAGCAATTTATGAGCCGGACGCTACATTGGCCGACAGCTATAAAGTAAAGATGCAGGTTCGGTCTGAGTTGCAGGACTTGCATAATGATCAAGTGACGCCACAGAATATATTGTCGGAGGCTTCATCCCTAGTGTCAGATAGTTATGTTTGCACTGAGTCTGAGCTAGATGGCACGTGGGATCCTAAGTTGTTCTCCCTATCGGGTCTTCAGTCAATATCATATTGTGTGTTCGCGGAAGATCGTCCAACTGGTTTACCATCTTCTATCGTGGTTGACTTCGAGTTTACTCTCGAGGATTTTGATGTGGTGTGGTTAGATTTCCATGAGGCATATTCTGGTGGACAGTTCGAGATTTGTGATATTATGATTTATACGACGTGTTTCACTCATGTTCTGGTGTATATCTTCCTTCTACTTCGACACTTTAAAATTCGAGGCCGAATTTTTTCGAAGGGGGGAGATTGACGGGGACCGTGACGACGCAGAACGACTCGAGATTGTCGACGTTCATCGATATTTGACAGCAATTTTATTTTATTGTATTTTTCATTTTTAGTGGAGTTTGATTTAGTCATAGAATTAAATGTCAAATTTATGGTAAGTGGGGTTTATTTGTGAATCTGGGACATAGTAGTCTTTTGTCATTTGTTCTGGGGACATTTGTCCCAGTGGGATGTGTACCGTAGGGTTTGTCCTTTATAAGTATTGATGTGATTGGTTTTTGAGAAAATGGAATAGAAGAAGAAGAAGAAAGAAAGTTTATTGGGGCTGAAGCCACCGTCTCCTCTCTCTGACCCCCTCCTCTTTTTCGTCTTCTCTTCTTCCCCCCCTTCGTCTCCTTCCTCCGAACACTCTCCCCCCCCCTCTCCCCCCTCCTCCTGCGCGAACGCACCCCTCCCTGTTCCACTTCTTCTCTTCTTCCGGAATCCCCCTCACTGTTCTCTCTCTCTTCTCCCCAGATTCCTGCGTGAAACCCCCATCTCTGCGCTCCCTCTCTCTTCTCCCTGCTGCTCTCCCTCCCTGTTCTCCCCCTCTCCTGCCGGTTTCCACACGACCCCCTTCCTTGTTCGCTCTTCCCCCCCCCCTCTCCCCAGAACCCAGCGCGACCCCCCCTTCCCTGTTCTCTCTCTCTCCCCATCTTGGAACCCCCTTGCACGCTCCCCTCCCCTTCCGTGCGCCCTCTCTCCCGACCCCAAAGCCCCCGTCGCCGTACCACCCCGACTGCGCGATCCCCCTTCCGCCATACGCCCTTCCTCCCCCATCCCAGAGACCCCGCACCATGCTCCACCCTCGCCCTCTCTGTCGCGCACGCGACCCCGCGCTGGGCGCACCGTGTTCTGCTCTTTTCCCCCGCCACCGCGCCAGACCAGCTTCGCCGCCAGTCCGCCCCTTCGTGTCGGGCGCCGGAAGCCGTAGGGCTGCGCCTACTCCATTGCACTGGGCCTCCTTGGCCGCCGGTCCACCTTCGGCCCTCCTTCGCTTCAGACGCCAGTGGCTGCTCGACAGTGCCGGTTCTCCATCGCGCCGGACACTCTTGGTCGCCCGATAGTGCCAGCGTCCTCTTCGGGCACCCCAGGAACAGCTTCGCTGCTTCGCCACCATCTGCACTTGAACTCGCCAAGGATGCCTGTGAGAATATTTTTTTGACACTTTAAAAATTTTAATTTTAACTTTGGATTTGATTTAATTTATTTAGATTTTTATTTATTTACAAGGACATGGTCTTGTTTAGTTCATTGACCTCCCCCACTAACCGCAGTTAGTGTTAATTATATCAGCGCAAAAGACTGAACACCTTTGATTAACCATCAGACAAACCCTTTGAAATGAAAGAACATAACTCACATTTGAATGAAATGAATTACACACGAGAGAGAATATGGTTGCAAACATGCAATCTATTTTTTTGAAATTTTCTGATATTTATTTCATTTTTATTGATTTTTAAATGTATTTTTCATTTTTGGTATTTTAGGATTATTAATTCCATTTATTTAAACATTTTTGTTATTTATTTATTTACATTATGATTATGTGAATTAAATTAACATTTTCATTTATTTATTTGATTTAAAAGGTGTTTAACTAAGGTGGATTAAAATTGATGTGAAACATAACTTGTTTGTTGATTTTATGTTATTGAAAATTAAATAATATGTTTGGAAAATATTTCGTTAATGTTTGTCGAAAACTTGGTTGATTTTGGTTAAGAATTAAGTAGTGCAGTGTTTAAAATAAACGTGACACTACGTGTGATTATCGTATAACGTATGATTAAATGATTAAAAATAGCCCAATAGGCCCATTAAATTTCACACATGAGAATTTATCAAATGCCGGCCCAATAAGCACAAAACGTCTCAATTAACTGTATGGAAATACAAGTCTGGCCTAATAAGCAGTCCCAGGCCCAATAAGAAATCTGGCCCAATAAAAGGGAAGCCCAATGGATTTTGCTTAATGCTTGAGAAAATTAAATCGTGCCTTGCACGATATTCTTTAGGGCTGCCTTGCAGACCCTTTTCCCAGACTGCCTTGCAGTCTCTTCCCAGAGCCTTGCTCTGGTTTTCAGCCTTCAAAAATTCACCCTTCTAGTTTGGCCGCCCCCTCCTTTTATAGGGAGTGGAGAAGACATCGTCCCGGTCATTTGAAGACTCGTCCCGGTCATTTGAAGTCCCGTCCCGGTCATTTGAAGTCCCTTCCCGGTCATTTAGCTTTAGATTTTTTCAGATTTCCCCTTATTTTCTTTTTTCTTTTCACCCCTCTTCTTTTTCTTTTTTGCGATTATGTCCTTTAGGGCATCGAGAGAGAGACAGAGGAAGCGAGAGAGAGAGGCGATCGGGAGGGAGGAGGTGCACGACCTCCTCCTCCTCTCTTCTTCCTTGCTTGACCGGCGGCGACGGGGCTTCCTCCTGTGGCGGCGGCGGGGGCACATGGCGGCGGCGTCTTCCTCCTGTGGCGACGGTTTCCTCCTGCGGCGACGACGGGCAGAGCAGCGGCGGCGGGGTAGCAGGGCGGCAGCGATAGCGGTAGCCAGGGAGGCCCTCCCTTCTGGCAATGGCAGGAGGGGCAGGGGGACTGATGGCGAGGCCAACAGGGGAACTCCCCTACGCCGGCAGCCCCTGCTGGGAGAAGTTGCAGTAGCGGTGGCAGAGGAAGCCACCAACGGTGGCGGTGGCCTGACAGAGGTAAGGTTTTCCCTTTTTTTTTTTTTTTTTTTTCTCTTACTTTTTCCTCTTCTGTTTTCTTTTCTTCTTCTTTTCTTTAGGCAAAGACCGGTGCAACAAATGCCCCCCACGAGACTGGCGTCCGAGAGCGAAGCATAGGACGATTGTCTCGTGTGAACCTTTTCAACAGTATTTTAGCACAGATTGCCCTTCAGAGGATCCATTTCATTTATTCTGCCAATGCATTTCAACCATTTTGACTTTGTTGAATTCCATGCTGGAGGTGTTATACTTGTGGATTTGATATGTCAGCTTTTGCGATAAATTTCTCATTTCTTTTAGACTTGCAGTGCCATTGACCATTATCTCGTACATATATTTGATATGACAACAATGCCAAAGTTTTGCTTTATGTATCGAGAATTGTGACTTTGCCGCAATATTTCTTTTGATAAGCTGCTTTATCATTTTCTATTCTCGTTCCTCTGTGGCAAAATTTGATCTCCTGTTGTCTTGATCTTGCAGAGTTGGATCAGGTACATGACACATTGACATTGAAGGAGATTACTTGGAGCTGAAAATCATGGGGACCCACCTGGCTGTTTTGCAGGCAGAGGCTGCTATAACTTTTACAAGAATCGTGCAAGCCATGAATTGGCGTGAGATGACGACCTCGCTTATGCATGACAGAGCTGTTCATGCCATTCTTTTGTACATGTTGATCTTTTGAGGGCAGGCGACACTGGAGCTTAGCGTGGCTTGAGGGATGTTGTTTTTAGCATCAACACATGCTATCCATTCATTTTGACTTCTCCTTTTTGGGCTATCCCAAGGGCCTGTCTTGGGACGATGATTTTTATTTGATATATACATCATGCTTCTATGTTCCACCATCAGCATGTGATCTTTATTGATAACAGGGGTTTTAAGGCTTCCCCAAAAACCATGAGGTATTTCCCTTAGAGGATTAGGGCTCCTCTGGGGCCATGACATGCTTGTGTTAGAGAATTAAGGCTTCTCTAGGGCCGTAATTTTGATGAGAGGATTGAGGCTCCTTCGAGCACATGATTTCGGTGAGAGGATTGAGGCTCCCTCAGGCACATGATCTTGGGTGAGAGGATTGAGGCTCCCTCAGGCTCGTAATTTGGGTGAGAGGATTGAGGCTCCCTCGGACACGTATTTGGGTGAGAGGATTGAGGCTCCCTCGGGCACATATTTTGGTTGAGAGGATTGTGGCTCCCTCGGGCACGTTTTTTTTTTTTGGGTTGAGAGGATTGAGGCTCCCTTGGGCACGTAATTTGGGTGAGAGGATTGAGGCTCCCTCGGGCACGTATTTTGGTTGAGAGGATTGAGGCTCCCTCGGGCACGCTTTTTTTTTGGGTTGAGAGGATTGAGGCGCCCTCGGGCACGTAATTTGGGTGAGAGGATTGAGGCTCCCTCGGGCACGTAATTTGAATTAGCGGATTGAGGCTCCCTCGGGCACGTGATTTGGAGTGAGAGGATTGAGGCTCCCTCAGGCACGTGACTTTGGGTGAGAGGATTGAGGTTCCCTCGGGCACGTGATTTGGGGTGAGAGGATTGAGGCTCTCTCGGGCACGTATTTTGGTGAGAGGATTGAGGCTCCCTCGGGCACGTGATTTGGGTGAGAGGATTGAGGCTCCATCGGGCACGTAATTTTGGGTTAGAGGATTGAGGCTCCCTCAAGCACGTATTTTGGTTGAGAGGAATGAGGCTCCTTCGGGTACGTATTTTGACTTTTGGCTGGTCTTGACGACTTGTTAGCCAAAAAATGTAAATTTTGACTTGGCCGCCATCATGGATAGGGAATGTCCATAACAGTACGGCTGACAGATTTTGCTCTTTCTTCTTTTTTTTTCTTCTTCTTCTTCTTTTTTTTGTTCACATTACCAACCTCAGCGCCCTTTCGGGTTTTCACCAAGATTGGCCCCCTCTAGCTTTTTCCAACATGCTTTTGCAGGTTTTCGCATTGAGGGTTTACCCATTTTTGTCTGAGGCGCCCTTTCGGGTTTTCACCTCAGCCGGGTTTTAGACCTTTTTGCCCTTGATCCACCACGATAAGTGGTAGACCAAGTCCGTCGGGGCACCTCCTTTTTAAGCCCCTATTTATTCTATTTATTTTCTTTTCTTTTTTTTTTGTATGGAATTAAAGGCTTCCCTGAGAGCCGTGAGAATTTGGATTTGGATTTTGGCTGACTTGGCCGACCTTGATGGTGTGTTGGCCAAGGGTTTGAGTTTTATGTGCGGTAGGGAATTAAAGGCTTCCTCGAAAGCCGTAGGATTTGAATTTGGATTTTAACTGGGTTGGCCAACCTTGATGGTGTATTGGCCAGAAGCTTGGGTTTATAGTCGGTAGGGAATTAGAGGCTTCCCTGAGAGCCATGGACTGAGAGTTTTGGATTTGTGTATGGTAGAGAATTAGAGGTTTCCTGAGAACCATGGATTGAGAATTGGATTTATGTATGGTAGGGAATTAGAGGCTTCCCTGAGAGCCATGGAATTTGAATTTGTTTCTTGGGTTTTAATTGGGTTGGCCGACCTTGACAGTGTGTTGGCCAAAAGTTTGGGTTCAATAGTCGGTAGGGAATTAAAGGTTTTCCTAAGAGCCATGGATTTAGAGTTTGTATTTATGTATGGTAGGGAATTAGAGGCTTCCCTGAGAGCCGTGGGTTGAGAATTTGAGTTTATGAATGGTAGGGAATTAGAGGCTTCCCTGTGGGCCATGGATTGAGAATCTAGATTTGTTTATGGTAGGGAATTAGAGGCTTCCTTGAGAGCCGTGAATTGAGAAGTTAGATTTGTGTATGGTAGAGAATTAGAGGCTTCCCTGAGAGCCGTGAATATGTTTAGAGGATTGAGGCTCCTCTAGGGCTCGTAATTTGACTTCTGACTGGCCTTGGCGGCTTGTTAGCCAAAAGGTCTGGATTTTGAGCTTTTTGACTGGCCTTGACGGCTTGTTAGCCAAAAAAGCTTGAGATTTGACTTTTGGTTGGCCTTGACGGCTTGTTAGCCAAAAGACATGGGTTTCGACCTTTGACTGGCCTTGGCGGCTTGTTAGCCAAGAGGTCTGTATTTTGAGTTTTTTGACTGGCCTTGACGGCTTGTTAGCCAAAGAAGCTTGAGATTTGACTTTTAGCTGGCCTTGACGGCTTGTTAGCCAAAAGACATGGGTTTTGACCTTTGACTGGCCTTGACGGCTTGTTAGCCAAGAGGTCTGGATTTTGAGCTTTTTGACTGGCCTTGACGGCTTGTTAGCCAAAGAAGCTTGAGATTTGACTTTTGGCTGGCCTTGAAGGCTTGTTAGCCAAAAGACATGGGTTTCGACCTTTGACTAGCCTTGGCGGCTTGTTAGCCAAGAGGTCTGGATTTTGAGATTTTTTTTTTTTTTTTGACTGGCCTTGACGGCTTGTTAGCCAAAGAAGCTTGAGATTTGACTTTTGGATGGCCTTGACGGCTTGTTAGCCAAAAGACATGGGTTTCGACCTTTGACTGGCCTTGACGGCTTGTTAGCCAAGAAGTCTGGATTTTGAGTTTTTTGACTGGCCATGCTGGCTTGTTAGCCAAAGAAGCTCGAGATTTGACTTTTGGCTGGCCTTGACGGCTTGTTAGCCAAAAGACATGGGTTTCGACCTTTGACTGGCCTTGACGGCTTGTTAGCCAAAGAAGCTCGGGTCTTGACTTTTGACTGGCCTTGACGGCTTGTTAGCCAAGAGACATGGATTTTGACCTTTGACTGGCCTTGACGGCTTGTTAGCCAAGAGCTCTGGATTTTAAGCTTTTTGACCGGCCATGACGGCTTGTTAGCCAAAGATGCTCGGGATTTGACTTTTGACTGGCCTTGACGACTTGTTAGTCAAAAGATGTGGATTTTGACCTTTGACTGGCCTTGACGGCTTGTTAGCTAAGAGGTCTGGATTTTGAGCTTTTTGACTGGCCATGGCGGCTTGTTAGCCAAAGAAGCTCGGGATTTGACTTTTGGCTGGCCTTGACGACGTGTTAGCCAAAAGACATGGGTTTGTCTTTCTTCTTTCTTTTTTTTTTTTTTTTGAAATGAGAACTTCCTCTTTTATTTGGGTTCCTCTCCTCTCTTTTCCTTTGAGCAGAGTTCGAGTTTCCCACACTTCTTATAAGAGCGGAAAGACACAATCATCGTTGTCTCGGTTGTAGCCCTTGAATTTGATTATTCTTTTGAATGAACTTAGGGGTTGTTTCGTCATTGACAACTCTTGTGTCTTGCGGGATAACTCAATCTCGCTCTAAGAAAGGTCGAGAGAGTACCCTCCTTCTTCTTTTTTCCTTTTTTTTTTGATGTACCAATTGTGATGCCCTTTTTTGGGTCTTCACCACAATTAGCCCCTTTTTTCTTTCGCCTGCACGTCCTTTCGGGTTTTCATGCAGCAGGGTTTCCCATTTTTACCTGAGGCGCCCTTTCGGGTTTTCACCTCAGTTGGGTTTTAGGCCTTTTTGCCCTTGATCCATTTTAAAAGAGTAATGGATCAAGTCTGCTGGGGCACCTCATTTTTAAGCCACTTTCTTCTTCTTCTTTTTTTTCTTTTCTTTTTTTTTTATTTGGAGGATCTTGCAGTGAGATCACTTCTATATTTTCATTGTGTACCAAAGTCGGATCCACCTGTTGTATTGTGTAGACGTACTCACACTCGGGAGTATGGTACAATTTCATGTGTCTGCCATTTAAAGGCGGGAACATAACATTGCCTTTTTGGTCGACTATTGTGTAGGCGCCGCCTTCAAACACTTTGTCGACTACAAATGGGCCAAACCAATTGGCTATGAATTTGCTTTTGGGACGAGAGGCCATGACGTCTTTTTGCTTGACCATGACAAGATCTCCCTTTTTAAAAGCTCTTTCTTTCACTAGCTTGTCAAAAGCGCGGGACATCCGTGCTTGATAATTTTGAAGACGTTGGTATGTAACCAAATATTTTTCCTCCAAATTTGACAACTCTTCAAGCCGTCTTTCAATTTTGCTCCCCTCGTTAGTAGTGGAGAGCTACCCTATAAGAAGAGAGCTCAATTTCAACAGGAATAGCTGCTTCGGTCCCATAAACTAGGGAAAATGACGAGCATCCCGTAGGAATTTTATAGACGGTGCGATAGGCCCATAGAGCTTCATGCATCTTTTCGTCTCAATCGCGCTTTTGGCCATTTACCAACTTGACCATGAGCTTGCATAAAGTTTTGTTGAAGGCTTTCTTGGCACGGGCCCATAGGCCTGGCATTGGAGGCAGGTTCGAGCAAACCGCTCGCAATTTGTAAACATGGTTGGCCAATAAAAGCCTTTGCTTTTATGTTGATTTTCATTTCTTTTTGAGCCAGATTGGTGGGCTCCACACAGTTCTGTATGTACCTCCCGCATGACCATTTTGACTTTTTTCGGAGAGAGGCATCTCAGTAGTACCGACTTGTCCTTTTCAGGTGTAAACTTATATAATGTGTCATTCATCAATTTGTAGGAAGCAACTCTCCGCAGCAATTGCACTCGCTCCCCTCTTTTGTCTGGTAGCCAACCATTTTTTTTATCATGATAATGGGAATACGTCAATCATCTTCTTCTTGACTTTCATTTTCTTCCAATTCATTTGCCTCGAAGGTTGTCAACCATCATGGCGATTTAGGGTGCTTAGAAGTAATCTTCTATTTTTTATGATAATTCCCAGTTCACCTTTCAAGGAAAGTTTAAGGGCAGATGTGAGTTCAGTCAATGCATCAGCCTGAGAGTTTTGCTTCTTCTGACATGTTCTACTTTGAAGTGGTAGAACTTGTCGCTGAGTCTTGTGGCTGCCTCAAAATAGGCTTTCAATTCTTCTTTTCGGACTTCAAAAATGCCCAACATTTGTCTGACGACTAGCAATGAATCGCCAAACATTTCAATGCATCTTATGTCTATTTCCAGAGCGATTTCCAAGCCAAGTATAAGGGCTTCATATTTTGCTTCATTATTTGAGAGGGATTCCATTAGAGCACATGAGTAGTGCAATATCCCTTTTCCTGGGTCACAAAGACAATTCCCACCCCTGCCATATTTGTTGATGTGCCATCAGCCTTGAGAGAAGCTCGGGCAGCCCCATCAAAATATAATTGTCAATATTCAAGTTGAGTTTCTTGTGCTTCATAAGTTTCTTGAGCAGGGAGCACCTCCTCATCAATCAATTCTGTATTTAGAGGGGAGTCTTCTGGCACTGGATGGGTTGTTAAGCATTCTGCCATGCGTTGCCCCCCCTTTTTTTCTTCATTTATTTTTTTCCTTTTCTTTCTTCTCCCTTTTTTTTTTTTCATTTTAAAGCTAGTAATGCCCCCAGTGATGCACACATAGCAACAATTAAAGGCTTGCTCTTGATAGGTGCCCCCAGCATAGGAGGATTAAGCAAATATTGATTTTGTCAAGGATTTTCTGACATTCATCGTCCCATATGAATGGGGCTCCTTTCTTTGGCAGTTTATGTAAGGGGTGATACCTCCCATTCTTGCTCTCAGAAGGATAAGCCTTTTCTTGAATTTTCTTTGGGGTTTTGAACGACTCTTATTTCATTTGTGGAGAGATTCTCGTCCATCTGGGCATCATTCTCATCCATCTCTGTTTCAATTATTGGAAGCTTTATGTTGACAATATTTGCAACATAGCAGACTGCGGGACCTTCCCGTGTCTCCCATCCAGGACCTCTTGTGTCGTTGTGGGGGAATGGCGGTTGCCCCCTGACATTGGTAGGGGTACCACATTGCTTGATGTAGCTTGGCTTTCGTTCGACTTTGAACTTGAGTATTTTGCTTTTGACATATAGCCTTTATTTGCTCTGGCATGTCTTTCAGATCTTTGACCATTTCATTCAATTTAATAGTGGCATCTTTTAGCCAAAATCATCTGAAGGTTGTTTAGGTACATGCTTCCCTTTATAGAACACTATTGGCTGTCCTTCAGCATGATAGGCCACAAAAGAATTTTTAGAGGCTCCAGTGTGTAGACCTCCTGTGGATTGTCGTTTGTATATGATTTAATGGCAGTGGTATGCCAACTTCTATTACTTGGCTGATGGCATTAGTTCCAAGCTTGACAATGGGCCTATGTAGCTGTAATGGCCTTCGCTCAGGATCCTCCAACTGCATGCTGAGCTTTAATGTCGTTGTTGCTTCTTTATTGACAGTGAATTTTCCTTTTCTTTTTGGAGATGCCCCCACTATTTCTTTGCCTTGTTAAGGGGGCATCATTTTTGCTGAACCCTTGCATGGCTGTGGTGGAGGGAGGATTGCGACATTGTTACCCATTTCCTGCTCTCATTTTTTTTCTAGAGGAAGTTGTTCAGCTCCGAGGGGTACCAAACCTTTTGCCCCCTCCTTAATTGGTGTTTGAGATGGTTTCTCATTTATTGCCACTGCGGGCATTGACTTATTTATTTCAACAGCAGATTCTTCCTTTTCTCATTCTTCTTTTGATTTTTTATTTTCCTTCTCAAGACTGCCAATTCTTGGAGGATTGCTTCTTTTGCTATTTCCTTAGGAGGGCGACGCCACCGAGGTATGACTTTCTAGGTTGTTCTTTCTTTTGGAGTTTCTTAGGGGCTGGCCTCTTGTTTGTATTCATCAGGCCCAGCTAGCTTCTTCTTGCTCATGGTGGAATGTTGCTTGTATAGGGTCTTCCACTACCTCCCTCGGGAGTGATATGTAGCGACTCTGCACAGCTCATCTAGCTATCTAGTCTGCATCATTTGTGTTGGCCTTCATTGGGACCTAGGCTGGGCCATAACATGGATCACGTTGGCAGAGAACGTGAGTTTTGGTTGTCGGTGTGGCTTTGGTGGATTTACCAAGTGCTCAGCCATGTCAATAATTCCTGCTTGGATTAGCTTTTCTACTCGATTTTTGAATAGATAACAATTTTCTAGAGTGTGACCCAGCGCGCGATGATATGGGCAATAATTGGGCTTGTCCACCATTGTTGCTTCTTCTCGGCGTTTGGGCTCTGGGAGTGTCATGAGATTCTCTTGGAGACATATGTCCAACAATTCTTTTGTGTGCTCCCTGGTAAATGAATAAGGAGTGTTGAACCTCTCACTTAGGGTGGGGGCTGATCTCCTTTCTTCTTTCTTTGAATTTGAAGAGGCGGGGGTATCTCCCTTGCCCCCAGCTTTCTCCAGGGCTGCCGAAAAGTCCACGGTATTTACTTCTCGTGACCTGGTGTTTTCGTCTTTAGGAGATTTACCCCTTCCATATAAAGCAATGGAGATTTTCGGCAAAGAAGATTTCTATCTCTGCCACTGTGCTGTTGAGATGTTCAAATGTCCGGATATTGGCCCCTAGGAGTTTTTCCTTGATTTCTGGCTTCAGACTTCTTTGACATAGTTTCACCGCATCTTCACGTGTCGGTGGTTGCTCACATTTCATGCTCATGTCACGCCATCTTTTGATGAAGTCCAGAACATACTCATTTTTATTTTGCTTTAGAGATATAAGCTCTGCCAGGGTGACTCTTCTTTCTGTCACTCGGAAGCGTTCAAAGAACTTTCTTTGCATATCTTCCCAACCAACTATTGAGTTGGGCTTCAGTCGGGCATACCATTGAAAGGCTGGCCCAGTAAGGGATGTTGAAAAATACCTCAAGAGGTATGACTCTTCAGTTGCCAATTCTCCTATGATGCTCATATAATGAGCTATATGTTCATGAGGTGACCCGTTCCCATTGAATTTTGAGAATTTTGGGACCTTTGGGTGTTCTGCTGGGAGCTTTTTAAAGATGTGGTATATAGGGTATGGTACCCTATACATGTCATAGATGGCAGACCCCTCATTCTGCTCAGCCATCTTTGCTTCAATTATTTGTTCAATCATGGCCCTCTGAGAGACCATTATTCCTTCAAATGAAGTATTTAATTGTGGTGCATCATGCCTTTGTTTTGCGACATGCACCTCTTGAGTTTCCCCATGGCTTGAATTTGGATTTTCAATTGGTTGTTCGGCCAGAGGTTCTGTGCATGGAATATTTGGCGGCAAATTTCCCAGGGCTAGTGTCGTTGTGGGCAATGCTGGCTGGCTTGCTTGTTGAAGTTGTTGAGGTTGCAATATCTGTTGTGCCTGTTCTGGAGGCTGTACTGGTGGTGATTGTTGTGGTGGCAGTGGCGCCGCCATCCCCAATTGTTGCATAAGGCTTTCTAACATGGCTTTTAGCTTCTGATTTTCTTGCATTACCGTTTCTAAATTTGGTAATGATGGTACCCTGATATTAGGGTCTTCAGCAGACCGACTCTGATCCAGAGGGTGATTTGATGTGGTGGCAATGTCAGCAGCCCCATGCCTCCTTCATTTTGGTGTGGTAAGTCCACCTCCACATTTACCCGGTCAAGCCAGGCTTGAGCTTGCTCCCTTCTGCGATTAGATATCGTGGGATGCTACTCCATATTTGAGGTTTCTGCCTGGTCAGCTATTGCAGGCAAGTTGATATTAGAGGCATAGCATGTGTGTATGCGCATGCCTTCTTCAGTGATTTGCACTGTTCTTCTTTTCTTCTGCCTAGGGCGTACAGTGGCACCCAGGCGTTGGAAGACTGATTTTCTAGGGACATCATCATCCCTCTTGTGTTCTTCTGACTTGAAATTTTGCCCTGTCTCCGGGCTTGCTTGTCTTCTTTCTTGATATACCCCTTTCCTTTTAGATCCTCTTTGCAGATCAACCGGTAAAGAAGGGGTGCATTCTTTAGTTCGAGACTCTTGGGAAGACTCCCTTTGTCTTTCTTGGACTTTTCTTCTCCCGAAGGTTTGCCAGTTTGTTGGGTCCTACTTCATGACCATTCTTACATTCTTTCGCCCTATTAGAGACTCTAGGGCCCTTGTCCTTCTGAGTTCTTGAGCTTTTTCTTTAGTAACCCACACCTGCTTAACACGAGGCGGGCTATATATCTCATCATTTCCAGCATTGGCTTTGTATTTCTTGAAGCCAATGTCGTCAAATTTGTGGTTCTTGGTTTCAGCTTTCCTCCATTATTTCTTCATATCTTTTACTTTAAAGCTTGGCTTGTCCTTCCGCACTTTAGGCAGTATGCCGAATTTGTTCCTCACCAGAATGGTAGCCACATGCCGCTCCGGTATCATCATGGTTTCACTGCCGTCCAGGCGGATCCGGAGCTCGTCAATGCGGACAGTCTTTCCAGAACTTGAAATGCCACGAATTGTGGGCTTCTTGCCAGTCTTGCGCTTTCTGTTCTTTCCAGTAGTTGGAGTGTTGGTGAAGTTGATAGCATAAGTGGTGAACATCTGCATCAAGTTAGCCTCCTGAGCTTGAGGCTCTTCTTTTGCTTTGCTTGCTTCATAGACTTTGGCAGTAGTAGGTAATACGGCCGGTATCACGCTCAAGAAGTATGGAGATTCCACCACAGGGGGAAAAGCTCCAAACCTGGTCGGTGTTGTGAGATAGCCATTCCTTATGTGGTCCTGGACCACAAGCGGGCCGAAGACCACCCCTGGAGTATGAGCAAGAGCTGCCATTGCAGAGTTATGACCTGCACAAACAAATTAAAATGTGAGTACATCTTATTGTTAGGGTGTTGTTTGATGGAGAGATGAAGGGAAGGGAGGTCCCCAGCGGAGTCGCCATCTTTGTGAGAATATTTTTTTTTGACACTTTAAAAATTTTAATTTTAACTTTGGATTTGATTTAATTTATTTAGATTTTTATTTATTTACAAGGACATGGTCTTGTTTAGTTCATTGACCTCCCCCACTAACCGCAGTTAGTGTTAATTATATCAGGGCAAAAGACTGAACACCCTTGATTAACCATCAGACAAACCCTTTGAAATGAAAGAACATAACTCACATTTGAATGAAATGAATTACACACGAGAGAGAACATGGTTGCAAACATGTAATCTATTTTTTTTGAAATTTTCTGATATTTATTTCATTTTTATTGATTTTTAAATGCATTTTTTCATTTTTTGGTATTTTAGGATTATTAATTCCATTTATTTAAACATTTTCGTTATTTATTTATTTACATTATGATTATGTGAATTAAATTAACATTTTCATTTATTTATTTGATTAAAAGGTGTTTAACTTAAGGTGGATTAAAATTGATGTGAAACATAACTTGTTTGTTGATTTTATGTTATTGAAAATTAAATATAATGTTTGGAAAATATTTCGTTAACGTTTGTCGAAAACTTGGTTGATTTTGGTTAAGAAATTAAGTAGTGCAGTGTTTAAAATAAACGTGACACTACGTGTGATTATTCGTATAACGTATAATTAAATGATTAAAAATAGCCCAATAGGCCCATTAAATTTCACACATGAGAATTTATCAAATGCCGGCCCAATAAGCACAAAACGTCTCAATTAACTGTATAGAAATACAAGTCTGGCCCAATAAGCAGTCCCAGGCCCAATAAGAAATCTGGCCCAATAAAAGGGAAGCCCAATGGATTTTGCTTAATGCTTGAGAAAATTAAATCGTGCCTTGCACGATATTCTTTAGGGCTGCCTTGCAGACCCTTTTCCCAGACTGCCTTGCAGTCTCTTCCCAGAGCTTTGCTCTGGTTTTCAGCCTTCAAAAATTCACCCTTCTAGCTTGGCCGCCCCCTCCTTTTATAGGGAGTGGAGAAGACATTGTCCCGGTCATTTGAAGACTCGTCCCGGTCATTTGAAGTCCCGTCCCGGTCATTTGAAGTCCCTTCTCGGTCATTTAGCTTTAGATTTTTTCAGATTTCCCCTTATTTTCTTTTTCTTTTCACCCTCTTCTTTTTCTTTTTGCGATTATGTCCTTTAGGGCATCGAGAGAGAGACAGAGGAAGCGAGAGAGAGAGGCGATCGGGAGGGAGGAGGTGCGCGACCTCCTCCTCCTCTCTTCTTCCTTGCTTGACCGGCGGCGACGGGGCTTCCTCCTGTGGCGGCGGCGGGGGCACACGGCGGCGGCGTCTTCCTCTTGCGGCGACGGTTTCCTCCTGCGACGACGACGGGCAGAGCAGCGGCGGCGGGGTAGCAGGGCGGCAGCGTCAGCGGTAGCCAGGGAGGCCCTCCCTTCTGGCGATGGCAGGAGGGGCAGGGGGACTGATGGCGAGGCCAACAGGGGAACTCCCCTACGTCGGCAGCCCCTGCTGGGAGAAGTTGCAGTAGCGGTGGCAGAGGAAGCCACCAACGGTGGCGGTGGCCTGACAGAGGTAAGGTTTTCCCTTTTTTTTTTTTCTCTTACTTTTTCCTCTTCTGTTTTCTTTTTCTTCTTCTTTTCTTTAGGCAAAGACCGGTGCAACAACGCCCCTGTGCCGCTCGGCTCCTCTGCGCGTCCACCGGTCCCCTGTTCGCAGACCTCCATCGCCGCGTCGCCGAACTCCCTGGTACGTCAGGGGTGGCCAGCCTCCTCGAAACCAGCACCTAGCACGTCGGCCGCCTAGCCTCCAGCCTAGAGTTTCGCTCTTCTGCAGATTCGTCCCGCATCACCACAGCTAACCACAAGTGACAAGTGATCCTAATTCCCTCTTTGAAGAGAGCATTGTCTTAAGATCATAAGTTATATTTCAGGAGCACAATAAAGATAGAGCTTCAAAGATAGGTTGGTTGATGTTAAATAAGTCATCTTGGTGGTAAAGTAGTTTAGAATCCAAGAAAATAGGAAATGCAATTTATTTGAACAATATAGAAGTGTATCAACTTGAATTGATGAAGAACTTGTTCTGTTTGTCAACAAATACTGGTGGTTGTCGACAGTTACTGTTCTATCCAGAACTTTTTTCATGAATCTGGGCTCTAGTTGTCGACAACTATTGGTGGTTGTCGACAAATTACTGGTGGTTGTCGACAGCCACTGGTTGGTTGTCAACAGCTCTAGTTTCTGGGTTCTGGAATCCATGGGTATCTGTCGACAAATATAATCTGTCTGTCGAAAAACACTGGTCTTCTTTTTGGGAGGGGTTAAAATCGGCTGGAAAGACACTTTTAAAGTGATCTTACTTTATATTGAAGCTTAACCAATGGTTTTGGGTCTTGAGCACATTCCTATACGCAACATCCCATGATCAACAAGATGAAAGAAGTAGAAGAATGAAGTGAGGAGACCTTCATAGTATGGATAGCATGTGGAGAAATATGAAGAGAGAGGAAAGGTAATAACAAAGGTGGAGGTTTAATCTCAATGACTCTAACTGAAGGAGGAATAGAGAGAAAGGACAATCCTACCTGACAATGAGCAAAAGTCCTTCTATTTTCCTCCTGGCAAAGCCTCCTATAGCAGTAGGAGCAGCAAAAAGAGACAATGTAGGTGTCCAAACGGTACATAGGAGTGAATAAATGGGGTTTATATAGGTTGTCCTGGCTTCGAAAGGGATGAGGATGAGGAAAATTCTCATCATTTCTCAACCTCCTCTATCAACCACGTTAGGAGCTTATCACAGCTCACATTTGCATGTGTTTTCATGCATGCGAACATGTAGAGGGCTAATTCTTGACATTTTTCTAACTTGTGGCCAGCTTTAGCCATGTTGGGAGGGTTTCTATCCACATCCCAACACGTGTCATGGTTTTGCTTTAAAGCCAAGTATCTCTCGTGAGTAAATAAAAATATCACGTAAATCTTTCACGTAAATGCAATTTAATTTTTCTATTTCATTTGGACCTTTAATTTAGTATCCATATGATGTCCATTTAAGACGAAATTTGAACATAAATTAATTGGAAGGTGTTACAAATTATGGTGATTTTAGTTTAATTTTTCAATTTTTTATTTTGTTGGATAAAAATTGTCCCATAAATTAATAAATCGACTAAATCTCTATATTTGTGCACCAGTAATTCTAGATATCTATAGTTTTGGAATTAGCATATTTTTCTGAGAATTATGGTAGTCTCAGAATTTAATTATGTTATCAAAATCCGGTGTCGCTCTATCAGGGTATGCACGCCGAAACGGTGTATGACAGTGTGTCCTACATACACCCTTGGGTCTAAATATCTAAATTTAAAACTAATTATTATGCATAAACAGAAATTACTAAGTAAATCATGATGTTTAGAATTTGAGGATATTACAAAACCTCAACCCTAAAATTTGAAAGTAGACATTACATCAATTGATCCTTTAATGGGCCAAATAAAATAAACAAAAACCTTTTGTCATGGCTTATCAATTCCTATCAGTAATGTACCCCAAGAGTTGCAACCAGGTAGAGCCTAAGATGACATCCACTGTTCCCAATGGCAGTACTAAAAAAATCCAGAGTAAATGAGATACCTGGAACCTTTAGAGTAACACCAGGACACCAGCCTTGAGAAGTAACTTGAAGGCTGGCAGCAATGTTCACAGGATGCTGGTCTAAGTTGGAAGGAGATAACCCAAGTTTTTGTATGATATAGAGGTCAAGAAAATTGTGTGTTACCATTACCAGCTAGAACAATCACAAATAGGGTACCAATTTGGCCCAACAGCCACAGTGTTCTTGGGGAAGCTAAATTGCCAACATCTTGTGTAGATAAGGAAGGTGTGATGCGGAAGTAGGACTATAGACAACATAAATTCGGCGATAACAACATCTTTATGGCTTGGCGAAGAGTTCCCACATTATTGATGTATTTACTTTAGTTATTTGAGTATTTGATTGTAAGAATGAGGTCCAATAGTGCATTTCCTATTCTCTGGTCATTTTCGGGTGCGAATTTTGCCCCAGTTTTAGGCCCAAGTGTATTTTAGTCAGAAAGGAATCAAAGTAGAGTTAGGGTTAGTCTAACTCTTATAAATAATCTTGTAGTCTGTCTTTTAAAGGAATGAATGATTGAATACAAAAATTGTGAACTCCTGAGCGATGTAGTTCCTCCTTCCTCTGGTGGATTCTGGTTCTCTCTCTTCCCTCCTCCGTTGGATTCCAGTTTTCTCTTCCTCCTTCTCCACCTTCATCTTTACTGTCCCGCATCAATTTTGGTATCAAAGCCCAAACTCGATCCCCATTGCACTGTTCTTCTTCTTGCTTTCTTTCCCCACATACCATTTCTTCTGCGCGCTTTCCCCACGCCACTGCGCGAGGTGGCCATTCCGGCCGTACGCCAATCGCGAGCCTGCACCGACGTCGACGTTGTGCCGCCGTCGCCTCCACCTGCAACTGGCCCTCCACTGCAGTCACGAGCCCTCTGCCTCTGCCGCGTTTCCTCTGGGCCGCAGCACCCTCGCGACTAGGCCCTGCAACCACTGACCGCGAGGGACTTTCACGCTATGCACCCCAGCGCTCACGGCCCGTGCGCCCTCGATCATCGTCTGCGTCGGCGGCCTCGCTCGCCCCCGCTCCTCACGCACGGCACAGCCGCACTCAGCCACAACCCGCCTCGTCGACCACGTCGTGCGAGCCGCCACCCCGCGCCACGTCGTCCGAGACCACGACGCCCTGCCTCCCGTTCCCCTGTCGCATGCGCACGCGTCTCGCTTCGCGCAACGGGTGTCATCGCCCGTGCCGCCTCACGGCCGTCGACAGCGGCCTCTGCGCACGCGCAGGCCCTTGCCAGTCTCCAACTCGGGGCGAGAACAACCCTAGTAGGCATCGTCGCCTGTGCTTGGCAACGCTCGCCACGTCGCGCCCACAGGGTTCAAGCCCCCCCCCCCCTCGCCAACAGGTTTCACCTCCACGTCGCCTGCACTCAGGCAGGAAAACCCTGCCGCCTGGGTAGCCTCGACGCTCGTGTTACATACGGGATCTAGCAGCTTGCAGTTCACGAATAGCCCTGGCGTTCTCTGCTTGTGTGAGACATCTCAAGTGGCTCTACTTGTGGACAAGCATCATTGAAGATCAGATGCAATTCAGTGATGTTTGTTAGTCACCTTCAACATGAGTATCTGGTGGGGACACGTGCGCGGGACCGGTTCGACCCAGCTTTGGTCTACCGTTGTCGTCGGACTGCTCGACCGATGTCCTTGTGGCTTGACGAGACAGTGGTGGAGATTTGAGACATCTTAGTATTTGTTTATTGTGGACTGGCCCATTTAGGGCCTATTATGTAGTCTTTTATTTCTGTTATTTATGTGTTTTCTGGTTGTAGGGATATTTTGGTCTTTTTCTTTTAGTTGTCTTTTGGTCTCACGGTGAGGCTATATATATGAACCTATTTTCTCCCACGAGGGGGATGATGAACAGTTGAACAGTTGAATGGAATGAACAGTTGCAAGGAATGAAACCGCTTGGAGTTGCAGAAACCTGAGCGATGGTTTGCTTGGGGATCCCGTGAAGGGAGGGTGAGAAGCCCCACCGCCCCTCGTCTCTTCCCCATCTTCTTCCTTCCCCGATCTGTCTCTCTTCCTCTTTCTGTCTGTGCCATCACTCTCTCTCAGTTCTCTCTTTCTCTCTCTTTGTCCGGAACCCTGTTTTGCCCATTTTGCTGATCACCTGCGCCATCACCGCCCACCCCCGCGCCAGCCACGGTCGTAAGGGCCCCCCTGCTCCCGGCGCTTCCCCCGCCTTCGGGCCGCCTCCCCGCTCCCAGCCGTCCTCTGCGCGCGACCGTCCACTCCGCCGCCCCGTCGCGAGCCTCAGTCGGGCGCCCCGCCCTCCTACACGCTCCGGGTCTCTGCCGAAACCCCACGAGCCTTCCGCGCCTCCCCTGTCCGTGAACACCCAAGCGCGGCCCCCAACCAGTACACCCCACCGTCTCCAGCCCGCACTCCCCCTCTGCACCCCAGCCGCTTCGTCGCGAACCCCTGCAGGCCCTTCTTCGCACTCGTGACCCAGTCGCGAACCCTCTCCCCTGTGCACGGGCCGTCCTCGCACCCAGCTGTGCCATTTTTGCACCCGGGCCTCTTCCAGCACCGACATCATCCCACCCTGTTGCTCGCGTCACCGCCTTCCACTCCGGGTTCTGGCGCCACAGGCGCAGCCGTGTCCTACCATCTGCACCACCCCGACCTTCGTCAACAATCACGAAGATAGAGTCACACAGACTGATCCGGCAGTCCTGCGTGACACCCCCTCCCTTGTGTCCCCCTCTTGCGAGAGGTGTATTGCATGTACTATCCCCTCCCCGAGTTCGCCTTCCCTGTGGGAAGTTTTCATTTGGTTGTAACCGGGATCTTCGGCTCAAGTCTTCAACAACGCAGCGTGCAGGAGTGTTGCACGCTTCCCTGCTCGCCCTCGTCTTCGATTCGGACGGGATTCTTCAATCCGTCAAGGTATACCACCCCTTTTCCTCTTTCAGATTTTCTGTTCATCTAATATTCCTCAACGTTCACGTAGGACGGTAAGCGAGTGCCTGGTCCAAATAATTTATAAAATTTGAGAGAATAATCGCTGCTTCAGTGAGTGTTCCTTTGTGCGTACCCTTTGGGCCCTGTGGGTGTTATATTTTACATTGGTGTTTGACTCATCCGGTCCATGGGGTAAGTCAGATCCCTTTGAGGCACTTGATGTTCCCTATCTTCAAAGGCTCCCTGTGTATAGATTTGCCTTCCATAGGCCCATCTGGGAATCTATCTTGATCAACGTTTGTTAGAGTTGCGGAGTCAACGTGCTTGCTACACTTTGAAGTCCCAAATTCAATTTCTCCCTCATCATGTAGTCTTTTGAAGCTCAATTGAATGGTAGATCACAACATATTTTCTATTTGCATATGCTGAATCTTTAACACCTTTTGAATTATATTATTAGCAATGACCTGATCCTGAAAATGAAACTGGACTTGCATGTGAATGGTAATCTCTGCATCATAGCTGTTCCTATATTCCTTGGAAAATTGATAGGAAACACAATACTTGGATACTTCTTCACATTTTTTATTCTCAATGTTTTAGATTAAGGATCTTCATGTAGACGTTTAATATCCAGGATAATATTTATGATTGTTAAAACTCTGTTTAGGACAAATTAGAAAGACCAGTTTAGTAAATTCTTCAGATCCATCAAATTTCATTTTATATCACCTCTTTATAGATTTTTACTTTTTATTCACGTGATTCGACATGTTTGAATATGTAAGCACATGGTATATAGTTCTGTGGCAGTATCCACATTTATATATAAAAAAACCCACATAGTAGATAGTTCATGACTGTAATCTATCTCAGAAAAAGCAAACTGCATGAATTCATCCCCACTTGCATATTTAAAAGTATGATGAAAGTTTTGCCATTTAGTTTTCAAGCTGCTGAATGTACAAGGGAATCTCTAGTACGTCAAAACAACAGAAGAAGCCTTGAAGAGAGACAGAAAATTGTTGACATGGCAAAAATGGGGGTTAGGAACCGCCGTTCTCATCGTCTGCAGGCAGTGATATTTATCCATCTCTCGCTCTCTCTCATATACACGTGTGTGTATCACCTGATATTTTGTTGTCGTTGGCTAACATGTTTGTTGCCATAATATAACCATAATTGATTTGGATTCATGATGCGGGACGGATCTACGGGTGACGCAAACAACACGACCTATCAGAGAGATCAGCGACGAACATGACTAGATGACGTGAGCGCACACAAACGTACAAAGTAGAGTGAAGGTGACACGTCCTAAACAAAGTTACGTCCGAGATCCTTCCCTTCGCAGCGGGAACGAAGGACCGTGGGTAGTTGTAGAACTACCGCTGTCTAGGGTGGGGGCTACCAACAAGCTCACAGGAGCCATCGAAGAAAGGGGTCCTCGCACTCACATTGCCCGGCAGTGATGAACGTCACGGGCTAGATATCCTACTCACACTGACGGCAAATATAACTATATAGAAAAAGAGCAAACAGGGGAGAGGGGTGAGCACGTACCACCACGCGGCTGCGTGGGAGAACGCCCGACGACCGAGTCCTATGGGGCGGGAAGAAGAGGGAGGTACAATAGAATGGCCCACCCTTCGCAGAGGGGTAAGGGGCACTAAGGGAACTCGGGAAGGCACTTTGTCGGGTGGCGGGCCCACACGTGTACAATGTGGTAGTCACAACTGGCTAACTGTGGTGGCTTCCGTCGTCGTCTATTGACACCAACGTTATCGCGGCGAACTCGGTGACTACGGACTCCACGGGGCGACGACGTTGAGGTGAGACAACCGGTCAACGCGGCGGCTGGCGAGGTGGCGTTCGCGAGCGACGTGGCAGTAGAAACTCGTGTGGGTAGAACGGCGGATAGAAATATGCACATACCGCCTCATCTTAGGCATCTACTCTGGACACACTCATTTGAGCTGGCGTGGTGGCAATGTCTTGTGAGGAATAGCGGTAGTAGGGGCGCAGAGGTGGCATGGTCCTTGTTGGGGTGCCACAGCAGGGGGGGGTCACTTGTGAGAGGGAGAAGGTGGACTGAGAGAGAGAGGTCGTCCACAGGGAGGGGGAGTCGGGCGCGAGAGAGAGTGGCATCAGGGGAGTGAGAAAGAGAGACAAGGAGAAGGTGTGAAGGAGAGAGAGAGAGGTGGCACAGTGGAGAGAGGGAGTGCGGCAGAGGGGAAGTGGGACGACGCGAGGGAGTGAGAGCGCCGAGGGGAGAGAGAGGGAGGTAGAGGTGGTGGTGGCGCGGGAGGGGGTCGCGCGCGCAGGTGAGAGAGAGAGGGGGGGGGGGGGCGCGACAGAGGAAAGAGAGAGGCGGTGCGGGAGAGAGAGAGGGAGAGACGATAGAGAAGAGAGAGAGGGAAGGCGCGGGGGTGAGAGGCGGTGGGACTAAGGAGAGGAGAGAGAGCGCAAGACTGTCGGAGGGAGTGAGATGCGCGGGAGTGAGGGAGAGAAACAAAAGAGAGAGAGAAAACACTGGGGAGGAGGGGAGTTGGCGGTGGGTTGCAAGCAGGGGGGTGTCGTGCGGGGAGAGGAAGCGAGGGCTTCGGGAGAGAGAATACAGGAGGAGAGAGGGGGTTGATGGGGGTGCGTCGCAACGGAGAGAGGGAAAGAGAGGGAGCACGGTAGAGGAGGGGGGGGGAGAGAGAGACGACAGGGGGGGAGCGAGATGGCGCGGGGAGAAGGGACAACGCGAGAGAGAGGGAGAGAGAGTGGCGGGAAGAGAGAGTGTGCTGGAGAGAGAGGAAGGCGTATGGGGGAAGAGAGAGACCGCACGGGGGAGGGAGAGAGAGCTGCGGGAGTGGGAGAGAGAGACATGACGGGAGAGAGAGAGTGAGAAAACAGAGAGGGAGAAGGGGAAGTGCAGGGGAGGAGGGAGACAGCCCAGGGGAGGGAGAGCAGGAGAGTAGGGGCGTAGGAGACAGAGGAGAGACAGGGAGGGAAAAGGAGGAAGACGATGAACAGGGTGGGGGTGGAAGGAGATCCGGAGGGTGGAGAGGCAATCTGCACTTCTTCACTTTTTAAAATTCTTGTTATTTCATGGAGTGGAGGGGGTGTCCATCCCATACATATAGGGGATGGGAGCTTAATGGTCTAGACAAGAGGGAGCTAGACCTCTCCCCTAAGGTTCTTCTAATGGACCACAAAAACATAAAATATGTACATCACCTAAATGGGCCTAAATAGTCCAAAAGTGTGACGGAATGCTTCGTCCAACCCCGTTAAACCATTAACAAGCTTGACTCGAGTCCGCCTCCCGTGAACAGGCCGAAGCCTCGCAAGGGATACCACATACGAGTCTGTGGAAACACAAAGGAACACACCAATTCGCATATACGATACACCATTTCATATATATCTCACAAAGTTTACATAGCCATATTTCCTCAAAGTAAAAGAGAGTATAAGAGCCTGGGGCATACCCCGAGGTACAACTGAAGAAAATAAAACTACACTCCTGGAGGTGTTGGTCCAACACCGCTGCGACGCGGTCCGAACTGGAAGACGGTAACAAAACCTCCTCCTCGCCTCGCCTGTGGATAGTAGGGGTGAGCCTCGCTAGTCACTGGCTCAGTAGGGAACTCCCCCAACACCGAGCAAACCAAACACAGGTACGAAAGCAGTAAACTACATTGTCAATTTATAATACAGCTAAGCAGGATATTAAAGCTGTAAATATACTTACCTTTTGTCCAGTACGTAAAACAACTGTAATAGATAAACGGCAAAACTCAAACATGTGTACGAGCTAAAGTAGAGACCGCCACACTCGAGCCACGTAGACTGGTTCGCGACACCAGCTACTGACTCGGTCAAACAAACACAGATCTACCTCTCAGTCTCGCAGCCGCGGACGGAAGTTTCAATTGCCGCTCCACGTGAAAAGGTCAAGCAACTGTGGAGACCAACTAAACACTACACCTGCGGACCACACGGTCGCAGGCCCATGCCTGGCACCTCTAGGGACCCTGACCTTGGCTTTCTAGAGTGAGGCACTGGAAAAGGACTAGCTGGGGACCAATGTCGACTATTGGTGTTCGTACCCCCAACTAAGAGTGCGCTACAAGTGACTAAAAACAAACTCAAGAGTCACTGTCCCACTGTTGTCTTTCCCTCAACTGGACGTACAATTCAAACAAATGAGTGAGGGTGTCCAGGACAGACGACATAGACCTCAATGGTACAACACAAGTACCGGGACAAGCCCCGAGCTAACAGCCTGGCTCACAGAGAACTTGGGGCACCCAACTAGAGAGGTAACCATGGTAGGCGTCGTACTACTCGCCACACACACAGAACCACGTGCGCACTGCTCAAACCTCGTGTACAAACTGTCCACAATATGTGAACACCACGTTCACAAGTAGACCACTAGCTAGCTTCGTAACCTATATGCTAGCCTCGAGAACCACGCGCTCTCAGGGCGCCACAAGTGCCAATGCACCGCTCGTTATCGCTAAGCACATCGAATAACGACAATCGGATAATCAAATCACATAAACCATGCATATCTGGACCTCTCGGCTGAGGTCGCGACATGGGCTCAAGTCGCCTTCAGAACGCGACGGCCCGATATGTCGTGTTCACCACCTGAACGCGACACCCACACACGTCGCGTTACAAGCATTAACTCGACGGATCGGCCTATCGCGTTCAAAACGCGACAGGGGGTTCCATCGTCCATGGTTTGGCGTGCCGGATCGGATCGGTCCGATTCGGGCGAATCGGTGCGGATCAGGGGAAATCCGATTCGCGATTCGCTTGATTCGGTCCCATTCGCCTAGTTCTGTTCAGGCAGGGTTCTTTGGACTCAGGATCCTGTTCAGGCAGGGTTGTCAGGATCCCCTTATTTACCTGTAATTACTTAAGATATTACATGTAAATAAGGAAGTACCCCCTATTTGAATCCAATAAAAATATCAAAAAAATTATATCTCTTACCAATAAAAAGTCAACTCTCCCATCGAAGAACAAAATCGCGATTTTGGTGATTTTAGCGAAATGCTAACTTTTTAATCTCTCATAATTTGGTCTTTCTAAAATTTGATAATTCAAATAAACCATATGGAACACTAAAAATCTAAAGTCCGGTAAAAAAGTCAAACGTGCATGTGACTTCTCCAAGGGAGCCGCTCTCCTACTGACAACACTTAGTCTGCTCGAGGCATCTCAAGATTTGGTCAAACTTAAGTTATCATCATTCAAACTCATAAGAATTGTCACTTTCTAGTTTCTTTTCAATTAGAAAGTGAAAATTCTCATGAGTTTAGGTGATGATAACTTAAGTTTGACCAAATCCTGAGATGCCTCGAGCAGACTAAGTGTTGTCAGTAGGAGAGCGGCTCCCTTGGAGAAGTCACATGCACGTTTGACTTTTTTTACCGGACTTTAGATTTTTAGTGTTCCATATGGTTTATTTGAATTATCAAATTTTTTAGATAGACCAAATTATGAGAGATTAAAAAGTTAGCATTTTGCTAAATCACCCAAATCGCGATTTTGTTCTTCGATGGGAGAGTTGACTTTTTATTGGTAAGAGATATGATTTTTTTGATATTTTTATTGGATTCAATGGGGGGTACTTCCTTATTTACATGTAATATCTTAAGTAAATGAAACACAAATTATAACATTTACTTAAATGATCATCATCATCATCATCATCAGAGCCTTATCCCATTATTTGGGGTCGGCTACATGAATCCTTTTCCGCCAAAGATTTCTATCAAGTGCTATAGTCGTGTTTAAACTCAAAAAGTCCAAATCCTTCTTAATAACATCGCACCATCTCATTTTAGGCCTTCCCCTAGCTCTTTTACTAGCATCCACTAAAATTTGGTCACATCTTTTAACCGGCGCCGAGTTAGGGCGACGGTACACGTGTCCAAACCACCTAAGTCTATTTTCTCTCATTTTTCTATCAATTGGAGCTATCCCCAGATCCTCACGGAAGCGCTCATTCCTAATCTTATCTTTCTTAGTCTTACCACACATCCATCTCAGCATCCTCATCTCTGCTACACATATTTTGTTTACGTGTTCCTTTCGCACTGCCCAACACTCCGTGCCATATAATAATGCAGGCCTCACTGCCGTTCTATAAAACTTTCCTTTAAGTTTCACTGGTATACGACGATCGCAAAGGACTCCTGATGCACTTCTCCACTTTACCCAACCTGCCTTAATCCTATGTGCCACATCGTCATAAATCTCCCCATTCTCTTGGATGATAGATCCCAAGTATCGAAAGCTACTACTCTTAGAAATATCTTGACCATCAATTTGAACCACATCTCCTTGAGGAACCCTTTGATTACTATAATTACAGTGCATAAACTCAGACTTACTCCTACTAATTTTAAAACCTTTAGACTCCAAAGCATGTCTCCAACTTTCTAACTTAACATTTAAACCATCAATACTCTCATCAATTAAGACAATATCATCTGCAAATAGCATACACCAAGGGATATCATCATGCAAATGTTTTGTCACCTCATCTATAACCAGAGCAAAGAGATATGGACTTAGGGCAGAACCTTGATGCAAACCTATAGTGACCGGAAATTCACGGGTCTCTCCAGCAATAGTTCTCACACTAGTAGTAGCACCCTCGTACATGTCCTGAATCAAGTCAACATATCCTTGAGAGACTCCCTTCTTTGTTAATGCCCACCAAATCAAGTCTCTCGGTACTCGATCATACGCCTTCTCCAAATCAAGAAAAACCATATATAAATCTCTTCTCATCTCTCTATACTTCTCCATTAACTGACGCAATAAGAAAATAGCTTCTGTAGTAGATCTACTAGGCATAAAACCAAATTGATTTTCTGATATACTAGTCATGCATCGCACTCGGCTCTCGATTACTCTTTCCCAAAGTTTCATAGTGTGACTCATAAGCTTAATTCCGCGGTAATTATTACAGCTTTGAATATCCCCTTTGTTTTTATAGAAAGGAACTACAACACTTTTTCTCCATTCTTCTGGCATTCTCCGTTCCTTTAAAATTTTATTGAAAAACTTAGTTAACCATTTAATACCAATGTCTCCTAAGCCTTTCCACACTTCAATAGGTATGCCATCCGGTCCTAAGGCCTTACCCAATTTCATTTTTCTTAAAGCATCGCCCACTTCTGACATCTTAATACGCCTGAAATACTGATACTTATCAAATTTTGTTGACTCTTGATTCTCTTCTAAGGAGGCATCCTTAAAACAATTTCCATTAAGTAATTTCTGAAAATAGTTATACCATCTCTCTTTAACCTCTAGATCCTTAACCAAAACCTTTTGATCTTCATCCTTAATGCAACGAACATGATCTAAGTCTCTACTCTTCCTTTCTCTTAATTTAGCAAGTTTAAATATGTCTTTTTCTCCCTCTCGAGTTCCTAATTTATTATATAATTCTTCATACGCCTTGGACTTAGCTTCACTAACTATTCTTTTAGCCCTCTTTTTAGCTATTTTATAAGCTTCTAAAGTTTGATTATTCTTGTTTGTTTGCCAAGCTTTAAAACAATCTCTTTTAGCTCTAATGGTATTTTGAATTTCCTCACTCCACCACCAAGTCTCTCTTTCTATATTCCTTTTACCTTTAGATTTACCTAGGAGTTGATTTGCTACATTTTTTATACAATTTGTGACATTATTCCACATTACATTAACTTCTTGATCTAAATTCCAGATATTTTCTTTTACTAGATGATTTTTAAATGTTTCTAAATTTTTACTTTTCAAATTCCACCACTTAATCTTAGCACAATTATTTATGATGGTTTTTCTTTTAAATTTTGGAATACGAACATCTATTACTAGTAACCTATGTTGTGGGGCTAAACTCTCTCCAGGAATAACTTTGCAATCTTTACACAAAACTCTATCAGCCTTTCTAATAAGAAAATAGTCAATTTGGCTCCTATGTGTTCCACTCTTGTAAGTTATTAGGTGTTCGTCTTTCTTCTTAAAGAATGTGTTAGCAATTACTAGATCATAAGCCATAGCAAACTCAAGAATACTAGTACCCATGTCATTTCTCTCGCCAAAACCAAATCCTCCATGAATCCTCTCATATCCTCTATTACTTTCACCCACATGACCATTAAGATCCCCACCAATAAAATTTTCTCTTCACTAGGGATATTTTGGATCAATCTATCAATAGCCTCCCAAAAATGCTTTTTAATGCTCTCTTCTAAACCCACTTGTGGTGCATATGCACTAACTACATTCAAAGTAACCTCACCTACGATAAGTTTTATTAAGATAAGTCTATCTCCCAATCTATTAACTTCTACAACTTTCTCTTTTAAGTCTTTATCTATTATTATGGCCACACCATTTCTAGAGTTACTAGTTCCTGTATACCAAATTTTATAACCATCAATATCTTTAGCTTTAGATCCTTTCCACCTAGTTTCTTGTAGACAAGCTATGCTAACCCTTCTATCCCTCATTAACTTGACCAACTCCAAACCCTTACCTGTTAAAGTTCCTATATTCCAAGTAGCTAGACGAATCCTATGTTTTTGGACTAACTTCTTTACCCGTGTTCGTCCAACCCCACACGGGAACCCTTGCCTATTTGACACCGCAATCGGGCGCCATCGCGGCGCGTCGCTTATGGGGAACGCCCTAGCTGGCCCTAGCTCACTTATCATTCCATCCGGGTTCCGATGAAACACGTCGCTTACGGGGGACGCCCTAGCATTAGCACAAATATTTAGATCATAATTCATGTAAGGATTTGACGTTATTTTACTGCTGGCTGTCAACCTAACGCAAACCCTCCTTTCTCACCCGGGCTTGGGACCGGCTACGACGGAGTTAACATTTACTTAAATGATATTCAGGTAAATAAGGAGATCCTGATAACCCTGCCTGAACAAGATCTTGAGTCCAGTGAACCCTGCCTGAACAGGACCAAGTTCTGGCCGAATCCAAGCGGATCGAACCGAATCGGTTTGATCCGCCCGAATCGGATCGGATCAGGATAATCCCGATCCGGTCCGAATCGGCGATGCGCCAAACCTTGCCGTCGCCTTCACAGGCAGGAACCCTAATCCGGGATCCCTTCACGAATTACCAATCCATGCTGCATAAACCACCTTTAATTCGTATTTTTCATGCTTTTGTGGGTTCCTAAACATGATATCTAATGTTAGGAAAGCATAAAACTGATCAAACCCTCGTCCCACGCAATCCACGTCCCAAAAATAGGAGGAGTCACCCTACCTCCACGAAGAATGCGCAGTACAGCGATCCCTCGTGTTCCTCCCACACCACGGAAGCTTCCTACGGCGAGAACACGCCACTCCGCAAGCTTCCACGTCGAAACCCCCAGAGAACCCGCACAACAGCTCCCCCCTTGGCCAAATAGAGTGTTAAGCTCTGTTCTGGCCAACAGGGTTTAAATCCTGTTTGCGGTTGAGAACGCGACGTACCACTTCGTCGCGACCTTGTCGCAACGGGCCTGGGCGTCGCCTTCTTAAGGCTGACGTCTGCCAGTCGCCCGGCGCTTGACACGCGGCGCACATGCAGACGGTCGCCGATCCCTAGCGGCAAACAGAATGCGACGGGCAAGTTTGTTGCGTTCAGAACGCGACGACCCCCGCTGTCGCGATCACAGACAGAGAACCCTGGGGTGCTGCAGGCCCAAACTGTCGGCCCAGTAAGCCCTAGAAACACGCGCGCACACCGAGCACAAGTCACATTGGCCACACATTGGCCACCACAAACACTAAACACAGGATCCGAAAAACACGCGACGTTACAAAAAGTGTGGGTCCAAACTAAAAACTAACTAATATCAAGGGGCTCCTCGCCCAGCCATAACGAAACGGGCGGGACTGGTGCCTTGCCCTGACGGCTGTACACGTACGCGTGGTCAAAACGGGCTCGGGCCCTTGTGTCCCCACCTATTCTCCCCGGGTGGGAGGAACTCGACTCCGTCGAGTGCAGGGAGTCGCCACTCTGGTAGAGCTCCAAAAGGCCTGGGTTAAGCCGTTGTATCTCCTCTTGCGACACCCAAGTGGTGTCTTTGGTAGCCGGACGTCCTCTCCAACGAACCAAGTAACGTTGGTACGGCCCATCCCTGGAAGTGATGATCTGCTCTTCCAGTATACAATCAATTTGCTCACGTCGGTTCACAATAGGGGTTGGAGGTGGACACTCGACTGAGGGGCCACTCTCAAAAGAGGGATTCGGCTTGAAAAGCTCACTGGGTATCACTGTCGGCTTCTGATACGACACCAAATCTGAGACATTGAAGGTAGCGCTAATGCCATAGTTCGGCGGTAGGTCCACAACGTACGCATTTTGCCTAACTCGTTTGACCACTCGGAAGGGACCAGCTCCCCGGGTTTGTAACTTCTTAATGGCTCCCGAGGGAAACCGCTCAAGTCTAACCCTGATCATGACGCAATCGCCCTCATTAAACTCCATTGTCCGTCTGTGCGCATCTGCCAATTTCTTGTAATGTTTGTTGCTGATCTCTATGCGACACGAATACTCTCATGGAGGCTCCCTAATATGCTCAGCGAGAGACTCAGCTGACTCGGAGACACGGGCTTGCCTAGGTAAAAGGGTGAGGTCGACATGTCTCCTAGGGTGATACCCATTCATAATCTCAAAAGGAGTCTTGACAGTGGTACGATTGACAGAATCATTGTAGGCAAATTCGGCGAGTGGAAGTATCATATCCCAATTTCTAGTATGCTCGGCAACAAGAACCGCAGGAGATTACCTAGGCTTCTATTGACATCCTCAGTTTGGCCGTTGGTTTGAGGGTGATAGGCGGAGGAAAATTTCAGCTGGATGCCCATCATAAACCATAAAGTTTTCCAGAAATAGCTCACAAACCTTACATCCCTATCAGTGACAATGGTCTTGGGGAGACCATGTAGGCGAACAACCTTAGAAAAGAATAAACGGGCCACTTTAGAGGCATCAGACGTCTTAGCGCAGGGGATAAAGTGGGCCATCTTGGAGAAGCGATCCACCACAACCATGACGGAATCGTGCCTATGAACCGTCCTCAACAGACCCAAGACAAAATCCATACTAATATCTTGCTAGGGACAATCGGGCACGGGAAGAGGGGTATATAGACCTGTGTTTTGCTTCCTTTGCTTAGCTAAAGCACATGTGCGACAATGAGAGATGATGCGAGCTACATCGCGCTTTAAGGTAGGCCAGAAGAAGCGGAGCTCACCAACTCAATAGTCTTGTTGCGGCCAAAGTGGCCGGCAAGACCTCCATCATGCAACTCCCAAGCTAAGAAATCCCTGATGGAGGTGCGGGAGCACAGAGGCGGTCACCGTGAAATAAATAACCGTCCTGAAGGATATACTCACTAAACTCGTGGGACGGGCCAACCTTAAGGATAGAATAGGTGGGGCAAAAGTCTGGGCAACTCTTATATTCCTCATGAAGACGCTCAAGCTCGGTAACTGAAATGTTCGCAGTCGACAAAAGTGACACACGTCGGCTCAGGGCAGCAGCTACGCGGTTCTCCACACCCGCCTTATACTTAAGAACAAAAGTGTAGGCATGAAGAAACTCGACCCAACGGCTGTGTCCAGCATTAGCCTCTTCCGAGCGTGGAGATATTACAGGGCCTCATGGTCCAGAGAAAAGGATAAACTCTTAGGGTAGGAGGTAATGTCGCCAGTAACGCAAGGTCTGAACTACCGCGTAGAATTCTTTATCATACGTAGAGTACCTGAGCTTAGTGTCATTGAGCTTCTCACTGAGAAACGCGGACCGGAGACCTCTTGGGCTCAAACCCCACCAATGCCTACTCCAAAGGCATCACAACAGACCTTAAATACCTTAGAGAAGTCGGGCAAGCGAAGAACAGGTGCTTGGGTCATCTTTTCCTTAATCGCCTGAAAGGCTACATCAGGGGCTCTTGTCCACTCAAATGCCCCCTGACGGATGTAGTCCGTAATCGAGGCCATGATAGTACTAAACCCTCAGATAAAACGGTGATAGAAGGCGGGTAAGCCATGAAAACTTTGAACATCATAAATACTCTTAGGCTTAGGCCACACTAGGATAGCTCGCACCTTTTCTGGGTCAGCTGAAACGTCGCTACTAGAAACCACAAACCTTAAGAAGACAACTTGATCAGTCATGAAAGTGCACTTCTCAGGATTCCCATACAAGCTTTCCTTTCTAAGGACTAGACACACTTGACGCAGGTGGTCCAAATGATCTATTCGGGAGCAACTGTAGATGAGGATGTCGTCGAAGTAGACGACAACAAAGATTCCTAAGAATGGGTGCAAGACCTGGGTCATCAACCTCATGAAGGTAGTTGGGGCGTTGGACGACCCGAATGGCATCACCAACCACTCATAAAGCACATCCTTCGTCTTGAAAGCTGTCTTCCATTCATCACTAGGTCGAATTCTCACCTGGTGGTAGCCACTTTTGAGGTCAATCTTGGAGAAGATTGTGGCGCCATTTGATCCAACATGTCATCTAGGCAGGGAATGGGAAAACAATACTTCACAGCGATTCGATTGATGACGAGGTTGTCTATACACATCTGTCAGGTGCCATCCTTCTTTGGGGCTAGGAGCGCGGGGACGACACATGGACTCATGCTATCCCTCACTGAGCCCTTCTTGAGAAGCTTCTCCACCTGATGTTGCAACTCCACGTGTTCCGCAGGGTTCATATGGTAATGAGGCAAGTTAGGTAAGGTTGATCTCGGAACCAAGTCAATTGCGTGTTGAATGTCGTGCAGGGGTGGGAGACCATTTAGAAGGTCCTCGGGGAAGACATCCTTAAACTCCTCTAAGAAAGCAACAATCTCAAGGGGAGGCTTGTCCGAAACCTCCTCAACGACCTCCCAGACCACAAGGGCAAAGAAGGGTCTCCCGAAGCACTTATGCTCAAACTCAAAAGCATTGATTAGAAATAGGCGACACGGGGGCGGTTCCTCAGACTCCTCACCCTCGGGCATAGGGAGGGTTTGTTGAGGAATGTGGGAAGTAGGAGGATGCAGGACATCTTGAGGGGAAAGTAAGCTAGGAGTCTCCCGAGGAAGGGTCACAGTAGGAGCACCCCGAGGGTTGGACTCGTGAGAAACACCTTGAGGCGCAGACTGCGCCAAAGTGCCCTGGGTGGATGGTGGAGAAGGAGGGTCACAAGGAGAGGGCAACTGGGGGTGACTCGACCTAAGGGTGCCCTGAGACTGGGTTGGATGCAAAATGATCCATCGGCCATCGTGGACAAAGGAATCGATGTTGGATCGTCCGTGATGGGTCACGTCCAAATCAAATAGCCACGGCCGCCCAAGAATGATGCTCCCAACCTCCATGGGTAACACGTCACACCAAATGCGATCGTGGTAGGTCTGAAATTGAAGGGGAACAAGACATCTCTCTTGAATGGGGAGAGAGGTCGAATCAACCTAAGATACCTTGTACGGATTAGGATGGTTAACGGGAACAAGGCCAAGGCGAGTGACGGTGTTGGGGGAGATAGCATTGATGCAACTCCCACTATCGATGATGACCTTGCACACTCTCTCCCCAAGTTCTTAGAAGGTGTGGAAGATTGTCGTCTGACGCCAATCGTCACTCTCCTCAGACTGGGTCAACACACATCGAACTACCCCCATCCTAGGCCTATCTAGGGTCATCCCCTCATCATAGGCGGAATCGCTCTGAATGCACAAAGTCACTCTTCGCTTGGAACTTTGCAGCAAGATCATCTCTAACATGGTGCTCCTCTTCAAAGCCTACGTGTGGATCCTCACTCTCAGTAAGGTGGATAATTAAAGCCTTGGTCGGGCATGAACTAGCATAGTGTCCAAGCCCATTGCACTTAAAACACTCTACCCCAACTCCTCGGCTAGGTGGCCCCCTAGTCATGGGGGCCTTTCCCCGATCCTCCACTCGACCAGTTGGAGCTGGCAAGGGAAGACGAACAGGGGGAGTAGGAAGGGGAAGGGTCGGTCCTCTTGGAGCTGTAAGAGGAAGAGTTGGCCCTCTTGGGGTGGGAAAAGGAATCGATGGGTTAGGGGAACTTTGTGGCACCACTGGGGCATATGAAGAACAGGGGTACGTGGATGAGTGACTCGGTTCTTGAAACTTAACGATCGGTCCTCTAGGATGGGGTCCAAGGGTGCCATGTGGATCAGGGGAGCGGGGGTAGGTGACCTTAGAGCGTGGTGGGGAAGCTTGATCTATCTCAAACTACTCTGCCTCAAGCGCAACCTAGTAGGCTTGCTCTAGAGTCACAACATCTTTCCTAAAAACCTCCCGCTGGTAACTACGACGAAGACCCCTCCTAAAGCATGAGAGGGTGACAGCGGCCTCCTCGCATACACCACTCCTCAGAAGATAGCTATCAAACTCGGTGATGTACTCTGAGACAGTGTGATCCCCTTGGGTGATGCCTTGCCATTGATCGATGAGACGGGACCAAAAGGTTGGAGGATGGTACTTCTCTCTAAGTTTGGCCTTCATTTCCTCCCATGCCTCAATAGGCTCTTGACACTGGTGCCTAAATTGGTTTTCCACATTTGTCCAATAGGTTTAGCTTGGCCCATCAACTTCATCTTCGCAAACCTAACTTTTCGAGCCTCCGACATCTTAAACCACTCAAAATAGTGGCCCATCCCAGCCTCCCAATCTTGATATGCCCTCGGGTCCAATGTTTCATCAAAGCTAGGGACTTTGACCCGAACACTACGAAGAATCCGCTCCTCAGGGTCATAGGGATCCCTAAGCGGTCTACGTGGCAAAATCGGAGGATTGGGTCGAACTTCGGGTCGGTGGGGAGGAACTTGGCGACCATTTTCCCTAGGGTTGCCTTCGGCCTGGAGGGCCCTTTCTAAGGTGTCAACCCTATTGAGTACACTCTCCACTGAACCCTCAAGTCTATGAAATCGCCTTCCCAACTAGTCCAACTTTTCCCACACGTCGCGTATGAGGGTGGACAAATCCGCTCCCCCAGGATTGGGCGTAGACTGATCAGGATCCCCCTTGGTTTCTGACAAATGGTATGGGGTACCCTAACGGATGGGCATACGACTCAACTCCTAACGCGGACCTGACTCATAGTTAGGGGATACTCCCAAAGACCTATGAACACCCTAGACTCAAGCTGGGCTTTGATACCAAATTTGATGCGGGACAGATCTACGGGTGACGCAAACAATATGACCTATCAGAGAAATCAGCGACGAACATGACTAGATGACGTGAGCGCACACAAACATACAAAGTAGAGTGAAGGTGACACATCCTAAACAAAAGTTATGTCTGAGGTTCGTCCCTTCGCAGCGGGAACGAAGGACTGTGGGTAGTTGTGGAACTACCGTCGTCTAAGGTGGGGGCTACCAACAAGCTTATGGGAGCGTCGGAGAAAGGGGTCCTCGCATTCACATTGCCTGGTAGTGACGAACGTCACGGGCTAGATATCCTACCTCACATCGGCGACAAATATAACTATATACAAAAAGAGCAAACAGGGGAGAGGGGTGAGCACGTACCACCACGTGGCTATGTGGGAGAAGAACGCCCAACGATCGAGTCCTATAGGGCGGGAAGAAGAGGGAGGTACAATAGAATGACTCACCCTTCGCATAAGGGTAAGGGGCACTAAGGGAACTCGGGAAGGCACTCGACCGGGTGGCGGGCCCACATGTGTACGACGTGGTAGTCACAACCGGCTAACTGTGGCTGCGTCCATCGCCATCTATCGACACCAACGTCATCGCTGCGAACTCGGTGACTACAGACTCCACGGGGCGACGACGCTGAGGTGAGACAACCGGTCGACGCAGCGGCTGGCAAGGTGGCATTCATGGGCGGTGTGGCAGTAGAAACTCGTACGGGTAGAACGGCGGATAGAAATATGCACGTACCGCCTCGTCTTGGGCATCTACCTCACACACACTCATCTGAGCTGGCGTGGTGGCAGTGTCTTGTGAGGAACGGCGGTAGTAGGGGCGCGGAGGTGGCGCGGTCCTTGTTGGGGCGCCACCGGGGGGGGGGGGGTTACGAGAGGGAGAAGGTGGACTGAGAGAGAGAGAGGCCGTCCACAGGGAGGGGGAGCTGGGCGAGAGAGAGAGTGGCACCGGGGGAGTGAGAAAGAGAGACAGGGAAGAGGCGTGGAGGAGAGAGAGAGAGGTGGTGCAATAGAGAGAGAGGGAGCGCGACAAGGGGGAGGAAGTGGGACGGCGCGGGGGAGTGAGAGAGCACCGAGGGGAGAGAGGGGGAGGTGGAGGCGGTGTTGGCGCGGGAGGGGGTCACGTGCACAGGTGAGAGAGAGGGAGAGGGGGCGCGACAAAGGAGAGAGAGAGGCAGTGCGGGAGAGAGAGAGAGGGAGAGACGATAGAGAAGAGAGAGAGGGAAGGGGCGGTGTGAGAGGCGATGGACTGAGGAAGAGAGAGAGCAAGACTGTGGGAGGGGGAGAGATGCGCGGGAGTGAGGGAGAGAAACAAAAGAGAGAGAGAATGCCAGGGAGGAGGGGAGAGGAGGGGGGGCGCGAGAAAGGAGAGAGAGGCGGTGCTGGAGAGAGAGGGAGAGACGACAGAGAAAGAGAGAGAGAGAGGGAAGGTGCGGGGGTGAGAGGCGGTGGGACTGAGGAGAGGGAGAGAGATGCAAGACGGCCGCGGAGGGGAGATGTGTGGGAGTAAGGGAGAAACAGAAGAGAGAGAATGTTGGGGAGGAGGGGAGTCGGCGAGGCTTGACGGGGGGTTGCGAGCAGGGGGGCATGCCGTGCGGGGAGGGAGAGAGGAAAAGAGAGGGGAGTGGAGCTCCAGGAGAGAGAGAATATGGGAGGAGAGGGGGCCGTCAGGGGGGGGTGTGTCGCGGCGGAGAGAGGGAGAGAGGGAAAGAGAGAGGGAGCACGATAGAGGAGGGGGAGGGGGAGAGAGAGACGACAGAGGGGGGAGCGAGATGGCGCGGGGAGAAGGGGCAGTGCGAGAGGGAGGGAGAGAGAGAGAGAGGCGGGGGAAGAGAGAAGCGTGTGGGGAGAGAGAGGGAAGGCGGGGGGGGGGGGAAGAGAGAAGAGAGAGAGAGAGAGAGAGAGAGAGAGAGAAGCGGAAGTGTGGGAGAGGAGGAGACAGCCCGGGGGAGGAGAGCACAGGGCGTGGGAGACAGAGGAGAGACAGGGAGGGGAAAGGAGGAAGACGATGAGCTGGGTGGGGTGGAAGGAGATCCGGAGGGTGGAGATGCAATCTACACTTCTTCACTTTTCAAAATTCTTGTCATTTCATGGAGTGGAGGGGGTGTCCATCCCATACGTTAGGGGATGGGAGTCCAATGGTCTAGACAAGAGGGAGCTAGACCTCTCCCCTAAAGTTGGTCCAACGGACCACAAAATATAAAATATGTACATCACCTAAATGGGCCTAAATAGTCCAAAAGTGTGGCCCAAAATGAAAACTAACTAATATTAAGGGGCTCCTCGCCCAGTCATAACGAAACGGGCGGGACTGGTGCCATGCCCCGATGGCGGTACACATACGCGGGGTCAAAACGGGCTCGGGCCCTTGTGTGCCCACCAATTCATTTGTAACCAGCTTGGCCAAATTGTTGATGTGGGGGAAGTACTGGGGCTGGCAAACTGACAATAAGATCAAACCAAAAAGAGAGAAAAATGAAGTCATACCTTGTAGATGTGTCTTCTCTGGAAGCAGCTGTGTTTAGGGATTGGCCAAAAATGGGAAAAAATGGGAATGTTATGAAAACAAATGGCCAATACCTTGACAGGCCTGTTTTCTTCTTCAAAAACCAGTGATTAGCAATAATGCTTGGGGATGGATAAGTTTGTGATGAAGAAGGGAGCCATGTATGTGGGCTTATGGAGGGTCACAACTCCACTTCCAAAGGAAAGATGTACCACCCAGAGGTACCATCATCTTGGTAGAAGGGTTAGGAGGTGAACTAGGGATCTCTGCTGTTTTCTTTGTTTCATTTGATGACTTGTAGCTTTTTGACATCCATTGTTTTTAAGGCATCGTCTAAGCGACAAGGCGCTTGGGCAGTGTCTAGGCAGGTTGGCTCCTTGGTCGCCTAGCCGGCCCAGTCCGCCTAGAGGCCACCTTGCCCACCACGGCGAGAAAATCCATCACCTTTTTTAGCATATGATTTTGTTGTAAAAATGTCTAAAATATATTTTTAGAGGGCTTATTTATAAAAGAAGAAAGTTATTATAGAAAGGAAGTCGAGACCATCAGACTTCAAGATTTATATTTTTTTTCTATTTTATCATTTTCTATCTTTTTAGAGCTACTTTGATGCAATGACCATGTTTGACAATTGGCAAGTGATGATTTAATACAATGTTAGTGTGTTTATTGTTTGCTTAGTAATATTTCAGGTTAATTAAACATGTTTTCTTCCAAGTTGACAGTTGTGTTCAGTTCGATTGTCTTATAATTATTAATTATTTTGTTAACATGTTTGCTTATGTTATATTGTTTTGATATATAGTGAGTAGCTCATTCATATACATGGCAAAGAGAAGAACGAATAGACATGATATGAAATAGAGTAGTGAACGATTAGGCGCCTAAGCAGTAAGGCCACTGCCTTGGGTGCCTTAACAAGCATGATGCCATCTTTGGGTGACTTTTGAAAACCATGAATCATGATTGAGTTTGGAACTTCATTGCTGAACTATGATTTTGACAGTTCTGCTGGACATATGGTATGTGGAAGCAGCTTAGAAGAGTTGCTTCTTTTGTCACTTTTCAGCACAAACTAGGAATTTGCGTGTATCAGTTCTTTACTTGAGAAACTGCCTCTTGAAAGTAAATTGGAAGTTGCATGTTATCATGGTTTTCTTTATAGAACCAATTCTACTTATCCCGCTGGAGAAACAACTTTCTAGCTGTGGATATGAAGATTTATCTGGTGTGGATTTCTTCAATTGTGTGGCATACAGTAGACCCTATTTGGCGCATAACTGATGTAGAGCCTTTACCTTTTCTTGAATTGTATAGGCTTTACACAAGCGAAGTCCCTTAGTTGCTATTTTTTTTATTTTATTTTGATTCTTTATTTTTTTTCCCATTTTGATGCAGCAAACTTTCTAGTAGTTATATGCGTGACAACAGAAACACTGATAAAAATCTTCACTTGTTTGTTCTCAGTCTTATCAAATGACAATTCGGTTAATTACTCCTGTAACTCTTTTGAACTCAATATGCTGGTCTATATCGGAGCCAGCTTCATCAGCTTGTATATACATGGATCGCCATAGGAAGGATGATGATGATGAATCATGTGCCCCTGTTTTCTTGAATACACCTGCTGGCAAGAGGGATTTGGATGTCATTTAACAACTTCTCACATCCGCTGAAAGAAAGGTGGTGAAGATTGAAGAATTCTTGTTTTCCAGGCCTCATCTTACAATTTATTCGTACTTTTCTTTGTTTCATTGTGGGGCTGTGTTGCTGGCATTTCATTAATACATCTGCTACTTTTCATTTCAGTGAAAAAATAGTAGTATTTAAGAACCACTTCATGACGATATTATTCCCAATTGATCGATTTGGTGAACTTGGACCTTCTTCAAGAACATTTTTCAGCGAAGGTGGTTTCACATGCTTGCAAGTGCTGGAACATATATACAACTTTTACCAGTGTGGAGAGAAGCATTTTCTTTGTTTCATTTATGTTCCTATAATCCTCTGGTGACAAATTTTACCATGTTCCTGACACACGTACACCTTCCACAGGAGAACTTGACAGCCGAAGAAATAGATGTTGCAATTCACACTGATTCAAAGCAATGCTGATTCTCTCCGGTCTCTTTACGCCAGTAAAGAGGTTGTAAATCCCGGCTTATTGCAGTTCAAGAGGGTCGACTTCTTGGGAAGTCGTCGGAGTTTTGAGGTATTGAAACGAGTTAGTGGGGAAACCAACTTCAATGTGTATGAATTGATGATCAGGGCATGATCAATCACACCATCCATTCACTTTTACGACAATGTGAGAGCTCTGGGAAATGACGTCCCATCCACGTCGGTCATACTAGTCTCCGATGCTTCTTGCATGGTATTGTGTAAATAACGAATAACACGTGTGTTCCAAGTACTCGGGAGCTTACAGTGTTTGAAAATGTCCAGAATGTACATAAATAGATGATATAGACGCCATAAAGTTTTGACATCACATTTCCAGAGCTGCCTTTTACGTTTACCTGGTCATTTTTTTTCATGATGTGACGGTTTTTTACCTCACTTCATCTGTCATTCTAGTTGGTCTATACAAGAAAACTGGGAAATGAGATAAACCTTTGACCATGAGCTCTTGCACTCCAGCGGACATTGTGTTGCGGCACGGCTCACATGCAAAGATGGGGGTTCAAGTCGAGGTACACCGGTGCCCTAGGATGCATGCATCTCAGTGTGCAGGTAATCTTTCTCCAAAAACTCTCAACTTCCGGTTTCTGGAAGTGATGAAGTGCAGGAGAAAAAGAATATTGGACATTTGGGAAATCGTGTTTCCCCCCTAATCATCTTCGCATACGTATCAGACATACAACTATGTAGGTGAATGGGAAAGATGAATCTAAAGTAGTTAGAGAAGTTGAAGGCAGTGTTTCTACCCAGGCAAGTGACACCAACATCGTCAAACCAGTATGTAGGTGAATGGGAAAGATGAAGGCATAGTTCATCGATTAAGGATTAAAGCTAAAGTAGTTTAGCAGAAACAACATTTGTATGACCATGAAAATTTCCGTCCGCACCAGCTCATGCCACGATGGCCTGCTTATTTGGTGACCCTAGGATATAAGTTTTAGTGCTGGAAAAGTCACTATGATTATTTCTTATTTTCGGGTCCCTGTTGGGGAAGAGTGGTGACGTTCCGCTTCCGTTTATGGGGTTTGTTCTTTGATCTTCGCTCTAATTATCGATGGGAGATGAGGAACATAACGTGTTATTGTTAAAAAAATTGTAAAATTAATGTGTCGTGGTGGTGTATTAACTCTATAAGGTTTTAATTGTAACGTACACTTAAAATGACGTCATTTTTAACGTGTTGCACGGGTCATAATCGAGCATATAAGTGATCCGAAGATCTATTAAGATTTAAAACTAAGTTTTTCATACTCTGCATAGATCGAAATATTTTTGCACTATATGCCCCTGGATTTCTCCATCGCTGTGAGGATGGAAGAATACTATTTTAAATCAGGACATGCATGCCTGACAATGAAGAGCTGAAGAGAAAGCTAATGGATGAAGCCCACAAGATCAAGTATACCATATATCCAGGCGCAACCAAGATGTACCAGGACATGAAAATGTCATTTTAGTGGCCAAACATGAAGCGTGAGGTGGCTGAGCATGCCGCGCACTACCTCACCTATCAACAGGTAAAAGCAGAACACCGTCGTCCTGTGGGTGTACTCAGACCCCTGGACATACCCGAGTGGAAGTGGGAAATCATCGGCATGGATTTCATCATGGGTTTACCCCGAACTCGTGGTGGACTCGATGCTATATGGGTTATTGTGGACCGTTTGACTAAGTCCGCACATTTCCTTACAATCAAAAGCAGTTGGAGTGTGGATGTGTTAGCAGCTTTATATGTAAAGGAAATTGTGAGATTACATGGAGTCCCCGTGTCCATTGTCTCAGATCGTGACCCTAGGTTTACATCTAGGTTCTGTAAGGGACTTCAGACAGCATTAGGCACTAAGTTAAATTTCAGCACAACATTCCACCCACAAACAGATGGACAAACAGAAAGGACAAACCGGATAGTGGAAGACATGTTACGTGCCTGCACTATAGATTTTGAGGGCTATTGGAATGAACATCTATCCTTAATTGAATTCGCCTACAACAACAACTATCAGGCGAGCATTAAGATGGCACCATTTGAAGCGCTGTACGGAAGAAGTTGCAGGTCACCGGTGTACTGGAATGAGGTAGGAGAACAGCAATGGCTGGGACCAGACATGGTGCAGAGTACTAGCAATGATATACAGATTATCCGAGACAAGATTAAGGTAGCTCAGTCCAGGCAGAAGAGCCATGCTGATAAAAGAAGAAGGGACTTAGAGTTTCAAACTGGAGATCATGTGATGCTGAAAGTATTCCCGACCCGTGGATTTCAAAGGTTTGAGATGAAAGACAAGCTAAGACCAAGATTCATAGGTTTATTTGAAGTGTTGGATAGAGTTGGCGGGGTGGCGTACCGACTAGCACTACCTCCTCAGTTCTCTACAGTCCACAATATTTTTCATGTGTCAATGCTGAGGAAGTATGTGTATGATCCGTCACACGTAATCAGCTATGAATAAGAGAAATCTCAAAGACTAAAGAATGCTTGCAAGTTGCAACCTCAGTATGCATCTAGGTGAAGAGACCACCATGTGAAGAGACCCATGGAGGCTCTACTCACGAAGTCCTATTATCCCAAAGCCAGAGGAAAAGTCATTCTCAACGTTGCACCATTTCTCTCTCCCCTTTCTCTCTCATATCCTCCAGAACTATTAGGGATGTCATGTCTTCTACGGCCTGAAAAAGGGCTGATATACCCACAAGGTCTTCATCAAAGTTGTTCTACTCTTCTTCAGCTTCGTCCTCGAAGTGGAATCACCTCAATTTGTGGTCTATGCCTAAAGTTATAGCAGATTATTCTTCACATTCTCTCTCATATTATGATCTACATATACAAGATTATCATGTCTTACACATCTCAACGAGGGCATATCTCTTCAAAGCTTCTTCATGAAAGTTGTTCCCTACGACTTCCTCTACGAGTTCCAACTATAATCATATCAAATGAAGGTATGTGGTTAAAGATACAATAAATTATTCTTGATATTCTCTCTCATATCGCGATCCAAACTAGCAATGAGTGCGACCTCTCTATGGCCTGAACGAGGGTGATCCAGTCTTTGGGCTCTTCATGAATGTTGTTCATAATATGACTAATGTATTCCATTAGATCAACAACAATAATCCAAAACAGAAACAAAACTGTAACGTCTTAAAATTTATAATAAAATATTAATATGACACTAAGAAATTAAAAGAGAACATAAGACATGATCACTTATATAAAACATAATTATCTTTAATTTTAGAATATTTTTATACTATTAATATAATTCTGGTACTATCTTTGATTGTGTGTAATTCAACTAGATGACATTCAGTTCTAAAAATAAAGTCAAATTTGAAGTCATCATAATTACTAGAAAAATATACTGATTCTAAAAATATAAAATATCAGAAATTATTGATGCATAAATGTTGAGATTAAGTTGACCTAATGATTTTTAGGATAATTTTTACTTGACAAAAAATTAATTTAAAAAATTAAAATATAATTACTATAATTTGTATCATCTCTTAATTAACTTATATGTGAAATTTTATATCAATTAGACATCATTTAGACCTCAAGTGCATACAGAGTTTGTCACGGTACGGCGAATCCTCTGTGCACTTCAACGGGACGACATTTGGTTTTAAAAATAAAGTCAAATTTGAAGTCATCATAATTACTAAAAAATGTACTGATTTTAAAAATATAAATATCATGAGTTATTGATGCATATATGTTGAGATTAAGTCGACCTAATAATTTTTTGGACAATTTTTACTTGACAAAAAATTAATTTAAAAAATTAAAAAATAATTACTATAATTTGTATCATCTCTTAATTAGTTTATATTTGAAATTTTATCTCAATTAGATATCATTTAGATCTCTTAAGTGCACACAGAGTTTGCCGCAATACGACGAACTCTCTTTGCACTTCAACGTGACGACATTTGGTTCTGAAAATAAAGTCAAATCTGAAGTCATCATAATTACTAAAAAAAATACTAATTTTAAAAATATAAATATCAAGAGTCACTGATGCATAGATGTTGAGATTAACTCGACCTAATAATTTTTGAGATAATTTTTACTTGATGAGAAAAATAATTTAAAAAATTAAAATTAAATTATTATAATTTGTATCATCTCTTAATTAGTTTATGTTTAAAATTTTATCTTAATTAGACATCATTTAGATCACTTAAATGTACCAAATATGAAAGAAGTATGAAAAAAAAAAAACAAAATTAGCGGATCGTACCGTACCGGTCGACTGTGTGCCGCGGCGGCACCAGGTGGGGTGACCCGACCATGCATGGGGCTCGCCCACGCCCAAACATGGTACGGGTCGCGGCGGCACGGCAAACCCTGACCCCAACAAGAACAAATATACAAACAACTTGGCATAGGAATTGTTTCTAACACAAAGTGGAGACTTTTGAAAAGTGAGCTTGATTGAGTAATCGGTTGCAAATGGGCAGAACTTGCACAAACAACCCACGCAAGCTTCTGATTCTCTGCCAAGAGTTGTGTGGCAATATTATGAAAAGCTCTAATTAAGAAACCACGAAAGAGCCACATGAACAAGATAAAAAACAAAACAACCAGTGCGGAGAAGCCTGCAACAATCGGATCAGAGGAAGAAGAACCAAGTGTTGGTGGTGATGAGGAAGGGGCAAGACCCCCGATTGAGGGAGTTGATGGGTATAATATACCTAGACGTGCATTGTATGTGGAGACTTGGACTTTTGTCTAGGTGTTGCTAATTAACCTCCTTCAAATGGAGACACAGGGTGGGGTGCCGCTCTTCTCCTCAAATTAAGGTGACTGTGATAGTGCAAGAGACCGTAGGACCCACTGTTGATCAATCAGAGACGCAGAGTAGGAGTGCGGTTTTGGGGGTGAGAGGGGTTGGTTTTATTGGGGAAAACGCAGGAAAAAAAAAATAAAGACTTTACAATGGTGAACCGTGGAATCTCGATCAAGGAATCGACGGGTGAAGACTTTTCTTTCCTTTCGAGGCCCATTCCCCTGTTTGTACTAGTGGAGAGTTCTATGTTCATCTCAAACGTATTAGAAGACAATTGTACATTATGGATACACTCTTATTTAGAACCAAAATGCAAATTTGTTCTTTTTTTTTTCCAAGTCTTGATTCTCTTAATTTGTTATACAAGAAATGGAGTGTTTATCTTAGGAGATTTTTATTCAATATAAGTGTAGTGATTGATTAAATTATCACCAAAGATAATTGAATGACAATAAGAATAATTCTCTACAAACACATGTTTCGAAATCATATTTGACAAGGACATCAAATAAACGAAGAGATCAATACACATTACTCCTACTATTGAAAATAAGGTTGACTAATCTCTTGAGTAGAGGGATATTAATGACAATATGTCCAACTATGATCATTGGAGAATTATAAAGTCACCCAAATAACCCAAGAGTCTCCAAATAGTTACGACATCATATTGGTAATCAGAAAACTCCAAATCACATTGGCATATATAGTTGACCATGTGTTGTTAAATTTGGATCAATGTGGTTTGACATTTATCTTAGAAAAATACTTTGAGTCATGTGTCATGTGGTAGATTCTAGGGAATTACATTATGGTACATGTGAGGTGGTCAACAAGGGATTATTTACTTTCAATAACTAATGCTTTAATTATTAGCTAGCTAATTACACTCAAGGGTATCATGCATTAACCAAGGTCGAATAGCTAAATGGACGGAAATTTTGATTTAACTAGTGAGCATACATCTATTTGATTAAATGCATGCGAGTTTGACAGTATATGGCTATACTTGGATGTATGAATTAGGACATTATATGGATGAGAAATTACACTTACATGGTAATTATTGTGTACTAGAAGGTTTTAATAGTCTACAAATCCCCAATGTTATTAATCTAAGGACTGGTCATGGCGCATTATTAAGTGTGATCTATGATCAAATAACCAAAATTTATTTAAAAATGAAGAGTTGATTAAAAAGTATTAGAGGAAGTTGTAAGTTAATTTTCTCACGTGTGGGCTGCATGGCCCAGGACTGCACACGTGCATGCATTGGGACTAGGGCTTTTCCGTCCATTGGCACAACGTATATAGAGGGGAAGGGGTGGCCTCTGTTGACAGATCAGCTGGATCAGATAACTACAAAAGTGGTTCATTAATCTCCATAGAAACTCGACTCCAACAACATAACCACTTTTGTATATCCTCTCCGTTGAAACCTACCTTGTTGATTGGAGGGACTCTTGTTGTATATATATTTTTATCCGAAAAATAATTTAATAACATATTTATTTGACATCACTCATAATTAATGTTGGGACCGGCCCTTCCGCGCGCCCATCGGCGTTGTTGGCGGGGACTGCACCTCCTTAATTCGGTCATCTCCAACATCACTAATCTTGTTCATGTCAAACAATATGATGGCTCCACCTCTAATCTATATAGGATATGGAGTAACCTCTTTAAATCCATTCAATATGTCTTTATGGGGCATATAATTACTGAGACAGATTCTACACCTTGGGCCTCATCTTTCACGTACGTACCTGGAGTGGTATATATGAGAAGGATCAAATGGTCCTTTTTTGTTACAGTACTGAACTCGGGAGCATTACCAGTGATGTTGGAAAGCTCTCCATCCATCTCCAACAAATATGATGGTGACAGCGTCAATAATGGACAAGGTTTGCTAATTAATCTTCCTACACGGCACCTACCACCAACTTTAAACTTTGAAATGTCTTGCCTTGTCCCCAAACTGCATGTAACCTGCTTGTCCGTTTCTCGTTTAGATCTCCCGTGTTATATATATAATAATTAATGGCCGTTAGTTACTCTAGCCTTGATGAATGACACTGGTTTTTGTGTCAAGGACAAAACGACTCGGACAAGTCTGCAACAGGGGAGTAGTAGGAATGCCCCCTACAAGTAAGTCCAGCAACATTGCTTTTATCTACCTTTTCAGACAAATTATAATATTGGCACCAGTGCGTGTCTTGGACATCCGTCGAAACACATTGAATCATCTTTATCCATTGCAAATAGAGAAATACTTGGTGCACACCGTTGGTGTGCAACAAGTGACACATCGGCAAGCACATCCAATGGGTGCTTGCCGAGTGGTTTCAGACAGGGTGATGTGGGTGATGTGATTTTATTTTTTCATAAATATCTTGTCCCTCACAGTCTCGTGGAGAAAGACACTGTTGCCCTTTCTTCCTTCCTTTCCCGCCACGGACTGTCTTCTCCCCTTGTCTGCTCTTTCTCCTGGCGAACGACGCGAAGTCTCTGCTCCCCAGCCACCAGGGGCGTCTCGTCTGTGAAGGCACGCCCCCGTGGGGGGACCGTCCGCAGTGATGGCCGCCGGCTCCCGTGCCTCCCGCTTGCGTGCACGGGCCAATCTCCAGAGTTGCGTGCGCGCGTCCGCCTGCAAGTGCCTACCGGCGGTGAAAAATCCGGGGATTCGCGCATGCATCTCCAACACCCACCACCACCCCCTCTCGCCCCTCCCACGGTCGACGTCGCCTGCCCCAGGTAGCGGCGAGGGGAGTGTGCCGGACTCGTCGGGAACCGCACACGCGCGGGTGACCGTACCCCTCGTTGCCCGAGCCAGCAAAGGACTCGTGGACGAGCTCACCCCTCACGTTATTTCGACGGCATCGGAGGCCCTTCGCCGGAGCTTTGACTGTGTCAGGAAGGGACCAGTGGTGCTGGACCTCTGAAATGGACGTGAACAGTCATGATGATACGTCGTCGGTGGTGACACCACGGGCGAGGAAGTGAGCTCAAGAGTGAAAGCACCGGGGGGATGGCGTCGGAACCTAAATATGGGTAGCAATGACAGACGACATGGACCGGAGGCCGGACGACGTCGATGTGGGAGCTAGCTGGGGCTGGCAGAGATCTCGGTCTTCTCGTCCTGGGCTCTGGGGTTTGGTGTCAGGTGCTTTGCTCTGCTCTGGAGGTTGGAGTTCAGTTTCATAGTGGAGGATTGAGAGGTGTACATAGTTGTTAGTTTTTTGGCATACAAAAGTAATTTTTTGTGGACAAGTGGAGGGCATGGAAAGGGTTGTATCTGCTTATATTTGTGTATGAGAAAAGTTTGTATTTTTTGTGGATGAGTGGAGGGTATAGAAATGGTGGAATATGCTTATATTTATGTGTGAGAAAGACTTGTATTTTTTGTGGATGAGTGGAGGGTATATAAAGGGTGGAATATGCTTCTATTTGTATATGAGAAAAACTTGTATTTCTTGTAAATGTAATTCCATGACAAATTCAATGTTATTAAACATTAGATGGCAGCACTCAATGTTATGAAAAATCAGATGGCAGCTCTGTACAATTCTAGTATGGCAGTCAGTCAGCCAGTGTGGCAATCAGATGGCAACACATTCACCAATAAATACCAAATGTTCACCAATAAATACATTCATTTCACCTATAAATACCATAAACACCAACACTTGCACAGATCTGTAGTCTTCCACTTTGCCACAGTCTGTACACCTATATGTAGAAGACATTCACCAATAAATACTATACATTCACCAATAAATACCACACATTCACCTATAAATACATTCATTTCACCTATAACTACCATAAACACCAACGCCTGCACAGATATGTAGTCTTCCACTATGCCACAGTCTGTACACCTATATGTAGAAGACATTCACCAATAAATATTGTACATTCACCAATAAATACCACACATTCACGAATAAATACATTCATTTCACCTATAACTTTCATAAACACCAACACTTGCACAGATCTGTAGTCTTCCACGGTGCCACAGTCTGTACACCTATATGTAGAACACATTCACCAATAAAACCCGAATATTCACCAATAAATACCGGACGTTCACCAATAAATATTGATATTTCACATATAAATACCACAAACATCAACACTTGCATTAATCTGTACTATGCCATTGTGGTTGTCTATTCACCTACATATAGAACACATGCACCAATAAATACCAGACATTCACCAATAAATACTGACATTTCACCTATAAATACCACAAACATCAACACTTGCATTAATCTGCACTCTGCTAGTGTGGTTGTCTATTCACCCACATCTAGAACACATTCACCAATAAATATTGACAAATCACCTATAAATACTAACAGTTCACCTATAAATACCACAAACATTAACACTTGCATTCTTCTCCACACTTCTAGTATTGTTGTCTATTCACCTACATATAGAACACATGCACATATACATATAAGACATTCACCAATAAATACTGACATTTCACCTATAAATACCACAAACATCAACACTTGCATTAATCTGCACTCTGCTAGTGTGGTTGTCTATTCACCTACATATAGAACACATTCACCAATAAACATTGACAAATCACCAATAAATACTAACATTTCACCTATAAATGCCACAAATATCAACACTTGCGTTATTATGCACTCTTCCAATGTGGTTGTATATTCACCTACATATAGAACACATTCACCAATAAATACTAGACATTTACTAATAAATACTGACAATTCACCTATAAATGCCACAAACATCAACACTTGCATTATTTTGCACTCTTCCACAAACTTCACCATTTATTACTGAATTGTTTGTATTTATTGGTGAATGTTTAGTATATGTAGGTGAATAGACCACCACACTGAAAGAAGAGCTCAGATGTTTGCAAAGTGTTGGTATTGCATTAGGTTATAGGTGAAATGACACCATTTATTGGTGAATAATTAGTATTTATTGGTGAATATTTAGTATATGTAGGTGAATAGACCACCACACTAGCAGAAGAGCTCAAATGTTTGCAAAGTGTTGGTATTATTTGAGGTTATAGGTGAAATGACACCATTTATTGGTGAATTGTTTGTATTTATTGATGAATGTTTAGTATATGTACGTGAATAGAACATCACACTGGTAGAAGAGCTCAGATGTTTGCAAAGTGTTGGTATTATTTGAGCTTATAGTGAAATGACATTATTTATGGGTGAATTGTTTGTATTTATTAGTGAATGTTTAGTATATGTAGGTGAATAGACCACCACACTGGCAGAAGAGCTCAGATGTTTGCAAAGTGTTGATATTTCATGAGGTTATAGGTGAAAGGGCACCATTTATTGGTGAATTGTTTGTATTTATTTATGAATGTTTAGTATATGTAGGTGAATAGAACATCACACTGGTAGAAGAGCTCAGATGTTTGCAAAGTGTTAGTATTATTTGAGCTTATAGGTGAAATGACATTATTTATGGGTGAATTGTTTGTATTTATTGGTGAATGTTTAGTATATATAGGTGAATAGACCATCACACTGGTAGAAGAGCTCAATGTTTGCAAAGTGTTGGTATTATTTGAGGTTATAGGTGAAATGACACCATTTATTGGTGAATTGTTTGTATTTATTGATGAATGTTTAGTATATGCAGGTGAATAGACATCACACTGGTAGAAGAGCTCAATGTTTGCAAAGTGTTGGTATTATTTGAGCTTATAGGTGAAATGACATTATTTATGGTGAATTGTTTGTATTTATTGGTGAATGTTTAGTATATATAGGTGAATAGAACATCACACTGGTAGAAGAGCTCAATGTTTGCAAAGTGTTGGTATTATTTGAGGTTATAGTGAAATGACACCATTTATTGGTGAATTGTTTGTATTTATTGATGAATGTTTAGTATATGTAGGTGAATAGAACATCACACTGGTAGAAGAGCTCAGATGTTTACAAAGTGTTAGTATTATTTGAGCTTATAGGTGAAATGACATTATTTATGGGTGAATTGTTTGTATTTATTGGTGAATGTTTAGTATATGTAGGTGAATGGACCACCATACTGGCAGAAGAGCTCAGATGTTTGTAAAGTGTTGATATTGCATGAGGTTATAGGTGAAAGGGCACCATTTATCGGTGAATTGTTGATATTTATTGGTGAATGTTTAGTATATGTTGGTGAATAGACCACCACACTGAAAGAAGAGCTTAGATGTTTGCAAAGTGTTGGTATTGCATGAGGTTATAGGTGAAATGACACCATTTATTGGTGAATAATTAGTATTTAATCGTGAATGTTTAGTATATGTAGGTGAATAGACCACCACACTAGCAGAAGAGCTCAAATGTTTGCAAAGTGTTGGTATTATTTGAGGTTATAGGTGAAATGACATTATTTATGGTGAATTGTTTGTATTTATTGGTGAATGTTTAGTATACGTAGGTGAATAGACCACTACACTGGCAGAAGAGCTCAGATGTTTGCAAAGTGTTGATATTGCATGAGGTTATAGGTGAAATGGCAGTATTTATTGGTGAATAGTTTCTATTTATTGGTGAATGTTTAGTATATGTAGGTGAATAGACCACCACACTGGCAGAAGAGCTCAGATGTTTGCAAAGTGTTGGTATTATTTGAGGTTATAGGTGAAATGACACCATTTATTGGTGAATATTTGTATTTATTGATGAGTGTTTAGTATATGTAGGTGAATAGACCACCACACTAAAAGAAGAGCTTAGATGTTTGCAAAGTGTTGATATTGCATGAGGTTATATGTGAAAGGGCACCATTTATTGATGAATTGTTTCTATTTATTGGTGAATGTTTAGTATATGTAGGTGAATAGACCACCACACTAAAAGAAGAGCTTAGATGTTTGCAAAGTGTTAGTATTGCATGAGGTTATATGTGAAATGACACCATTTATTGGTGAATAATTAGTATTTATTGGTGAATGTTTAGTATATGTAGGAATGACTCACCACACTAACACGAAGAGCTTAGATGTTCAAAGTGTTAGTATTGCATGAATTAATGTAACGTACACTACATGGACTTACTCGTATGACTTGTACAGGATAGACCTACTCGTATGACATACAGTGGAAGACTTACTCGTGCGAACGTTTGTGACTCATACACGGTAGTGTACACATATGGCTCGGACATGACTTCTAAGAAATACTCTTACTACCATGCAACTAAGTGTAACGTATACTACATAGACTTACTCGTATGACTTGTACGGAATAGACCTACTCGTATGACATACAGTAGGAAGACTTACTCGTGCGAATGTTTGTGACTCATACACGGTAGTGTACACATATGACTCGGACATGACTTCTAAGAAATACTCTTACTACCATGCAACTAAGTGTAACGTATACTACATAGACTTACTCGTATGACTTGTACGAGATAGACCTACTCGTATGACATACAGTGGGAAGACTTACTCGTGTGAACGTTTGTGACTCATACACGGTAGTGTACACATATGACTCGGACATGACTTCTAAGAAATACTCTTACTACCATGCAACTAAGTGTAACGTATACTACATAGACTTACTCGTATGACTTGTACGGGATAGACCTACTCGTATGACATACAGTGGGAAGACTTACTCGTGCGAACGTTTGTGACTCATACACGGTAGTGTACACATATGACTCGGACATGACTTCTAAGAAATACTCTTACTACCATGCAACTAAGTGTAACGTATACTACATAGACTTACTCGTATGACTTGTACGGGATAGACCTACTCGTATGACATACAGTGGGAAGACTTACTCGTGCGAACGTTTGTGACTCATACACGGTAGTGTACACATATGACTCGGACATGACTTCTAAGAAATACTCTTACTACCATACAACTAAGTGTAACGTATACTACATAGACTTACTCGTATGACTTGTACGGGATAGACCTACTCGTATGACATACAGTGGGAAGACTTACTCGTGTGAATGTTTGTGACTCATACACGGTAGTGTACACATATGACTCAGACATGACTTCTAATAAATACTCTTACTCGTGCGAATGTTTTTGAACCACTCTTATATTTGACCCTTATATTTGGGTGCTAACATATATATTTTTGGTTAAAAATATTGCGCCATTAATTAAATATTATTAAAATAAATTAAATTCAATATTATGTTTTCTTAATGAATATATATTTATGTGATTAATTAAATATGTAGGTGAAGTAGACAACCATACTGGAAGACTGCAGATCTGTGTAAGTGTTCATATTTGTGGCATTTACAGGTGAAGTTTATAGGTGAAATGACACTATTTATTGGTGAATGTTGGATATTTATTGGTGAATAAGTTCTATATGTAGGTGAATAAACAACGACACTGAATGGCTGCATATCTGTGAAAGTGTTGGTGTTTATGACATTTCTAAGTGACGTTTATAGGTGAAATGCCAGTATTTATCGGTGAATGTTTGATATTTATTGGTGAATAAGTTCTATATGTAGGTGAATAAACAACCACACTGAATGGCTGCATATCTGTGAAAGTGTTGGTGTTTATGGCATTTCTAAGTGACGTTTATAGGTGAAATGCCAGTATTTATCGATGAATGCTTGATATTTATTGGTGAATAAGTTCTATATGTAGGTGAATAAACAACCACACTGAATGGCTGCATATCTGTGAAAGTGTTGGTGTTTATGGCATTTCTAAGTGACGTTTATAGGTGAAATGCCAATATTTATCGGTGAATGCTTGATATTTATTGGTGAATAAGTTCTATATGTAGGTGAATAAACAACCACACTGAATGGCTGCATATCTGTGAAAGTGTTGGTGTTTATGACATTTCTAAGTGACGTTTATAGGTGAAATGCTAGTATTTATCGGTGAATGCTTGATATTTATTGGTGAATAAGTTCTATATGTAGGTGAATAAACAACCACATTAAATGGCTGCATATCTGTGAAAGTGTTGGTGTTTATGGCATTTCTAAGTGACGTTTATAGGTGAAATGCCAGTATTTATCGGTGAATGCTTGATATTTATTGGTGAATGTATTATATATGTAGGTGAATAAACAACCACACTGAATGGCTGCATATCTGTGAAAGTGTTGGTGTTTATGGCATTTCTAAGTGACGTTTATAGGTGAAATGCCAATATTTATCGGTGAATGCTTGATATTTATTGGTGAATGTATTATATATAGGTGAATAAACAACCACACTGAAATGCTGCAGATCTGTGCAAATATTGGTGTATGTATCAATTGTAGGTGAAGTTTATAGGTGAAATGACACTATTTATTAGTGAATGTTGGATATTTATTGGTGAATAAATTCTATATGTAGGTGAATAGACAACCACACTGATGCGGCAGATGTGAGCTCTTCTACCAGTGTGGTGGTCTATTCACCTAGAAATAATGTCATTTCACCTATAACCTCAAATAATACCAACACTTTGCAAACATCTGAGCTCTTCTGCCAGTGTGGTGGTCTATTCACCTACATATACTAAACATTCACCAATAAATAGAAACTATTCATCAATAAATAGTGTCATTTCACCTATAACCTCATGCAATATCAACACTTTGCAAACATCTGAGCTCTTCTGCCAGTGTGGTGGTCTATTCACCTACGTATACTAAACATTCACCAATAAATACAAACAATTCACCCATAAATAATGTCATTTCACCTATAACCTCAAATAATACCAACACTTTGCAAACATTTGAACTCTTCTGCTAGTGTGGTGGTCTATTCACCTACATATACTAAACATTCACGATTAAATACTAATTATTCACCAATAAATGGTGTCATTTCACCTATAACCTCATGCAATACCAATACTTTGCAAACATCTAAGCTCTTCTTTCAGTGTGGTGGTCTATTCACCTACATATACTAAACATTCACCAATAAATATCAAACAATTGACTAATAAATAGTGCCCTTTCACCTATAACCTCATGCAATATCAACACTTTGCAAACATCTGAGCTCTTCTGCCAATATGGTGGTCCATTCACCTACATATACTAAACATTCACCAATAAATACAAACAATTCACCCATAAATAATGTCATTTCACCTATAAGCTCAAATAATACTAACACTTTGCAAACATCTGAGCTCTTCTACCGTGTGATGTTCTATTCACCTACATATACTAAACATTCATAATAAATACAAACAATTCACCAATAAATGGTGCCCTTTCACCTATAACCTCATGAAATATCAACACTTTGCAAACATCTGAGCTCTTCTGCCAGTGTGGTGGTCTATTCACCTACATATACTAAACATTCACTAATAAATACAAACAATTCACCCATAAATAATGTCATTTCACTTATAAGCTCAAATAATACCAACACTTTGCAAACATCTGAGCTCTTCTACCAGTGTGATGTTCTATTCACGTACATATACTAAACATTCATCAATAAATACAAACAATTCACCAATAAATGGTGTCATTTCACCTATAACCTCAAATAATACCAACACTTTGCAAACATTTGAGCTCTTCTGCTAGTGTGGTGGTCTATTCACCTACATATACTAAATATTCACCAATAAATACTAATTATTCACCAATAAATGGTGTCATTTCACCTATAACCTAATGCAATACCAACACTTTGCAAACATCTGAGCTCTTCTTTCAGTGTGGTGGTCTATTCACCTACATATACTAAACATTCACCAATAAATACAAACAATTCAGTAATAAATGGTGAAGTTTGTGGAAGAGTGCAAAATAATGCAAGTGTTGATGTTTGTGGCATTTATAGGTGAATTGTCAGTATTTATTAGTAAATGTCTAGTATTTATTGGTGAATGTGTTCTATATGTAGGTGAATATACAACCACATTGGAAGAGTGCATAATAACGCAAGTGTTGATATTTGTGGCATTTATAGGTGAAATGTTAGTATTTATTGGTGATTTGTCAATGTTTATTGGTGAATGTGTTCTATATGTAGGTGAATAGACAACCACACTAGCAGAGTGCAGATTAATGCAAGTGTTGATGTTTGTGGTATTTATAGGTGAAATGTCAGTATTTATTGGTGAATGTCTTATATGTATATGTGCATGTGTTCTATATGTAGGTGAATAGACAACAATACTGGAAGTGTGGAGAAGAATGCAAGTGTTAATGTTTGTGGTATTTATAGGTGAACTGTTAGTATTTATAGGTGATTTGTCAATATTTATTGGTGAATGTGTTCTAGATGTGGGTGAATAGACAACCACACTAGCAGAGTGCAGATTAATGCAAGTGTTGATGTTTGTGGTATTTATAGGTGAAATGTCAGTATTTATTGGTGAATGTCTGGTATTTATTGGTGCATGTGTTCTATATGTAGGTGAATAGACAACCACAATGGCATAGTACAGATTAATGCAAGTGTTGATGTTTGTGGTATTTATATGTGAAATATCAATATTTATTGGTGAACGTCCGGTATTTATTGGTGAATATTCGGGTTTTATTGGTGAATGTGTTCTACATATAGGTGTACAGACTGTGGCACCGTGGAAGACTACAGATCTGTGCAAGTGTTGGTGTTTATGAAAGTTATAGGTGAAATGAATGTATTTATTCGTGAATGTGTGGTATTTATTGGTGAATGTACAATATTTATTGGTGAATGTCTTCTACATATAGGTGTACAGACTGTGGCATAGTGGAAGACTACATATCTGTGCAGGCGTTGGTGTTTATGGTAGTTATAGGTGAAATGAATGTATTTATAGGTGAATGTGTGATATTTATTGGTGAATGTATAGTATTTATTGGTGAATGTCTTCTACATATAGGTGTACAGATGTGGCAAAGTGGAAGACTACAGATCTGTGCAAGTGTTGGTGTTTATGGTATTTATAGGTGAAATGAATGTATTTATTGGTGAACATTTGGTATTTATTGGTGAATGTGTTGCCATCTGATTGTCACACTGGCTGACTGACTGCCATACTAGAATTGTACAGAGTTGCCATCTGATTTTTCATAACATTGAGTGCTGCCATCTAATGTTTAATAACATTGAATTTGTCATGGAATTACATTTACAAGAAATACAAGTTTTTCTCATATACAAATAGAAGCATATTCCACCCTTTATATACCCTCCACTCATCCACAAAAAATACAAGTCTTTCTCACACATAAATATAAGCATATTCCACCATTTCTATACCCTCCACTCATCCACAAAAAATACAAACTTTTCTCATACACAAATATAAGCAGATACAACCCTTTCCATGCCCTCCACTTGTCCACAAAAAATTACTTTTGTATGCCAAAAAAACTAACAACTATGTACACCTCTCAATCCTCCACTATGAAACTGAACTCCAACCTCCAGAGCAGAGCAAAGCACCTGACACCAAACCCCAGAGCCCAGGACGAGAAGACCGAGATCTCTGCCAGCCCCAGCTAGCTCCCACATCGACGTCGCCCGGCCTCCGGTCCATGTCGTCTGTCATTGCTACCCATATTTAGGTTTCGACGCCATCCCCCCGGTGCTTTCACTCTTGAGCTCACTTCCTCGCCCGTGGTGTCACCACCGACGACGTATCATCATGACTGTTCACGTCCATTTCAGCGGTCCAGCACCACTGGTCCCTTCCTGACACAGTCAAAGCTCCGGCGAAGGGCCTCCGATGCCGTCGAAATAACGTGAGGGGTGAGCTCGTCCACGAGTCCTTTGCTGGCTTGGGCAACGAGGGGTACGGTCACCCGCGCGTGTGCGGTTCCCGACGAGTCTGGCACACTCCCCTCGCCGCTGCCTGGGGCAGGCGACGTCGACCGTGGGAGGGGCGAGAGGGGGTGGTGGTGGGTGTTGGTGATGCATGCGCGGATCCCCGGATTTTTCACCGCCGGTAGGCACTTGCAGGCGGACGCGCGCACGCAACTCTGGAGATTGGCCCGTGCACGCAAGCGGGAGGCACGGGAGCCGGCGGCCATCACTGCGGACGGTCCCCCCACGGGGGCGTGCCTTCACAGACGAGACGCCCCTGGTGGCTGGGGAGCAAAGACTTCACGTCGTTCGCCAGGAGAAAGAGCAGACAAGGGGAGAAGACAGTCCGTGGTGGGAAAGGAAGGAAGAAAGGGCAACAGTGTCTTTCTCCACGAGACTGTGAGGGACAAGATATTTATGAAAAAATAAAATCACATCACCCACATCACCCTGTCTGAAACCACTCGGCAAGCACCCATTGGGTGTGCTTGCCGATGTGTCACTTGTTGCACACCAACGGTGTGCACCAAGTATTTCTCTTGCAAATAAAAGTAGATCTGAACCTTGTACCTCTCGTCAGTTGGTCAAGAGTAGTCACAAGCTTCCATTTCATGATTCAAGTAATGTTTCCACGGCCCTATTGGCTTTTACTTAATTGCCATCTCTGGGGGCCGTCTCCAGTATTATCTATATGTAGGTTTCAGGAAATTCAGAAATGATAAAATAAAATGAAAGCTATTATTTAATGATAAAATAAAAGATGTTATTATCGCATGTGTGAGACACAAGGAAATACAACGAAAATCACATTTAGTTCCTAAACCTCACCCTCTTATATCTAATGGTGGAAGGTCAGTCCAGTCTAAAGTCGGTCGAGACGTATTAATTAAATGTGACCAATTATTAAGATAACAATAGATAATAGGTGTTTGGTTACAATTTTTTACTTCTTTTTTCTTTAAAATTTAAAAAAGAGAAAAGATAGACACAAAGAGGTGTTTGGTAAGTAATTTTTTTTTAGTAAAAAAATTTTACTCTATGTAAAACTCTCTCTAAAAAAACAACAACTCTTCACCTGTTTTTTTTTTCAAAACTCTCGTGCGCACCCGTCCCCCCACACTCGTGCCCTCCCCGCCTCCCAGCACACCGGCCAGACCTTTGCCCTCCTCCCCCCACTCCGGCGCCCCCCTCCTCCCTGGCACCCCCCCGGCCTCCCTGCGCCCCCCCCTCGCCTCCCTGCCTCTGCCCTTCTCCCCCCACTCCGGTGCCCCCCATCCTCCCTGCCCCCCCCTCCGGCAACCCCCACTGCGCCTCCTCCGGTGCCCCCCCCCCTGCGGCCCACTCCGGCGCCCCCCTCCTCCCTGCCTGCCCCCCTCGGCCTCCCTGCGTTCCCCCAGCGCCCCCTCCCCCCCCCCGCCTCCCTGCGCCCCACTCCGGCACCCCCCTCCTCCCTGCCTGCCCCCCCTGCGCCCCACTCTGGCGCCCCCCTCCTCCCTGCCTGCCCCCCCCAGCGCCCCCTCTGGCGCCCCCCTCCTCCCGGCGCCCCACTCCGGCGCCCCCCCTCCTCCCTGCCTGCCCCCCCTGCGCCCCCTCTGGCGCCCCCCCTCCTCCCTGCCTGCCCCCCCCCCCCCCCCAGTGCCCCCTCCGGCGCCCCCCCTCCTCCCTGCCTGCCCCCCCCCCTCCCAGCACCCCCTCCGGCGCCCCCCTCCTCCCGGCCACCCCCCTCCGAATGCCATTAACAATGCTAAATTATGAAAATTATCAAAAGGCTATTATCATATGTACAAATTAGTTCTAAAATTAAAATAAAAATTAGGGTAGACTCATAATGGTATTCCCTAACTAACCATCTTGAAATTTGGGCCAAAAAATATTTCTTGGACCACAAATAAATTCAAATTAGAAATATACTGTGAAATTTCATAAAATAGAACTAGTAAGGAATAAAAGGCCAAATTGAGCCCAATAACTTGATAAATGGGACAAAGATTGGAGCCCAAATTCATTCGTCCATTAGAGGTGAGATCTCTGAAGTTGGAATCCCACTTAAATTATGAGGAGGATCTCCAATTCTTGAAAGGAAACTCCAAAAAAAAATTGCAACTAGCTCACCTACTCCTAACTGGACATGAAAATTTCCATGTCCATATAAAACCAAGCCCTCTCTCTCTCTTGGGAATACCTTTCCACTTTCAGATGTTGGAGAGGACATCCCAAGGAGTTTTGTACGTGCATCTCGAGGAGAAGAAGCCCTATCTTCTTCACCCTCTTCCTGAAGGCAACCTCCAAGTAGTAACTATGTCTTGCCGCTGGGCATAGGTAGGGTAATACTTGTCCAATTCTTGCAAATTTGGTATTAATAAAAAGCTCTTGAAGTCTACTTTCTGATGAATCTATTTTCCCCAATTTTTAGGCTACGGTTCTTGAGTATTAGGTAGTTCTTGATCAACCTGAGATTCTAAGGCTCCTTATAAGTGAATCAGCATGTTAAGATCATGAGAAAAATATTTTCCCATTTTATTTTATATATTTCTATTTTATTATATTTTCACATCCCCATACTATTTGTCACATGGCAGTCAAACCTGGTCTATCTTGCGAATTTCGTATCTCCTATTACAATCCATTTTAAATTCTAAAATTTTTACTGTAACTTCTACTTGGAGTCTGATTTCCACCAAGACTGAGGTCTCTTAATTTCATGGTCTTTGTTGAGAGTTCTACCCTTAACTAGTCAACTATAACAGTTGCACGCAGTCTGTCTGATGGCATGACTTGCAGGGCCCATATCTCTCATAGGTGTTGAACCACTCTTATATATTATCTTTTTATTTTGGTGATAGCAACACTTATGTTTATTATAATCATCCTTAATATATTTAAATATCATTCTTTATCTCATGATTATAGTATTTTTCATCGATTCGTAAAGATTTACACTGATCTGTTACTTAGACATTTGAAATTCAACTTTGTCATGCATGTTTTGATCAAATTCAGTCGAAGCTAGCTTCGTCATATCCGAAGCTACAATTCGTCATATCTGAAGTCTACTTCGTCATATACGAAGTTACACTTCGTCATGTATGCTTTTGGTCGTGTTCAGTCAAAGTCTAACTTCATCATATTCGAAGCTAACTTCGTTATATCCGAAGTTCTATACAAAGTTCACTTCGACCGACTGCATGTTTTAGCTTTGATCGACAATGTTATTTTTTGTTTATCCGAAGCTACACTTCGTCATATTCGAAGCTTAAATTCGACTGACTATGTTGTTTTCTTCTTCAATTGAATTGTATATCAATTGATGACTTTGTCTATCGATTGTTGATCATTTTCCATATCTATTGCTGTTATTAGATACTGATTGTCTTATAACATCGATTGCTTCACTTAAACACCGATTACTGTTATAAATCAAACATCGATTGCTTCACTTAAACATCAATTACTTTTCACTTAAACATCGATTGTCTGAAACATCGATTGCCTTATAACATTGATTACTTCACTTAAACATCGATTACTATTATAAATCAAGCATCAATTGCTTTTCACTTAATCATCGATTGTCTGAAGCATCGATTGCCTTAGAACATCGATTGTCTTAAACATCGATTGCTCTTACACAAACATCGATTGCTTATATGATTCATATCGATTGTTAGTTATATTGATTGCTAACCTACTCCGACTCTTGGAGAGTCAAAGTTAGGTTTTGACTTATATTATTTAAGTGTACTCAAATTTTTAATGACTATTGTTATATTTGCAAAAATTATTAAGGTAATATTATTATTATTGTGATTATTATTTTAATCTTTATGAAATCATTTAATGAACAACAGATGAACACATGATCTACATTGTGACATTCTCTTTGTTATTTGTACGATAATTTATCCAATGTGCATTGTACATCTCTATTCTTTCTGTTTAGTATTTCCTGTCATTTTTGAAGCTCGGTTTCATAAATTATCTTTTCAAAATAGCTACGTGTCTTACAAAGACATGTGTTAGCATCCTTCAGAATGACCAATTTCTAGATTTTAAGGAAAAGCTCCTTTTGAGATGTACTGTGCGCCAAGCAGATGTCCATTCCTCCTTGAATACTCACCTAGCTTTATACTGTTCAAAGGACAGATTGTCTATCTAGAATTGATAGTTATCTCTTGCAAACGACTTGTCCCTTACCCTCTTATATTATTTTATCTCTTACAAGTCTAACCCCGAGAAAGAGAAAAGATATGGTATGGTGCATGCATATATTTGAATAGAACCATACAGCTACCAATATAGCCTGGAAGCCGTTGAGACTCAAAGACTCAAAGTCTGATGATCTAATGATGGACATCTCAAGAAGTCTCAAGTCTCAAGACACAACGTTCAAATTCAAATGACCACATTCAAACGGGAAGCTGAAGACTGAAGGATATATAAGAAGTTGAAGCTTGAAATGCAAGACAACCAACCACAAAGAGAAAAGGAGTTAACACATATGTGAGTGCACACAACAAGAGAAGTCTCCACATTCACTGAAAGAGAAGAATTTTACAAGATCTAAATAGAGCCAACTATTCAAGCATCGACTTCCTGCTCTCTTGCTTTTAGAAGTTCTTGGGTGGCATTCGTTGTTCTAGATCTTCTCAGTCTACCCTCTTAGAGTCAGAAAGAGTTAGAGCATTCATTCTTATTTGTATATCTCTTTCTGAATTTTTGTGTTTGCTCATTCTCTGAGCAAACACACTGTGTTCATTTCAGTGTGGAAACCAGCAGGGGGTTTGTTCCATGTAGTACCCATCTATAAAGGGAAAACCTACGGTGGTAGGTGGTTGTAATACCCCTCTGTGAAAAGAAGACCTATAGTGGTAGGTGGTTGTAATACCCCCCTGTGAAGGGAAGACTTATGTCGGAGCAAGTGGGTTGTAATACCTCTCTGGTGAGAGATGGCCAAGTGTTCTTGGTAGTTAGTGAAAAATCCCAAGGGATGCTTGGGGACTAGACGTAGGACTTCCATTTGGAAGGGCCGAACCAGGATAAATCTCTGTGCACTTTGTGTGATTATTTCCGCCAAGCTTTTCACTTATTTCACACACATTACACTAAGTACTAACGATACCATCTAGTGTTATTTATTTTCAGATAAATTTTTAAAGTGTAAGAAGTCCTATTCACCCCCCTCTAGGACATCTAAAGCTCCATCTCGATCCAACAAAAGGGGTGATTGTTTCTGTCGATTTCAACTTGTTGGATTTTACTCCATGAGTGTATTTTTCATAGGTACCTTTTTCGCCAATTGTTATGGTGTATTTAGAGGGTATTAGATTAAACAACTTGACTTTGTCAGTTGCAAGCGGTCTGTCTCATGGCATGACTTGCGGGACACATAACTCACATATGAGTGGTCTTTTCTATCGATTTCAAGTTGCTGGGGGTTTCTCTTTGAGTCTAGTTTCCAATTTCCCAATTTTTATAAAGTGTTCAAAGAGTATTGGACCAAACAAGTCAACTGCATCAATCTACATGTAGTCTATCTTCCAGAACAAAGTTACCATGTTAAACCTTGTTAGTTTTTCAATTCAAGGCTATTGTTGGTCTGGGAGGATGTGCCCAAGACCCCTATATAGTTTTACCCAATTTTTATTCTTTATTTTGAGTGTTTTTGGTCTTCCAAAGACCCCTGTGTCAAAACCTAGTTTGAGTAGGAGTTAGATTAAGGTTGTTTAAGTCACTATATGTCACCCTAAAGGTCGCGATGTGTCGACTTGTCGCATCCTGATTATCATAGAGTCACTCTCACCTTGGGATCAAGACTGCGACAGCCAAGATGTCTCCTTCTGAAGGCAACACAAAGCAAATTGCTATCTTCATCCAGTCTGCTAGATTTCAAAATTTTCTATTCTTTCCGTGTGGTTTTGATTCCTGATGTTTCTAGAACGAGTAATTTTAATATTTTCCTACATTAATTAACTCATATAAAAATTTTAATTATTTTTATATGATTCTAATTATTCTTAAGTGCTTGATCATGTTCTCTACTTGTCGATTATATCTCTTGCCAGATTTGTGGGCCCTTGACCTTGTGGAGGTCTGAGGTGGCCGTGCTTATGGTGAGATGTCGTTCTCACTTGGTTGTTGCGTGGTCTCGACGACTGTGCTGAGGGTTGCTTTGGCTTGTTGCCCGACTCCGTTGGTTTTTGCGGGAGTCATTTTTGTGTCACGACCTTGGTCAGCGGTCATGGCGTTACATTGTTCTGTTCCGCTGCTTAGTAGTACCCTGCTGTAGGTGTTCCTCGCTTTACAGTTTTCTAGTGTAGTTTCCTATTTTCGGAGTTCCTGTTGCTCTAGTCGGTGAGGGACTGGTAATCCCTACTGGGCCTTGTTCGCGAGGCTCACCCCTCTACTCCCTTCAGCTAGGGGCTCATCATCGCAGGAGCTCGGTGTTGGACGGGTTGCCGAGGTGGCTGTGGCGCCGTGTGTTGTCAGCAGCAGTGAGAGCGAGTGTTGTGAGCTCTTGTACCTGAGTGAGTTGAGAGTTGTGCTTTGCAAGTTCTCAAGGTATGCCCCTTAAGGACTGCACCTTTCTTCTTGTATCTGTGCTTTTACTTGGGACACGTTGTACAGTTGTTATATTGTTATAGTTATTTAAATTCAGTACATATCTCACTTGACTATTTCTTCTAACCCTTCTAGGTCTTCGGATTCATGGGTGGCGATGCGAACTTCGGGGTCCCTGGCGGGGGTCCGGGAGGTCGGGTCGTTACACCTGCTCTTCTTAACATTTTCAGGTAGCGTGGGGAGAATAAAGCTTATGAAGGGATTTATGTGCTGAGTGTGAAGTACACCTAGAGATTTGTCTTTTAGTTAATGAGTGAGAGGCCATTATTGTAAATTTTAACTTTATTTTGAGAGAGAGAGAGGTTAGAAAGTAAAGAGTTTTTTTATTTGACATTGGAGATTGTAATGTTTGTTTATGATGAATGAAAGAAGAGAATTTTTATTATTGAATTGTGGGCCCTATATTAGCTATTTATATATAGCTTATGAATGCTCGCTTGTTGTTGCATCTCTCCATTTATTTTACTACTTAAAAATTAGGGGCATGACAGGGTGGTCTCAGAGCTTCGTCTTTTGATCCTGGGTTATATCTAGGTCTAGACATTTTAGGTGGCATTAAAGCCTAAGTTTCAAACCTAAGTTATAGGATCATGGCGTGAGGATCTAGGTTCCTAGGATACTTGTGTCTGGCACTAAGCTAGGTCTCTTGTTGGTACCCAGTGAGTTGGGCTGAGCCTAGGCTTTTATAAGCTCTTACGTAACCATGATTGATAGGTTTGACTATCATTAGAACCCTTAGTTTGTGTCAAGATTCCATACTTGTAGTAAGGATGGATAGAGACTACAAGTATGGATAGAGCTAAGGTTTATTATATCTTGGTGTTAGTGATTTAGGACTCATAAGATTGTTGTCTAGCAATAAGTTAAGTCCTTTAAGTACCTTGTGAGATGTCGTAGAGACCGAGATTAAACTAGTTCTATAACTAGCAAGCATGCCAATTGAGACTTACACAATAAAAATTAGTTATAGTCTCAAGACTTACACTATAAGTTTAACAAGAAATTAATTAGTTATTATTAATCATAAGAATGTAGCGAAAATGGCCAATCAGCGTGCCTAAATGCACGAATCGCAAAAGGTCGTACATTACTGGACCCTGTTGACCAGGTTGCAAGCCCAGAGGGGGGGGGGGGGTGAATGGATTGCTAAAATTTCTTTTAGAATATTCCTATAAATAAAAACGCTTTGACAGAAGACACTAAGTTCGATGGCTAGAGTTAGTATAAAATAAAGACGCAATGAGATCAAACACACAGACAACAAGGATTTTATCCTGGTTCAGATCTCCTGTCACAAGGAGTCCTACGTCCAGTCCCCAAGCAATAGCTTGGGATTTCACTAAACAAGGGTACAGTCTCCCTTAAGGACACTTACACATCCAGCCGCAGCTGGCCTTCTCTTCTCTACAAGAAGAGGCACTATACCACCTGATGCAACATGTCTTCCTTCTTACCAAATGGAACAACCACCCACTCCACAACAGGTCTTCTCTTCACACACGAAGAGTAACACTCAAGAAAAAATGAGTAAAGAGTGGATGGCCTCTAGACCAAGCTTATAAAGATTGCTTGATCTGAGACGGAATTTGAGAGACAAAGATTTGCACAGAATAAGGGTCTCTCAGATCTACAACAGGCTCTCAAAAACTAAACAGGTTGCTATGGAGAGCTAAGAGCTAAAGACTGTTTGAATGAACGAGCAAGCTCTTCTTTCTTTTTCTTCAAGGTGACTAAGGTGTTCAAGCTATTCAAGAGGTGTCTTTCATAAAGTCACCAGTCTTCTATTTATCTTCTCTGAAAGATTTGAACCATTGAAGTATCTGTTGTCTCTCATCTTCATTCACGTTAGATGTGTCTGGTCTGATGTAGGGAGCAAGAGAACCTGCAGCCATTTAATGCTGGGATAGACACATACACAGAGGAAGATTATCTGAATCTCTTCTTGCTTCTGTCAGAGTGACAGGTCCAATCGTTGCAACGTGTGAGACCACCGGAAACCTACACATAATTAATGCTAAAGTATAGACAACTTGAATGTGTCTAAACTGTCAGTCAACATTAGTAGTTGTGCTTTAAGAAGATATACCACAAAGGAAATTCCATTTTTTCATCCTGTAAAGTTTTACTTTACGTGACATGAGTGTGGCAAACAAAGAGATATGTCGAGCAGAGATATTGTACCACACATAATAAATGTTTGAGTATACAGGAGACAACTTGGCTGGCGGGAAGACTTGAAATCCACAGAGATTTGAATATATTGAATATTATGAAGGATGAATATACTCAAAATTATCTAGAATGATTATAATAGAAATATTCATCAACTTTCTAAAACATAATCGATATAAAGGAGAGTTGATGTTTAGAGACAGTCTGTGTATAATGAGAGTTGATGTCTAAGCATGACTTATGTTCAAGAGAAATCATTGTGATTGTAGACGATGTAAATACGAAATCGATGTTGAGATATAACCATAATCCATGTGAGAATATAATCCATGTTAAAATGAAGTCGATATGAACATAATCCATGTTTTGAGTGAAATCAATGTTCTGGATGAAGTCGTTGTTAAACTGAAGTCGATGTTTAACTAAAATCAATGTTCTAAGTGAAGTCATTGTTGTAATGAAATCGATGTTCAAATGAAATCGTTGTTTGGAACGAAGTCGTTGTTCAAGTAAAGTCGATGTTTAAGTGAAATCGATGTTCTAAGTGAAGTCGTTGTTGTGCTGGAATCTATGTTCAAATAAAATCGTTGTTGAATCGAAATCGTTGTTCAGGTGAAATCGATGTTTAAAACGAAGTCGTTGTTCAAGTAAAGTCGATGTTCTACATGAAATTGATGTTCTACCTAAATTTATGTTTAAATGAAATCATTGTAGAAACGAAGTCGATGTTCTAAATATGAAGTCGATATAGAACCGAAATCGATGTTCTATGTATGATGTCGATACTTAAGTGAAATCGATGTTCTACTAAAGAAGTCGTTGTTTAAGTGAAATCGATGTAGCAGTAAAACAGTAATCGTTGTGAGCTTTTAATGGAAGTCGATATATACATAGACAAATCATATACAATGAACTTCAAATTTTAGTGAGTGTAGATAACTTACCGAGTTTGTTTAATTTGAGACCTGTTGACAATCTTCAGAAAATGATGTTAGTCAATAATTTTCAGCGTTTTGTTAATCACCAAAAATATATATAATAAATAATAAATTATATGGGGATGGACTGATCATCAATCTCCCCCTTTTTGGTGTTGAAAAAACATTAAAAATTGCATGTATGAAAGAGCTGAAATAAATTTGCTGGAAAATGTTAGAGTATGTATTTCAGAATGTTTTCTCCCCCTTTTTGTCATTAAGCAAAAAGGAATAAATGAGCGGAAAACAAAATAGGAAGAAAGAGACAAAGATAAATGAGAGCCAAAGATGCAAATCTTATTAATTAGTGAGGGTCAGAAATATAGAAGGCATGAGACAGAAAGGAAGTATGGCGAGTAATGAGCTGCCAAGATTGGGCTTCCTGCTCTTCAAAAAGTTTTCTAAAAACACCCCATCTAATATTATAGGAAGGCCCCATCTCTGGACTGAGTCTCTTGATGTGAAGCTGTCTTTGATCTTCAAAAAATTGAGTGTACTCATGATCACTAAGAGATGACTTGTAGAATCCAGCAGTCCCAAAACTGGCATGCTGAAGAAACTTGTCAATAGTGATAGGATAATCTAGCTTGTGAGACTTCAAGTCCTTCTTCATGGCTTCAAAAATCTTGAATCTCTCAACTCAAATAGAATAAGGATCTGAAACTAAGTTGACGGAGTTGAGATCCATGAACTGCTCAGGAGACAGAATTGGTTGATGTGACTTTTCCAGGGAGGAATTGATCTGATTCAACTGAAGAGCTGCCTAATGATAGACCTTACGCCATTCAGTGTTGAAGAATCTCTCAGATTCAGCTAGGAGGGGAGCTAAAATAGCAGACTTGATATAACCCCTATGATATTCTCTGAATAGGAATCTATGAAAGGCAAGAAGGGCTCCCTTCTGAACAAAGAACTGTGCCTTAACTGTGGCAAACCTCTCAAAGATAATAGGACCCACATCAGAGTCCATGAGCAAAAAGTTCAATTAAGGGAGAAATGTGAGAGCAGGCATCTAAAAGGAGGCAAAGTCAACCTGAAGAGGGACATTGACTGAGTTTTCTGTGTGGAGAATGGAGATAGCTGCCCTGAACTAACCAAGCTGGGCTTCAGGAAGGCCATTGACGAAGCAGTAGACATTGTACATCTGGAACTGCCTGGTCAATTTGATCTCCTTCTAAATGAAAGGACCCCAGGTGGATCTGTGCTGACAGACAAACCATTCAGACAGAGTAAGAGGATGGTCTGAAGGTGGAAATATGTTGGCCCTAGAAACCTCAAATTTCTTGTAAAGTGCTTTATTTGCCCTGGCCTACTGATCCTCAGTCTTGGACTCAATTGAGGAAAGGATTTTGGATTGGTCAGGATTGGGCACAAGAGAGATAGGAAGAATGAGATTGAGATGTTCAGAGAGATTTAGGTAAGGGAGGCCAAAAGTTGCAGCAAAAGTACATTTTGAAGATATTCAGAATATAGGGACTTTCTTCTATGGACAACTGAAAGAGAGTACCACAGAGGAGGAAAGAGAGCTTGAGAGGAAGGGAAAACAAGCTCTTTAGAGCCTTTCCTTTTCTTAGAGGCAGGACTGGGAGAGGGCTGAGAATCAATCCTGTGGATATGAGCAGAGATAGATAGGACTGTGCGAAGGATAGCCCATTCAAATTCATCTTTGATATCTTGCACAGTATGGTGAATGATACTGACACCCTTAGGAATGAGAGTGATGAAGGATGGTGGAGTAGGTGGATGAAGAGAGGAGAAGGATGAAGTGGGAGGAGGTTGAGTAGATGGTTCAGTAGAGGAGGGACCAGCAGAAAAGGGATCAGAAGAAGAGGCAGGAGGTGCCTTAGAAGTTGGAGGAGGAATGGAAGATGAAGGAGGGGGTGTAGAAGAAGATTCAACAGGGAAAGGAGTAGGAGACGGATATGTTTTGGAAGGCATTTCTTAGATGGTTCAGGAGCAGGTGGGGCAGTGAAGGAGGCAGGTGGAGAGGGAGGAGCTGGAGTCTGAAGAACAGGAGGATCAGAGGGCCCTGGGGGCACACCAGCTTCCTCTACAATCACTTGAGGCCCGGATGGCCCAGCCACTGATTCCACTTGCTATGATGGCCATGATGGCTCAGCTTCAACATCTTCTACCACAAATGGCTCGGATGGCCCAGATTCTTCTACTGATGGCTCTGCAACTGGCTCAAAAGGAATATGAGGGGCTTGAGCCGATAAGTGCTCCCTCACAAATTGTGCAAGGTCAGTCAACAAATTCTTCAAACTTCCCAGATCACTTTTCTTATCAAGGAGCTAAGACTTGACTACTCCAATGTCCTTTGCTTGAGTGCTATGGCTGAGAAAAATAGAAGTTACATCAGACTGGAGAGAGCATAGAATTTCTCCTTGAGCATTCAATCGAGCAATAACTGGTTCCAGATGAACATGGATCTTCTTCTTCCTGGATTTATTGTGTGCCCTTCTAGTGAGCATTGGAATATTGCTGGCAACTCTTTTCCCTTTTCTTCCAGAGCCGGCAGCTGGCTCAACATGCATTGTTGTAAAATTGGTGTGTTGGTAACCACTGCCATCATCATCCTCATCAGAAACATCTTCCACTAGGCCTTCTTGAAGTTGACCTACAGGGGCACTAGCAGCAGGCTCCCCCTGAGCAGGAGCATCTACCATAGGGATATCTTCAAAGTGGCCTGGTGCCACAACATCTGGAATTTCTTCTTCAAGACTTCCTTCAAAAACAACTTCTTCAACTGGAACACTAGGGATTTCTTCAATGTGAGTATCTACACGCTCCCCCTCAGTGTGAGCAACACTTTCCATTGGATCAGCAGCTGACTCTTGGACAATAGAAGGTACAAGAACTGGAGGAGGGATTACACTATCAGATGATTGCCCAAAGGGCTCAATGAATTCAGGTGCAATGTCTTCAATCCTACTTTTTGATGCAATAGGCTCATCTTCTCTAACTACAACCACATCTTCTTGAACACGTGGAGCTTCAGCAGTAGAGGCTTCTCCGATAATGGCTTCTCCTTCAGCCACAGAAGTCTTAGTCCAAATACCTCTTACCAAAGAGAAACCACTCTTCTTCAGATTTCTGGTGCGAATTGGCTGACCCATCTTCTCCATCAGTTCTCCTTCTAAATCAATCCCAGAATGTCTGAATATTTGGGTAAGTAGGTGAGCATAAGGAAGGGAAACTGCTAACTTATTCTTCTTATCCCAGATAACCTTAGTAGCAGACTTCATCTTTTCAACAATAATCTGTGCCATGTTTACATCTTGCTTCTATATAGCCCAAAACATAACATCTGCATGTCCTTTCGTGCAGGAAGAAAAAGTAGCACTCCTAGGTACCAGAATTTGACAGACAATGAAGTGTAGTATTCTGTTGAATGCATTGAACTGATTTATATCAATCTTGCCATCCCTAAGCTTGTACTCTATTCCAATGATTCCGAGGCCCTTATCATGGATGTCTATAGAGTTGACTAGACTGTGCCCTACTATAGAAACTCCAAACACCCTTTCCAATAAGTCATGGGTAATGTGAATAGATTTACCTTTGACAAGGGAGGTGAGAGACCTATCTTCTTCGGATTTCAGGCATGTATAGAACGCCTTGGCCAGATGCGGCTAACTTGGTTCAGAAACGGTACATACCCCTGTCCATTTCAACTTCTGAAGGGCTTCAATCACACTGTGCATTCTGTGCTTCTCCAAATCATCCAAATCAACTGCCTTATTTTCACAAATCTTGATCTTCACATCCTGATATCTCTCCAGTTCTTCTGTCGTGAGGAAGGCAGTGCTGTAACCACCCACACTGTTGGAACTCCCAGAAGCGGCCATGGAAGTTTTGAAGAGAGGGTTCTGGAGGATCGTGGGAGGAAGAGGAACAAGACCCCTCAAGAAATTTGAGCGGGAAGAGTCAAATTCTTCGAGAGTAGGAAGGAAAGATTCTGGAGTCGATGAGGGTTTTGCAAACCTTGGAGTCGAAAGGGATGAGAGAGAGAGAGAATCGATGAGGGATGAGTTCTCTTCGTAACAGAGAGACATAAAGTAACTTTTGAAAAGGCGGAGCAGTTAATACGGAAAGCGACAAAATAGGTGATGACGATAGCACAAAGGTAATGGATTTACTTAAATAAAGCGGGGAGAGATAAGTCTTATTCTGAAATAAATTATTTTATACCAGTTATATATACAGATAAATCTATTACAAATTGCACATACCCAGTTTCCGTCTAAGAGACGTAAATCTCTCTTCAGGTAAGGCTTTTGTAAAGATATCTACTAACTGATTTTGTGTATCTACAAATGAAATACTAATATTACCATTTGCTACATGATCTCTAATAAAATGAAATCTAACCTTAATATGTTTTGTCCTCGAGTGTTGCACCGGATTTTTAGTGAGATTTATAGCAATTGTGTTGTCACACAGTAATGGAATGGGCTTGATGTGTAGTCCATAGTCTTCAAGCTGTTGTTTGATCCATAGGAGTTGAGTGCAACAGCTCCCAGCGGCTACATACTCAACTTCAGCCGTTGATAGAACTACTGAGTTTTGTTTCTTTGAAGACCAGGAAATCAGACATCCTGCAAGAAATTGGCAACAACCATTGGCGCTTTTTCTATCTGCTTTGCATCCAACATAATCAACATCTGAATATCCAATTAGATTTGTTTCACAGGTTTTAGGATACCACAGACCTAAGTTATAAGTATAAGCTAGATATCTAAAGATTCTTTTTACTGATATTAGATGAGATTCCTTAGGATTAGATTGATATCTTACACATATGCATACACTAAATAAAATATCAGGTCTACTTGCGATTAAATAGAGCAATGATCCAATCATACCTCTATTGAGTTTTTGATCTACCTTGTTACCTTCTGGATCACTATCCAACCTAGTTGATGTGCTCATAAGAGTGGACAGTGGTTTGGCATTTTCAAAACCAAACTTCTTTAACAGTTCCTTAGTGTATTTCACTTGACTAATATGAGTTCCATCATTGCTTTTCTTGATTTGTATTCCAAGGAAGTAGTTGAGCTCTCCCATCATGCTCATTTCAAATTCTCCCTGCATTAGCTTTTCAAAATACTTGCACAGAGATTCATCAGTAGATCCGAAGGTAATGTCATCTACATAGACTTGTACAAGTAATATATTTTTGGCATTTGATTTAATGAATAGTGTGCTATCTACTTGACCTCTAATAAAACCATGATTTAATAAAAATATACTAAGTCTTTCATACCATGCTCTAGGTGCTTGTTTTAAACCATATATTACTTTATGCAATTTGAAAATATGATTTGGAAAGTCTGAATCATCAAAACTAGGAGGCTGTTCTACATAAACTTCCTCCTTTATAAAACCATTCAAAAAGGCTGATTTCACATCTATTTGAAAAAGTTTTAAATCTAGTGCAGATGCATAAGCAAGCAATATTCGAATAGCCTCTAGTCTAGCAACTGGTGCATAGGTTTCATCAAAATAAATGCCTTCCTCTTGGGAATAGCCTTGAGCAACCAGCCTAGCCTTATTTCTAGTGATAACACTAGCTTCATCCAATTTGTTCCTGAACACCCATTTGGTGCCAATCACAGGATGATCTGATGGTCTAGGAACAATGGAATAGACCTGATTTCTTTTGAACTGATTAAGTTCATCTTGCATGGCTAAAATCCTAGATTCATCAGAAAGTGCTTCATTGACTGTCTTCGGCTCTATTTGAGAGACAAACGCTAAATAATCACAAGGAATGGTATTACCTCTAGTTCTTACCCCAACGGATGGATCTCCAATAATGTTATCTTTTGGGTGATACTTTTTGTATCTCCATTCCTTTGGAAGATCAGCATGGATGATATCTTTTTGTTGTAGTTCTTCCAAGGGTGGATCTTCATCATCTTTGATGGTTGCTTCCTTCAGTTTCTTGGAAAGGTTTTCTATATCTTCATCATCACTACCAATTTCCTTTCTCAAGGAAGGGTTAGACTCATCAAAATTAACATGTACAGTTTATTCAATTAATAAACTTCTTTTTTTAAAAACTCTATATCCTTTGGGTTTAGAAGTATACCCCATAAAAATGTCTTCATCTGATTTGGGATCCAACTTACCAATATCTCTCTTACCATTATTGTGAATGAAGCATGGGCATCCAAATGTTCTGAGATGGCTGATCTTGGGCTTTTTTTGCTTGTACATTCATTATGTAGCAAGCTGTATTGATAGCTTCTACCCATAAATATCTTGGAAGATTATACTCAGATAACATTATTCTTGCCATATCCAGAAGTGTTCTATTCTTCCTCTCAGCTACTCCATTTTGCTGTGGTGTTCTTGGTGCTGAGAAATTGTGTTCAATCCCTAGACCATCACAGAATTCTACAAACCTGTCATTATGAAATTCTCCTCCATGATCTAATCGAATACTTATGATATTGAATTTCTTATCTTTCTGAACTAACTTACTGAACTTCACAAAACTATCAAATGTGTCATCTTTATGCTCAAGAAATGATACCCATGTATATCTGGAATAATCATCAACTATAACAAATCCGAAATTCTTTCCTCCCAAACTAGTTATTCTCATTGGTCCAAACAAGTCCATATGAAGCAGTTCTAGTGGTTTGGATGTAGTGGCCATTGTCTTGGATTTGAAAAAGGATCTTGCACGCTTCCCTTTTGCACATGGTTCACAGATGTTGTCAAGTCTTGGATTCATCTTCGGTAGACCTTCCATTAGATCATATTTGATGAGTTTTCTGATTCCGTCCAAGCTTTAATGTCCTAATCTTCTGTGCCAAAGTTCAGCATTTGGTTCTTTGCTTGCTGTCAAACAAATATCTTGATTCTTCAATTCTTCTAGATGTAGTATATGCATATTTTTATCTCTGCAGGTTTCAAAAATAGTTGTTCCATCCTTAATGATCAGACATTTAGATTTCTGAATTTTGATCTGATGACCCTTGTCACATAGTTGACTGATGCTGATTAAATTGTGCTTGAGTCCTTTGACACAGAGAACATCTTCTATCAGGATCTTGTCTTTCTTCTAATTGATCCACAACCAATCACAGATCCTTTACCATTATCTCCATAAGTTATTATTCCTCCTTCATCTTTGATAGAAGAGAATAGCCTTTTGTTGCTGGTCATATGCCTTGAGCACCCGCTATCTAGGTACTATTTTGATGCTCTAAGGCTTTCCTGTAATAAATCAATGAAATTTAGGTACCCAAGTTCTTTTGGGTCTTGGTTGGTTAGCTCCCACACAGTTTCTTTTTGGAATCCATTTTAGATGTTTGGTTGTCCAGATAATTTTAGTATGTCATAGTTTGTTACAATGAGTGCAACATGAAATATTATTTGTTATTTTGTTTGGCTTATTGTTTTTATTAGTGTTTGATTTATGATTAGGATTTTGTTCAGCTACAAATTTTGGCATTGGATATATTTTAGGATGAATAACTGTTTCTTCATTATCTGGTGGAGTATACCTGGTTCTATATTTTTTCTTTCCTGATCTTCTTACTCCTTTTAGTATTAACGAAGATCTTCCATTTGTAAATTTTTCAATTGTGGCTGTCAAATATTCATTATCTTTTGTTGGTATATCAATTTCACTTTTAAATTTACTTATGGTTTCCTGACTTTCTAGAATTGATATCTTTTCATTTTTTTTGTTTTTACATCTTCACATAGTAGTTCACTTCTTCCCTTCAGTTCAGAAATTTATTTTTCTAATTGTTCAGTTTCTGATTTTAAATCTGAGTTGGTTATTTCAAGGCATGCATAATTTTTCTTAACTAATTTTAATTGCTTACAAACGTCTTTATATTTACTGTATAATTCATTGAAAGCATCTTCTAGGCTATCAGAATCAGATTCATTGCATGAAGTAAAAGAAGAGTCAGAGGTTACCTTGTCGTCGACATTTGCCATAAATGCCAAGTTGGCCTTTTCTTCTTCTTCTTCGCTGGAACTTGACTCACTCTCATTGTTCCAAGCAGTAGCCATGGCTTTCTTCTTGTATTTCTTATTTTTCTTCATGTTATCCTTTTTCTTGAGTTCAGTCTTCTTCAGTTTTGGACACTCAGCTTTAAGATGTCCAGGCTTCTTACATTCATAGCATATGGGTTCAAATCTTTTGACTTCTTTGCCTTCAGATCTCCTGACTGATATTTCTTCTAAGCTAGAATGCATTGCAGTCGTCTGGAGAGAAAAGCTTCTGTAGCCTTGAGGGCATTGTTGTGCTTCTTCTTGTTGGAGGATTCTCCCAGCCTTTCCATGTTTATCTCATGAGCCATTAAAGACCCAATGAGTTTCTCAAGGGACATTCTCCTGAGATCATTAGCTTCCTCTATGGCGGTTACGTTTAGAGTCCATGTAGGTGGCAGAGATCTTAATATTTTTCTTACCATGTCTCCTGTCTCATATATTTTTCCTAGCCAAGCCAAGCCATTTGTAATATCTGTAAAGCGACTGTACATCTGGGAGATGGATTCTCCAGATTGCATTTGGAACCTCTCATATTGAGCTACCAATATATCAATTCTTGTTTCTTTTACCTTGTCAGTTCCTTCATGAGTGAGTCTCAGCTTGTCCCACATCTCTTTGGCTGACTTACATGCTGATATCCGGTTGAATTCTTTCTTGCTCAGTGAACAACATAGTATACTCTTTGCTTTGCTGTTTTGGGATAGTTTCTTCTTATCTTCATCTGTCCATTTGTCTTTGGCATTGGTTACTTTGAGATCTCCTTCTTCGATTATTGTCCATAGTTGGAAATCAAGTCCTTAAAGAACGAACTCCATCCTCGTCTTCTAGTAGAGGCAGTCTTCACCATCGAATAGAGGAGGTCTGTTGACTGATTGTCCTTCTACATGACCTTAGGCTGCCATTTATCTTTGCTCTTCAGATCGTGAGATCTACTTACTCGAAGAGACTTGGCTCTGATACCACTTGTTGACCAGGTTGCAAGCCCAGAGGGGCGGGGTGAATGGATTGCTAAAATTTCTTTTAGAATATTCCTGTAAATAAAAACGCTTTGACAGAAGACACTAAGTTCGATGGTTAAAGTTAGTAGAAAATAAAGACACAATGATATCAAACACACAGACAACAAGGATTTTATCCTGGTTCAGATCTCCTGTCACAAGGAGTCCTACGTCCAGTCCCCAAGCAACAACTTGGGATTTCACTAAATAAGGGTACAGTCCCCCTTAAGGACACTTACAAATCCAGCCGCAGCTGGCCTTCTTTTCTCTACAAGAAGAGGCACTATACCACCTGATGCAACATGTCTTCATTCTTACCAAATGTGTAGCAACCTGAAATTTTGAGAAAAATAAAAATTTAAATAATAAATTAAAAACTCAGCTTAAGGGATATTCAATGAAAAGAGCATTAAATAAAACCCATTAAATGGAAAAGAGTAATGAGCTTTGCTTAATGGATCCTCTAGAACTTATTGGGTCAAAATATGAATTTACAAATAGTAAATAAAAAGAAAATACCCTAAATTTGGAGTCTTAATATCTCCTAAATAGAAAAGGACTCTTTAAGCATTAAAAGAGGCAATAAGAGTTGGAATTAGATTCCTATGCCTACCCCTTATGATTTAGCACGAATTTAGATCCCATCCTAACCTAAATAGAGGTTGGAAAGCAAGAAAGGAAGGTTGGAGTTAGGAAATCTCGTAATTAAAGAGCAATTAGAATAGAAGTAGGAATAGGAACCCATACATGCATAAATACATCTCTTAAACCCTCTTGGCCGACCCTAGCTCGTTGCCAAAGGTTGTTGGACGTGGAGAAGAGGCCAAGGAGGAGAGGATCTCGTAGGAAGAAGGAGTTCTTGGAGATTCTTCCTCGTTCTTGGAGATTTTAACCCTAGAATACAAATCGAGTCAAAGGTAGGCATTCTCACAAGCAAAACTAAATCAAATCCATCTATAGGTAGTTCCAATCACCAGGAACAAAAGCCCTCTTGTTTCATAATTTTTCATTGAGCCAATCTTTTGTTCTTGATTTTAGAAGTTCTGCAAACATGATAACTCCGAGTCATCATGTTTGAATCATATCTCCATATACACTTGATCCCATGCTACAAAAGTTTTACTGTAGACACTTCATGTTGTTAGGGATCTTTTGCCCCTGAAAGCCCTAATTTTTGTTGAGCATGTTGCTCGAATTAAATCAATCTTGCTCTCTGTATCATGTTCTGTGTTACTCGTTATTGTTCATGCTCAAACCATGTCAAACCATGCTCTCTCTCTAATTCCTATTTATTGGAAGTACTCTCGCATGTCTAGTTTCATTTGCCACTAGTTTCATGATTTTTCATCATGTATACAATTAGTTATGATTTTCTGAACGACCCTGTATCAAAATCTGATATTTCTGGACCGTAATCCAAGACAGAGTAGAACTCTGTCAGACTCAGGCCATGGACCTGAGAACGCGATGGCCCGATAGGTCACTTTCTCAAGCCCGTAGTGACGCTTTCCTTGTCACGTTCTGAACGCGACAGTACCCTACGTCGCGTTCTGGCCTTCTGTCCTGGCAGCCCTGTCGCGACCCTTTTCAGGCCCTGTCGCGATCTACCCTTACCCTGTCGCGACTCTTACTGGCATACGTCGCGTTCACAGGATTTTTGATGAAAACCCATAAAATTTATTGCTCTCACATTCTACAAAATTCTTACGCCTTTTTAACAGTCATACACGCAGTAAAAACACCTGTTTTAAAATGGAGCTATATTGAATGCTTTAAAATACATATTCATGACTTCTTTTCTACCTATGATTTCTCTTACACATGCACACACATGAACCATCCATATATGGCTGAAATATAGCATAAAATATCTCATAATGTATCTGATAATTTATTGCAATAAAGTATATTAATTGCCCTATTTTAAAGGACTTGTATTCGTTTCTTGTGTTGTTTATATACCGATATCGATGCTCCACTATTCTAGAATTCCTCTAGAATGTCGAGCACCTGTTTTTATATACACACTTTACTTGGCTTGTGGTGAACTCTTCGTTGGATATTCCTTTTGCCAGACTAGTGAACCCTTGCACAAGGCCTCCGTAAGTCTCCTCTGATCATGGATTCCCACATGGTCGACGAGTCGGTTGTACCCTAACACCCATTACACCTTTAGGGATCGATATGATCCAAACGGCTATTAGAAGTTCGCTCTTACCTTGAATCACGTCGGACCTCTGGACTTGTGCATAACATGGCCAGTGGGAAGATCGTGAATTCCATCTGACTGCCAATACGATGTGCGCGTGTTGTGCAACTGTTACTATCACCTGTTTACTCGTTGTTTTACGTGATGTACCCTTAGCTCTCATCTATACTCTACTCGCTCGTCTATTCACGTTCTCTCTACTATCTCGTCTATTCATCTAGTGCTCTTAACTATTCTTGGTACTCTATATTGGCCATTGACTGATTGTCTAAAGATACAATATAACCAATGCCTGGCAATATATAAAGGGCCCGGTCTGGTCCTGGGATGTGCGCCCCAAAGTGCTAGTGCCCATGGGAGTTAAATGATCAGAGTGTTTGGCATTACACTCAAGTGCTATCTATCTCGACAATCTATATGACAATCAAAACACAAAACGTGCTATACTCTCTCGATGTCTAGAATGACAAACAAGTGCTATACTCGTCGTGCTATTATTATACTTGTGCTAGTTGTGCTATGGCCATCCTGCTATTCATGCTATACTCGATACTTGTGCTATTTTTGGAAACTATACTCGATCCAGTGCTATTGTGCTATCCTGTTACTTGTTGTGCTATCTCTTGCTATATTTTGACTCTCTTGTACCTGCTATCTTTAGATACTCTGCCATTAAATACGTTAATTATTTAAAGCCTGCTTGAGTTTGAGATTTAAGTCCTACTGGGCGTTATCGCTCACCCTACGTTATTTGATGTTGTGTTCTCAGGTGAGACCGAGGATGACACATACACTCACGAGGAAGGGAATGACCAAGAGTGAAGCCAGGAGTACCCTCGAGTCATTATGTTATCTTAGAGTTGTAGTTAGTTACTTCCTTTTATTGCAATGTAATTGGGCCCTATAGAATGGCTCTGATATTAGTGGTTGTAACTAGACATTTGAAAAGTTATTAATGAGAAAGATTTGATTTAGTATTATTCAATGTGCAATAGTTTGATGTCTAGTATTCTCTCTATACCTTTTTCTTGCAACTGCCTTCGCGCTCCGATATTCCGTGATGGGGTGTGACAAAATGGAACAACCACCCACTCCACAGCAGGTCTTCTCTTCACACACGAAGAGTAACACTCAAGAAAAAATGAGTGAAGAGTGGATGGCCTCTAGACCAAGCTTATAGAGATTGCTTGATCTGAGACGGAATCTGAGAGACAAAGATTTGCACAGAATAAGGGTCTCTCAGATCTACAACAGGCTCTCAAAAACTAAATAGGTTGCTATGGAGAGCTAAAAGCTAAAGACTGTTTGAATGAACGAGCGATCTCTTCTTTCTTTCTGTTCAAGGTGACTAAGGTGTTCAAGCTATTCAAGAGGTGTCTTTCATGAAGTCACTAGTCTTCTATTTATCTTCTCTGAAAGATTTGAACCGTTGAAGTATCTGTTGTCTCTCATCTTCATTCACGTTAGATGTGTCTGGTCCGATGTAGGGAGCAAGAGAACATGCAGCCATTTAATGCTGGGATAGACACATACACAGAGGAAGATTATCTGAATCTCCTCTTGCTTCTGTCAGAGTGACAGGTCCAATCGTTGCAATGTGTGAGACCACCGAAAACCTGCACACAATTAATGTTGAAGTATAGACAACTTGAATGTGTCTAAACTGCCAGTCAACGTTAGTAGCTGTGCTTTAAGAAGATATACCACAAAGGAAATTCCATTTTGTCATCCTGTAAAGTTTTACTTTACGTGACATGAGTGTGGCAAACAAAGAGATATGTCGAGCAGAGATATTGTACCACACACAATAAATGTTTGAGTATACAGAAGACAACTTGGTTCGTGGGAAGACTTGAAATCCACAGAGATTTGAATATATTGAATATTATGAAGGATGAAATGTACTCAAAATTTTCTAGAATGATTATAATAGAAATATTCATCAACTTTCTAAAACATAATCGATATAAAGGAGAGTTGATGTTTAGAGATAGTCTATGTATAATGAGAGTCGATGTCTAAGCATGACTTATGTTCAAGAGAAATCGTTGTGATTGAAGTCGATGTAAATACGAAATCGATGTTGAGATATAACCATAATCCATGTGAGAATATAATCCATGTTAAAACGTAGTCGATGTGAACATAATCCATGTTTTGAGTGAAATCAATGTTCTGGATGAAGTCGTTGTTGAACTGAAGTCGATGTTTAACTGAAATCGATGTTCAGGTGAAATCGATGTTCTTAGTGAAGTCGTTGTTGTAATGAAATCGATGTACAAATGAAATCGTTGTTTGGAACGAAGTCGTTGTTCAAGTAAAGTCGATGTTTAAATGAAATCGATGTTCTAAGTGAAGTTGTTATTGTACTGGAATCAATGTTAAAAAAAAATCGTTGTTGAACCGAAATTGTTGTTCAGGTGAAATCGATGTTTAAAACGAAGTCGTTGTTCAAGTAAAGTCGATGTTCTATATGAAATTGATATTCTATCGAAATCGATGTTTAAATGAAATCGTTGTAGAAACAAAGTCGATGTTCTAATACGAAGTCGATGTAGAACCGAAATCGATGTTCTAAATATGAAGTCGATATAGAACCGAAATCGATGTTCTATATATGAAGTCGATACTAAAGTGAAATAGATGTTCTACTAAAGAAGTCGTTGTTTAAGTGAAATCGATGTAGCAGTAAAATAGTAATCGTTGTGAGCTTTTAATGGAAGTCATTGTATACTTAGACAAATCATATGCAATGAACTTCAAATTTCAGTGAGTGTACATAACTTACTGAGTTTGTTTAATTTGAGACCTGTTGACAATCTTCAGAATATGATGTTAGTCAATAATTTTCTTGGTTTTGTTAATCACCAAAAATACATATAATAAATAACAAATTATATGGGGATGGACTGATCATCATACCCAAACATCATGGATGCCTGAACACCATGATGGAAGCAGAACACTATAAAGAGGGAAGTATGATGGATGGTGCCACTCTCGCTAAACCTCTAGACTAGTCTTATAATACTCCTTTACTAGCATAATCTTAAGTGGGGGAGATGATTAATGAGAAGGTTTGCAATGCCCTAGTTGCCTTATCATAGCGCCACAAAGCGAAGTCAGATCATTCTTGGGACAAGGAAAGGGTTGGAATGAAGTGGAAAGGAACCTGCGAGCGTGGGTAGTAAGCCATGAAGAAGGAAAAAAAATACAATTATTAGTCCATTAATTACACTTGGAAACCAAAACATGAATGAAGAACTACTACATACTACACCTGTGGCATCTTAACATGGGGGTTTATCCTAGGGACTTCTTAATAATAGCCCAAGAATCACCATAGGCAAATATATATTTAGTATTTAATAGTCGTGACAATAAGGGGTCAAGTGTATTGGTAAAAGTAAGAGCCGAACCGATATTTGACCAACCTTCACGCCTGTGACAACTCATTAATCCAGATTAAAAAAAAGCTCTTAGAAAAAGATAGATGAGCAAAAACATAAAACACACTGCCAACCAATAATACAATGTCTATAAACTAGCTATATGGTGGGTGCACACACCGTATAACCTAATAGGTGGTGGAATTGGCGTGGCTGAACCCATTCCAGTTCATTAAAAACTTGAGAGTTAAAATAACACCCAAATGAGGAGTGATAATCTTGACTATTGAAATTCCACATTAACATGCATCTCTAACCTAGACTAATCAAGTGAATTTGGAGGAGCAAATTTTTTAAGTGGGAGAGGATGTAGCACCCAACAAATTCAGAAATAATAAAATCGACATAATTTAAAGTAAAATCTCTTATTTAATAATAAAATGGAAAATTTTATTATTGCATGTGTGAGACACAACGAAATAAAATGAAAATGATATTTATGTCCTAAACCTCACCTCTAATATCTAACAGTGGAACGTGAGCCTAGTTTAAAGCCAGTTGGTGCTAGTTATGAGTGCTTTGCAAACCAATTCACATTAGTGATGGCACTTGTAACCATGTACTAATCTATTTTGATAATAATATTAATGACATTTTTCTCACTATATATTACATGCATGTGATGATGTATATATATGATGTAATGTCTATGGATCTGTGCAATGAGAATTGGATTATGATAAGATCATGATAATGAGACCAATTCTATTTAAATGCAGATCTTAAATATTCCTGGTCATAGGTTACTTGAGAAAGACATCGAGATAACCAGATAAACCGGTGTGCGATATACCCATCCATATGATGAAGGTAGCTAGTCTCATGGCTACTTGTGTGGAGACACTAGGGATATGGTGTAGGTATTCATTGGAGAATGAGCTCACTAAATAATCCACTCTCAAAATGTTGTATGGTTGATGATACCTAATTTTCAGACAGTAATTTCATGGTCCCAGTTGTGTAACTGGTCCTTGGACTTGAGACACCAAGGATGCCTTATTTAATTACTCCATTCTTTGATGTCGGACTTATATGTTTGGAAGTTCTAGATCTAGTATAGCCGGCTATTGGGAATGGTATCCAACCTTACGAAGGTAATTGTGTGTCAACAAAAGGATCATCCACTCTCGGTATCATGAGAGGAATATCCCATGTATTCTTACTCAGGCAAATCTTTGACCAGGGTCGATCAGATTGAGAGACAAAGAGTTATCTAGAGAATCTGATAAGAGTGATAACCAGATGGATTTTGTATAGGCCTGACAGTACCATGCCTTATATACGGTCTCTGGGATATTAGTTGGATGAGGGACTAAAGATACATGATAAGTGTGGGCAGATAGGTCTAATGGATTTGATCCCCCTGTACTGTCTGGGGACTATGACGTAGTAGCTTGGTACGTCCATAGTCGATGAGTTTGAATGAATAATTATGGAGATAATGATTCACTAAGTCAGAAGGAGTTTAAGTCAGAAAGAGCTGTGATGAGTGCAACTCACGACCAGCTTGGTATTGGGCCTATAGGGTTGCACATAAAAGGTGGATGAGGTGACAACAATAGAGGAGTGGATAAGAGATATCCAATAGACTCTCTTTCTAACCAAGGATGGGATAGACTATCGCCAGGATGCTCCTGGCGACATGGTTTGAAGGATCGAGGAAAAGGTGTGGATAAGATCTAGAAGGGGGGGGGGGATGAATAGATCTATGCCACTCTATGCGGAAGCTTAAGCAATTTAAAATTACTTTGAGAATCAGAGGCAATTTTAACAGTGAAAAAACACAGATCTGATGAGATGTTAAGTGAGTTGACAAAATAGATGTGAAACCAGTTGATTAATTGAATCTTAAACGATCCTATGCAAGCATCTAACGGATAATGGAATCAAACCACACATAGACAAGTGCACAGAGATTTTTAGGTGGTTCGGAAATCACCCATGTGATTCCTACATCCACCCCTCACACCCAGTGAGGATTCACTAAACAACTTGGGTAACACACCCACTGGAGCTAGACAACTCCAACACCTGAGTTTACAACTCACACACCTCTAGAGCAAGACTACTCTAGATCCCTGAGCAAGACTGCTCAACAACCACTTGAGTTTGACAACTCAAACTGAGCGCAACGGCTCACAAATGACTTGCTAGACACCAACACAAGACATAGATCTTCTAGCAGCAGATCATGTCGAACATGAGAACATTCATGAGAATTATGCAGAAGCACTTGCACAATCTCAAGATGTCTCAGAAGAACAAAAATACATTTAGATTTGTATGAAAAGACTTTGTTCTTCAGTGTACTCCCTTGTAGAAGCTCAGATTGGGAAGAGGCTTGAAATCTTGAAGTCCCAAGCGATGCTCTGTACTTTTGAACTTGGGGATCTTCCTTGAAATCTTCTCCAATGAATGCTCCTACTTGATCTGCTTCCTTGAGGCGCTTCAATTGTTTCTTCAAGGATCAAATTCCAATTCTCACAATCGAATTGATGAGAATTGGTCTTCAGAAGACACCAGGAGAGCAGAGGAGGGAGATGAACTCTTCTCGCCGCCAAGGGGAACTTTTCTGGAGGCTTGGAGAGTTCGTTGGGGTCTCACTCACGATGGATGGCCAATTGGGGGCCTTTTATACTCAAAAGATTCCAAAGATACCCTTTAGGTACAAGGGCACACGATCCTAGGTTGATACACCATCGCCCTAGGCTGACACGTGGCAAACATCCAATTTAAGTTGCAATCTTTCCGTAGTGTGTCGACTTGCCCTGGTGGTGGTGTCGACACACTGTCCCAAATTGAAAACAGGCTGTTCTGGGAACTGAGTCCAGTGTCGACCTGCTCTGGTCCTGCGTCGACCTGCTGTCCCAATTCTGCAAACAGGCTGTTCTGGGAACTGAGTCCAGTGTCGACCTGCTCTGGTCCTGCGTCGACCTGCTGTCCCAATTCTGCAAACAGGCTGTTCTGGGAACTGAGTCCAGTGTCGACCTGCTCTGGTCCTGCGTCGACCTGGGTAGACTAATTCCTGGAATCTGCAACTCGTGTCGACACACTCTTTGACTTGTGTCGACACAGTCTCAGCATTTCTTCAGCTTTTTGCCTTTGAGACTTAGGTGATGTGTCGACACCATTGAAGGGTGTGCCGACACCATCATTGCAGAAGATATTTGTACCTAAAAATTAAACACATATATCATTAGTAAGATGTTTTATTATGAGTACAAATGATAAGTGTGTTTTGAAACATGCTTTTTGAATATGTAATTCAGGTGAAATGTGTTTATCATGTTTCACTTAATTTGCATTCAAATCACATTTGTCATCATCAAAATAGGAGGGGAAATGATATGAAATTACACTCAACCCAACAATCTCCCCCTTTTTGATGATGACAACATTAAATCCATATGACAATGAGGTTTTGATGAGATGTGATTTTAAGCAATTTTTTGGTTATGAAAAGTCCTTATTTTTGTTCATGTTCATGCTTGTCAAAGACCTTTAAACAAAACTCAGTAACAATTGATGGTTGCACTTCACAAGTACAAGATTACTTGAAGTAAGTTAGTTGCATAAAGAAGGTCAAGCAACTTGACAAGCATTCATACATTCACATAACAATTTTTCAATCACATTGAAGACACAAATGAGAAATTCATTCAAGCTAAGCAAAAAGCATTTCATTTCATTCAAGAGAAAACATTACAATCTTTCCAAAAAGATTACAATCATTTCTTTCTCTTTCTTTCTTCTCCCCCTTTGACATCATAAAAAAAAAATACATTATGTAGAAGGTGGTGGAGGAGGAGGAACTAAGATTGTCTCAATGTCTGACAATCTTTTCTCCATGAAAGTCAAGCTGGACTTGATTTGATCTTGAATGGTTGTGAGTTTTGTGTGCAAGTAATGTTCCATTCTGTCTGAATTTTCTATCAAGGTAGCTTGAATTCTTTCTAGATCAGCTGCAATGGGTTGTGAAGAGGAAGATGATCCAGCTAACCAACCAGGCCTTTGCATGATTTTGAATTCCTTTGTCAAATCAGAGATCTGGTTGTCAATGTGTGCATTGAAGTTCCTCATGCTCTCCAAATCATCCACAAAATGAGCAAAAGACAGTCTAGTGCTTGTGATCTCATGTAATGTCTGCTTGGTGTTGAAACACCAGCTTGGGAATTTGCTAAAATTCCCTGAAGAACTGCCTCCAACTTTTGCTGGTGCTCCTTCAGCTGTAATGAGGCATCTGCCAATGTACCAATTAATCTGTTGAATCTTTGAGCTGCATAGTCTGAGGCAGCTTTTTGCTCTATGAACTTGGCAGACACAGTGTTCTCCAATCTCTGAATCCTCAACTCAAAGGTTTCTGACATGGTTTGAATGGAGGAGTTCAAGGTGTCAAATTTGTCATTTAAAAAGGAGAACAACTCTGGTGGAACAGAAGGTCCACCAGAGGATGTGGATGTTTGAAAAGTGGGTTGTGGAAAGAAATGTTGAAACTAAGGTGAGAGTGGGGCATGAAATGGAATGTCACCTTCAGTTGAAACTTAAGGCTGTTCCTCATTCAAAGGAGGCTGATCCTCTTGACCTTGGGGCTGGTCCCCTTCAGCTGGAGGCTGTTCTTCTTGACCTTGGAGCTGGTCCCCTTGACCTTGAGGCTAGACCTCTTGAGCTTGGGGCTGGTCCCCTTGATCTTGAGGCTGTTCCTCTTGAGCTTGAGGGGCCTCAACCACAACTGGCCCTCTCCTAACTTGATTGCCCTCCAGTCTAAATCCCATGAATTTCTGAATATTCTTAAAGCTGTAGATGTTGGATTTATGGATTGACTGGAATTTCTCATTATCTAAAGGCACACCAAAGTGCTGGAACACTGAGGTCAGATGTGCAGCATATGGAAGAAATCTCTTGAGGTCTTTCCTGGTTGTTTCAGATATGATTTGATACATGATTACATGGAGGTTGATTTTGATGTCTTTTACCATGCAATAGAGAATGAACCTCTGTATATCTGTTAGCCTGTCCCTTCCACCACCTTGAGGGGTAATGATTGTGGTCAACATGTGGTGGATAATCCTCAACACAGGGGGAAAGGAATTTGTGTTGAATCTGGTAACATGGGTTTGTTTGGGATCAGATGCATCAACAGGTAAGCCTGTCATGATGGTATAGGCTTCATGAAGATCAAATTCGAAGTTATGATAATCTGCCCCTTCATCTGGCACTTTGAAAATTGAGGCAGCTTTTTCTGTTGGCATGTCAATAACTATTCCCTTAACCTTTGATTGATACCCTTCATCTGTGCATTTCAAGTTCTTGTAGAATTCCCTAACAAGTCTTGGATAGATGGTTTGAAATTCAGAAATGAATAGCAACCAAGACTGAAAAGAGAAGTAGGTCTGAATTTCTGGAAATGTGTTTGCTAGCTGAATATCTGATAAATCCACTATCCTGGGCTTTAGAATGAGCTTGGCTTCACTAGTGGTGTCTTGAGACTTGGAAGACTCAGACGAAGATGACTCTGTAGAATCTCCAGAAGAGGAGCCCGGATTCTGAGGACTAGAAACCCTACCTCTGCCCGAAGAAGAGGGTCTACCTCTCTTGGCAGTTGGCTGAGGTGCAGATGAGGACCCTGGTTGCTCTGCAGGGTCATTACGCCTTTTGGATCTCCTTTCAAATTGGGGAACATCATCCTCTGCCGGAAGTGGCCTAGATGAGGCCTGAGATCTTGCTCCACGTCGAGGTCCCATTTTTCTCACCATGATTGCAAGGATGGAGTGGAATCGAGAGTTGATGAAGGAGAAGAGAGATGATTGAGAAAGGGATGTGATTGAGATAGAAATTTGTGGAATTTCTTGCCGGAAATGAGAAGAAAGCGACCGTCGGGTCGACCTGATGCCTAAAAAGGGTTTGCAGTGGTGCAATACCCCGCAAGAACAACATCCGCTAAACCGGAACCCACGGTTTAAAAGATTCTGGCAAGGGGTGCAGTGTCGACACTGGAAGATGGTAGTGGCGACCTGACCTAGGGAGTGTGTCGACACGAGATAGGATGGTGTCGACATGGCCTTAGAAGAAAAGTTGAATTCTTTTGAGAGAATTTTTTGAGAATCTTTGGAGTTCTTTAGAATGATAGTCAATGAGATAAATAGTCATTTCAAGGATTTTTAAGAGACTTAAAAATTCATTTGCTATATTTTGCAAGAAATTCATCACAATTCAAGTTTTAAACAATTTCCAATAGGATATGAGCATTCAAAGATTTGAGTCATTGAAATGATGATTTGAGGGATATAATATATCTAACAATCAACTATAAGCTACCATATTTCTCAATGTTAAAGAAATAAAGATATCCTCTAGATTGAATGCACTTGTTCTGAAAATAAAACATAATCTTAGGGAACAACTTGATGATAAATGAAAATGATTCTTTCTAAACAAAACTCCATTAACACACATATTTTGTTTTTGTAATAGACTATCAAATGATATAAATCTTTTTCACTCAAGTACTAGTGCTTTTTACACACCATAGTCCTTGGATACTTAGGATTTATGCATTGTCTAGTCTCAAAGGGGTAAATAATGACCTTTTGACATGAAAATATACGTTTTGTAGACGCCAATATTTCCAGTTACTCAGTCATTATCAAAAAGTATAGCACATTTTTGCTATATTTTGAATTTATTTTTGAATTTTTTTTATATCCCCTTTGAACAGAGATAACATTAGTGCCTCATGACATGCATGACACTTCATTCATTGTGAAGGTGTGCAATTTCTCAGCACAAATGTCATTGCTCTATGGAATTTTCAAATTTTTGAGAGTTTTGTAAGATAGAAATCAATTTTATCCAACATCAGTTGCAAACAAAGAGTTGTTTTAATTTCAGGACACAAGTTGTTTTCAATCTTGGAAGAGTTCTGAATTTTTGTGGGTTGAAAAATATAGTTGACAGTTGATTAGTAAAAAATATGATAGATCACTCAAAGGATCATTTGGAGACTGTGGATATGTGAATGATGACATCATGCAGGAAATTGATGAAATGCAAGAAAAGTTATGAATTTTGCAAAAGTCAAGATTTGTGAATTTTCTAGCTCCCCTGAGATGATGATTTCAATCATTTTCTATCAAAGTAAAGATATGCAAGTTTTTGAAATCAAGAGAGATTCTCTTTAAACAATAAAAGCTCCCCCTCAATAATTGCATTTTCATTTCTTGGTACTTGGTGGAGACATATACTCTCACATAGTGAAAGTGTCCAGACAAGTATAACTTGTCCTTCTTCAAATCACCATTTGATATACCAAGAAGTTCAACACAATGAGAGTTGAAGACTTTATTGTCCAAAGGAAAAAGGAAGTGGAATTGAGAGAGATATGGACAGTGTGACTGAAGGAAGCAAAGGGTTATGATATGAAAAGAACTCCCCCTTAGACAGTGCATAACAGTCAACCCAAACCTAAAGAGAGATCATGTATGTGGATATTTACAAAGACCAAGTTCTCTCATTAAAGATGAAAATCTGTTTTCAAGAAGGGGTTTGGTGAAGATGTCAGCAATTTGTTTTTCAGTTTCAATGAAATGGAGTTCAAAGGACTTCTTTGCAACCTCATCTCTCAAGAAGTGATGCCTAATCTCAATATGCTTGGTTCTAGAATGCTGAATGGGGTTTTTAGACAGATTTATTGCACTTGTATTATTACATAGGATGGGTACACAACCTAAATTTTGGTTGTAATCGAGAAGTTGATGCTTCACCCAGAGAATCTGAGTTCCACATCTACCTACTGCAACATATTCAGCCTCTGCAGTTGACAGTGCAACTGAATGTTGCTTCTGGAAGCCCAAGAAATAAGGCACCCACCTAGGAATAAACACAAGCCACTTGTGCTTTTTCTATCTAATTTACACCCAGCATAGTCAGCATCACAATAGGCAATCAAATCTAGCTTGCAATTAGCAGGATACCAAATTCCTAAATCACATGTTCCAACAAGATATTTGAAAATTCTTTTAACAACTAACATGTGACTTTCCTTAGGATTAGACTGAAATCTAGCACACAAACTCACACTAAACTGAATATCTGGTCTAGAAGTTGTAAGATAGAGTAGAGAGCCAATCATACCTCTGTAGGTCTTTGGGTCTACTGACTTACCATTTGAGTCTTCTTCTAGCTTAGCATTTATAGCAATAGATGTGCTTGAATGCTTGAGGGTCTGAAAGTCAAACCTTTTGAGAAGTTCCTTGACATACTTGGCTTGACTGATGAAGATCCCTTCAGATGTTTGGTTAACCTGCAATCCCAAGAAAAATGTTAAATCTCCCATTAAACTCATTTCAAATTCATTCTTCATTTGAGTTGAAAATTCAGTGCATAGGCCTTTATTGGTTGAGCCAAATATTATGTCATCAACATAAATTTGGACTACAATTATTTGATTTTTGACTATTTTTGTGAACAAAGTCTGATCAACATTTCCTCTAGAATATCCTTTTTCAAGTAAAAAGGTACTCAAACGGTCATACCAAGCTCTTGGAGCTTGCTTAAGACCATAGAGAGCCTTATTAAGCTTGAAAACACGGTTATGATGTTTTTCATTTTCAAATCTAGGAGGTTGTTCAACAAAAACATTTTCCTTTATATAACCATTTAAAAATGCACTTTTGACATCCATTTGATAAACTTTGAAATTCATGGAGGATGCAAAAGCAAGGAAAATTCTAACTGCTTCTAGTCTAGCTACAGGGGCATATGATTCTTCAAAATCAATTCCAAATTCTTGATTGTACCCCTTTGCAACTAGCCTAGCTTTATTTCTAATGACTTGACCATTTTCATTCAACTTATTTCTGAAAACCCATCTAGTGCCAATGACTGTTTGGTCACTAGGTCTAGGTACTAATTCCCATACTTGATTTCTTTCAAATTGATGAAGTTCATCATGCATGGCATTAATTCAATCTGAACTTGACAAGGCTTCATCAATTGACTTTGGTTCAATTTGGGAAATTAGAGCTAGTGGGTCTTCTTCAATATCATGCAGGAATGAAGATCTAGTCCTAACTCTATCATTTACATTGCCAACCACATTGTCTAATGGGTGATCTTTCAGAAATCTATGTTCAGAAATTACTTGCTGAGAAGTACCCACTTCTGGGACAATATTACCTGAACCACTTGAAGATGGGGTGTTCAGGTTCTCTTCAATGTTTTCAAACTCCTCAACGGTTGGTGAAGAGTCCACAACAAATTCATCCTCTTCAGTGTCTTGTCTTCCCCTTACCAGATCCTATGATCTTTCCTTTATTTTTACCTCTAAAAGTCACTGACCCTCCCTCCTTTTCAATCAGGAATGAGAATTTGGCTCTGTCTCCTGTCATGTGTCGTGAACACCCACTGTCAAGAAACCACACATTGGTGTTGGGTGCACGACCTTCCTGCAAAATAGATCAGTGGATAGAAGATTTTGGTACCCAAATAGAGTTGGGACCATCAGAATGTTTGAACATTGTCAGTAAATCTTTTCTCACCCAAATTTGACCTGTTTTAGATTTTTGTTTTGTTACATTGGTGTTTTCAGTCTTTTTCTGTTTGTTCTTTTTCTTAGGAATGAAAGCACCAACATTTTTGTTTTTAGTGGGAGGGGAGTTTTTCATTTGAGCATAGGAATTCAGATGAGGAGATGGAATCCATGGATTTTGTTGGTACATCCAAAGGTTTGGATAGAAGAATTGAGGATGATACCAACAGGGGTTGTCATACCATTGGCTCCAAGGATTGGTCCATTCATCTTGAAATGCTTTCTTGGAGGTCCAATGTTCTTTACAAATGATTTCCTTTGACTTTTTCTTGTTTTTCAAATTTTTATTTGAGTTTTTGATTGAGTTGTTTGAAGCTTTTGATGTTGAGCAGGTCGACCTCTCCATGACTGGTGTCGACACAGCAACCACAGAAGTCTTCTTCTTGTGGACTGGTGTTGACCTATCAGAAGACTGTGTCGACCTGGTTGTCTTCTTTTGTTTTTGAGTTTTTGATTTGTTTTGTGTTTTGTTTGATGTTTTGTCTGATGTTTGCTTGATTTCTGTGTTCTCAAGATTAGGACATTTGACAAATTTAATTAATGGCGCTTTGCCCTTTTTCTCACCAGATTTGTCTTTCTTTGGTTTTTGTTTGTTGAATCCTAATCCATGAGAAGTTGTTGTCATGTTTGTTCCAAGCAATGCCTCCAAGTTATCTTTACCCTTTGTTAAGGTTTGGATAACTTCATCCCTTTCTTTTAGCTGGTTTTGAAGAGTTTTAATTTCTTCAATCTTTTGTTGTTTTTCTTGTTTTTCCATTTCCAGCTTTTCAGATAAGTCTTTGAATTCTTGGGTGGCCTTTTGAGAGGCAAGCTTCAGATCATCAATTAGATTCATGAGATTTTCTTTTTCTTCATTTAATTCTGTTATCTCATTTTCTAGCTCACAAATTCTGTTGTTTGAAGGTTGGTTATGATAAAGGTTTTCAATTTTCTTTTTGAGATATTTATTTTCTTTTCTCATTTCAGAATATTTTTCAACTAATTCGGAATAAACATCCTGCCAATCTTCAACAATGAAATCTTCAAAAGAGGTGTTTACCTTTTCTCCAGAATTGTTGGCCATGAAGCAGATTTCCTCACTCTCAGAGCTTGAGGATTTTTTGTCTTCTTCTTCTTCACTTGAATCTTCATCAGACCAAGTGGCTACCATGGCCTTTGGCTTCTTGAACTTCTGGAACTTCTTGTGCTTTTCTTTCTTGTTCTCAGGACACTCTCCCTTCATGTGTCCTGGCTTATTACACCTGTAACAAATGACAGTTTCGTCAGATTTTTGATTCTTATTGAAATTAGAAGAGGAAGTGTTTCTTTTACCTGAGGAAAACTTCTTTTTCCCAGACATTTTTCCTTTTCTATATTTCAAGAATTTTTTGAATTGCCTGGTCATGAGGGCAATTTCATCCTCATTTGACTCAGACTCCTCAGAACTTGTCTTTTCTTGACTTTTGTCTTTGTTACTTGAAGAGGCCTTAAGTACCATTGGCTTGGTCTTAATTATATGTTCTTCATTTCTTTTCAAATTGATTTCATATGTCATTAAGGATCCTATCAATTCATTCAAAGAAATTTTGGACAAATCTTTAGAATCTTCAATGACAGTGGCCTTTGTGTGCCAAATAGAAGAGAGTGAACGTAAGATTTTCCTTACCAAGTCTGCATCTGTGTAGTCCTTACCTAAGGCCTTGAGTCCATTGGCAATAACCATGAACCTGACAAACATTTCAGAAATTGTTTCATTAGACTTCATCATAAACAATTCATATTCTGAAACAAGAATATTTGCCTTAGTTTCCTTCACTTGTGATGTCCCCTCATAAAGTAATTCGAGTTTATCCCACATCTCTTTGGCAGATTTGCACATTGAGATTCTCGAATACTCTTTGGGATGAACAGCACATTGAATCATGTTCATGGCACTATAATTCAATGTGGCTTTTCTTATTTGTTCCCTAGTCCAGGTTTCTTCCTCTCCCTGGTTTTCATAGGGACCAACCTCAACCACTTTCCAAATTTCATAGTTCTGGGCTCTTAAAAAGACTTGCATTCTATTTTTCCAGTATGAATAGTCCGTTCCATTAAAGAATGGTGGCCTATTTATGGAATGCCCCTCAGCTATGAAACCTTTGAAGTCCATTGACTTAAGAAGAAAGCACAGAAGAATATTCAGCAAACAAGCAAGCAATCAGACACACAATACTCAAAAACTGCTCAGATCAAATCAGATCAAGTTAAACCCGCTCTGATACCAATTCAAGGATCGAGGAAAAGGTGTGGATAAGATCTAGAAGGGGGGGGGGGATGAATAGATCTATGCCACTCTATGCGGAAGCTTAAGCAATTTAAAATTACTTTGAGAATCAGAGGCAATTTTAACAGTGAAAAAACACAGATCTGATGAGATGTTAAGTGAGTTGATAAAATAGATGTGAAACCAGTTGATTAATTGAATCTTAAACGATCCTATGCAAGCATCTAATGGATAATGGAATCAAACCACACATAGACAAGTGCACAGAGATTTTTAGGTGGTTCAGAAATCACACATGTGATTCCTACATCCACCCCTCACACCTAGTGAGGATTCACTAAACAACTTGGGTAACACACCCACTGGATCCAGACAACTCCAACACCTGAGTTTACAACTCACACACCTCTAGAGCAAGACTACTCTAGATCCCTGAGCAAGACTGCTCAACAACCACTTGAGTTTGACAACTCAAACTGAGCGCAACGGCTCATAAATGACTTGCTAGACACCAACACAAGACATATATCTTCTAGCAGCAGATCATGTCGAACATGAGAACATTCATGAGAATTATGCAGAAGCACTTGCACAATCTCAAGATGTCTCAGAAGAACAAAAATACATTTAGAATTGTATGAAAAGACTTTGTTCTTCAGTGTACTCCCTTGTAGAAGCTCAGATTGGGAAGAAGCTTGAAATCTTGAAGTCCCAAGCGATGCTCTGTACTTTTGAACTTGGGGATCTTCCTTGAAATCTTCTCCAACGAATGCTCCTCCTTGATCTGCTTCCTTGAGGTGCTTCAATTGCTTCTTCAAGGATCAAATTCCAATTCTCACAATTGAATTGATGAGAATTGGTCTTCAGAAGACACCAAGAGAGCAGAGGAGGGAGATGAACTCTTCTCGCCGCCAAGGGGAACTTTTCTGGAGGCTTGGAGAGTTCGTTGGGGTCTCACTCACGATGGATGGCCAATTGGGGGCCTTTTATACTCAAAAGATTCCAAAGATACCCTTTAGGTACAAGGGCACACGATCCTAGGTTGATATACCATCGCCCTAGGCTGACACGTGGCAAACATCCAATTTAAGTTGCAATCTTTCCGTAGTGTGTAGACCTGCCCTGGTGGTGGTGTCGACACACTGTCCCAAATTGAAAACAGGCTGTTCTGGGAACTGAGTCCAGTGTCGACCTGCTCTGGTCCTGCGTCGACCTGCTGTCCCAATTCTGCAAACAGGCTGTTCTGGGAACTGAGTCCAGTGTCGACCTGCTCTGGTCCTGCGTTGACCTGCTGTCCCAATTCTGCAAACAGGCTGTTCTGGGAACTGAGTCCAGTGTCGACCTGCTCTGGTCCTGCGTCGACCTTGGTAGACTAATTCCTGGAATCTGCAACTCGTGTTGACACACTCTTTGACTTGTGTCGACACAGTCTCAGCATTTCTTCAGCTTTTTGCCTTTGAGACTTAGGTGATGTGTCAACACCATTGAAGGGTGTGTCGACACCATCATTGCAGAAGATATTTGTACCTGAAAATTAAACACATATATCATTAGTAAGATGTTTTATTATGAGTACAAATGATAAGTGTGTTTTGAAACATGCTTTTTGAATATGTAATTCAGGTGAAATGTGTTTATCATGTTTCAATTAATTTGCATTCAAATCACATTTGTCATCATCAAAATAGGAGGGGAAATGATATGAAATTACACTCAACCCAACATGGTTGACTGTCGCTAGGATGATCCTGGCGACATGGTCAATTGTCGCCTGGACCTCCTAGAGACATAGTTGATTGTTGCCAAGAGTGTCTTGGCGGCAGTAACCTATGTGGCCAGTCCTTGTTGGAGACAATCTGTCTTTCTATCAGCGCTGGTATGACTGTATGAACTTTGGGCAGTACCACACACGTCTGCATGATGAAAGGGTCATATGGATGGTTGAAAAAGGACCCTCTATATAAATAGAGGGTGTGGGAGAGCCTTACAAGCTGAGGTCTCTCCTATTACCCTCTCTCTCTCTCTTTTCTTCTACACTCTCCTCTCCTCATCCCCATCAGATAGCTCCCTCTCTTGGAGAAGAGAGGAGAAACAGGAGGTCTTTTTCCTTACTCTTGCTCCTGCTGTTGCTTGCTGCTTGAGAAGCAGCATATGCTGCTACCACAGCTGCTACTATTGCTGCTGTTACAGTTGCTTGTGGAGCAACCATTTGGGTTGTTGTGTTGTCATCCTGCTCTACTGCCGCTACTGCTACGGAGGGCTTGCTTGAGGGAAGGCAACGAGGAGGTGCTGCTGGGAGCAGCCTCGATGAGGAGGAGATGTTGATGAGAGGAGGATCTGTCGTCCCCAATGTAACATCTGAGCCTATTGGATCGTGGTTTATAAGGTTTCAGAGACAATGTGAGGCTCATCTATGGTTGTGTTCTGATTTGGCAAGTTCTGGGTCGGAAAATCAACACCCACGTGTCCTATTATTTCTCTGTGTGAGAAGGAGACAAGGTAGTATGTCGTGTTCTGAACGTGACATACCCTTGTGTCGCATTCTCACTACCGCTTGTTTCGTGTGGTGCGGCCTTTGGGAAGGCGATATCCTATCTTGTCGCATTCTAAAGGCGGCATAGGACCCTGTTGCGTTCTTAGTTCCGATTTCTTTAAGTGGATTAGGTGGCCAAATAGAGCAGTTAGCACTATTGGTCTAGGGGGAGGAGTTTTTGACCAAGATTTTGGGCGATTCAACTTGGTAGTGCATTATTCGAGGTGATTCCGGCACAAGGATGTCGTTTGGAGCACGGAGACCACCGTCCGAGTGTTTCTTTCACATTCTTCGTGGAGGTAGGGAGGCTTCCCCATGTTTTTCTTCGTTTCGATCTGTAGAGAATGTCCTTGAGCATGAAAATAGGTTCTATGGAGAGCATGCATGGATTTATAGCTTTTTTCGTTCTGTTAAGTAGTTAAATAAGGTGTATATATGTTGTGGTAGGTTTGGGTAAGATTTCTGGTTGGAGGATTTTAGGGTTTGGGCCTGAACTTCAAATGTAACACCCTGGAAATTAGTAATTAAAAAAATAGAAATAAATAATTTCCGCATTATCGGAATGGTAGAACTTACGTACCACTATCGTACGTGAGAAAACACATCGGAAAATTCCGTAAAAATTATAAATCAACTCCAAATATTATCCCTAAGTATTCCATGAAGAAATTCGTGCAATGAAAAATCCGATTGGCCTTGTGTACGTCACGACGTGACGAATTACCCAAATTAGGAAAGTAAGTCAGAAAACTGTTCACGCGGAAATATGGCGCGACCATAAATTAAATAAATAGGTTGGAGACTTCCAACATTATGTATTAATGACCCATTAATGAAATTGGGCCAATGGATCACTTTTGGTTCACTAATAAAATTGGAGCAAGAAAATACACAAAAATTCGCACTTGTAATTAAGAGGTAATTGGGAAGGGCAAATTAGGGTTTAAAAGAGTGTTATTAGCAAAGCATGGCAAGACAAATAGTGGCCAACCATGCTTGACACCTTCCCATGGTGTAGCTACCTCATTTGGGAGGAGAAATTTCAGATTTTGGAAGGTGCCAAGCAGAATTCACAACCCCTTTCCTAACACCATTGGAACATGTAAATTAAACCCTAGTTGTATGTAAACTCGTGAAGAGATCTTAGGGAAGGCTTTACCATCATGCTGGGGTCGTTTGGAGGTGGGCTAGGGCATCAGAGGAGGAGGAGAACAACTGGAACTGGAGCTTCTTCCCCGTCCATCCTCTGTTGAGTCCAGAACGACGACTTGTCTTAGATCTTCTTAAAGGTAGGTGATCTCAAGCCAAGACTAAATAAAACCTATACCATCTTGTAGAGTTGCATGTCTAGTTTCATACACACTTTCTTTGCCTAATTTTCATGGTGTATACGTCGAGTTGTAGGCGTTTTCCCTAAGTCGCGCATGATTAGGGCTTTTTATGTTCTTCATATTTTGCACATGGTTTGAGACCGAATTAGACCCAATCCCCAACATAAAACTTCTTCTTCTAGTTGTCCTCATTATGTTCCATGTTGAAGGTTTTGTCTAAATGTCAATAGATAGAGAGATATAAGCATGGCAAGAGAATCACTGCCTGTTCATAAGTTTTCGGTCTGAGGTTTGAACCACGTCCGGTCTAGGCGATGCGATTTCAGCGCCTGGTATTGCGTCGGCCTTGGTCGATGTGATTAAGTGAACCATGTCCATGAGGTCCTATGCAATTCAGCGTCTGATCGGTCAACGGCGCGCGTGAGACTTCGCGCCGCGTGGGTTTCTGTGCCGGTCTGATTCGCGACGGGAACACCCGACGAGATTTAGCATGTTTTCCCGCTCAAAGATTTTCCCCGATTTTTATATTATTAATTTAATGTTTTTCTTGAACGTGACGAGATACCCCGTCGTGATTCAAGTTAAAAGGCGGCCATATAGTCCGACGCGATTTACATTTCTGCACAGTTTGCCCTGTTTGACTATAGATCGTGTTTTGAAAAGCGTCCATTGTGTAGGACGCGATTCAAGGACCGATCCGAGACTATTCTTTCCTGCTAGTCAGTGAGCATGTTTGGTTTTTGGTTCTGTCAGCATGTTGCATAGTATTACATAGTGTGCATGGACCTAAAAGCAATCAACCAATTGAAAAATAGTAATGACACGAATATGAATCTAATGTGTGATTGATCTTATGTGCATTGATTAGCATCTTGTGATCTAGCTTAATGAGGAATTGACATGATAAGAATATGTGATGAATACATGATTAGAATGGACTTGTTTAGTTAAGTTGCTATCATTATTTGCATGAGAGTTTTCCTTAGTTATGCTTTCCGATGTTTCACTTATTTGCTCATTAATTGCATACATGTGTAGGAAAGATCTGTGACACGTCACTTACACATTTGCACGATTAGGCACACCCTTCTTGGGGAATTGGGAGCTCTCTGTCGGTCATTCCATATTGGCAGACTAGCGATCTTTTCCTTAAGACTTCCGTCAGACTCCGTACTCTATGGATTCCCTCATAGAGACCGAGCTGGTTGTACCATGAAGTACCCTGGAGATAGAGAGCACTTGTTCCATGTACGATCTGTCCTTAGTCATTCTCTTGTTAAGACATTAAAGAATTATGAAACATAAGATACACCATTATGCTGTCCAATTGATCTCTCGAGCTTTTGTCATACCTTGACTCTATGTATGATCATGTCCTTACTATAATGAGCTTGTTATTGAAATTCCATGGCCATAATATGTATATGTTTGTTAGGCACAATGTAAGACTTCGGTCCATTTGACTAATGCCTATGCAATAGGGGCCCTGTCTGGTCCTGGGGAGGAGCGCCTCAATGTACTTATTAATCGCGGGAGTATGGACTTGTGGTGCTTGGCATGGCACAAATTTATATGCAAGGTTTGTGGGAATGTGCCTTCGTTTGATATGATATGATAAGTTTGATATGATACGTCTGATCACGTGAATATGTGATATCTGTGTGAATATGGCCAATTCCTTTTGATATGATTCTATTCTTGAAATACTAGTCCATTGTATATGCCATTCAATATTTGATCTGATATGATATTTGTAACGACCCAGAACCCGCATTACCAGTAACAACCGGTAATCCGAATTCTGACCCGCTAACCCACGAGACAAGCTCGGAAGGGTAGGAATTTAGAGTCCGAGGAGACTATATGTAAGAAGATACACACCATGCAAAGCAGTAAAATTTCACTATATGAACATATCATATACAACCTCAGAGTCTGAGACAAAGTACAGAGTACAGAAGTACAGCAAAAAGGTACTACTCACTGCAGCTAGGGAGCACCAACACCGGAGTGGCTAGACTCGCCTGGAACGGGAGTCGACGAAGACCCACCTGAAAGGGAAGGGAGTGAGTCTCAAGAAAAGAGACCCAGTAGGGAAAAGTAACCCCACCAGTAACAGTCTAAAGTGCGGAAAGTAAAAACAGAAAGTAAGTACACGTCGCACCACACAAAACTGTAAACCACACAGCTCAGTAACACACACTCACACACACAGCAAGTAGGACTCAGCTAGGGTCTGTGGCTCGGCGTCCGTCACCACAGAGGCTCTCAACCCCAGCCACGTGTGCACACTACAGACGCTCTCTCTCGCGTCTGGTCCACGACCGGTTTTTCCCCTACGCTTGACCCTAGCGGTAGAGAAGGGGCTCCACGGAGACCGGCTCAAAACCACCAAAAGGAGTACGCACAGGACAGAGTCGCACTCTATGTCCCGGCTCACTAGCGGAGGACAACCACACGCTAGTCGTCTAGACGGAGTCGCACCCACGCCTAGGTAACACAACAGAAACGGGTACACGGTAACGCAACGCGCGTACAACAGACGGAACACACTCAACGTCTGAAACCCCGTACAGTAGTAAACACCTCGTGCCACAAACAACTACTACTATGCACATGCGGAGTCACACAATAAGCCTGGCCCATATGTGCTATTAGGGCGGACATCACATGTCAATCGCCTCTAATCACACAGCTAAAGTCTGCTGGGAGACAGGATATAAACGGCCACATCGATTGCCGCCAACATGGGGTAAACGGCAAACCTCATGTCGTTAATAGGAACTAAACGGCAATCGACCTTGTCGTTTAATTCACCCCTGACGATCTCAACGTCAACAGATGTGGACGTTGATATCTTCAGCTCCCCATACCCAGAACTGACCCGAATCAGTCCCAAAAGGGCAGAAATACCAAATAACATTCTGCTGATGGAGGGAAACACATCCTCACATCAATTTATACTACCAGAACATCTAAACTAAACATTCTAACACTTAGATTGTCTAATTTATCCAAATCCCGGCATGATACAACCCAAACCCTAAACCATAATTACACATCAATTTGCTTAATTGGGCATGCTGATTTGCTGGGGAGGGTTATAGGGGTTAAGTCCCTACCTCAGAACGCCTTAAGAATCCCCAACAGCCACCAATCGCGCCGGATCTCCCCAAAGACTCCGCGCGAATCACGCCAAAACCTTGCGATTCCCGCCCGATCTAGCAACGCCACACGATCCAGGGGCTTCCCACGAGCTCAAATTACTCAACAGAAGCTACAGAAATCAAGAAAGGCTAAGGTGGAAGGAAGGAGAGAAAAGGAGAAGAAGGAACTCTGCTCTCGGGCTGCCCTATTTCAACAGGACTGGTTAGTCGACGTCAACATCAATGGCCGCCAACTGAACCGCCTACAGATTAACGTCCACATAGCTTGTCGCTGAGTTCAATCTCAGACGTCCACATCACTGGACGCTGACTCAGACTTAACGGCAAGCCCTGGCCGTCAACTACACAGGACCTCTACAGACCCAATAAGGATCCACTAAAGACCCGAGACCTTACAGCTCTCCCCCCTTAAGGAATTTTGCCCTCAAAATTCAAACAACACCAGGAAAGAAAACTCACCAAAGAGGTACGGAAAATGCTCGCGCATTTCGTCCTCCCGCTCCCATGTCGACTCACCACCGGAGTGTCGCTGCCACGCAACACGAACTAAAGGGATACCCTTGTTCCTCAACCTCTGAACTCGGCGATCCTCAATGTGCAACGGAAACTCGGGTACAGTCAACACTGGAGTCACCTCAGACCATTCTGCACTCTGCAGAACGTGAGACTCGTCAGATAGGTACTTCCGAAGCATCGACACGTGAAACACGTCGTGCACTGCTGCCAACTCTGACGGAAGCTCAAGTCTGTACGCCAAACTCCCGACACGCTCAGAAATGGTAAAAGGCCCAATAAAGCGAGGACTCAACTTCCCACGCTTACCGAACCTCACCACTCCCTTCATAGGAGACACACGAACAAACACCTGGTCTCCTACCTGAAACTCGAGCGGTCGTCTACGCTGATCTGCATAACTCTTCTGCCGACTCTGAGCTGACTGAAGCCTCTGTCTCACAAGCTGAACTACCTCAACTGACTGCTGAACCAACTCCGGCCCCGTGACAACTCGTTCGCCAACCTCGAACCAGTCAAGAGGAGTGCGACACGGTCGTCCGTACAAAGCCTCATATGGTGCCAAACCGATACTGGAGTGATAACTATTATTATAAGCAAACTCGACCAACGGCAAGTGAACTGTCCACGACCCCTGCCACTCTAGGCAACAAGCTCTAAGCATATCCTCCAAAGTCTGGATAGTCCGCTCTGACTGACCGTCTGACTGAGGGTGGTAGGCGGAACTAAAAGCCAACTCTGTCCCCAAAGCTCTCTGGAAACTGCGCCAGAACCCAGAAGTGAAGCGAGGATCTCTGTCTGACACGATAGAGATCGGCACTCCATGCAAAGGAACAATCCGCTCTATGTACAACGCAGCTAACCTACTCACACCCCAACTAGTCCTGACAGGCAAAAATCTGGCAGTCTTCGTCAATCGGTCCACAAGAACCCAAATGCTATCAAAACCTCCAGCTGTCCTCGACAAACCACAAACAAAGTCAGTCGTAACATGGTCCCACTTCCACATCGGAATCTCTAACGGCTGCACAAGTCCTCCCGGACGCTGATGTTCGGCCTTTACCTGCTGACAGACCAAACACCTCGCAACAAAAGCCGCTATGTCTCTCTTCATCCCAGGCCACCAAAACTGATGTCTCATCCTGTGGTACATCTTGGTCGCCCCTGGATGAATAGAGTACCTGGAACCATGTGCCTCCTGCAACACGACTCTCCTGATAGACTCCTCAACAGGAACATAGAGTCTACCTCGGAACCTAACAGTCCCGTCCTCACAAAGCTCAACCTCTGGGAGAAGCAACACACTGCACAACTCGGGATCTGCCTGCTGAGCCTCAGTAACCTGTCTCACAACCGCGGGAGCTGCTAACAAACTGCCCAACACACACAAACGACTGGACGAAACACTGAAAGACCCCTCTGCTGCAGACTGCCACAACTGCCACTCTCTAAGCATCAGATGACTCATCTGTGCTTTCCTACTCAAGGCATCTGCAACTACATTCGCCTTTCCAGGCTTATACTCAATGCTGAAATCATAGTCCTTCAGATATTCCATCCATCGACGCTGCCTCATATTCAGATCCCTCTGAGAGAACACATACCTCAACTCTGGTGGTCGGTACGGACTACAAAGCTCACTCCGTACAGGTAAAGACGCCAAATCCGCAAAGCAAACACCACAGCTGCAAGCTCTAGGTCGTGGGTCGGGTAACTCTCCTCGTGGGGCTTAAGCTGACGAGACGCATAAGCCACCACTCGGCCTTGTTGCATCAGAACCGCACCCAAACCAACACCTGAAGCATCTGTGCAAACCTCAAAACCCTCCTCACCTGTAGGTAAGGCAAGAACTGGCGCCGACGTAAGCAGTCGTTTCAACTCTATGAAACTCTGCTCACACTGATCCGACCACTCAAACGGAACTCCCTTTCTCGTCAACCGAGTCAAGGGTGCAGCTACCTGAGAAAAGTCTCGAACAAATCTGCGGTAGTAACCTGCCAAACCCAGAAAGCTACGAATCTCAGACACAGATCTGGGACTCTCCCACTGCAAAACTGCCTCAACCTTCGCTGGATCTACTGAAACTCCCTCACCTGAGATCACGTGCCCCAAGAAGTGAACCTGTTGTAGCCAAAACTCACACTTGCTAAGCTTGGCATACAACTGGTGCTCTCGTAAAGTCTGCAACACGATCCTCAGGTGCTCGGCGTGCTCCTCCTCCGAAGTGGAGTACACCAGAATGTCGTCAACAAACACTACGACAAACCGGTCCAAGAACTGGTGGAACACCCGGTGCATCAGATCCATGAAGGCTGCTGGAGCATTGGTGAGCCCGAATGGCATCACCAAAAACTCAAAGTGTCCATATCTGGTCCGAAAAGCAGTCTTCTCAATGTCCGAGTCTCTAATCCGCAACTGATAGTAGCCCGACCTCAAGTCAATCTTCGAGAAGACACGAGCAGACTGAAGCTGATCAAAGAGATCATCAATCCTAGGCAAAGGATACCTATTCTTGATGGTCACTTGATTTAGCTTCCTATAATCGATACACAACCTCAGCTACCATCCTTCTTCCGGACAAACAACACAGGAGACCCCCACGGAGAAAAGCTAGGACGGATATAGCCCTTCTCCAACAACTCCTCAAGCTGCCTCTTCAACTCCCTCAACTCCGCTGGTGCCATACGGTACGGTGCCTGCGCAAAAGGTAAAGTGCCAGGAACCAACTCTACAGTAAACTCAATCTCTCTCTCTGGTGGAAGACCAGGCAACTCTTCCGGAAAGACATCCGGAAACTCACACACTACAGGAATGTCTCCCACTCCTGAGGCAATCTGGTCAAGAGTCACTGCAGAAACTAGGAAACCCTGACAACCAGAAGCAAGTAACCTCCCTGCCCTCAAAGCAGAAACTAAAAAGCGAGAAGTAAGAGGTACGATACCCTGGAAGTAGAACGCCGCTGCTCCAGGTATCCGCAAGTGCACCCTCTTCTTCTGGCAATCCATCACTGCACCATACCGCTCCAACCAATCCATACCCAAAATCACATCATAGTCATGCAACTGCAAGGCAAACAAACGGGCTGACAACAACTGATCCTGCAACTGCACAGGTACCTCCTCGAGACAGTAGGACGTAAGGACAAAGTCCCCCGTCGGCAACTCTACTGCCAACTCAACAGACTCTCCCGAATTCAACTCTCCAAGGGAGTCTAAAAAGTCCTCAGACACAAAAGAGTGAGAGGCACCGGAATCAAACAAACTCTAGCTGCACAACCAAAAACTGAAACAGTACCTTCCACCAGGTGAGCTGCCTCCGCGTCTGCACGAGTCAAGTGGGTAACACGACCTCTACCTCTGGACCCACCAGAACCTCCAGTCTGCTGACGCTGCTGCACTGGTGCCTGCTGCTGCGGTACACGAGGTAGCAAAGGACAATCTCGTGCCATATGACCCATCTGGTCACACCGGTAACACTGCCCAGCAAAAGTACGCTGTACCTGCTGCGAAGGCTGACCTGTCGGCTGCTGCACACTCCCAACCGACTGCTGCCTCTGCTCTGCCTGCCTCCTATCACGCCGAAACTTCCTCCGAGATCCTGACTTCGCCGACGTCCCAGAAGAAGTGGACGCGTAGAAGTCGTAGTCCTCGGGGTCGTCTGCACAGTATTCTGCTGCTGGCAAGGCTGGGAAGGAACTACCTGCTCTGAACCTCTGCACTCCGAGCACGAGTCCGCAAGGTGTCTGCCTCTAACGCTGCCGCTGTCTGATAGGCCGCATCCAAGTCTGTGACACGAGCAACTATCAGCGCCTGCCTGAGCTCTGGCCTCAAGCCTCTCACGAACTGCTGAGTCCTCAAACCCTCATCTCCCATAATCTGCGGAGCATAACGCCCTAACTCCACAAATCTGGCCCTGTACTGCACCACAGTAGAGTCCCTCTGCAGCAAGTCCAGAAACTGGTACAACCTCTCCGTCCGGACGTAAGTAGGACAGAAGGCTCTCTCAAAGGAAACAACAAACTCCTGCCACGGAATCTGTCTAAGTGGGCGAGACTGAAAAGTAGTCTCCCACTCAGCGGACCACCAAGTCAACGCCTGCGCCTGCAACTGGTAACTGGCTAGCAGCACTCGCTCCTCTGGAACACACTCCATGGAACGAAAAGTCCGCTCCACTGCATCTAGCCAAGCTCGCGCTACATCTGGATCAGGCTGGCCCAAAAACTGAGGAGGCTGAAACTGCAAGAACTCCCTCAACACCCTCCCAGTACCACCCTGGGGTACCGGCGCGTCACGGTGCTGAGCAACAAACTGAGCCATCCCCTCAAGAAAATGAGTCATGTCCAATCCCTGAGCTACCTGGGTGGAGGTGGCGGCGGCGGAACAATACCACTATGCGCATCCTGTGGCAAAGGCTGCGTCTGCTGAGGTGGCGGAGCATCTCCAACCTCCGGACGAGTCGCCTGCTCAGCTACTCCCTCTCTAGGACGTCGCCTAGGTGCCATAGAACTATACACAGAACAAAAATACACACATAAATACACTAACTAACTCCGGACTACATAACTAACTACAGTGCAGCTGTACTCTTTAGACTCTGAGTTAACATGGTAGGCATTTTCTTATATATATCTCATCAGACCAGGCTCTGATACCAAACTGTAACGACCCAGAACCCGCATTACCAGTAACAACCGGTAATCCGAATTCTGACCCGCTAACCCACGAGACAAGCTCGGAAGGGTAGGAATTTAGAGTCCGAGGAGACTATATGTAAGAAGATACACACCATGCAAAGCAGTAAAATTTCACTATATGAACATATCATATACAACCTCAGAGTCTGAGACAAAGTACAGAGTACAGAAGTACAGCAAAAGGTACTACTCACTGCAGCTAGGGAGCACCAACACCGGAGTGGCTAGACTCGCCTGGAACGGGAGTCGACGAAGACCCACCTGAAAGGGAAGGGAGTGAGTCTCAAGAAAGAGACCCAGTAGGGAAAAGTAACCCCACCAGTAACAGTCTAAAGTGCGGAAAGTAAAAACAGAAAGTAAGTACACGTCGCACCACACAAACTGTAAACCACAGCTCAGTAACACACACTCACACACACAGCAAGTAGGACTCAGCTAGGGTCTGTGGCTCGGCGTCCCGTCACCACAGAGGCTCTCAACCCCAGCCACGTGTGCACACTACAGACGCTCTCTCTCGCGTCTGGTCCACGACCGGTTTTTCCCCTACGCTTGACCCTAGCGGTAGAGAAGGGGCTCCACGGAGACCGGCTCAAAACCACCAAAAGGAGTACGCACAGGACAGAGTCGCACTCTATGTCCCGGCTCACTAGCGGAGGACAACCACACGCTAGTCGTCTAGACGGAGTCGCACCCACGCCTAGGTAACACAACAGAAACGGGTACACGGTAACGCAACGCGCGTACAACAGACGGAACACACTCAACGTCTGAAACCCTGTACAGTAGTAAACACCTCGTGCCACAAACAACTACTACTATGCACAGGCGGAGTCACACAATAAGCCTGGCCCATATGTGCTATTAGGGCGGACATCACATGTCAATCGCCTCTAATCACACAGCTAAAGTCTGCTGGGAGACAGGATATAAACGGCCACATCGATTGCCGCCAACATGGGGTAAACGGCAACCCTCATGTCGTTAATAGGAACTAAACGGCAATCGACCTTGTCGTTTAATTCACCCCTGACGATCTCAACGTCAACAGATGTGGACGTTGATATCTTCAGCTCCCCATACCCAGAACTGACCCGAATCAGTCCCAAAAGGGCAGAAATACCAAAAACATTCTGTGATGGAGGGAAACACATCCTCACATCAATTTATACTACCAGAACATCTAAACTAAACATTCTAACACTTAGATTGTCTAATTTACCAAATCCCGGCATGATACAACCCAAACCCTAAACCATAAATTACACATCAATTTGCTTAATTGGGCATGCTGATTTGCTGGGGAGGGTTATAGGGGTTAAGTCCCTACCTCAGAACGCCTTAAGAATCCCCAAACAGCCACCAATCGCGCCGGATCTCCCCAAGACTCCGCGCGAATCACGCCAAAACCTTGCGATTCCCGCCCGATCTAGCAACGCCACACGATCCAGGGGCTTCCCACGAGCTCAAATTACTCAACAGAAGCTACAGAAATCAAGAAAGGCTAAGGTGGAAGGAAGGAGAGAAAAGGAGAAGAAGGAACTCTGCTCTCGGGCTGCCCTATTTCAACATGACTGGTTAGTCGACGTCAACATCAATGGCCGCCAACTGAACCGCCTACAGATTAACGTCCACATAGCTTGTCGCTGAGTTCAATCTCAGACGTCCACATCACTGGACGCTGACTCAGACTTAACGGCAAGCCCTGGCCGTCAACTACACATGACCTCTACAGACCCAATAAGGATCCACTAAAGACCCGAGACCTTACAATATTCGTCCTATTCAGCTATTTGACTTGTTAGAAATGCATGCATTGTCATCATGTCCATATGCATATCTACCTATTTAAATTGTTAATCATGTATATTAGTGCTCATACATTGAGATGTAAATCCTACTGAGCTAGTTCGCTCACCCCTATCATCCTGTCCTTTTCAGGTAGTGATGAGGAACCAGAGGAGTTCGATGGGGCAGGGGAAGAGTGATGAGCACCCGCCATACAAGGAGTTGACAGTTTAGGAATAGATATTTGAGTAGTCTATGTAATAGTGAAACTTGTTCTTAGAGTTTTATTTGATTAATGGACCTTTAGTTGGTTCTTCTTATGTAAGGTTGTAACTAGTGGATTGAAATGGAATAAAGAGTCTTTTGGATAACAATATTATGGTCTCGAATGTGTTGTTATGTTTAATTGTGACTCTGCGCTACTCAACTGTGATACGTCTATTTGTATCATTCACGCATCCCGATATTTATTCCGCTACTAAATATCGAGGCATGACATCGAATGCGACGGCCCTAGTGGCCGCGTTCACATCCTTGATTGCGACATGTCGATGCATCACTTTCTAAATGTGATGCCACCCCCTGTCGCCTTCTGCCCTCCGAACCATGAAGGTTAGTTAGTATGGTTTTGGCCTAATGGGCTACAAGGTAGGCTCCTTGATGTTGGAAAGGTAGAAGAAGATTTAAAATTTTCACATTTTCAAAAGTCCCACATCATGATGGTAGATGTTTTATGCATTTAAAATTTTCATTTGGTTACCGTTCCAATGTAGGCTCCTTTTTATGTGGCCCATTCTAGTTTCAAACGGTTGTTCCACCCTAGCAATTATGCCATGTTCTAGGCCAACCAGAGGTGGATCTATAGTGGGGACCACTGCCCCCACTGAAATTTGGAATTTTTTTTTAATATGGGTTATTACATTTATGGCACCTTACCTTACCAAGATGAGCCCTCCATCCTGAGACAAGCCTTTGCCTTGCTTTCCCACTCATACCCCACCCCACCAGCCCATGCCTCCCCCCCTCCCTTCCATCGGAGAGGAGGGGGAGACCAGCTACACCAAGAATTCTTCCATTTAGGTGTGCTAGCTGATCAAGTGAAAACAAATAAATTTTCTTTCTTCAATTAACTCGCTTCATTGTTTTTTTTTTTTAAGTTATCTGGCGTAGAAGAAGTAATACAGACGACAAGGTCAGTGATGGAGGAGGCCTTGTTGGAGCTCTGCTCCGTCGCCTCCTTCCCCATCAAACTCAACATTGCGGATGTCAATTGCTCCTCCCGTCCTCTGGGCTGAACTCCCTCTCGGCGGTGAGCATCGAGCGACATCATCGACACTGTGGAGGTCAGCGTCGAACTTGTAAGTGTGAAGTTTTGATATATATATATTTTTTATGTAAGTGGTGTTTTTGTGTGCTTTAATTTGGTTCATCTTTCCAAGTTTATGTTTGAGATTATGATTCATAACATCATTCAGTCCAAGTGACAAATACAAAGTTACTTCTTTCAATTGCATCATTTAGTCCAAGAGATTCATTTGCTACTTTTGATAAATCAAAGCTCATTTGATTTGCCCAATTTTATCCATCTGAATTTTCTATGGTGGAGCTTTTGACATTAGATTACCAACATTAGAATTATATTGTGGATGTTCGCTCGGATAATTAATTTTCAGAGTTGGAAGGATTGGTGATCTTTCTAAAAAATTAGTTGAAACAAGGAAGCATATTATATATCCATTGATATACTTACTTTTGAAGTTAGCTCTAATCTTGCCTGTGGCAGCTGTAACAGTGGAAAGAATGTTTTCTGCAATGAATATTATAAAGAATAGATTACGCAATCACATCAGAGATGAATGGTTGACTGATTGTTTAGTTATATATATTGACACAGAAGTGTTTGATAGTGTTGACAATGAATGAATTATACAAAGGTTTTAAAATATGAAGATACGTCAAGGGAAATTGTAAGAACTAGTCAAAAAAGAAATTTTTTTGTGAAGAAAAAGAAAAGGACATTGGTTGTTTTATGAAGTTCTTTGAGAATAGAAATGAAATCATTCTGATAATATTTTTATTTTTAATGTTAATGTTAATATATATATATATATATATATATATATATATATATATGTACCCCTGAAAAAAAATTCTGGATCTGCCATTGGGACAACTTGTATTTCTCCTTAAAAATAGACAAGATCTGGTGCTTCATCACATGGAAACCTCATGAACATTCACAAGAACAAATGGTAGAGAGAGGAGCCCCATGCTTACATATACAACACAAAATTGAATGGAATTAATCCCCTGATCAGAACATGAAAGAAAGCACATCATCATCCTCATATGCGATGGTCACGCCGTGTTTGTACCATTCTTTCCATCTTCCCCTTCTTCCTCTACCTGATAACCATGCATGTGATCTCCATGTCTTATCATCTTAAGAGAAGGCAAGAGATTGATGCCCAGAAGTTCGTCGGTGCTCACGTACATGACCTTAAAGACCTCATACTGGGCATCACTGGAGAGGGGGCTGATGTAGGGGCGGATGTTCTTACGGTAGTTGGAGTTGATGAGCCATGCATAGCAGGAGTCGAGGGACTTCCACACTTGCATGCTTGCCAGCATTGGCTTGTCGAGGCAGCTGAAGCACACGCCGGCGGTGATGCCGTCATTCTTCAAGTAGTAGGACTTGAGAAGAGCGATGCAGGCATAGGAGAGGTCGGCCATGGCCTCGCTCGAGTTTGGTGTCATTGCTGACATCGAGATGGTATCGCCGCTCAGGAACTTGGCGAATGGGCGGCCATCCTTGGACTCCCCCACGTATGACTCGAAGAATCCATAGTCGAGAAGGACAGCCAAGTGAGATACGTTGGCCAGTGCCGATATCTGGGATTTGCATGCAGCATAACAAGATTAGGTGAATGCTTGCGATCGAAGAACATATATATGAACAATATTAGAGCTATCTAATAAAACCATTTTATAATTATCAAATGCAAGTTATAATCCTTCTCCTTGTTCTTTTCCTCCTGGCAATTATGACCATCTAGCAGTACATCAACCCCACCAAGAGCTCATTTCTTTGAAAACACATCATGATAGATCATATATGTGTACACTAATTCGGAATGGTCTAATAGTTAACTTTCCATATACATCAAGAGTTGTGAGGACTAAGATTCAAATCTTATGGGAGTAATTTTTTTTTAAAAAAGTAAAGATAATGAAATAAACTAGTTCCCAACCAAAAAAATATTCCGATAGATCAACGTGCACATTACGTATCAGACAGCTTCTCGGAGTTTTCACTCTTGGAATACAGTAGCTTAAACATGCAGTGGTGGATGGCTATTAAGTCGATTTCAGCTCCTTGAGTTAATTCTAATTAAGAGTTTCTCCAAATAGACTCTAAAATTATGTTTGGTATTAAAATAGACCCATAGAATAGAGATATATATCCTCAAAATTTTGAAGGTATCTTGAACATTGATCTATCCTAATACCAAACAAAGTGTAAATTTCGTAACGTGTTTGGTGCAACTTCCTGTGGCACTTTTCCGTCTTTTATAACCATTGGTTCCTCCACTGTGAAGAATTAATGTGTCAATTTACATCGTAACTATAGAAATTATAATTCATTCAGACTTTGTAGATTGGGGGGGGGGGGGGAATAGGTGGTCGGATAGTGTAGCTGTCAACACTTAATTATACCCGCGAATGCTACTTTATAAATCTTATGTTGAAAATACAAACTCTGTAACTTCCCCAATTGAAGGCTTTCCTAACCCTGCAACAAGTGGAAATAATCGTAGCCAGTTTAATTTGGACACTTGCAGAGGTTAATTTCTCTCTGTAGCAACTGACTTAGTGGTAATCAAACATAAACAATTTGCAAAATCCTCCTAATTAAGACAATGGCACCGGAATTTGTGGCAACTTAATTTAAAAAGACTTACGACATGTCCTGTACATGTGCGGACGGTAGTAGATATATATCCGCCCTTTTAATTTATTTGTGCCTAGGATCGAATGTGGAACAGACATATTTCTCTAATTTAAAAGAATGGGTCGAGAAGCCGCAGCAGTGTGAACATGGCCGATACTTAACCCTTCCCCCTTCATTCGTGCTCATAAGAACATTATTTCAGCAGTTATATATCATCAGAAAATTACTTCAGTGTGGCTTCCCGTACGTAGGGTGGGACTCCATTCCCAAGGAGGTTTAAAAGCATCGCGGAAAACATAAGCAGCATATGAAAAGATTACCAGGTGGTCACTGAGCATCCTCCTCTGCAGATCGGGCCTCCTTATCCATGCGCCATACCAGACGATCTGGATATCAATTTGGAGAAGAATTAAAAAAAAAAAAAACAGTCCGTCATCTCAAGTATACTAGGCCGTAGTTGATATGATAGAGAGCAAGAACGAGCTAGGGAAAATCAAAGGGATTCTTAATTAATCACCATGCATCTAGATTTTTTTTTAATCACGTAAACAATATATCTTCGTTAAAGCAAGTACTGGAAGAAGCACGCATATCCTGCGGGCTTCATAAATATCCATGAGTTACCATGTTGCCATGGATGGTCTTGAAGATGGAGCTGTAGATGCAGCCGAGGTCCTCGGTGAAGAAGGAGAAGAGCTTTAGTGCGTCGAGGAGGTCGTCGGCGGAGACGTCGACGTGCCGGAAGATGAAGAAGCTGAGTTGCAGATCCTTGTTGCTGAAGGGCACGAAACAAGGCATGGCGCCGTCCACCACGGCAGTAGCTAGCTAGGTTAACTGCCCCACTTCCCGACTACAGAAATCCAACGGAACTTAATTTCCAGCAGGGAGTCCTCTTCCTGACCCTGTGAGCTAGCACACGGGGGAGAGAGAGAGAGAGAGAGAGCGAGGTGGAGCTGCCTAGCTATGCTGTTGCGCCTGAGGGGGATGGAAGGGGTTAAGAGGGTGGGCGATGAAAGGGGGGGCGGCTGACTAGTTTGAAGTTTCGGGTCAAAATTGGCCACGGCGGGGTGGAGGGGACTAGTACTTCTGGTGGCGGCGTTTTGAAGATGCTGAGACGCATATAGAAGACCTTGGACACGAAGACGGCGGAGAGGTTTTCTAAAGCTGAACAGGTCCAACCTGTGGACCAGGCCTGTCTGCATGTTTGAACGCCCTCAGACCTTCCAAGGACACCCATCAATCTGATCTTTAAAAAACCAAAAAAAAAAGTGATTTTGAGTTCAGAGTTCGAAAGAATAGAATTTTCAGTCTGGTTATTTATTTGACATTTAAACATTATTTGGGTTTAACATTTTTATATAACCATTTGGTTTACTTAATCTATTTATTTGGCGTTAAATTATATAACCCTATGATTTAGTACTGGATACATATGCATATCCTTCAATTTCTTGAACTATCAAAAATATCCCTCAATATGTTCAAGGATTTTATCACACTCTTGCCATGATTTAACTGCATTTTACATGTTAAACTACTGTCGAATCTATCGTCAAAATTAGACTGATAATGACAGCATGATGAGATCACATGTGTTAAGAATGTATATTTTAAAACAATTAGTGTTTCTCATAAGAGAAATACATACGTACTGCAAGACTGGTCTTGCAATAAGAATGTTGTACATTGCAATACTATATATAGTTTTGTATTGGCTAATTAATAGAGAAAAAGAGAGAAGCGGGTCTTATCAAACCCTCTAAACTAATAACAAAATTGATCTTGTAATTCACATCACATTTATTTGCAAGGGTTAATTTTGATAAGTATTTCTCTTATCATGGCACTTTCTTATTTATAAGAATCAAAAGTGTGTAATTGCAGTCAACGGCGGGGAGGGAGAAATATAGTAATCTAGCACCAGACCCTTCACACTATGAATAGAGAAATTTAGTTATTTATAGAAGTTATTTATAGTAATCTTGCACCAATCACCAGACGCCACCCTCCAAAGAAATTTGGCAATTCACAGATATATATATATATATATATATATATATATACTAGTTGAAAATCCGTGAGATGTACGACAACTGTTTATAAAACATAGTAAAAAAAATATGAAGATGAATAGAACATCCAAGGAAGATTGAATAGTATGAGAAAATAGGAATATATAATAAAGACTTTCTGTTCGTGCAAAAGTAGTAATTCTTAGGTAGAAAAAAAACATTAGATATTGAAATAAAAATGATAATGGACACTTATTTTAAAAATTGTAATTTTCTATGTAATACCAACATGAAATCATGGGAGAGGAAAAAAAGACAAGGATGATGTTAGAATAATATGAAGTGTTTAAGATAATGAAATAGAGAATATAAACTCACTGTACCTACGTAGCTACAGTAACATACACTGTAGCTACATTACATAGTTACAGTTCTTTAGGTGAATATTTTGTTTCAAATATTATTTGTAAAGATGTATAATATCATTGAATGGAACATAGTAAAAAAATTAACTCTAATAGAACAATCTATACTATTATATTAAAACTTAGTAATTAACATAATTACTAATAATATTAATAATTAAAATAATCTTAAAATAATATTAACAATTATTCAACATATGATTGTACAAAGCATGAATAAGAGTATTTAAAACAAAATTACAAAACCTCTAATACAATTGTTTCCTAAAGTCTTCATATATGCTTTCAGATTGTAATGTATATGACAAACTGAAATCTAGAGAAGAAAAAGACATAGAAAGATTCTTGACAGGTAAAGATTAATACATGCATTTGTGATGTATCGCTGCAAACATGAAAGCAATACATTTTCAAAAATATGGTATAAACGACATATGCACGTTGCATTGCCTTGGAACTCGGGTGTTACTTTAATGGGGTTTTGACCACCGACCTGGAAACAATGGAGAAGGTGGGGTTCGCTCAGCACTGCGGAGGTGGCGCAATGGGGGCTGAGAGGGCGACCGGACAGCGGGGCCGACGCGGGGAACGACGATGCCTGCAGATGCTGGCTCGCAGGCGAGCGGGGTCGGCAAACGTGGACGGGGCGGAGCGCACGGTTGCTAAGGTGTGCACGGTCGACGGCGCCGGCGGTGCGCTGGCGAGCAGCACGGCGACGACGTGCGGGCTCACGGCGGGGCAGGCGTGCGGGCTCGCGGCAGGACTGCGTGCTGGGGCCGAAGAGGGCGACGTGGCGAGTAGCACAGCAGAGGGTTGCGGTTCTACTGTCCCTACCAGGGCTTTTCACACTACTGTCGAGGTAGGCGAAGAAGGGGGGCAAAAGACACAAAGTCGGCACTGTCGGTTGTTGCTCTGCACGAAGTGTCGGGTGTCCTCTGCATGCTTCAACGAAGACTACATAGAAAGCAACCCAAGGAAGGCACAAAGGAAGGGGGGAGGGGATCGCAAATGAGGATGGGCTGCTTCGCCTCAAATGAGACTTGAAGAATGCTTCTCCGAGAACAATCGCGGTAGTAGAAGGAGGACGACGAGAAAGTCTGACTCCTAACACTATTGATACGGGTCGTCACCTGCCGATCTACTGATGAACACTTGGAAAACTAGGAACGTCGGCAGGTCTCTGAGCATAAGCTCTGTCCGATCTGCATCCGACCAAATGGAATCAAGGGTGTTTTCCGGGAAGTGTACGTCGTCAATAGTATTACGCCTTCTGAGGCGACTCCTAGTCTGTTGATTGCAGAGAGGCCCACGTGATCAAGACAAATCCATTCGCAGCTGATTAGTCGGGAAATGATTGGCTGGACTTATTCCATTCAGACTAAGATTGGAAGGGCCATTGAATCACGAGCCAGGTACACGCTGACTGCCTGGCACGCCCATAATGGGAAGTTCCAGTAACGGCAAGGCCCGAGGATCGTGGCTGTGGGTCGCACCACGATAGCTGGACCGAAGTATCTGGAACCCCTCCAACCGTACCTACCACCCATAACTCCATCTCGCGAGATTCTAGGATGAGGCCGTGGGCACGTCCACAAGTCACCACCGGCGATCCAGCCCGCTGGGTCCCTATAAAAGGGAGAGACACCCCGCACAAAAAAGGTACGCTATTCCCAGTATAGAAACTCTCTTGCGCCGACCTCCTGATCTGACTTGAGCATCGGAGTCTTTCCCCACCAAGGTCCCTCGGTGGTTTTGCAGGTCGGAGCTCGGTCTCGCCAGCACCAACGTGTCTCCATCGCCCCTTGGATCCCACCTTGTTTGGTTTAGGTCGAACCTACTTGCTCCAGTAGCAACATTTGACACCATCTGTGGGAACCTCGTACGAAAAGCTTCTCTCAATGGCACCCAAGGGAAAGGTGGCTGCTCGTTCAAGCCGACGTCCAACGGGCAGCACCTATCATTTCGACACCAGCCCCGCCACAGGTCATCACTCACCCAGTGACCCAACCAGTGGCCGTAGAGCATGGGGTAACAAGGACCGAGGTCGCCGACCACTTCTCGGCCGAGTCAACACTAGCCTCAGCGAGTGTGCTGCCCTTCGATCCTCGGTGGATGGACGACCTGCAGGAGATGAACAGGAAGATAAAGGCCTTACAGCGCGGTACCCATGCCCCTTCGGTGGCGACGCTCCTAACCACCTCACCGTTTGTGGAGGAGATAACCTTGGCATCCATCCCAGCAAAGTTGCAGCTCCCTAAGTTCCGTCGTTACAATGGGACAACGAACCCTATTCATCACCTCGACCATTTCCAGGGGCAGGTCGAGATGGTAAATATTATTGATGCTTTAAGATGTCACGCTTTTATGTCTACGTTGGACGATGCAGCTTTGCAGTGGTTCAAAGCACTCCCAGCTCGGTCAATCGTCAGCTTCACCGACCTAGCGCAGCACTTCCTGGACCACTTTTACAATATGGTACAGCATTCTTTATGCACCGACGACCTATGGCTCATCGCGCAGAAAGAGGGGGAGATGTTCCGAGACTACGCAAAGAGGTTCCAGCTCGAGGTCATGAAGGTGGTAGATCTGGACATGAGGACGGCGGTCAACATCCTGACGAGGGTGTGCTCCAATGCTCTGTTCGTGGCCTCCATCGCCAAAAAATTGCCTGTGAGTCTCTCCGACCTCCTCTCTAGAATGCAGAAGTACGTGAGGCTGGAATCAACCCTCGGAGCCGCTGGAAGGCTCGGACGACTGGCTGAGCAAGGATCTGCAAGTACGGAGCCGACCGCAAAGAAGCTGAGAAAGGAGGAGTCGCGTGGAGAAAGGCGACGTGACACAGATCGCCGACAAGACTCTGATCGTCGCCCTGATGAGTTTCGGAGCGTCAGAGACCTTCCCCGCTTCAGGAGGTTGCCATCCGAGATCCTCCCCATCATCAAGAAGCTTCTGGTGTTCAGGCGAGCAGAGTCGATGATAAGGCCACCATCCAGACGTGGGGCCAACCTTTACTGCGAGGACCACAAGGAGTTCGGCCACCTTTACTGACCAGTGCAGAAGCCACAAGATGGAGATCTCAGAGATGTTGCGACGGGGAATCATCAGGAATGATGTCGTCGATGGAAAGATGAAGGCACGCACCCCAAAGGACACCAATGGAGCAGTTGAAGGAAAAGGGGCCATCCTAGTCCTCGCGAGCGGCTTGGCAAGCGGCGGCGACAGCGGGGGAAAGAGGAAGGCATACGCGTCGGCAGTTAACCTTGGCTCGAGCAGACCAGCACTAGGGGCCGGGGGGAGTTATCACCTTTTCCGACGAGGATGTGGTCGGCCTAAGTCTCCCCCACGATGACGCGCTGGTTATCCATGCCGACGTCGATGGGTATGATGCTCATCGTTTCCTCGTAGATAATGGAGTTGCTCCTGATGCCCTTTTTTATGACTGTTTTGTGAAAATGACCAACTTGAGCACGGAGCTCAAACCAATCACTACTCCACTTTTTGGGTTCAACGGGGCGCCCGTGAACGCCGAGGGGTCTATCAAATTAAAAGTAACGTTAGGCACCCGACCACGTCATGTAACAGTTGAGGTCAACTTTCTTGTTGTTAAAGTAAAATCAGCCTACAACGCGATCTTCGGTCGGGGCCTATTGGGAAAATTAGGAGGAGTCCCTTCAACTTACCATCAAAAGTTGAAGTTCCCGACCCCTGGCGGGATAGACGAGGTTGTGGGCAACCAGACCGAGGCTCGACAATGTTATGTGAATTCCATTAAGGCAAAAGAACCAGTAGTTCCTGAGTACGAGCCTATTTTTGATGACAAAACTGAAAGGCATGAGCCAGTAGAGAAAATAAAGCAAATAGAAATGGAAAAGGGAGCCGTCATTGTTGGCGCCGAGCTCAAAGAAATGGAAGCGGATGTAGTGGATTTCCTCTGAAAGAGCGGCGACATGTTCACCTGGTCGGATGACGATCTGCCAGGAATCGATCCGGGGATCATTCAGCACCACCTGAACGTGAACCCTGAGGTCCGACCAGTTCGGCAGAAGAAGCAACCTTTATCGACAGATCGGCAAGAGGCAGTCGACAACAACTTGGCGAAGTACCTACGTGCCAGAACGGTCAGAGATGCCTTCTACCCCGAGTGGGTCGCAAACGTCGTCCTCGTGCGGAAGACAAATGGAAAGTGGCGTATGTGCGTAGACTTCACCGACCTGAACAAGGTATGCCCAAAGGATAGCTTTCCGCTCCCTCGCATCAATCAGCTCGTTGATTCTACTGCAGGGCACGAGCTCCTAAGCTTCCTCGATGCATACTCTGGGTACCACTAGATCAGAATGGCACCTGAAGATGAGGAAAATACGTCCTTCACCACGGAGAAAGGTCTGTATTGCTTCACCCGAATGCCGTTTGGATTGAAAAATGCAGGGGCGACATACTATAGGCTAGTTAACATGATGTTCAAAGAGCAAATCGAGAAGAGGATGGAAATCTACATCGACGATATGTTGGTGAAGAGCCGAAAGGCCGAGGACCACGTCCGAGACTTGGCCGAGACATTCGATGTACTTCGATGGTACGGGATGAAGCTGAAGCCCGAGAAGTGTGTCTTCGGCATGCAAGCCGGGAAATTCCTTGGCTACCTCGTTTCTAGCCGAGGAATCGATGTCAACCCCAATAAGGTGCAGGAAATCATCGACATGACGGCCCCAAGGACGGTGAAGGAAGTGTAAAGGCTCAACGGCAGGATAACTACCCTAAGCAGGTTCATGTCCAGGTCGGCGGAACATTGTAGACCCTTCTTGGAAGTGCTGAGGAAGGGGTAGTTTGAGTGGACCGAGGAGTGCCAGAAGGCGTTCGACAAGCTGAAGGCACATCTGACCCATGTTCCAACATTGAGCAAGCCTATGGTCAGAGAAGAGTTGTTGCTATACCTTTCAACAATAGCTTATTCAATCAGCTCGGTGCTCGTGCGAGAGGAAAACAGGAACCACCTCCTAGTGTATTATACCAGCAAGGCTCTGCGAGGAGCCGAGCAGTGCTATTCCGACCTAGAAAAGGTCGGGTACGCACTTCTGATGGCCGCGCAATGACTCCGTCCATACTTCTAGGCACACAAGATCGTCGTTCTCACTGATGTCCCTATTAAGCAAGTTCTCAGCCGACCCGAGGCCTTGGGAAGGTTGGCAAAATGGGCTATCGAGCTCGTGGAGTTCGACATTTCATTCAGGCCTCAGGTCACCATCAAGGCTCAGGCTCTTGCCAACTTCATCTCAGAAGGGATGGCAAGGACGCCCCAAGAAGAGGAAATTGGCATTGGAGGGTGGAAAGTCTTTGTCGATGGAGCTTCAAACTCACAAGGCAGTGGCGCAGGGGTCGTCCTCCACTCACTCGATGGCCTCGTTTTAAGGTACACTATTTGTTTCGGCTTCAATGCTTCTAATAATTTGTCCGAGTACGAGGCAGTTATCTCAGGGATCAAGATGGCCAAGTCCCTCAGAGTAACGAAAATCCTCATCTACAGTGACTCCCAACTAGTCGTCAGCCAAGTTTCGCAAGAATTCAAAGCAAAGGAAGCTAAGCTCGCTTCTTACATGGCCGAGGTCCAGAGGCTGATGGTAGAGTTCGAGTCTGCCAAGCTGTTGAAGATACCAAGGGCCGAGAACTCCCAAGCCGACACTCTATCCAAATACGCGTCGTCCTCAGGGGAATTGGAGTCATCCGTACTAGTAGAAGAGCTCCGCGAGCCATCTATAGGATCCACCGAAGTGTTGTGTGCCGAAACCGGGCCGACGTGGATGACCCCGCTGGTGGAGTTCCTCAGAAGCGGACTGCTACCAGATGATCGAGAAGAAGCTGCGAATACGAGAAGGCGAGTGGCGAGGTTCTTTCTGATCGGCAACGACTTGTACCGGAGAGGGTTCAGCTATCCACACCTTCGGTGCGTGAGCCCAAGCCAAGCTGAGGAGATCATCAGCGAGGTGCATGAGGGGACATGCGGGAGTCATGTAGGTCCTTGGTCCCTTGTCCGAAGAATAACCCGACAGGGTTATTGGCGGCCGACCATGTTGAAAGACGCCGAGTGGTACTTAAAGAGTTGCCGACAGTGTCAGCTGTTCGGCAGGATTGACCGACAGCCACCCTCGGAGCTCATGCCGATAACCGCCCCGTGGCCATTCTCCTAGTGGGGAATGGACATCTTAGGTCCGTTCCCTCCATCGATGGGCCAACAGAAGTTCATCATCGTCGGAGTCGACTACTTCACCAAGTGGGTCGAGGTCGAGCCGTTAGCAAAAATCACAGATGCTAACGCCTAGGGTTTTGTGTGGAAGAATATTATGTGCAGGTTCAGCTTTCCCCGAGCAATCATCACCGACAACGGCAAGCAGTTCGACAACACTAAATTCCGCCGCAATTGTGAAATACTCAGAGTGAACCATCGGTTCTCCTCGGTCTCTCATCCTCAGTCTAATGGACTAGCCGAGGTTAATAATTGGACCATCCTAGATGGATTGAAGAAGAGACTACACGATCACAAGGCCAGATGGGCCGATGAGCTTCCTCATATTTTGTGGGCTTACCGGACGACGCCTCGAGAAGCCACCAAAGAATCCCCCTTTGCACTTGCTTTTGGGGTAGAGGCTGTGACTCCTGTGGAGATGCTTGTACCATCTGGAAGAGTCCTCAGATTCGACCACGAGAACAATGAGAGCGCGCTGCGCGCCGAGCTGGATTTGATCGAGGAGTGACGAAGTGATGCGTTGGCGAGGATGGAAACTTACCAACGAAGGGTGAAGAGGAGTTTCGACGCAAGCAACAGACCTCAGCGCTTCGGCGCACGAAGCCTTGTCCTACGAAAACTTGCCATCTTCGACCCAAAGTCAGCTGGTGGCAAGCTCTCGGCCAGTTGGGAAGGCCCGTACAGAGTCGTCGAAGATCTCGGCCATGGAGCTTATCGGCTAGCCGACCTCAGTGGGTCGGCCATACCAAGGACATGGAATGTCGAACACCGCCAAGGTTATTATCCTTGAAACTTGTAAACAAGGTCGCTTCGACACTCTACTTGTAAACGAGGTCTCTTCGACACTCTACTTGTAAACGAGGTCGCTTTGGCACTCTGTTTTTAAACGAGGTCGCTCCGGGCACTCTTATAAATGAGGTCATCACAACGTGTTGCATGATGAACGAACGACAAATCAGACTGCGGACTAAAAGGTGGATGCCTTGATGAGGAAAGCAAGGTTACATTTCTTCTCGGCAATAGGCCCGAGGAATACAAAAAGGTACATATTTTCCTGAACCGACCAACTCAGTTGGGGGCAGGCTAATCCTCGGCAACAACCTTCTCGGCCACCTCCGAAATGGTCTTTTCGGCAGCAATGGATAACGCTTCGTCCACGATCGCGGCCACCTCTGCATCTTCATCGTCGCCTTTATCATGTCTGGCTGAGAGCTCAGCTTCGGACAAGTCGAGGTCGGGGTACAACTCCTTCACCCGGTCAAAACAAGCGACTTCTTCTTCAGGCTCATCGGACACCCGATATTCCTCGATCGCCTTCTCCCGCTCGTCGAACACGAGCTGCGCCGTCTGCTCCTTTGTTTTTTGTGGGCCTGGATCTCAGCAGAAAGCACCATCTTCTCGGCTAGGAGTGCATCATTCTCAGATTGCAAGGCTGCTCGGAGCTCATCTTCAACCTTCTTCGCTTCCTCCGCCTCCTTTAGTCGGAGGGCCCTCTCGGAGGAAGTCCTCTCGTCAGCTTCGGCAAGCTTCTTATCAGAGGATACCCTCTTCACCTCGGCCCGGTGTATAAATGCCTCAAATGTAGACATTTGGCTTAGGATTGACGAGTAGAAGTCGACGACCAGCCTGCGTGAAGGCTTGTTAAGGGCATCCGCTTTTAGCTCGGCAGGAAGGGCTTGGTGGCCCCAATCAACCGGGTCCATTTGAACGTGGGCCTGTGCCGACGACGAGGGGATAGGTGTCGGAGATGACGTCATGGGCTGAGGGCGCTTCGCTGGCCTCTCCTCTCGCTCCAGTCGGGAAACGGGGGCCGAGCCGTGCTCATGAGCTTCTTCCAGCTGGTCCGCAGACCGGGCCTCTTCGGGACCGCGAGGGCGCTTCTTTGGACGAGATGCGACCTTTTTGCCCCTCGAGAGCACTTTGCCACGCGCCAGCTCAGAAAGAGAGGGCCCCTTCCGTGCCGTGGGAGCCGAGGAAATGCCCTTGTCGGCCATTGCTGTCAAGAAAGAAAATGTTAGGACCGTTAGGCTTATAAACAAACCGAGGAGTCTGACGAAGGGATGATGACCTTTTGTGCCTTCGGCGATCAGCTCGAACAGCTTCTCGGATGGTTCAAAAAGGTCGGGCTTCTCCACCGATTGTAGAAACGTAAAGTCTGAGAGCTAGGGCGCACTAAGCTTCGGAGATCCAAACGCCTTGCTTCGGATATCAATTTCCGACCACGTGATCAGGAAAGGCCAGCCCGAGGGGCAATAGATAAAGACAAAGTTTCTTTTCCAGTTATGAACAGAGGTCGGAAGTCGGCCGAGGATTTGCTGACCAGTTCTGGCCGAGAAGTATGGCCAATCACCAAATGGCTTGATGGAAAAACAATAGAAGAAAAGGCGCAGGGTTAGAGGGACCCCTGTCGAGATACAGACCACTAGAAAGCCGACAATCGACCGCCAGGAATTAGGGGTCAATTGCGAAGGAGCGATTCCTAGCTCCAGGAGTAGGAAAACGATGAAAGGATGGAAGGGGAATCGTAAGCCCACTCAGATCTCTTCGGAATAGATACAGACCCCCCCCTCTCCATGACATGGTGAGCTCGAAGTTGTCGATTGGAGAAGATGACAGCATCGGCAGGAAGAGAGAGCCCTGGGTGGCTCTCTATCTAGCGAAATGTATCAGAAGTAGTCTCACACCTCGCCTCGGCCACGTTGTCGGCTTGACAACGAGCGCCAGAGGTATGGGCCGAAGGTATTCGAGGAACATAGTTGTCGGGGTCGACCTCCAGGACAAATGAGTCCTCGACGGGGCTCGACACCAAGGTGTCAGGGTCCTGAGCAGGGATGGAAGGATTCTCACTGGTGATCCTATCACTATCGGGTGAAGAGGTAGAAGACGAAGAAGAACCCCTGGGAGAAGAATGAGTAGGCGAGGAACTCATTGCTTACCTCAGAAGGAAGCAAGCAGAGGCGAGCAGGCGGGATTCTCTAATCGAAGGGCGTCGGATCGTCGGCAAACGTCGGTAGGTCACTCATAAGCTGCTCGTGCGAAAGTAGAAGGTGGTCTTTTGAGCAGCAACCCCGACTATTTATAGGCCCAAGGCGGCCAATTTGATTGGACGATCGGAAGGATATCGAGGATCCCTCACGGACGAGATCTCACCACGTGTCGAAAGGCGATCGATCAGAAAAAGATCACCCAGATCCGTAAAGTTTCTAACCATCGAGGAGCGCCATCATTAGCGGAGGAGTCGAGGCGGTGACGCAAAGTTCGCCGTCCCAGTGCTGCCATTATGGCAGGCAGGTACGTTACCTGATGAGACCTCTGACGCCATTATGGCAGGTATGTTATGCAATGAGACCGCGCCTGGCAGGGCGGTGTTGCTATAATGAAGATTCGTCCTGATCCAACAATCTCTGTCACTGGTAGTATGGGTTGTTCACGTTCTAACGGGAAATCGAGTGACGAAAAGCCGATGAGTTATAGAGTGGCTTCTCCTCGACCCAAGTGTTCATCTCAAGGAGAACCCGGGGGGCCAGTGATACGGGTCGTCACCTGTTGATCTACCGATGAACACTCGGCAAACTAGGAACGTCGGCAGGTCTCCGAGCATAAGCTTTGTCCGACCTGCGTCTGACCAAACGAAATCAAAGGTGTTTTCCGAGAATAGTACGTCGGCGATAGTATTACGCCTTCCGAGGTGACTCCCAGTCTGTTGATTGCAGAGAGGCCCACGTGATCAAGACAAATCCATTCGCAGCTGATTAGTCGGGAAATGATTGGCTGGACTTATTCCATTCAGACTAATATTGGAAGGGCCCATGAATCACGAGCCACGTACATGCTGACTGCCTGGCACGCCCATAATGGGAAGTTCTAGTAACGGCAAGGCCGGAGGATCGTGGTTGTGGGTCACACCATGATAGCCGGCCCGAAGTATCCGGAACCCCTCCAACTGTACCTGCAACCCATAACTCCATCTCGCGAGATTCTGGGAAGATGCCGTGGGCACGTCCACAAGTCACCATCGGCGATCTAGCCCGCTGGGTCCCTATAAAAGGGAGAGACACCTCGCACGAAAAAGGCACACTATTCCCAGCACAAAAACTCTCTTGCGCCGACCTCCTGATCTGACTTGAGCGTCGGAGTCTTTCCCCACCAAGGTCCCTCGGTGGTTTTGCAGGTCAGATCTCGGTCTCGCTAGCACCAACATGTCGCCATCGCCCCTTGGATCCCACCTTGTTCAGTTTAGGCCGAACCTACTTGCTCCAGTAGCAACAACTATCTTCACCGGGAATGCAGGGCCAAGTATAGGAAGGCAAAAATTGAGTTCTTAAAAAAATTATGTACCGCCATGTTTTGACATTGTTTGAGACTTGCCATGTTGCAATTATCTTACCCGGTGTAGCAAGATTTCTTCACTGGTTTAGGTGGCAATTCAAAGTAAGAGATTGTTTACCCGGATTCTACTTAAATGCATGTCATTTCCTAGTTTAGGAGTATAAATAGAATTTTTGAAATATAAGTATCATGGTACTAATTTAAGTAGGTGAATAATTCATCTTTAAAAGTTGTTTTAAATTTTGAATTTTTAGGGCAATGTTTAGGCTTCTGTATTTCTATTTTTATATCAAGAAAGTTTAGGTGGGAATTAGAGTGTCCCAGTGTTGCCACGTGGCAGCACCAAGACTGAGAAATATTATATATATATATATATATATATATATATATATATACAGCACCAAGACTGAGAAATATTATAGTAGTATATATATATTCTAGCTCCATGCCCGTACCTCACACAAAAAATGTCACAAAATTTGAATAAATAGATTTTAAAATTAATATAAGTTACATGATATCTATTGAGAATAAAAGTAAATTGGAATAATTTCCAGTATAAGGGTTCTCTTAGAAAAATACTAAAATAACTATTATAGAGTTTAAGACATAATCTAAAATTTTCAAAAAAAATATAAACAAACCAAAGTTCACATGATAATTTAATTAAAATATTTAAACTCCCAATATTTCAAACAAAAAATCACAACTATGAATTTAATCTTTCTCATTTTTTATTTGCTTTCACTGGTACATGAAAGTTTTGTTCACAATCATAGTCTAAAGTTGTAACATCACAATTTTGGGAGACCCCATTGTGTATATTTTAAAATAAAATAATTAAAAAAAAATTAAGTTGGTTTATCTTCTTTGTAAATGATTTTTAAGATCTACCTTCATAAGCAATTAATTAGTTCTGAGCATTATTAGTGGTTCACAACATTTCTTGCCCATAATCATTTTATTATGGGAGTCGATTCTCTCAGCTTTGGTTTGAGAATCGATCATCTCAATAGGTTTTGAGAGTTGATTCTTAGAGTTAGGTTTTGAGAGTCAATTGTAGAAGTTAGGTTATGAGAGTCAATTCTCTTAGTCATGGTTTGAGAGTTGATTTGAGTTCTGAGAGAGTTCATTTCAAAGTTAATTTTTTTAGTTGTGAGTGAGAGTTAATTTGAGAGTTGATTTTTTAAGATGTGAGTGAGAGTTGATTTTTTGAGTTGTGAGTGAGAGTTGATTTGAGAGTTAATTTTTTGAGTTGTGAGTGAGAGTTGATTTTTTGAGTTGTGAGTGAAAGTTGATTTGAGAATATATTTTTTGAGTTAAGTGAGCTGATTTAAGAATTGATTTTCTGAGTTGTGAGTGAGAGTTGACTTTCTTAGTTGCAAGAGTTGATTTGAGAATTTCCAGACTAGTGATCAGCACCGACCCTAAGTTGCTCTGCATTCCCAGCTCTAAGCACCACTTTGCATGCTGCTTGTCGCCATGGCCAATGTTGACAGTCTCCCAGTACCACTTCTAGAGATTGCCGTTGGAGTTGAAGGCATCTATGGTGGGATAGTAGGCATCGATGTAGGTTTTTGTCACGTCCCAAGAATTACGCAGCAGAAATATTAGATTAAATCGATATTCCAAGACATGAGCAGTCGGCAAATAAATCTCTAGTTAGTAAGCATTAGATTTGCATCAACACAAATATAAGGGCCCACATAATGAACACAACTAAGCTTTCATTTGATATCTCATTAATGTCAAATACAACTCCATTAATTTCAACTAATAATGACTCAAGAAAAGGAAAAATTACAAAAGATTATACTACCTCACTACCTACTACATCAATCTAGCTCTCAAATTTAACTACTGGTAATTACTATGGTTGGGATACACTCTTCACTCAGACGCATTCCCATCCATGTCCTGGCCTTCATCTTCCACGTCAATGTCACCTAAGATGTTAAGAAACAGATAATGAGCAAACTAGCCCAGTATGATTTATATCTCAATGTGCGGACAATGATAAAAGTGATTAACATTTTAAGAACTAGGTAAACACGATTATCAAGATATGCATGAACGATAAATCTAATCAAATACGATATGTGAGCAAGATAGATTGAACAAGAGTGATTGAACAAGACCTAGAATAAGGTAACAAGCAAGATCTAGTAGTAAAGCAATATGTACAAGCACGCAGGATATCAATATTTTGCAAGAACGCAGGATGCCCATACCACACAAGCAAGCAAGCATGCATGAGCAAGAACTTTTAACATGTAATAGTAATCAGTCACGATGCCACAATGTGCACTAAGGATCTATGCCACCTTGGAATACACACTATGAACACGCGTATGTGGTTATGTATCTAGCATTCAACACACAAGTACTCCCAGTGCAGATGCAATGCCAGTAATCATTATGCCCCATGGTTAACAGTATATTTCCGACTCTCTGTCGATGGGGCTAGATTGGAGCCCTTGGACACTCGCCGTGCCCGATACACATCTCACTATTTCAAATGTAGATGCCCATAGTCAATCATGGCCAATAACAAGAGTTTTAAGAAGTATACATTTCAATATCATGTTCATAATGATTACGAGAAAGATAAGTCATGTGACATGATTTCATGATAACAATAGTCAAGAGAGAATTTTTGCAGCATAACGGTGCAATTTACACTTTGAGTTAAATATTTACTTAAATAGCTTGGTTTTATTATTGTAAAGCCACACTCACGAGAAAGAGACGAGAAAGAAAGTGCACGTTATCTCCAGCGAACTTCAATGGTATAATCAACTCGGTCTTTATAAGGAAATCCACAGAGTACAGAGACTTATAGAGGTGTTGTTGGAAAGGTCCCTAGTCTACCAGAACGGAATGTACACTAGAGAGTTTCCAATCCCCCAAGAAAGGGCTGCCTATTTGTGCAATGTGTAGTGTAGAACATGCCTCAAGATATCACAATCCACCTGTTTAAAACAAACGGAAAGCAAGTAACATGAAGACACAATATAGAACATGTAATTATATCAACAAGCTTTTTAAGTGTTTTAACATGATAAACTTTCAGTTTAATAAGCTAGATCATCAAGATGATTATAACAATCTCAAGAAGAATGGATCATGTAATTAAGAACAATAGAATAGATTTTCAGGTTCATTAAGACTTTTAAATGGGTTGACAGTTTTTAGGTCACTAGACAGACTGGACAATGCTTCTAAATTAATCAAGTCATTCAAGACATGCAATATAGACTGTCTAGAAGGTCTTGGGTTGGCTTTAGAAATCGCGACAGTTATAGACGTCGTGTATTTATAAGGTTTATATAGTGAAAAATTGAGTATTGGATGGCACGGTTTAGGTCGACGCTATTATATGAAAGCTGTCATCAGTCGAAGCAAGGGAGCAATCAATATCTTAAAATGCAATGGTTTGAATAGTCGCCTTCTCCTAAAATTGCGGCGGTTAAGAACGTCGCTATTTACATGCATTTTCAAAAGTCAAATATAAAAATTGCACAAGAATCGAAGGCGGGAAAATGATTGAAATAGCGACGGTTCAACCAGTCACCAATCAGAAGGACATTGAAAACCACGCGCACATAGTTTGATGCAATCAGATCTTGTCAAAATGGTTATGAATCGCGACGATATGAACGGTCACTATTCAATAAAACGAGATGGTCAAGGTTGTCACGAAAAGTCTCTATAATCGGCGACGTCTGGTTCCGTCGCGGATTAAGGTACTAGCCCGAAAATGCAGAAATCGACTTAGGTCTTCTTATTTGATCTATAACTCACTATATAGGGTTCCTTGGACAAAACTCTAAACATGAAAGTTGTAGAGGACAAAGAGTAGAAGAGAACTACACTTTTGGATTGACCCAATTTGTCATCAATATGTGTGAATTAGGGTAAGAACATGAAAAGCCTTAATCTTACGCGACTCTTGGAAAATGCTTAATACTCGAAGCATGCTTGATGAAAATTGAGCAAAAGAGATGCATATGAAACTAGACACGAAGAGCTTAAACATGATATAGGATTTTTCATGATTTGGCCCGAGAACACCTACCTTTGAATGTTCCTAAGAAGGGTCTTCTGTAGGTCGAAGCAAAATGTGGGTTGGGGAAGAAAGCTCTGGTTGGGGTATCTTCCTCCTCTGGTGCTCTATCAATCCTCCTCATAACCCCAGCAAGTTGGTAACTCATCCTCAAGGGATTTATGATGAGTATTTATAGATTTAGGGTTGTCTAGGAGTCCTAATGTGTCTAGGAAAGGAGTTCCTAATTTTGGTTAATCCCTTCCTTGATGTAAGATTTCTGACCCCAATTGGAGTAGGAAAGACTTTGGAAACACCATATTATTGTTGGGCACAAATTTGGGTTAATATGGAAGTCTAATTGTCTTAGATTTTGTCCTAATTGTCCTTTCTAATTTATGCCCAATTGAAGCTACGAATTTTGGGGATTTATTGCTATTGGCTTTTGTTCTTTGGGCTAAGAATGTATGTTTGGCCCATAGTACTATTTGATGGTTGACTCTTCTTACTTAATGTCTGGCCATTGATCTCCTTTTATTCAATGAGCAGTTTTTGGCACATACGATTACAATGCGTATGTTTTACCATTTTGAAAATATTAAATTGTTATTTTCAATTTATTTATCATTTTTCAATTAATAAATTTTTGGAGTGCTACACCCTCCCCCACTTAAGAGAATTTTGTTCCCAAATTCATAGATAGGATATCAAGGACAAAGGGGATTCACTTACTTGTGAACAATTTCAAAAATCTCTTATGCATAGCTTCTTCTCTTTCCTATGTATCATCTTCTTGCAGTGTTGATTCCACTTGATCTTCACCAAGGGAACCACCTTGTTTCTCAACTGTCACACTTCATGGTCTATGATTTTAATTGGCTTTTGCTCATAGGTCCCATCTTTCTAAAACACCAAGGAGTCATATTGATGATGTGAAAAGGATCACCTACAAACTTTTTCAGCATAGATATGTGAAACACATTGTGTACTTCATCCAGTTGTGGAGGTAATGTTAAACGATATGAAACTTCACCTACTCTTTCGAGGATTTCGAAAGGGCTAATGAATCTTGGTGATAGCTTGCCTTTAATTCGAAACTTTCTGATTCCACAGCTTGGGGATATTTTTAGAAACACATGATCACAGACTTGAAATTGTAGATCCTTTCTTCCAGTATTTTCATATGCCTTCTACCTCTGATGTGCCACTGCCATTCTTTCTTCAATGATCTTCACTTTTTCTATAGTTTCTCGCACTATCTCCGGACCTAACAGTTGCCTTTCACCGACCTCATACCAACAGATAGGAGATCGACAACTCTTTCCATAAAGTGTATCACCTAATTTGTTCTTTCAGTCTGACCATCAGTCCGTGGATGGAAAGTTGTGTTGAAATTCAATTTAGAACCAATTTAGAACCCAAGGAATAGTGTAGACCTTTCCAAAAATGGGATGTAAATATTGGGTCTCGATCAGATACAATGGACACAGGTACTCCATGTAGCCTGACAATTTCTTTCACATACAACGTTGCTAGAATGTCAACTATCCACTTGTTCTTAATTGGTAAGAAGTGAGCAGATTTGGTCAAGCAGTCGACAATCACCCATATTTCTCGAATCCACTTCTAGATTTGGGCAGTCCAAAGATGAAGTCCATCCCTACACCTTCCCATTTCCACACTGGAATCTTTAGGGGTTTTAGTTTACTGCTGGTCACAAATGTTCTTCCTTGACTTGTTGACAAGTCAAACGTCAAGCAAACTACCAACAACCCGGACTAGTCATTTTCAGAGCTCGAGTAGGAAAAGAACTCTGAAGTTAAGCGTGTTCAGTTGGGAGTAGTCCCGGGATGGGTGACCTTCCTGGGAAGTCTACCAACTGGCACGGTTGTTGGGCCAGTTTGCTGGTTGGGTCGTCACAAATGGTATCAGAGACTTACCCAGCCGGAAGTGCAGGAACTAAGTGCCACACAGGACAAAGTGCTACGCTATGGGAGCCACCTCTTGAAGCCATAATGGCGCAAAGTGCTACATAGTGGGAGCCACCTCTTGAACCTGTGGGGGCCACCTCTAGAATCCTGCCTGCCTGGGGTTTGATTGTGTGCTATATGTGAGCAGCGACGAGGATGTCGCTTATATAAGAGGGGTAGATTGTAACACCCCATATAAGAATATGTTAAATGGACTAACTCAGTAGACTACCGACAACCCGGACTAGTCATTTTCAGAGCTCGAGTAGGAAAAGAACTCTGAAGTTAAGCGTGCTCAGTTGGGAGTAGTCCCAAGATGGGTGACCTTCCTGGGAAGTCTACCAATTGGCACAGTTGTTGGGCCAGTTTGCTGGTTGGGTCGTCACAGATGTACTCCGCCATCTATCTCTTCATGTTAGGCCACCAAAAACTTATTTTTATGTCTTGGTGCATTTTAGTAGTTCCTGGGTGAATGATATACCTTGTCTTGTAAGCTTCCTCCATGATTTCTGTCTTTGTTTTCACATGGTTGGGTAGACAGACTCGCCCTCGGAACAATAGTCTTCCATCCTCTGCTAAGGCAAAATATGGCCTCTGGTCTAGGTTAACCTTTACTTCCACAAGTATAGGGTTGTTATCTTGAAGTGCTCGAATGTCTTCAAGCAAGGTGGGATATGCTCTAACATTTGCAATCAAACACCCTTTTCTATTGGTATCAGCATCTATATTCAACTGGCAAACTCTTCTAGCAATCGCCATTCTCCCACCATGAGACTTGATAAGGTAGCTGTTGACTTCCTACTAAGAGCATCTTCTACGACATTTGCTTTGCCTGGGTGATATTGGATAGTGAAGTTGAAGTCTTTCAGATACTCCAACCACCTTTGCTGTCTCATATTCAATTCCTGCTGAGAAAACAAATATTTCAAACTTTTATGGTCAGAAAATACAATGAACTTCTGACCATATAAGTAATGACGTCATATCTTCAGGGCGAAGACTACAGCTGCTAGCTCTAGATCATGCACAAGATATTTATCTTCGTGCTTCTTCAATTGTCTGGATGCATAACATATCACTTTCCCATTTTGCATCAATACACAACCAAAGCTTATTCCTAATGCGTCTATGTATACTTCGAAGCTTCCTCAGGCTACTGGTAACGTCAGTACATGTGCTGAAGTTAAATGCTCCTTCAGTGACTGGAAACTGTCCTCACATTCAACCGTCCATGTGAATGGATTCTCCTTCCTGGTAAGTCTAGTCAATGGTATAGCTATATTTGAAAAGTCTTTAATGAAGCGACGGTAGTAACTAGCTAGACCTAGAAAACTTCTAATTTCTGACACAGTTGTTGGCCTTTCCCAATTCTTCACTGCTTCTACTTTAGAAGGATCTATAGAGATACCTTCCCTGGATATGATATGACCAAGGAAGGACACCTCCTCCATTCAGAAATCACATTTGCTAAGTTTTGCATAGAGTTGATTATCTCTAAGCACTTGTAGAGCAATCTTTAAGTGTTCTTCGTACTCTTCCTTAGACTTGGAGTAAATGATAATATTATCAATGAATACCACTATAAACTGGTCCAAGTACAGCCTATAAAAATTGTTCATGAGTTGCATAAAGGCTACTGGAGCATTTGTCAAGCCAAATGGCATAACCATAAACTTGTAGTGACTATATCTACTCTGAAATGATGACTTGTGTATGTCATCTTCCTTGATTCTCAGTTGATGATAGCCTGATCATAAATTGATCTTAGAGAAGTATTGTGCACCAGAGATCTGATCAAACCGCTCATCGATGCGTGGTAGTGGATACTTATTCTTTATTGTCAGTTGATTTAACTGACGATAGTCAATGCAGAGTCTCATTGTTCCATCCTTCTTTCTGACAAACAATACTAGCGCACCCCATGGAAATGTGCTAGGCATGATAAAACCATGATCCAACAATTCTTGGATCTGCCTTTTCAACTCCTGTAATTCAATAGTGGACCTACGATATGGTGCTTTTGATACAAGGGCTGCCCCAGGGAGTAATTTAATTGTGAAGTTTACTTCCTGTTCAGGTGGTATTCCAGGTAAGTCTTCTTGAAAGACATTGGGGTAGTCTCTGGCTATGGGGATTTCTTCTAGAGTGGATTTCTTCTTTTCAGTCATAATAACCAAAACTAGAAAAGCATCACAACTTTGGTTGATTAGCTTGAAAGCTTTAAGAGAAGAGATAAGATAGGTGTGTGGGGTAACGGATACCAAGAAAAGAAAGTTTTGGAAGGTTTGGTCTTTTAAAGGTAACCCTTCTATTACGACAATTAACATCAGCATCATACTTGACTAACCAATCCACTCCCAAGTTGGCATCATATCCTTTCATATCTAGGCATATAAGGTCATCGAAAGGTTTTGTTCTCCAATTACCATTTCACTGGCAGGAAGATAATGTGTGAGTTCAAATTCTAAGCCAAGAGGAGAGACTACAGTGATCTTTGACTTCAAGGGAACATGTTCTACTAGTAGAGTTGCAGCAAATGCAGATGAAATAAAAGAATATGCATCTCTAGTATCAATAAGGGAAAAAGCAGGTTGAGAATAAATAAAGATGGTACCTTCCACCATGCCCCCTTCCTCAGGGAGATCTATTTTCAGAACTACATTAAGGCGTCCCTGACACCAGGGTACATTTTGTCATCTCCCAGGCCGGTCTTTAAACATGGGACAATCGGGTATGCGTTGATCATGACCACCACATCTCAGGCGGGCTCTAAGCTTCTTTCAGCACTGCTCAGCTTGGTGTCCAAGCTTCTCACAGAAATGGCAGTTTTTTGCTAACTGTCTTCCCTCCACTTTAACCTTCTTTTCTATACCATAGTCTTTTCCAGTATTTGGACTTTTGTTGTTGTTGTTGTTGCGGAAAGTTCCTTCTGTATTGGCTACTCCTTTCTTTACAAAGATCGGCTTCGCTGTCTCCTTTCCCTTCAAGCCTTCTACTTTTGCCATGGTATCCTCCACCAGTTGGGTTTTATGGACCCTTTCCGCGTAAGTGCAGATGTTATGTGGTCCCACCTTTGCAATAAACATGGACCTGAGCCCATCCATGAACCAGTTAGCCTTCAACTTTTCTGTGCCCACCATATGTGGGGCATGTTGCGCCAAACGTGTGAATTGAGCTTCATGCTCAGCCACGGACATTCCTCTTTATTTCAATGCGGCAAACTCGGCCGCCTTCCTTTCTTGCACCCTTTCAGAGAAGTAATTTCTTCATAATATCTCTAGGAACTCTTCCCATTCTAGTTCAGCAACATTAGGTAGATAGGCCGATGTGGCCTTCCACCAAGATCTGGCATCCTTGTTAAGTTGGAAAGTATTCAGTAACACCTTCTCCCTCTCATTAGGTAACACCTTTCTTGCACCCTTTCAGAGAAGTACTTTCTTCATAATATCTCTAGGAACTCTTCCCATTCTAGTTCAGCAACATTAGGTAGATGGGCCAATGTGGCCTTCCACCAGGATCTGGCATCCTTGTTAAGTTGGAAAGTATTCAGTAACACCTTCTCCCTCTCAGTGCATTGCATTACTTGGAAAATTCTTTCCATTTTCTCTAGCCAATTTTCTGCTTCATCCAGGTGAGGGGATCCAGAGAAACAGTGTGGATTCAAACTCCAGAAGCTGCGATGCAGATCGCCAGCTCCATTCTTAGATCCAGCTTGAATCCCAGCTTGCACTACATTCTGCAATGCTTGGGTTAGTCCTTCCATAGTTTCCTGCATCGCTTGCCATTGGTTGCGGGTCATTGCTAAGGAATTAATGAAGTTCCTGAGAAAAGGACAACGACCAATTAATGTCCTTAGTTACATCATAAATGGGTATGGGTGCTAGTTCATAAAACTAGTTATTCCCAATCTCTACCCATTCTCATCAGGCACTATATGTAATTTCCATGACCTAAGTTTCATGGGTATCTCTTAATCTTGAGACATATAAGTCCTATTTTTGTTTCCTAGGCTCTGATACCACTAAATTGTCACGTCCCGAGAATTACGTAGCGGAAATATTAGATTAAATCGATATTCCAAGACTTGAGTAGTCAGCAAATAAGTCTCTAGGTAGCAAGCATTAGATTTGCATCAACATAAATATAAGGGCCCACATAATGAACACAAGCTTTCATTTGATATCTCATTAATGTCAAATACATTCCATTAATTTCAACTAATAATGACTCAAGAAAAGGGAAAATTATAAGAGATTATACTACCTCACTACCTACTACATCAATCTAGCTCTCTAATTTAACTACTGGTAATGATTCTAATTCAAGGAAATGACTAAACAAGCTTCTCTAAGCCATTAAAATGAAATCTTATGCTCCACCACCATGAAATATAAGTCAACCATAGCTACAAACCACCATCCATTGAAACTAAATCAAGAAATATAGTGAAAGGTGGGAATCTCCCTACAAAAACACAGAGCAACCCATTAGGGCCTTCATGTGATCTAACCACCTCCTCCACACAAAAACCATGTAGGAGAGTGTCCAAATCCACCAAAACCACTATGGCGAGGCGAGAGTCTCTAGAGCAACATCTGACATCTCCCCCAGCTGAGACAGGGCACTACCCTATTCATTTGGTAGAACAGAGTAAAAGAGCATCAGAAATGATAATGCATCAGTTCAAACCATCAGCTTAAAGTTGCGACATATAGGGCGATTTCATTAGTCAACTTCTCACAACACATCGGTCGTCACATTACCCAAGCAATGCCATGTGTCACACATGTAGTTGAAGAACCAAAACAGGTGGTCTTGAGATCGTGACATGGGTGAAGGCCGCTTTATGAATGTGTCGCCCACCCCCGTCGCATTCTCAAATAGAGAACCTAAGTGCTACGTGGGCCAAGATCTTCAGCCCACAACACCCGCGCAACGCATTGAAGCACAAAATGTATCTCAATGGCCACACATTGGCCCAACAACCACATAAAATCCATTAAACTAGCATCTGAACAACCACGACATTACATAAATTGTCTTCCAGTAACCTTAAATTTTAGCCAAGACTATTTGGCCAACCAAAAGATAGGGGTTGGTCGACTATCACTAATTGTAACAACCTGGATTTTTAAATCCCAAATAAATGGGGATAAATTAGTGGATAAGATTAATTAAGGACTTAATCAGGATAATGAAAGTAAAGAAGCCAATGAAGAAAGTCTTGGGATGAGTGGAAAAAACAATTCATGAATGGGGGACACTAGTACCCCTCAGCTAGTTGCAACTCACCAACCCTTCGACTGATCAAACTATAACGATGTCAGTCAAAGCAGAACTTCAGATATGACGAAGTTAGCTTCATATGTGACGAAGTGAAACTTCGTATAAAACAGAAGAAAACACAGTCAGTCGAAGTAGAACTTCATATATGACAAAGTTAGATTTCGGATGGAACCAAAATAACACAGTCAGTCGAAGCAGAACTTCGTATATGACGAAGTGAAACTTCATATAAAATAGAAGAAAATGCTATGGGCCAAAGTGGAACTTCAGATATGACAAAGTGGAACTTCGGCTATGACGAAGTGAGACTTCGTATAAAATAGAAGAAAGTGCAATCGTCCGAACTGGAACCTCAGATAATGAAGTGGAACTTTAGATATGATGAAGTGACACTTCGTATAAAACAAAAGAAAATGTCATCAGCCGAAGTGGAGCTTCGGATATGACGAAGTGAAACTTCATATAAAACAGAAGAAAATACTAGCGGCCGAAGTGGAAATTTGGATATGACGAAGTGGAACTTCAGATATCACGAAGTGAGACTTCTTATAAAACAAAAGAAAACACAGTCAGTCGAAGAAGAACTTCGGATATAATGAAGTGAGACGTTGTATAAAACAGAAGAAAACACAGTCAGTCGAAGTAGAATTTCGGATATGACAAAGCAGGACTTCATATATGATGAAGTTCCAATTGATTGTCTCTATATAATCGATGTTGACCTTCAACAATTGATTTTCAAAATGAGCAATCGATGTTTTTCCTTCACCAATCGATTGTCTTTATGTCAATCGATTGCCTTGTTAGTCAACAATCGATTGTCTTGTTACTTAGCAATCGATAGGAGTCTATGTATCGATTGGCCTTGTTTGCCAATCGATTGACCCTTTTAATGTGGCCTATTAAACACCAATCGATGGAGGATTCTGTTCTCCAATCGATGTGAGCCTTTCCACGACCGATTGGTGGCTTCATCAGCAATTGATGTAGCCTTAAACACCAAACGATTGAGAGCCTAGTCTCCAATCAATGACAACAAAAGGACAAAGGATTCTGTGAAGGCATGGGTGGTATTTACCTACCCCTGTCCTTTCCCCAGAAATAAGTCAACATAGACATGGCCCTGGTATGGTGTGTCTGTCCTTTTTCAGACCAAGTCAAGGTTAGGTATGGCAGGGTATGGTTTGGACATGCCTCATGCGTAACGACTCGCTCCGGCCCGGTACGGCCATTTCGACCCACGTCAGACAAGAGGGAGATGTTACAGGGGAAAAGACCCCAACAATGTCGAACATCAGGGTGGAATCTTTCATGACGAATAGAAATAGAGCGGAAGCAATATCACCATCAACTTTTACATTCACGTCTCATAATCAAAAGAACAGATAAAGACAAGTATACAACAAAATGAACGTTGTCCATATATATCTAAGTCAGTACAATTACATAATAACTAAGGTTCAATATTACATTAATTCTTTCTAGCTTTAATATCACTAGTTTCATAATCCGAGCAATCTCTACTCCTCATGATAACCAAGTCTCACCATTTCCTCCTATAGAACCTCAACTTCACCTGAATATAGCAAGAGTGAGTCTATAGAATAGACCCAACAAGTGACTAGGAATTCCAAATTCACAATCTACACTATAACATATTTTTGAAGATAAACATAGTAATATTCATATATAGATGATGGTAAAATTAGTAACGATAAAGGTAATGGTAATAGGGATATTAATAGTAATAATTATAATAACTAAAATAGTATTGGTAATAATGACGATAATAGTAATAGTAGTAATAATGGTAGAAACAATGATAGTAACAATAGTGGTAATGGTAACAATAGTAGTAATAGAAATGGCGGTAGAATCAATGGTTGGAAACACTAATAACGGTAGGAATAGAAACAACAGTGGTAACGGTAATGGTAATGGTAACAGTGACAAAAGCAATGGTAATGGCGATAGTAGTGGCAGTGTCAGTAGCATTAGCAATAGCAATAGCAGTAACAATGACAGTAGTAGTGGCAGTGATAGTAGTAGTGGCAGTGACATTAGCAGTTTCAGTAGCAGTTGTAGTGTTAAGCTGGACACATTGCCCTAACTATCAATAGAAGGTCAGTCAGTTAGTACAATACACTATCACATAGGCAAATGAGTGATAGGTCTTGGTTATTGCACAAAATCAAGAGAAGCCCCATCCACCATATACCAGTAGTACTTGTCCACATCCAGGATTTCACCCTGTTGCCCTCAGGGCCTTGTACATATACAGTAGTGAACTTTCCTGTAGGGGCATTTCTATAGTACGGTTCCAGTCACTTCCTATGATGGCAGTGTCTGTTTTAAACTAGACATAGTGCCCAAACCGTCGTAGGAGGTCAGTAAACAGAATGAGCTTTCCCATAGGGGCATTTCTATAGTATAGCTCCAGTAGAACCCTTATGATAGCAGTGTCCATTTGGCTAACAACATCGATGATGGTAGTAACGGTATCAGTAATAGAAATGGTAATGGTGATGTAAACAATAAAAGTAGTAGTGAAGGTAACAATAATGGTAACAGTGATGGTAGATGATAACAGTAACAAAGGCGGTAACAAAATTGGTAGGCCAAACTTAATTTTTATATCTTCAAAACTCACAAAAGTCAATAAAATATAAAATATGATTGTAAATCAAAAAGTCTAATCACATGCCTCTTGTATGTCAAACCAATAACGAATTAAGTTGAACCCCTCCTTCAATACAATGCGCTTCTTCTATTAGATCACCAAGATATGCCTCGACGAATGCCTCCAGAGCACAGTTCCTACGAGCAGAACCTCCTTCTTAATATGAAGAGGAAAACCTCATGCTCTCCCTCTCTAGATCTTGGCCGCCCCCTCTGTCTCTCCCTCCCTTGCCATGGAGTGGTGGAATGGTGGGAAGAGAGGATAGAACCCCTTCCTATTTATAGGCCTTTAGAGCCCTTAGGATGTAGGTGCCACCTCATCACCTTCTATTGGCCAAGATGGTGATACTTGTCACCATCTCCCCCATGTATATCCAAGAGGCCACCAACCCCACACTTTCAACACCCTATCCATCTACATTTCATCATCTAAGCCTCCCACCTGTCAACACCCCATTCATACACATTTCATCATCTAAGCCTCCCACTTGTCAACACCCCATGCATACACATTCATCATCTAAGCTTCCCACTTGTCAACACCCCATGCATACACATGTTATCATCTCCTTCATCCTCATCCCAACAAGCCACTATACCTTATCTATAAATTATTTACTTATACGCTCAATTTGTATACATATATACCCATTCCAACCCATATGAGAGTAATTCTCAAAAATGGCCTCCAACTGAGATATAAAATTTAAGCTAAAACCCTATGAAATTGGTCAATGATTACTTAAACCCTAACCTTTTATAATTATGTTCATACTTTTTCTATTATAGATATACATAGTTATTACATTTATACTTTCTTGGTATTTACATATATAATTTTTTCTCAAAAATTAGAAGTTAACTAAATATATTATGGTGAGATATGTACAGTTTTACTGTAGTGATGAAAATCTTGAACCGATGAGTACGGTGATGCCGAGAGAAAGTAAAAAGCATTCATGCAAATTTGTATATGAAAATCCGGGGCATTACATCATGTATGGCCAGATTGGACTTTCTATCCCCTTTTGTCCCTTCTACAAGAATAAAGAAAGGATCTTAAATGGGACTAAAGACCCCTTAGATAAGCCATATGTCCCTTCTTGGCCGAACTTTATGCCTTCTTCTTGTACCTGAAGGCAGATTGAAGCCTCTCCCTCTGCAACCACCTCAACCTGAGTAGAGCCAAGATGATCTCGGAGATTGAGAGCTCCCCTCCTACCTGCCTCAAAAGCAGTTGCTGGAGAAGCTTGGAAACTTGAGACAAAGGAGAACTCCGAAGCTGGAGGGATGATCTTGCAGCTTGGAGCTTGAAGCTTGGAGAGCTTGAAAGGTTCTCCATCCTTGGACCACTGTCTCGAGTTGTAAGAGCTGGAGGTTAAGGAGATCTCCTTGGCCTCTTCTGCAACCTTAGGATTTTGGATCTGAAGAGCAACCCAAAAAGGTAGGTTTTCATGGGCACAAATTAAACTGCTTGTTCTTACTCTAAGCATCCTTGATTTTTCTATGTTATGAACTTAGTGAAACACCTTTGATTTGCCTAAATGTCTGATCAGTAGAATGTTAGGATTTCCCTGACCCTTACACCTTTGCAAGACTCACCTTGTTTCAGCTTGTCCTTGAGGAACATGACCTCGTTCCTAGAAAGAATGTCCAAAATTCTTGATTTTTCTCAGAATAGGAACCCATTTGATTTGTCTGTTGGTCCATGCATTCCGGAACCCTTAGACTGGAAATGCAATCCTCAAGTTGATCATGTGATGGTTCCAACAACCTCCTTGTTGGAATCATTGTCTAAGTCTCTTGTCAACATCAACTGATTCTCTTGTCAACTTCGACTAGCTCTTCTGGCCACTTCGACTGGCCCTTCTGCCCACTTCGACTGTTCCTTCTTGTACACTTCGACTGTCAATTCGATTGGCTCTTCCAGCCACTGTGATCTATCCTATAGTAGAGTAACCAGCATGATAGTAACCTAAACACCTTGTACATGTTAAAAATGGTAAAAATATAAAGATTATTCTAATGACTCCTAATTACTTGATTTCTATCTCCTTCGTGATTCAACTGAAATTCCACCTTTGAATCTGTTCGTCTCGAATCTGAAACCAAAAAAAAATGTATAGGAACCCCTTGGGCCTACTTCCATTACTTGATCCAACATGCATGCTTGAATCCTTGACAATCTATACTCTTGAAGTTCTTTGATCTGAGCTTATGTTATTGGCTTCTATGATATTCTACACTTCTGTCCTTCTTGACTCTGAATGGCCATAATGTTCTTGAAATCAACACTACTTTTGGGATGATATCCCTGATCAAATGTCTGTGCAAATAGGGCCTGATCTGGTCTTAGGGAGGAGTGCCCCGACGTACTTGATAACCTAGGGAGTATGGTTCAAATAAATTTGAGTGGTGTTTGGCATTGGCATCCATATGTATGCAAGATTGGAAAGTGCCTTGTGTTATATGATATAAATGAAGCTCAATGTGCTTACTCGATATGATATGTTTGATTCGTTTGACATGATAAGTTTGATTCGTTTGTAATGGCAAATTCCCTGTTCATCTGTTACATATTTGATTTGGATCATAGCTTGATTTATGTATCGTTCTTGTGATATGTTAAATAGCATGAATTGCCTTGAATTCTTGCAATATGCAACACTTGATCTGTTATAATCATGCTTCATGCTTGCCTTTATTATTCTACATGTTATCCTTGAAATTAATCTTGTTAAAATATTAATTATTTATATTTTGCCCGCACCATGAGATATAAACCCTACTGAGGTAGTTTGCTCATAAACCTATTAACATTTCAGGTGATTGAGGCATGCTTACCATGTAGCCGACCCACTATTTGGAGATCTTGGAAGCACCCTGGAGAATTTTACATTTCTGAATTTTGGAAGTATTAGTAGATCATGTACCCATGTACCATGCTTGTAAACCATTATGGATGGTTCTGTGAGGAGTGTTTTCTTTTGAAATTAGTGATTGTACAAACCATGCAATGAATGAAAGAAATAGTTGATGATTTGTCTAAGTGTGGATTGTGGATCAAGTATATTGTGTTTTAAGTGTTGGGATTATATGATTATCGCAGCAACTCTTATTGCAATAGAGTGTGCCAATTTTTGAAATATAAAAGTGAAACTTGTTTTGGAAGAACCTTATTCTACTGGAGAAAATTATTTTTATGGGCCCAAATTGCTGTTTGTGGCTTGGCCTTCCTATTCTTTTCTATTTCTATTCATTACATGAGATTTGATTAGAATGTCGCATCCCCGATGTGACTTGAGGTGTTGGTGATGATGAGATTGAATTATTTCAGATTTTTATTTTTCGCTGCAATTATGATACCCAAATTTTGGGGGCGTCACAAAGATGGTATCAGAGCTTCGGCTCCTTGGATTCTAGGATTTGATAAGGAGGACATTAGAACACTAGCCATGATCTTGGATTGAATTGATGAGTATTATTAGAGCCTCCACTGGATCCTAGGGTGGACAAGATAGAATTATCAGAGCATCCCTAGGTGGATTAAGGTGATGTCATAGCACTTCTGGTTAGATTAGGAGTAATATTGGAGCATCGGCCTTATTGGCCTTGATCCCTAGCTATACAAATAGGAGTATCTGAATTTTTAACTCTTGGATTCTAGGACTAAATAGGAGAGATATTGGAATGTCAACCATGATCTTGGATTGGAAAAAGAAATATTTAAGAGTTGTCACTTGATCCTAAGATAGGTATGAAACCACATTAGAAATATCCCTTGTGATTTTGGAAGGATGAGACTGATATCAGAATGTCAGTCTTGAATTCTAGGATCTGGGTAATAGTAGCATCAATGTTTCAATCTTGAACCTTGGTTGGTTAGGAATGACATCAAACTTTGGCCTTTGATCCTAAATGGGATCTCAACCTGGACAACTAAAAGTTCTGTCATGAGGACTTAGGTTCCTTGTGTCTGTCCCTTGCTGGCACCCGTGAGTGGGTGGAGCCTTGTGCTAGACCTGACCATTTCCTTGATAAAGAAGCATTACGAGAGTTGCACATGCTCTGAGCTACAACCTTATCATTTGAACATCACTTTATGGATCTATATTTACTTAATGCTAGATGTGTTAGGAGATACTAGAGCCAAGTCTAGAACCTAAACTATGGGGCTGTGTTGAGAGAATCCTTGAATTCTGAGAATCTATGAGTCTAGCACCAAGATAGGACTCTTGTTAACACCTGTGAACGGGTATTAAGTTCCAAACCTAATAAGGCATGGGCTATAATTCCAGAATGAAAACCTAGCCTTGATACTCAAAGGTTGTGGGTTATCCTGAATATGAGAAGGATGTCCTAAGGGATGGTGAGATTTGGTAGAAGCCATGGACTAGGCTTAGAATCTTCCTCGATAAATGTTTACAAGAATTGTAAGCTAGAAGCAAGAAGCAAAAGTGAAACTGACAATCTTGGTGATTTATTTTGAAGGAACTTAGACGAATGACAATTGAGGAACAATCCACAACACTTATGGACGGACTAAGGTCGGCTCAAAAGGTAACTAAGGCATTACGACGAGCTTCCCAACTGCTGGAGAATGCTTTGGGATCTACTAAGAAGGACTTCAAACCCATAGCTAGAAAGAAGCAGACCAACAATAGTAACAGACCCCAAAGGAAGAAGCCCAAGAAGAAGAGAAAAACAATTAGCTCATGTACCTGAAGGGAAATGCTGCCACTGTGAACAAATGAGACATAAGATTAAAGAGTGTTGGAGGAAGAGTTGAGCTTGCTTGCGGTGTGGAAGCTTGGTTCACAGGATCTGTGATTGCCCTCTAATGAAGGGAAAAGAAACCTCCAAGAAGAACCAAATAGTCCTGAGCAGTTAGAATCATTTTAATTTTTGGAGTTGTAATCTTATTCAGAAGAAACATGTAAATCGAAACTTTTGGGAAATCCTGTTAAGACCATTATCTTCTATAGAATGGAATAATATTTTGATGGATGATATGTGCATGTATGTATTCCCCACCAAGAAGTAGCTTACCATGGAAAGGATGTCTTACTGGTTTAAATCTTACGTGGGGGAGATTTGAGGATCATTTGGCGATCACAATATATAGGATAGTATGAATTTGGGAACCAAATTCTTTTAAGTGGGTGTAACAACTTAGATTTTGAAATTCCAAATAAATGGGGATAAATTAGTGAACAAGATTAATTAAGGACTCAATCAGGATAATTAAAATAAAGAAGACAATGAAGGAAGTCTTGGTATGAGTGGAAAGAAATTCATGAATGGGGGACACTGGTACCCCTTCGCTAGTTGCAACTCACCAACCCTTCGACTGATCAAAATATAACGATCTCAGTCGAAGCAGAACTTCGGATATGACAAAGTTAGCTTCGTATATGATGAAGTGAAACTTTGTATAAAATAGAAGAAAACACGGTCAGTCGAAGTAGAACTTCATATATGACAAAGTTAGACTTCGGATGGAACCAAAATAAAATTAATCAATCGAAGCAGAACTTCGTATATGACGAAGTGAAACTTCGTATAAAATAGAAGAAAATGCTATCACATGAAGTGAAACTTCGGATATGACGAAGTGGAACTTCGAATATGATGAAGTGAGACTTCGTATAAAATAGAAGAAAATGTTATCGGCCGAAGTGGAACTTCGGATATGACGAAGTGGAACTTCAAATATGACAAAGTGAGACTTCGTATAAAACACAAGAAAACACAGTCAGTCGAAGCAGAACTTCGAATATGATGAAGTGATACTTCGTATAAAACAGAAGAAAACACAGTCAGCCGAAGCAGAACTTCGAATATGATGAAGTAGGACTTCATATATGACTAAGTACCAATCGAATACCTCTATATAATCGATGTTGTCCTTTAGAAATCGATGTTTTAAATGAGCAATCGATATTTTTCCTTCACCAATCTATTATCTTTATGTCAATCAATTGCCCTGTTAGTCAACAATTGATTGCCTTGTTACTCAACAATCGATAGGAGTCTGTGTATCGTTTGGCCTTGTTTGCCAACCGATTAACCCTTTTAATGTGGCCTACTAAACACCAATCGATGGAGGATTTTGTTCTCAAATCGATGTGAGCCCTTCCACAACTGATTGGTGGCTTCATCAGCAAATTGATGTAGCCTTGAACACCAAATGATTTGGAGCCTGGTCTCCAATCGATGACAACAAAAGGACAAAGGATTCTGTGAAGGCATGGGTGGTCCTTAGCTACCCATGTCCTTTCCCCAGAAATAAGTCAACATAGACATGGCCCTAGTATAGTACGTGGGTCTATCTTCTTTTAGACCAAGTCAAGGTTAGGTATGGCAGGGTATGATTTGGACATGGTTCATGTATGGCTAGATTGGACTTTCTATCCCCTTTTGTCCCTTCTACAAGAATAAAGAAAGGGTCCTAAATGGGACCAAAAGACCCCTTAAATAAGCCATATGGCCCTTCTTGGCCGAATTTTATTCCTTCTTCTTGTACTTGAAGGCAGTTTGAAGCCTCTCTCTCTCTGCAACCCATTGGCCTCAACCTGAGTAGAGCCAAGATAATCTCAGAGATTGAGAGCTCCCCTCCTACCTTCCTCAAAAGTAGCTGTTGAGAAGCTTGGAAACCTGACACAAAAGAGAAATCCGAAGCTAGAGAGATGATCCTGCAACTTCGAGCCTGAAGCTTGGAGAGCTTGGAAGGTTATCCATTCTTAGACCACTGCCTCGATTTATAAAAGCTAGAGGTTAAGGAGATCTTCTTGGCCTCTTCTACAACCTTAGGAGTTTAGATCTGAAGAGCAACCCAAAAAGGTAGATTTTCTTAGGCACAAATTAAACTACTTGTTCTTACTCTAAGCATCCTTGATTTTTCTAGGTTAAAAACTTAGTGAAACACCTTTGATTTGCCTAAATGTCTGATCAATATAATATTAGGATTTCCTTGACCCTTACACCTTTGCAAGACTCACCTTGTTTCAGCTTGTCCCTAAGGAACATGACCTTGTCTGTAGAAAATATGTCCAGAATGCTTGATTTTTCCCAGAATAGGAACCCATTTGATTTGTCTATTGGTCCATGCATTCCGAAACCCTTAGACTAGAAATGCAATCCTCAAGTGGATCATGTAATGGTTCTAACAACCTCCTTGTTGAATCCTTGTCTAAGTCTCTTGTCAACTTCGATTGATTCTCTTGTCAACTTCGACTAACCCTTCTGGCCACTTCGACTATTCCTTCTTTCGACTGTTAATTCGATTGGCTCTTCTGGCCACTGTGATCTATCCTATAGAAGAGTAACCAGCATGATAGTAATCTAAGCACCTTGTACATGTTAAAAATGGTAAGAATGTGAAGATTATTCTAGTGACTCCTAATTACTTGATTTCTATCTTCTCTGTGATTCAACTGAAATTCCACCTTTGAATATGTTCGTCTCAAATCTGAAACCAAAAGAAATTTATGGGAACCCCCTTATGCCTGCCTGCATTACTTGATCCAACATGCATGCTTGAATCCTTGTCAATCTGTACTCTTAAAGTTCCTTGATATAAGCTTATGTTATTGGCTTCTATGATATCCTACACTTCTATCCTTCTTGACTCTGAATGTCCATAATGTTCTTGAAATCGGCACTACTGTTGGGATGATATCCCTAATCAAATGCCTATACAAATAGGGCCTGATCCGGTCTTGAGGAGGAGCGCCTAGACATACTTGGTAACCTAGGGAGCATGGATCAAACAAATTTGAGCAGTGTTTCACATTGGCATCCATATGTATGCAAGATTGGAAAGTGCTTTGTGTTATATGATATGAATGAAGCACGATGTGCTTACTCAATATGATATGTTTGATTTGCTTGACATGATAAGTTTGATTCGTTTGAAATGGCCAATTCCCTATTCATCTATTACATGTTTGATTTGGATCATAGCTTGATTTGTGTATCGTTCTCATGATATGTTAAACAACATGATTGTCCTTGAATTCTTGTAATATGCAACACTTGATCTGTTATAATCATGCTTCATGCTTGCCTTGATTATTCTACATGTTATCCTTGAAATTCATCTTGTTAAAACATTAATTGCTTATATTTTTCCCGCACCATGAGCTACTAGGCTAGTTTGCTCATAAACCTATTAACATTTCAGGTGATTGAAGTATGCTTAGCATGTAGCCGACCCACTGTTTGGAAAGCTTGGAAGCACCTTGGAGAATTTTACATTTCTGAATTTTGGAAGTATTAGTAGATCATATACCCATGTACCATGCTTGTAAACGATTATTTATGGTTCTATGAGGAGTGCTTTCTTTTGGAATTAGTGATTGTATAAACCATGTAATAAATGAAAGAAACAGTTGATGATTTGTCTAAGTGTGGATCATGGATCAAGCATATTGTGTTTTAAGTGTTAGGATTATATGATTATCGTAGCAAATCTTATTGCAATAGAGAGTGCCAATTTCTGAAATATAAAAGTGAATCTTGTTTTGGATGAACCTTATTCTACTGGAGAAAATTATTTTTGTCAGCCTAAATTGTTGTTTGAGGCTTGGCCTTTCTATTCTTTTCTATTTCTATTCATTACATGAGATTTGATTAGAATGTCGCGTCCCCGGTGTGACTTGAGGTGTTGGTGATGATGACATTGAATTATTTCATATTTTTATTTTTTGCTGCAATTATGATACCCAAATTTTGGGGGCGTGACACTAATTGCCCTTGACTATTTACTATATGTTTTAGAGTACAAGGAACCATTTCAACAAGCCTTGTACTATGCTATTGCTCGAAACATTTTTACTATAAACTTTGAACTATTTCTTGAAATTCTTGGCCATTTATATGCATGAATTGTCAAAGAGTATAGTTGGAGTCTTGGACCTCTTTTAAACTAATGCCTTGTGCCAAGGGTCCTAATTTGATCTTGGGAGGAGCACTCGAATACTTATTGGCCAGCTGGAGAGTGCATGAGTAGATGTTTAGGCATGACACCACTATATGCTTGATTTGTTTGTTCAAATGACAATTCTACTTGTTTGCTTGACTAATATATGAAATGAACTCTTGAAAATGCTTACTATTGTCAAATATTTTGAATTGAGCATGCCTACACATGACTAATATACAGTGCCTACTCCTTACTTGCTTGGACTCTCAATTCTAATGAAAGAATTGATCTCGAATGATTATTTACATGACTGATATACAATGCCTACTCCTTACTTTCTTGGACTCTCAATTCTAAGGAAAGAATTGATCTCGAATGATTATTTTTGACTATATTAGTAGTTCCTCTTTCAGTAAATCATTTAATTTGGATTTGTTTTAGAGGGTAAATCCTACTGGGCATTTTTTGTCCACCCTAATTTTCTTATTATTATTTTATTGATACCCAATCAGGTGACTCTGAGGACTAGGAGTCCTCAAGGATTGGGTTGAGTGCTGAGATTGCCATCGTATCTCTTGTCACCAGCAACTTCAAGTTCTTAGGAAGATCCCCTTTTATTTAATTGTTGCTGGTCTTTTCCCCACTATGAGGGATCTAAACTCTTGTAAATGGCTTGTATAATTGGCATGTAACTGTCTTAAGTAATATGAGTTTGGTTTATAGCCTTGTGTGTAAATGTGCATGTGAAATTATTTCTTTATTGTACCCATTAGCTTGAGTGTTGTCCTTTTGTCATGCCTTGATGTATGTGACATTGGGGTGTTACATGATGAGGCTGAAAGGTTGCTCTTTAGGTGTTTCTCGGCCCACTGTGTTGGGAAAGTCAAGCTGACCCTTCCCCCTTTCAGCCTCACAAGAAAGAACCTTCCTTTCCTTCCATGAATAGAGGAAAGAAGGCCAGTTACTAGGGCCTTTTGGGCCCAAGCAGCTGTGTATAGCCGCTTCTTATACATCAGGCTGCACCTGAAGGAGTAGTAGGCCAAGAAAAAATCGATTGGGCATGAGGTCACCCCTCCATGATAACACATGATTAGAAATATGAAAACAACCTACCACTTGTTTGGAACAAGCTACATAGGAGCATCGGCAAGATAAGAAAGAAAAATACCAACAAAAGAAGACATTGAGAAGTGGGAGCCGGCTCGAACAACTTCCTCGTACATACACACAAAGCTTTCTCGACCTGTGTCAAGACATTCCTTGGCCCGAGTAGCAATGAGCTTGTAACTATCCAAGATCTATAACTCTGATTGGAGCTCCACGAGGTCATGTTCTCTGCTACTGGAGGCACTCTACCCTTATAACACCTTAGTTCTCGATCTCTTCCATGCCAGAAGACAACCTCCTTCACCTCTGAGGCTGCCCTCGGCTGTTCAGCCTCCTTGACCTCTTAAAGAACAAAAGTAGCTCTCGACGAGAGTAACACAACGAAAAAGAAGACTTGACAGTAGTAGTGGAACTATAAGAAGCCCCAAAAGGCCTTTGCCCTGACCTAAGACTCGATGAAGAAGCACTATCCCCTAAACCTCAGACAGAGCTACCTAACGACATTGTGAGAATAGAAAGAAAGAAGTAGAAGAATACCTACCTAGTATGATGGACAAAGCTAGAGGCTGACCTAAGAAGATGCTAAGGTGTGGAAACAAACCCTGGCAGAGAGCTCCTTAATTGATCACAAGGCAGAAAAAGTGGCAACTTGACACCCATCTCCTCCTTTTATAGTCGAGCAGTAGCGTTTCCCCAGCTCCAAGGGGGGAATAGCTATTTCCTACAAAGTGGCTTTGATCTTTGCGCAACCCTTCGCATATTGGCACTACATGGCGGCATCTCAGTCACCAAAAACCACAACTTAGTGTGCAGCAAGATGCATCATTACTTTAGGTACATTCTCTCAAAGAGCAGTGCTAAGCCCCACCATTACTTTCAACACGACCGATCGGTGCACTACACTATGTTGAGTTGTGTGTGTTGATGATGACATATTATACACAGTCTGATGTCATATTGCATATTTGTGGAAGGATGTTGAGTTGTGTATTCATTTGAATGATGACTAAAACATGTGGATGTGGATGATGTCTAAACACTCATATTTTGATCATGATAATGGCATATTGTACATATTATAATAATGATTAAAAACATGTTTTTGATACCTCGTATTTCATATTTTGATGATAATGACATGTTTTGATGGTTCACACTTTATACATACAGGTTTACACAATTTTGTCAAAGTTGTGTCGACACACATTGCAAGTTAGGTCGACACACATAGTCTGCCCAGTAAGCTCTTGAAGAACAAAGTCACAGTTGTGTCGACACATTGGAAGTCAAGTTGACACACATAGTCTACTCAGTAAGCTCCTAAAGAACAAAGCCATAATTGTGTCGACACACATTGGAAGTTAGGTTGACACACATAGTCTGCCCAGTAAGCTCCTGAAGAAAAAAGTCATTGTTGTGTCGACACACATTGGAAGTCAGGTCGACACACATAGTCTGCCCAGTTAGCTCCTGAAGAACAAAATCACAGTTGCGTTGACACTAGTTGTTAATCAGGTCGACATATGTTTCCTCCTAGCAAGCTGGAACTGATACTTAGTCAGTTGTGTCGACACACATGCAAACTTGTGTCGACACACATTGCGTGAAAACTCAGAAACGTAAAGGGTATGATTTCCAAAGGGTGTGATTTATCTCTGAATACTTTTGAGAGACTCTATTATTACCAAAATACTCTTTCATTCATTTGGCTATGAGGAGAAGGACTTTTGGACACGTGGCAACCTTGGGTGAATCCTAAGTTTCTGTGCACTTGTTTCCCACGTCAAAGGGACTGTACCAAGGCTATAAAAGCTCCTATCTCATCTAGAGTAGCCATCCATCACAGAGGACATGGGGATCAAGGCCAAGCATAGAGAGAGAGTGTTAGAGTGCTGAAAGAGGAGCAGATCAAGGAGAAGAGCAGCAGAGGAAGAAGCAGAGCATCATGAAGAAGAAAGAGCAATCGTGCAAAGGAGAAGTAGCAGAGCTGATAAGAAGAAGTAGATCTGAAAGAAGGTAGAAGAGGAAGCTAGTGCAAGAGCAGAAGCACAAAGCTCAGCATCTGTGGAAGAACTCTAGAGCATCAATTCAGATCTGAATTACTCTGCAAATCATATCTGAAACAGAGTATCACAAATTGAAGAAGAATTCTATCAAATCTCTCAAGGGCCTTCAATTCAAGCTTCCTGCAGATCATCTTAAACAAGGAACATCTAATTCATCTCTCTTTTATTCATTTCTATTGGAGTGTTCATTTTAATTTGTTTTTGAGTGCTCATGAGATCTGTACATGTGTTCTGTATAGATTTCAATGTGCATGTAATTGTGTGAATCAGATCAGTGCTAGAGGATCTGATTTCTTATGAACATGATCTAGCTTGTGTGTTGTTTGAGCCGTCATTCTCAAGTGTTGTTTGAGCCATCGTGCTCAAGTGTGGTTTGAGCTGTCATGCTCAAGGGTGCTTGAGCCATCGTGCTCAAGAGTTTTTGAGTCATTGTGCTCATGTGTTTTTGAGCCGTCGTGCTGAAGTGTGGTTTGAGCCGTCGAGCTCAAGTGTGTGTGTTGTACTCGATTTTGGGTAGTGTGGCCTCACTGTGTGAGGGGTGGATATAGGAATCACTGGTGTGATTTTTGAACCACCTAAAAATCTCTTGTACAGTGGTTTGATCTATTTTTTCTGTGCTATATGCATGCATAGGACTTCGATCTCACATTAGTCATTCACACACACTGTTTGTCTAATTGTTTCACATAGCAATTACACACCTACACATCAGGTCACTGAGGTTTTCTATTTAAATGGATCTATAATTTGAAGTAAATTTTAAATTACTCAAGCTTCTGCTGTGATTGGTGTTAGATCTATTCAACCCCCCCCCCCCCCCCCCCACTTCTAGATCTATTCACCCTACTCATTCAATCCTACACACTAGGGCTACCTTAGTGTGCCATACTTCCCTCAACAGCTATCACATCCCACCAATTTAGCAACGGAATAAATCGGGGGACGTGAACAAGGTTATGGTAACGTAAATTACGCATATAGACGCAAAATCAGAGCAGCTAATGAACAACAATTTCAATAAACTCTTCATTTTTTTGATAATTCATCTAAACTATTACAACCACTAATTCTGAGCCAAAGCATAGGACTCAAAGACATCATTATATTGAAAAAGATAACTAAGCAATTATCTAACTAAATTCTATAAAACTAAGGTCACTCCGTTGTTATGACTCCAGGTCACTCATCACTCCAGTCCATTCCCGTTGGTGTGGGTAACGTCATCATCCGACTTACCTGAAAACACATACAACAATAGCGCATGGTGAGCGATAACGCTCAGTAGGACTTAATATCTCATGTAAATAGACACGCTTTAAGTGATTAATGTCTTGTAAAGCGGAATAACTAGAGAGAGCGATCAAGTATAGAGACAGTAGTAATATCACACGATAGCAAGTGAACGATGATACATTCAAAAAGAATATTGCAAAACTAGCATGATAAAATATTGGACATATAACAAGATAGTGTGCAAGGTTACACAAATGTGCACTGGTCACGATAGTAAGTAAAGTTGCACAATCAGTGCTCTAGTCACGATAGCAAGTAATGTGTGTTTGGTCGATCATTTTATCAACCGAGATTGTGATTGATTGATTGTTATAGATTAAATCTTGATAGTCCTGCGTTAGGTTTATGCCAATCACCTAGATCATTAGACCCCCGAGAGTTATAGCCTTTCGGGTGCTCTCCCTAAGGACCAGATCAGGTCCTTATAATGTTGCCTAGCATAGTCATGTTTGTTATCTTAGACAATCAGTTTGATGGCCAAATAGAGTACCAAGAATAGATGAGAGAAGTAAACGAATAGACGAGAGTACAGAGAGAACATGAACAGATGATAGTATAGAGACAGTAGACGAGACAGGGTTAAAATCGTAAAACAATGATAAACACGTGATAGTAACAGTTGCACAACACCAGGTCACGTGCCGGCAGTCCGGTAGAAGTCACATCCTCCCACTAGCTGTGCCATGACACAGACCAGAGGTCCGACGTGATCCCAAGGTAAGAGAGAACACACTAAGGCCATTGGATCATACTGATCTCGTCGGCAATGGACGTGCGCCAAAGCCAAGGAGACTTACGGAGGCCTTGACAAGGAGTCCTTAGTCCAGTCAGGAGTATTCCCAACGAAGAGGTGGTCCATGCCAAGAGAAAGTGTGTAACGAAATGTTGTCCGTCTTGCCTTGAGTGCACGATGGCAGAGGGATGCGATGTCGGTGTACAAAGCACGCGAATAAAATAAAGACAAGTGTCATTTAAATAATAGGGAAATTTAAGTGAAATAGTTACTGTAACGACCCTCTTCATACTGGTACGATTATACCAATCCACGTCGATACAAAGAGCGTCATTACGTGGGATATTAACCCAACACTAAACAATAGGCTGATATGTACATGAATAGCAATTGAGTACAACGGGAATAAAAGAAATAACTCATTCTCATTCCATCATCATCACACATTCCACAGTCTATATAGCAATGAAAGAATGATAACATCAACATTATTACATTTCCAAAAGAAATACGTTGTCTAGCACATTGTCCATACGAATGACATTATTCACTACGAAAGAGAAAGTACAACTATCTAGTAAGCTCCACAATAGCTACTCCTCGTGCTCGATGTCGCTCCTCACTGTGCCCTCCTCAAGCATGGGGACACCTGTCTTACCTGTACGCCGAAGCAAGTATGAGTCTAAAAGACCCAGGAAGCAATCTAAGGACACAACCTTACACATATCACATACATACTAAACTATTTAAACAATAAGGACTCATATGCTACCTTTTAAACAATAAAGAATTTCATGGTACATACTTTATTTTAAATTTACAATTATACATAAACAACCTGGACATGTCTTAACTAACACATGTTCATTTTAAATCATGGAAAATAAACATACACCTACACATGTTTTCTACACATAACATATCACATGATTCATGATTCAAGCACTAACCACATCATCACACATTTTTACCAATTAGAACATGAAGTTATGTACAAGATAATGAACACTCCTAGCATGATATCTAACCAATTTCATATGTAATTATATCATTTTTTTTCACACATTTAGCTTGCTGTTTTGACATGAATTAAACACAATTACATGGATTTATATTTATTCACATCCTATCTTATTCATTTAATAATTCCACATGCTCATCCTTCACATTGCACAATTAACATGTTTACATACACATATTCACATACACTACTACATAGATGTTATTAAACTATATAACATGATATTAAACATGATATTACATTTAACATATTAACACATGAATATATGCAATTTTCTTTTTACTTTAGTTTACACATGTACTTTATACTCTCATTAACATTTACTCTCCCTTACACATCAATTCACACATTTTCCACAGTTTTCTCTTGCACTTTCACTTATCACATGTTATATCATTTGCACTTACCACGTGCCACATTCACATGTCACTTTACACTTTATTCACATTTTTATACTTAAGTTTCCGTGACACATAGTCCTAACTACATATAGCAAATAGCACATAGCACTTCACTTGGCACATACCCGCCACCTGGGCAAGCTAGTGGCAAATCTTGGTAACTGCGCAGACCGGGAGAAGCCCTCTCCACTGTATCCAGTGGCACTTGTCCACCTCTAGGGTTTCATCCTAATGCCCTTAGGGTATCTCATAACGTTGAGCCTCCCATAGGGACTTTTCTATGGTACAACTCTCAGACCTCTATGGTAGCAGTGTCAACCTCGGCTCAATTTTTACATTAGTCACATTATCACATTTATCACATTGTTTTACGCACTTATACTCACGCTTTAAATCTTTTTCACATGTACTTTGCATAACATTCACATTTCAAGTTGTGGGATTCAACCTTACTGTTTAACAGGGATGAACAACTAAAAATAGAATACTAACATGCTATTAACAATGAAATTTACATGATTAAACTAAACATGCTCATTATAATCAATTTCACTTGTTGTAACACAAACAGTTTCTACTGTTGTCACATCAGTACCAAATTTTTATTACACGTTGCATACGGTTAGTATATCACATATCAAATTTTCCAGATTTTTCTGAATAGTAAATCAAATTTTAATAATTAAGATAGGTTTCAGGCATATATCTCAAGAATTTCACTTAATCAGATTTCATAGTAAAGCAGTAGTATCTACCAGTTTCAAAACATGGAAATAGTCATCATACGAACATGGAAAATTTATAAGACCCTAATATACACTGGATCTAATTCTTCAAAAAATATCATGGTCAATTCATGCTTATTGTCCAGTTACAAAAATTTTAATAAATAGAACTAAGTACAAAAATTCAACTTGTCCTCATGATATGACCTAATGACTGCTCATGACCACATACAATTTTTAGAGCATGCACACATATCCAAAAGTCCAATAAACACATTATAGAGATCAAGCAATACTTCTTTAAAACCTTGAAGAACTTGGCGACACAGTGTGTGCCGCCAACAGTGTTAACGGCACAGTCTGATGCCACCAGCATAGGAACTTGGCGGCACACATGTGGCCGCCAACTTCATGTCTGCAGACAATGCAGATAGAACACAATGCAAAGGGAATTTGGAGGTTCCAGAACACGAGAAAAATTCCGAAAAAATATTGGGACCTAAGGGGACTTGAGTAGGGTTGACATCCATAGGTTACTTTCCTCAAAATACATCCAAAAGATCAATCATCATTCCGAAGAAGCCCTCCTCGGCTCAGCCAAGAAGGTGCTCCAAACCGCTTCAGATCCGGTCCTTCTGTTGATGTAGGATGATCCTCAGAGTTGGAGAAGCTTCCTTGATGTCAAGTGTACCTCCCAGTCGTTGAAGATCTCCAGAAAACTCCTCTAGTCGCTGGATCTAGCCCTCCTAAGATCAACTTCTCTCACAGAAAACCCTAACTTCCTCACAAGAGCCAAAGACCTAACTCGGCCGAAATCGGGTGATTTTATAGAGAGTTGGGTACGTATTAGGGTAGGTCTCCTACGGTTAGGGATGGGTTTCCTAAACTGGAATAGGGAGAAACGCGGGCGTTACCAAATCTGAACTTGTCGTAACACAGGGAACTAGGCGTCCACATATGATCTCACCAACAGGGGGGTTGGCATCCATCGATCTGGATGCCAACTCCTCCTAGCCATGCAGTCAGCGGCATGCATGTTGTCGCCAACTGGCATCTCGGCCAGAACACAAAAATACCTCAAAATAATTGTACAATTACATCACAACAATTTAATGTGTACAGAAATAATTAAACATGCATTCACCATATAAACTACATGCATTACACACTATTTATTTTAATAGAATTTATACTAATCTTAATTAAGGATAATATGCACAAAATAACATACATATATATGTACACAACGTAATTACATACAATATGCATGAAACAGATAAATACAATATGCACATCCTTAATTAGACACTACATGCACAGAAATAAACTTACATATATCCATAAGATGTATTGCAATAACTATATATTATATGCACAACATTTCTTAAATTCAATATACATAGGATTTAAATAAGTACTCTATGTATAAAATTAGCTACGCACTTATATTCATAGAAAAATAATATATATACATACATATACACATGAGTAATTAAATATTTATAATATACACAATCTAATACTCACATTATATACATAACAAGTAAATACCATACGCACAATATAAAATGAACAAAAATTCGGGGGCCTTACACTCTCCCCCCCCCCCCCCCCCTTGAAAAAGATCTTCATCCTCGAAGATCGGATCGAGTACCTCTGGTGACGTCGTGATGCCATCTCTGGCTAACACATTCTCCTTGGCTGGTGTTGCTAGCTTCATTGCTGCAATTGCTGGAACACCTCGTAGAACGAGCTTCTTCAGTCTTGGACACTCTCTGATCCGATGGTCCTTGCTACCACACTTGAGACATCTTCCTTCCTTTAACCAACACACAATTCCGCCATGATGCTTACCGCAGTTGTAACGACCCGACCTCCCGGACCCCCGCCAGGGACCCCTGAAGGTCGTGCCGCCACCCACGGATCCGAAGACCCAGAAGGGTTAGAATTTAGTCCAGTGAGATAAGTAATGAATTCAAATAACTATAACCAGAAAGTTCGTACAATAATAAAGAAAATATGTACAACATGTCCCAAATAAAAGTACAGGTACAGAAAGAATGGTGCAGTCCTTAAGGGGCATACCCCGAGGACTTGCAAAAAGGACACTCTCAACTCACGGTACAAGCACTCACGCTCACAACTCACACTGCTGGCAACGCACGGTAAACAAGCTACCACCACGACCATCCAGCACGAACTCCTGTGACAGCGAGTTCCTACCTGAAGAGAGTAGGGGGGTGAGCCTCGCGAACAAGGCTCAGTAGGGATAACCAGTCCCTTACTAGCCAGAGCAGTAGGAACTCCAACAAAAGTGGAAGCAAACTACTCTAGAAAGCAGTAAAGCGGGAAACACCTACTGCAGAGTACTACAAAGCAGCGGAACATGGTAACGCCTCGACCCACAACCAGGGTCAGGCCAAACACGACTCCCGAAGAACCAGCGGAGTGAAACACAATGTGGAAGCAAACACCTCGGCACACACCCGCCGAGACAAAGGAGCTCACGGAACACCGAAGCAACCACGTGAGACCAGAGTCTCACGACACAAGCACCAACATACCGGACCTCCACGAGGTCGGGAAGGAACAACCAGGTGTCACCCCGAGAGACACCAAGCAACCAAGTGAGAATGAACGTCTCACCGCAGGCACGACCACCTCAGACCCCCACAATGTCGAGGGCCCACAAGGAGTACCCCCCTGCACCTCGGACATGCCACGAGGTCAGGGAACTACACCCTATAGTGCCACCACGGATGGCACCAAGGAACGGTTTACAAAACCAGTGGTCGGGTGTCTACACAAGACACCCCGAAAGAACCTGCAGAGTGGAAACCACTGAACAAGGCCCACGAAGCCAAATCAACAAAGCCCATGGAACTAGACACGGCTAGGCTACAACCACCGTGCAGGCTAGAGCGACGAGACTTCAAAACAACGTGAGAAACTCCATCACAACAAGAGCAACCAAGCCACCGCCACAGGCAGCTAAGAGAGGGACACACAGTCCTCCCCTCTCGCTCACCAGCCGCTGACTCCTGCCTAAGACCTCCCTGGTAGAGTGAGGCTAGCGAGTCACAGCAAGAACAACCACAACCACCGCAGTCTGGCCAAACTACGGCTCCACGCCTGACCTCCCTACACGGCTCCGGAACCAACGTAGAGCGAGGCAGTGAGAAGGACTAGCTGGTCCGCCCCGGAAGAGAGCATCAACCACCTCAGTGACCCAGACCCAGCTAAGAGAGCTCTACAAATGACTCTACACCATTGTCCCCACCATTTTCCCCTTCTGCTCCAAGTCTGTGACTTGAGCACGCCCGCCGCCCGGAGAACTCCCTCTAACAGATGCGCAGGGTTGGGGGTCCCAGGTAACGGTAACAACCTGTCTCACGGACAAGCCCTCAAGTGCCTAGCATCGGGCGGAAAGAGAACTGGCGGGGCAACCACCACAAAAATGGCACAGCTGGCTTGTAACCAAGACAAGCCCAGCAGGCACAGGCACGCACGGCACCCTTCTGGAAACCACCAGAAGGGCCGTTAGCCAACGCCGGCACACACGGCACGGACCAAGAAATCGGAACACCACCAAATAGAACAGAAACCATCGATCTTCTAATATTCGATTGACTGACAGACAATCGATTATTAGACAGACGCGAGCCTCCTAGCACCGCCGCTAGGACACGACCATGAAGGTGTCACCTTCGGACACTGAACGCAGGGAGCCAACCTGCCGCATTCCCACCAGAAGGTCCTAAGGGCAACCTTGCCCTTAGGCACACGCCGACATGCCAACCGTGGCCATGGAAACACCCGAGGCACACAGGACTTGTCGCTCCCTCCTAAACCATCGCGATACCATCGCGACGGATAGGGCAACCGCGACAAAATGAGTTGCGACGGGAGGAGTGTCGCGACAACAACCTTGTCATGACGGGAAACCTGGTCGCTACCCGACCCTTATCGCGATGGCCAACTGCGCTGCGATAAGGTCACGTCCGACTGGGGCGACGCCTCCTCTGATGTCGCGATGCGCTCTGCGGTCGCGACATCAGTCGGGAGGAAGACCGCACGGATGTTACATCTCGAGGTCGCCCACACTTTACAAACAAGCACACAATGGGGAGGGGAGCATGGGGAAAGCTGTAAAAACATGCATTAACCCAAAAGGACTCCCAAACCACACCAGCAAGTATGGGCACAAGAGATCCCTACAGATTATGAAAAAATGAACCTCAAGAAGGGCCTTTACGAAGCCACAACCGCCACCTCCTTGCTCCATAACGACACTCTAGTGCTACGCACGAGCCGCCGCCACTCCTCCAAGCTCCACGCTACTGGAGAAGAAGGGGAAGGAGGCTTCCCACCTCGGAGAGGAGGAGGGAAGGGGGAAAGAGCCAAAAGGGGAAGAAGGGGCGCCGGCCAAGGCTTTTAGCCTCCGGCCCCCAGAACGAGACGGGGCGGGGCGTCGTGTTACCAACCTTAACGCGACGGCCGCCCACACCGCGACCATAATGCATCCGCCAGGGACGCCGCGACAACCAGACAGGTCAGTCTGCCACGCCTGCCACTCTGACAGGTGTCAGACGACCAAAAAGCAGAAAGCAGTCGCGACCCGTTGACTAGACGCGACAAGAATGCGACGCCGAAAGCGGTTGCAACAGGGATGACTGTCGCGACGGGCACATCCGTCGCGACACTAACGCGTTGCCCAGGCCGGACGCGTTAGTGGCCAGTCATCCAACACACATCAAAAGAACCCGGAAAGCCCGAGATGTTACAATACATCCAAGAAAAATAATAATTTCATGCTCGAAATTAAAGGCGAAACCCGGTCGGAGAAAACAACAGGTGCATAGGGACCACTAAGTCGCACCGCGACTTCCCGGTGGTCACCACCACGACCCTACCATAAAAGGAGTTCCAAACCAGACATCTGACAGCTCACAGAGCGCACACCAATCGGCGTAGAGCACACAATCGGATGTTGGCGTGACGCGCACCAAACTGACCAGAAGCACTGAAACCGCCAATCGAAAAACCACGACTGAGCCCTCAACAGTCCACACTGTTGAGACCAACCGGTCAGTAACTCACTCTGTCACTAGTGGCTAGACAGAGGTCCCAACTACTGACGACAACCGAGGAAACGTCAAGAGGTCATTCACAAGACTCCACTGAATGGCTCTGTACATCTAGCAACAGCTAGTACCTACGACAAGGCCAAACGAGAGCTTCTTAATGATGACCCAAAACCAAGCAGAAAACACGCATATGGAGAACCCACGACACGTAAGACAGTGTCCGTCGGCACCACTAGATCTCACCCAGATCATCCTCGTGGTCCGACCAGGACACACAACGACTGTGGAGCCACAGAAAGCTAAAACACCCGCTCCACAGAACAAGCACAAAGGCAAAACCAAAGAAGACATCTGATGTTGGCAAGGCCAAGCAACTCAAGACGTGGGCAAACCGCACGGGAATCGAAACAACTGCAAAGGTCGAGGACAACACGTCGACCTCAAGGGACCCACACCAAAATAGGGTACCCCAACCAGACACACTTGCTCCCCAAAGAGAGAGGGGAAACCCGGACACAGGCCATGACCAAAGCCTGGCGTACCACCGATAGGGCTACCTAGGCAAGGCAAAGCAGCCACCCCACAACGGTAACGGTACAACCACAAGGCATCGGCCGGCACAAGGTGTCCCAGAGGCGGAAAGCTCAACGCCTCCAACACCGAGCAAACTCATGAAACAACGCACGGAGCTCACGATGAGGAAATACAACACAACACACGGTGCTCACACAAGCACCAGGAGCCACCCAAAGTGTAACACAATGCACCAGGGCTCCAGACGACACAAAAACAAACCACTCGAGCACGAGCAGAGGGTGCCACCATAAGCACCAAAACCAGGCAAGATGCAACATAGTTGCACCACAGGCCGAAACAACATAGGCTAACAGGAAGGACTCTCTACAAGAGACCTACCAAAAGCCACACGCAAGAAGCCACCAGCCTGAAAGGCCAGAACAAGCCACACCGGCCGCGAACTCTCAAGGCACACAAATAAGAAGCATCAAAAAAGAAACCCGTTCAAGATGCAATACGCAACCGCACCAATGGCCTGAAATGACTTAAGGCCAACCGAAGGGACTCTCCACCAGAGACCCACAAGAGAAACGCGGAAAAAAACTAACAGCTTCAAGAGCGCAACAACCATATTGGCTCTTAGAAGTGCGCAAACACGGGGCACCTCCCCTACCACCACAGGTGGGGAGGGCCACACGCCCAATGGCGACAAGTGCCTCCAAAGCACCACTGAGGCACAAGAGAAACACGCACCGGAATGATGCCTGCACAAGCAAGCCAAACAGAAGAACACCCGGTGCCGCCTCACACTAAACACAGGGCACGCTGCCCTACATCGTCCAGTCAGGCGACAAGAAACCAACACAGCAAGAGACAGGACAATAGGTCACCCAACCCATCGCACCACAAGGAAACCTCGTGCACGAGGGGAGCAACCAGCTCAACTCAAGACAACACAAGGAGAGGGACCTTCGCCACAAAGGTCGCCACGGTGCACGACATGGCACCAAAAGCCATGTGAAAGCACCACCACCCCGAGCAACCCACGGAAAGCAGAGGAAGAAGGCACACAACAGGCCTCCTCCTCACACGAAAGAGGAAACAACAACACAAGGATAGCACTCCCATAGGAGGCACAGCCAGCCAAACAACCACGACGCTCGCCAAACAACCGTCGGCAAGAGTGTGTCGGCACGGAAACGCAAGCAACAACAAACTAAACCACAGGGACCCACAAGTGGTCCCGTCGGCATAACCAAGAAACTTGGAAGCGAACAACACGGAGAGCTGGCCAAACACAGGGTCAAGGTCCACCACCTTGACCAAAAGCAGACGAGCAGACTGTACGCAACAGTCAAACCCAAGGGAAGATGACTCCACCAGAAGGTCGCAACAATGTGCACCTTGGTGACACAACACCACAGTGGAGCATCATCACCCCGAGTAACCAACGAAAAGCAAGGGAGGAGAACTCTCACAACGAGTCTCTTCCACACACAAGGGGAAACCACTAAACGAGACCGGCACTTCCACATAAGCACAACCAGACAGACACCCAAGGCACTCACCAGATTACCATCTGGCAGAGCCCACAGGGCGCGAGAAACAAAGCCAACCTCCTGACCCTGGGGACACACGAAGTCCCACCAGCGCAGCCGGGAAATCCAAAAATGAATAGGAAGACAACCTGGCCAGCACTATGGCCAGACACACGGTCAAAGGCACCACACCTTGACTGACAACACCCAGGCAGACTATAACACGGACAGTCCCACTGGCAACGTCGACAGCTCATCTCTTCAGAGAGAGAGTAGCGACAACCAAAACAAACACAAGGCAGCTTGGGGAGGACCTCCACCCAAAGCGCCAAGAGCCATTCTGGGAACCATCACCAGAACGCAGCCCAAACAAACGGCCAATAGAGAGAACACAGTAGACAACGGAAGCAACACAACTGGTTTTGGGAGAACCTCCACCAGAACCAACAAGGCGCCGTTTTGGGAAAACCCACCAGAACGCAATGGCCAACACAATAGCAGCATACCTCAACCCTGAGGTAGCACAACAACCAGCAGAAACAAGTCCGGAGCAGTCCTGAGAGAAACCCTCACCAGGACAATAGCCAACGGTTCTGAAAAACCTCACCAGAACACATGGCAACCAAGCAATGCACCTCAACCTCGAGGGCAACGCAACAGTAACCAACCAGAAAACAGAGACCTCAAACCAAAGAGATAACACAGCGGAAGACTTCAACAAGCACAGAAGCAGTCCTAGAGGGAGAGGAACCCTCACTAGGATAACAACAAAACAGTTCAGGGAAACATCACCAGAACACAAGCAGCCAAGCGATGCACCTCAACCTAGAGGGCAACACTGCAACAACCAGAAACGAGCACAACACAGTTCTGGGGAAACCTCACCTCCACTAGAACCAACAGAGAAGAACTCCGAGAGCACCTCACCAGAGTTCACAACTAGCCAGCACAAGGCCGACAACAACCACAGACAGGGGTCGCAGCGGTCAACCAATGGTGCAACACGGCACACAAAACATCTACTTAGCTCAAGCAAAGACGCCGACTGAGCAGAACACAACGCCCAACAGCGCATAGGCACACAAGGCCAAACACAATACACACCCCAACAACAAGGGGGACATCCAACAAGGACACACCCCAACAACAAGGGGACATCCAACAAGGACACACCCCAACAACAAGGGGACATCCAACAAGGCAACTACCTTCTACCAGATCCACAGGTAACAGCCCTGCACCGGTGAAGGCCACACCACACACAGACTCTCTCAGCCTTTGCGACACACCCACATGGATGCGTAGGCCGAGGACGAACCCAACCGCAGCACGAGCGAAAATAGCAGCACGTGCACCCAGCAGCAGCAGCAAACACTCTCCTACAGCTCACACTCGAACCCTGCTTGAAAGCTAGCCACCTGCAACAAAGAACCAAATGCTCACCTAATAGCAACTCTACACGGACGAGCCAACAGTGTACTAGTACCTTTCATTGGGATAGCCATAGTTATTAACTCATTACAAATCTCGTTGGACCCCTGAGCTCTGATACCACTGTAACGACCCGACCTCTCGGACCCCCGCCAGGGACCCCTGAAGGTCACGCTGCCACCTACGGATCCGAATACCCAGAAGGGTTAGAATTTAGTCCAGAGAGAAAAGCAATGAATTCAAATAACTATAACCAGAAAGTTTGTACATTAATAAAGAAAATGTGTACAACATGCCCCAAATAAAAGTACAGGTATAGAAAGAAAGGTGCATTCCTTAAGGGGCATACCCCGAGGACTTGCAAAAAGGACACTCTCAACTCACAGTACAAGCACTCATGCTCACAACTCACACTGCTGGCAACGCACGGCGAACAAGCCGCCACCACGACCGTCCGACAACGAACTCCTGCGACAGCGAGTCCCTACCTGAAGAAAGTAGGGGGGTAAGCCTCGTGAACAAGGCTCAGTAGGGATAACCAATCCCTTACCAACCAGAGCAGTAGGAACTCCAACAAAAGCGGAAACAAACTACTCTAGAAAGTAGTAAAGTGGGAAACACCTACTGCAGAGTACTACAAAGCAGTGGAATAGAGTAACGCCTCGACCCACAACCAGGGTCGGGCCAAACATGAATCCCGCAGAACTAGCGGAGTCAAACACAATGCGGAAGCAAACACCTCGGCACACACCCGCCGAGACAAAGGAGCTCACGGAACACCGGAGCAACCGCGTGAGACCAGAGTCTCATGACACAAGCACCAACATCCCGGACCTCCACGAGGTCGGGAAGGAACAACCAGGTGTCACCCCGAGAGACACCAAGCAACCAAGTGAGAATGAACATCTCACCACAGGCACAGCCAACTCAGACCTCAACAAGGTCAAGGGCCCACAAGCAGAACCCCACTGCTCCTCGGACATGCCACGAGGTCAGGAAACTACACCCTACAGTGCCACCACGGACGGCACCAAGGAACGGTTTACAAAACCACCAGTCGGTTGTCTACACAGGACACCCCGAGAGAACCCGCAGAGTGAAAACCACTGAACGAGGCCCACGAGGCCAAACCAACAAAGCCCATAGAACTAGACACGGCTAGGCTACAACCACCGTGTAGGCCAGAGCGATGAGACTCACTTAGAAACAACATGAGAAACTCCATCACAACAAGAGCAACCAAGCCACCACCATAGGCAGCTAAGAGAGGGACACACAGTCCACCCCTCTCACTCGATAGTCGCTGACTCGTTCCTACGACCTCCCCGATAGAGTGAGGCTACCGAGTCACAGCAAGAACAACCACAACCACCGCAGTCCAGCCGAACTGCGGCCCCACGCCTGACCTCCCTACGCAACTCCGGAACCAACACAGAGCGAGACAGTGAGAAGGACTAGATGGTCCGCACCGGAAGAGCGCCTCAACCACCTCAGCGACCCAGACCCAGCTAAGAGAGCTCTATAAATGACTCTACACCGCTGTCCCCACCGTTTTCCACTTCTGCTCCAAGTCTATGACTTGAGCAGCCCCGCTGCCCGGAGAACTCCCACTAACAGACGCGCGGGGCTGGGGGTCCCAGGTAACGTTAACAACCTGTCTCACGGACAAGCCCTCAAGTGCCTAGCATCGGGCGGAAAGAGAACTGGCGGGGCAACCACCACAGAAACTGGCACAGCTGGCTTGTAACCAAGACAAGCCCAACATGCACAGGCACGCACGACACCCCTTTCGGAAACCACCAGAAGGACCGTCAGCCAACGCCGGCACACACGGCACGGCCCAAGAAACCGGAACACCACCAAACAGAACAGAAACCATGGCTCTTCTAATATTTGATTGACCGACAGACAATCGATTATTAGACAGACGCGAGCCTCCTAGCATCGCCGCTAGGACACCGCCACGAAGGTGTCACCTTCGTTCACTAAATGCAGGGAGCCAACCTGCCGCATTCCCACCAGAAGGTCCTAAGGGCAACCCTGCCCTTAGGCACACGCCGACACACCAACCGGGGCCACGGAAACACCTGAGGCACACAGGTCTTGTCGCGCCCTCCTAAACCACCGCGATACCATCGCGACGGATAGGGCAACCGTGACAACAACCGAGTCACGATGGGGAGGAGCGTCGTGACAACAACCTTGTCGCGACGGGAAACCTGGTCGCGACCCGACCCTTATTACGACGGCCAACCGCGCCGCGATAAGGTCGCATCCGACTGGGGCGATGTCGCCTCTATTCTCACGACGCGCTCTGCGGTCACGACATTAGTCGGGAGGCAGACCGTAGGGATGCTACATCCCGGGGTCGCCCACACTTTACAAACAAGCGCACAACAGGGAGCGGAGCATGGGGAAAGCTGTGAAAACATGCATTAACCTAAAAGGACTCCCAAACCACACCAACAAGTATGGGCACAATAGTTCCCTACAGATTATGAAGAATCGAACCCCAACAAGGGCCTTCATAAAGCCACGGCCGCCACCTTCTCGCTCCACAATGATGCTCCAGTGCTCCGCACGAAGCCGCCGCCGCTCCTCCAAGGTCCACGCCGCTGGAGAAGAAGGGGAAGGCGGCTTCCCACCGCGGAGAGGAGGAGGGAAGGGAGAAAGAGCCAAAAGGGAAAGAAGGGGCGCCGGCCAAGGCTTTTAGCCTCTGGTCCCCAGAACGCGACGGGTCGGGGCATCGCATTACCAACCTTAACGCAACGGCCACCCACACCGTGACCAGAACGCATCCGCCAGGGATGCTGTGACAACCAGACAGGTCAGTCTGCCATGCCTGCCCCTCTAACAGGTGTCAGATGACCAAAAAGCGGAAAGCAGTCACGACCCGTTGACCGGGAGCGACAAGAACATGACGCCAAAAGCGATCACAATAGGGATGACTGTTACGACGGGCACATCCGTCGCGACACTAACGCATCGCCTAGGCTGGACGCGTTAGTGGCCAGTCATCCAACATGCATCAGAAGAACCCAAAAAGCCCGAGATGTTACAGCAGTGTACACACTCGGGCCTCTCGCTGCCTGGTACCATAGCTGATTGCTGAGCTTCTATGAGTTTCTTCATCTTCCTATTTTGCCGCTGGAATGGTTCTGGTACTTTCTTCTTTTGAGCTTCCTTCTCTTCCTAGTATGATTTCGTCCTACTTTCCTGCCTGCTCACTGCGCTTAAAGCCTCTTCCAAAGTGCGAGGATCAGACTCTAAAAGTCTAGCTCTCAATGATGGTTTGAGCCCCTTCATGAACTTCTTTACTTTGCGACTCTACTCATACCTCCTAGCCTGAGCACTACGTCTACCACGTCCAGCCATAGCCTGCAAAACAATTAATCTAGTTAGAATCTAAGTTACTAAATCCTAACTATTTTCTTAACTATCTTCTTTCATTATTAAAGACTTTCTACATATATGGACAATTTTCTATAAAGAATTTACAATATTGTGAAGATGATGGCTTATTCATGTACAATCTCCAAAGTCTATATAGTAATGAAAGAATGATAACGTCAACATTATTACATTTCCAAAAGAAATACATTGTCTAGCACATTGTCCATACGAATGACATTATTCACTACGAAAGAAAAAGTACAACTATCTAGTAAGCTCCACAATAGCTACTCCTCGTGCTCAATGTCGCTCCTCAGTGTGCCCTCCTCAAGCACGGGGACACCTGTCTCACATGTACGCCGAAGCAAGTATGAGTCTAAAAGACCCAGCAAGCAATCTAAGGACACAACCTTACACATATCACATACATACTAAACTATTTAAACAATAAGGACTCATATGCTATCTTTTAAACAATAAAGAATTTCATGGTACATACTTCATTTTAAATTTACAATTATACATAAACAACCTAGACATGTTTTAACTAACACATGTTTGAACGCAGCATTGTTGACTGTATACTTTCGTTGTCTAGAGTTCTTTGCACACGTCAAAATGCTCACCTTCTCTAAACTATCTCACAAATTTAAAATAGTAAAGATGAACTAGCAAAGTGGTGAGAACATGTCATTTCCACAGGGAGACTGAGTAACGTTTGACTTAAGAAACTGCTTTTTTGAAATAACTCTAACAAACACTTTTTCAGCAAAATAACATTGCATTAGAATCAATTCTATAAACAACTCCAATAAAATCCCTCACAACTCGACAAATGAAACATAATGAAAGAACAAGCAGAATTGAAATTAAAGAAAATTGGTATCATTGTACCCTCACAATTGAGGGATCAAATAGATAGACAGAAATCTAAACTAAAAATTCTCAAATGACTGGATGAATAGATCGAATAGAAGCTAAACAAAGAACACTTTCACCTCTCCAATTGCTTAATCCATAACATACATATGCAACTTCTAATTCTGCAACAAATTGGAACTCAAAAGAGATAAGAAAAATGGCAGAACAAGAATCTCAACAAAAAATTACCGAACCAATGTACCCCTTCAGCTCAGGGGATGCACAATCAACAATACCATCTCTCCACAAACATCAGCCAACTATCCTCACAGCTCAAGAATTGAACAGAACATTCAGAAATATGATTTATTGTTGCTAAATTAGAATTACATTTTATTACAACTCAAAGATCAGAATGAGTCAGTGAAAAGGAACTCAACCAAAAATTTAAACTGAGAACAACATGAACTATAAGAATGTAAGATTACTATACCCTCATAGCTCGAGGGATGAACAGAAAATTCAGAACAAAAGTTTACTGTTGCTAAAGCAATGTCCTAATGCTACCACTGCAGAACAGGAATGAGAACACAATGATACAGCGAAAAAGACTAGGAAAACTCCAAAATCCCTAACGAATTCAAATCTATCTTCTGCTACAACATGAACCTGAACTCATGAACTCATCCATGAATTTGAACTGTGTAGACTTTTGGAATCCCTCTAGAAGTCGTCTGCCTCCCAGACGCCAGACAGCTTAGAACGAACCAAGGATGGGCTCTCTTGGTCACCCTGCACCTGCTCTGTAGCACGCCCCTGGATCGTTCTCCTCAAAACACAGAAGAAATGGACAAATCAACACAGAAGAAATGGAAGAATCAATTGCCCCTGGATCGTTCTCCTCTAAACACAAAAGAAATGGACAAATCAACACAGAAGAAATGGAAGAATCAATTGCCCTTGGATCGTTATGCTCTAAACATAGAAGAAATGGAAAAAATCAACACAGAAGAAATGGAAGAAGCAATTGCCACTGGATCGTTCTCCTCTAAACACAGAAGAAATGTAAGAAGCCCCTCAGTAACCCTCCCAATAGCCGAACGATCTCTCCCAGCTCTCACAGAAGAAAAGAAATAAAAATAACCATCTCAGCAGCTTAACAACCGAACTAATTCCCTACAGAAGAGAGGAAGAAGAACCCATAAAAAATGAATTCCCAGATGTCGACCCCCCCCCCCCCCCAAATGCTAAACAACTAGAAGAAGGAAGAAGGGAGCACTCGGTCCCCCTCACAGCTGCATAATGGAAGAAAACACAGAAGAAAATGGAAAATAAATGCACTGGATCGGTCCCTCACAGTAGCTTGCAATACACAGAAGAAAGGAAAAAAATGTGATTCCCCTCACAGCAGCAAAGAAGAGAGGAAGAAAAATCAAAATAGTGCAGTTGCCCTCCCCAAATGCTTACAGAAGAAAGAAAAAAATGGAAGCACTCAATCTCTCACACAGCAGCCACAAAGAGAAGAAGAAAAATCCAAAAAATTGTAGTCGCCCTCCCCTATAGCCGAACCATCTCAAATGCTTTCCAGGTGCCAGGCTCCTCATGCACAGCTCCGCCAGATGCTTCACATGCTCAGATCTGCACGAGCCTAGCTTTACACGCCCAGCTCACCACCGCACTCGCCTGAGCTCCTCTTCCCGCCCAGATCGCGCAGCACCAGCTCCGCACGAGCCTCAGATCTTCCGTTCATGTCGGATGCGCACAGCTGGATGCACACACTCCATCTGCTCCAATTTGCCATCTGCACCAGAGCTCCGCACGCCCAGGCTGCGCACAGCAGTCTCCTTTACGCACAGCAGCCCCGCTTCACATGGCCAACCCCCAGAACCGCACCGCCTATGCACCAGCTCTGTACGAACCACCTAGCTCCAGCCTACACAACTTTTCCCCTAGCGTCCGATCTCCGCACGACCCAGCTCCCAGCTCCTACTTCGCACGCCGCCAGCTCCTCACATGCTTCCCCTGGCTTGCGTTGCCCTACTACTAAAAGATATTTACAAAAATATTATTGCAACAAGAAGTATTTATATACAATATTTATTTACAATGATCTTTTATTTCCCAAAGTGTACCTGTGACAAGAAAATGAACCTGATTAGTCAATCTGAAAAATCAGTGACTTATTAAATGAAAATCTATTATGTGTATTCTAACCCAATGTCAACTAATATGTTCAAAAACCTATTCATGGATGAAATGAAAATTATAATCAAAATGCACATTATTTATGGACAAAGGATGTCTAAAATCAATTATATGTGTGAAATTTAACACGAAAAATTTTACAGTTATCAATGTTCATTTTAAATCATGAAAAATAAACATACACCTACACATGTTTTCTACACATAACATATCACATGATTCATGATTCAAGCACTAACCACATCATCACACAATTTTACCAATTAGAACGTGAAGTTATGTACAAGATAATGAACACTCCTAGCATGATATCTAACCAATTTCATATGTAATTATATCATTTTTTCACACATTTAGCTTGCTATTTTGACATGAATTAAACACAATTACATGGATTTATATTTATTCACATGCTATCTTATTCATTTAATAATTCTACATGCTCATCCTTCACATTGCACAATTCACATGTTTACATACACATATTCACATACACTACTACATGGATGTTATTAAACTATATAACATGATATTACATTTAACATATTAACACATGAATATATGCATTTTTCTTTTTACTTTGATTTTCACATGCACTTATACTCTCATTAACATTTACTCTCCCTTACACATCAATTCACACATTTTCTACATAGTTTTCTCTTGCACTTTCATTTATCACATGTCATATCATTTGCACTTACCACGTGCCACATTCACATGTCACTTTACACTTTATTCACATTTTTATACTTAAGTTGTCGTGACACATAGTCCTAACTACCATCTAGAGGATGCAAGCACCCATATCACATAGCATATAGCACATAGCACTTCACTTGGCACATACCCGCCACCTGGGCAAGCTAGTGGCGAATCTTGGTAAGTGTGCAGACCGGGAGAAGCCCTGTCCACCGTATCCAGTGGTACTTGTCCACATCTAGGGTTTCATCCTAATGCCCTTAGGATATCTCATAACGTTGAGCCTCCCATAGGGATTTTTCTTTGGTACAGCTCTCAGACCTCTATGGTACCAGTGTCAATCTCAGCTCAATTTTTACATTAGTCACATTATCACATTTATCCGATTGTTTTACGCACTTATACACACGCTTTAATTCTTTTTCACATGTACTTTGCATAACATTCACATTTCAAGTTGTGGGATTCAACTTTACTGTTTAACATGGATGAACAACTAAAAACAGAATATTAACATGTTGTTAACAATGCAATTTACACGATTAAACTAAACATGCTCATTATAGTCAATTTCACTTGTTGTAACACAAACAGTATCTACTGTTGTCACATCAGTACCAATTTTTTATTACATGTTGCATATAGTCAGTATATCACATATCAAATTTTCTAGATTTTTCTGAATAGTAAATCAAATTTTAATAATTAAGGCATATTTCAGGTATATATCTCAAGAATTTCACTTAATCAGATTTCATAGTAAAGCAGTAGTATCTACTAGTTTCAAAACATGGAAATTGTCACGCCCTGAATATTTAGCAGCGGAATAAATACCGGGGGACGTGAACGATACAAACCGGCGTATCACAGTTGAATAGTGCAGAGTCACTTTCAGATATAACAACACATTCAAGACTATAATATGGTCACCAATAGTATACTTTAATCATTTCATTCAACTAGATACAACCTCATATAAGAAGAATTAACCAAAGGGTCCATTATTCAAATAACTTCCTGAAAAGTTTCACTATTACATAGACTACTCAATTTCTATTTCTAAACTGTCATCTATTCTAGGACGGGTGCTCGTCACTCTTGCCCGGCCCCATCTGACTCCACGGGTTCTCCATCACTACCTGAAAAGGGCAGGATGATAAGGGTGAGCGAACTAGCTCAGTAGGATTTATATCTCAATCACGTGCGGGCACTAGTATACATGATTAACATTTTATATAGGCAGATATGCTGATGAGTATGCTGACAATGCATGCTTTTCTAACAAGTTGAATAGCAAAGTAGAACGGATAACATGTCAGATCAAATGTCGAGTTCCATATACAATGGACAGATAATTCAAGAATAAAATCATGTCAGAAGAGATTGGCCATATTCAAGCAGTGTTCATGTGTTCACAAGAACAAACGTATCATATCATGTCAAGTCAAACTTATCAAGTCAAACAGGGGGCACATATTCACAATCTTGCATGTCAGGTGTGCTATGCCAAGCACCAAGAGTCCATACTCCCTCGCTTAACAAGTACGTTGGGGCGCTCCTCCCCAGGACCGGACAGGGCCCTATTGCACAGGCATTGTATCAAGTTTTGGACCGGAGTCCCACGATGTGCCGAACAAACATATTCATATTATGGCCACAGAGTTTCAATGACAAGCTCATAGTAAAAAGGACATGATCATTTATAGAGTCAAAAGAACAAGGCAGGATAATATCGTATCTTATATTTCATAATTCATTAATGTCTTGACAAGAGGGTGTTTCTAAAGACAGATCATATGTAGAACATGTACTTTCCTAACATGTATGCATATGACAAATAATCAATTGAACACCAGAAAACATGAAACCATGAAACTTATATGCATATCACCACTAACATGTCCATGCTAATCATGTATTCATCCCCACATTCATGACATATTCTTATCTTACCATATAACATCATGTACATGCTTGAAGACATCATGAAATGATTAGACCCAAATTATACAAAAAAATCTTATAAGGGTAGTGTCGACACTAGATCAGGTGGTGTCGACACCATGCTCCAAACCCAAGACAAAAACATGCAAAACTGGTCAGGTAGTGTCGACACTAGTTCAGGTGGTGTCGACACAGTGCCTCAAATACAAGACAAAAAGGTCAAGTCGTGTCGACACGAGTCCAGGTAGTGTCGACACGGTGCTTCAAATGCAAGACAAAATAGTCAAGTAGTGTCGACACTAGAGACAGCTTCCAGAAAACCTTCTGGTCAATATGGGACAGTGTGTCGACACTAGCATAGGTGGTGTTGACACTAGATCAGCTCCCAGAAGCTTTTTGGGTCAAACTGGGGGAGTGTGTCGACACTAGATGGGGTGGTGTCGACACTAGAGGGCTTCCCAGAACACCATCTGGGCTGTTTTGGGACAACAGGTCGACACTAGCACAGGCAGTGTCGACACTAGTGGCTTTCCCAGAACACAACACATGGTCATGTGGAACCTGATGACACATCTTATGCAGCGATTCAATTATGACTCTTATAACTATTTAACGAGTGACATTTAGACAAAACATTCAACATGAAAGATGAAGAGGACAACTAGTAGAAGAACTTTGATGTTGACAGTTTGATCTAATTTGGTCTCAAATCCCGAGAAAGCATATGAAGAACAGAAAAATCAAGTGTAGCCCGAAATTGCAGTATCATGCAGAGACTCTCTTATCATGCTCCTAACTCTCTAACGAAGGATTTTTGGACAAAACGTCCAACATAGAAGATGATCGTGACTTCAATTGGAAGAACTGTCATGAAGAAATTTTAGTCAAATTCAGTCTTGAATCGTGTGCACAACAAGACGAATGGGAAAATCCCTAACTGTGCAAGACTTCGGGAAAATCACCAATACACGAAGAATACTCCATGAAAATTAGGCAAATCAAGTGCAAATGATCCTAGACTCAAAGAACTACATGTTGGCATTGGTTTTCTTTAATCTTGGCCCGAGAACACCTACCTTTATGAAGATCTAAAACCTTTTGATGTTCTGGACACAACAGAGGATGCAGGGGATGAAGCTCCGGATTCCCAGCCTTTCTCCTGTTCCTCAGAAGTTCCTGCTTGCTTCCAAACGACTCCAACTTCGTTGTTAAATCTTCCCCAAGAGTTTAGGGACGAGTTCTTATAGTTTAGGATGTTGTTAAGAGTCCTAATGATGCTAGGAAAGGGGCTACGAGCTCTGTTTCCTAGTTTCCAGAAAATCTGGGATTCCTTTACTTAAAAGAGGTAGCCAAGGTTTAGGAAACCACCAATTGGGATTGAGTTCGGTTTTGGCTTACCTTACATGACTACTCATCCATAATTTAACCCCAAATTACCCTCACTAATTACTGCATAATTACATACACAAATTTCTGGGCAATTTCCTGTCCTAGTTTATTCATATCCTTGGGCCAAATATGCTCTATTGGCCCAATCTTATTAATAGGTTATTAACACATGGTATTGGAAGTCTCTCCAATACGTTTATTTATTTTTATCCCTCTATATTTCTGAAATTTTAATTTTTTTTTTTATTTTCGGGGTGTTACATCCTCCCCCACTTAAGAAATTTGGTCCCCAAATTTACGCATAATGGTGTAGATCGTACCTGAGAATAGCTCCGGGTGATTTTTCTTCATTCTATCCTCTGTTTCCCAGGTAGCATTAGTAACTCCATCTCGACTCCATTGGACCTTCACCATAGTTATGGTACGATTCCTGAGTCGCTGAATCTTCCGATCCAACAGTTTGATCGGTTTCTCTTCATAAGTCAGGTCCTCCCAAATCTCCAAGTCCTTGTGATCAATTACATGGTCGGCATTGAATAAGTACTTCCGCAGCATGGATATGTGGAACACATTATGCACGTTTGCTAGTTGCGGAGGTAGTGCAAGTCTATACGCCACCTGACCAATTCTTTCCAGAATTTCAAATGGCCCTATAAATCTGGGACTTAGTTTTCCTTTGATCCCAAATCTTTGTATTCCCCTCGAAGGTGAGACCTTCAAGAAAACATGTTCGCCAACCTGAAATTCCAGTTCTCTCCTTCTCTTGTCTGCATAACTCTTCTGTCTGGATTGTGCTATCTTCAGACGTTCCCTGACAATCTGAACCTTCCGGACAGTGGCCTCAATCAAGTCGGGTCCAACCCATTGGTTCTCCCCAACCTCTTCCCAACAAAGGGGTGATCTGCAACTCCTGCCATATAAGGCTTCAAATGGAGCCATTTTGATACTAGCCTGATAACTGTTGTTATAAGCAAACTCCATCAAGTACAACTGATCATCCCATCGACCTTTGAAATCCAGCACCAAAGCACGAAGCATATCCTCCACAATTTGATTGGTCCTTTCAGTTTGTCCATCAGTCTGAGGATGGAAGGCAGTACTAAAGTTTAATTTAGTACCCATTGCTGCTTGTAAACCCTTCCAGAAGTGTGAAGTAAATCTAGGGTCCCGATCTGATATTATGCTAGATGGAACCCCATGCAGTCTAACTACTTCCTTAACATATAGAGCGGCCAACACATCCACAGACCAGGTGCTCTTAATCGGCAAGAAATGTGCCGACTTAGTCAATCGATCAACGATTACCCAGATTGCATCCATACCACCTCTAGTTTTGAGCAATCCCATGATAAAGTCCATACCGATACTATCCCACTTCCACTCTGGGATTTCTAGTGGTAGCAGTCCTCCAGCCGTACGAAAATGTTCGGCTTTGACTTTCATGCATGTCAAACAGTATGCCACATGATCGGCCACATCCCTCTTCATGTTTGGCCACCAGTACGACCTTTTAAATCTTGGTACATCTTTGTTGATCCTGGATGAATCGTATATTTGGATTGGTGAGCTTCATTCAGTAGCCTCTTCTTGAGTTCTCCGTGATCAGGGACACATGTCCTACCTCGGAATAATAATCTTCCTTCAGCTGATAGAGTAAAGTCGGGTCTTTGTTCTAACTTCTCCCTGATCTGAACTAAGAGTGGGTCTTCTCCCTGTTTCTCCTGGATTTCGGTCAGCAGAACGGATTGTATCTGGAGATTAGAAATCATTACTTGTTTCTCCTTCTTTTCCATGTCTAAATTCAGACTTGCAAATTGCTCCAGTAACTTCCATTCGCCCAGCATCATACTAGCTAGAACAGTTCCTGGTTGTCTACTTAGAGCGTCTGCCACTACATTGGCTTTCCCAGGGTGATATTGGATGGAAAAGTCAAAGTCCTTAAGGTACTCTAACCACCTTCTTTGTCTCATGTTAAGCTCTTCTGTGAGAACAGGTATTTCAAACTCTTGTGGTCAGAAAAGACTTTAAATTGCTCACCATAGATATAATGCCTCCAAATCTTTAAGGCGAATACCACAGCTGCTAACTCCAAGTCATGAACCGGATAGTTCACTTCGTGGATCTTCAACTGTCTGGAAGCATATGCTATTACCTTCCCTTGTTGCATTAGGACACATCCCAGTCCAGTACCAGAAGCATCTGAATAAATTTCAAATCCTCCCTCTTCAGTGGGTAAGGCGAGGACAGGGGCAGTAGTCAGACACTTCTTCAGGTTGTTGAAACTTCCCTCGCAATCATCAGTCCATACAAATGGATTTTCCTTCCGGGTCAGCTTGGTTAATGGTACTGCAATCTTTGAGAAATCCTTTATAAACCTTCGATAATACACAGCTAATCCCAGAAAACTCCGGATCTCTGTGACGCTTGTCGGTCTTTCCCATTTCAACACAGCCTCAACCTTTGATGGATCAACAGCGATACCATCTTTGGTTACCACATGCCCTAGAAAGGATACCTCCTCAAGCCAGAATTCACATTTACTTAACTTGGCATATAGTTTGTTCTCCCTTAAAATCTGCAATGCAATCCTCAAATGCTCCTTGGAATAGATCAATATATCATCGATGAATACCACCACAAATTATCAAGATATGGGCGATAAATGCTATTCATCAACTGCATGAAAACTACAGGGGCATTTGTTAGCCAAAAGGCATAACAATAAATTCATAATGCCCATACTGCTTCGGAAGGCAGTCTTGTGAATGTCTTCTCCTTTGATCCTCAATTGATGATAACCGGATCGGAGATCTATTTTAGAGAAGTATCTAGCTCCAGATAATTGATCAAACAACTCATCAATTCTCGGCAGAGGGTATTTGTTCTTGATGGTTAACTAATTCAGTTGTCTGTAATCTATGCATAGCCTCATCGACCTATCTTTCTTCTTGACGAAGAGGACAGGTGCACCCCATGGCGATGTGCTTGGTCGGATGAAACCCTTCTCTAACAGTTCCATCAGTTGCTCTTTTAATTCTTTCAGTTCTGCGGGGGACATTCTATATGGTGCCCTAGATACTGGTGCTGCTCCAGGGACCAAGTCGATGGTGAAATCGACCTCTCGCTCAGGAGGAATTCTTGGCAAGTCTTTGGGAAAAACATCAGCGTATTCGCTGACAACATGGATGTCCTCTACTTTGACTTCCTTCTTTGCGATGACAACAACAGCAAGAAAGGCCATACAACCTTTCCTCATCATCCTTTTGGCTTGTAATGCAGAGATAATTGACAATCTCCTGCGGTTTCTATCCCCGGCGAACATTAGTTTTGGGTACTGGCTAAAAGTTACCCTACTTCTCCTGCAATTTATACTAGCCCCATGTTCAGACATCCAGTCTGCTCCCAGTATCACATCATACCCTGCCATGTCCATACATATTAAATTTGCTGGTAGGTTTTGGGTTTCAATCAACACCTCACTGGATGGTATATGGTTTGTAAGATTGGTACCCGGACCAATCGGGGTTGACACAACTATTCCAGATTTCATTGGGACTGGTTCCACAGATAGGGTATCAACAAATGTTTGAGAAATGAAGGAGTGCGTAGCTCCCATATCAAAGAGAACATAAGCAGGTCGGGAAAGAATAGTAAGTGTACCTTCCACGATACCTCCTTCTTCAGCAGTTTCTGGTTCCTGGACAGCTTGCAGTCGGCCTTGCCTCTTCTGTCCATTCGGACGTTTGTCCTGAGGGACTTGTTCTTTCAACATTGGGCAGTCCGAGATCCTATGGTCACGACTCCCACAGCGTAGGCATCTCCCTTGCGCTCCCCAGCATTCTTCAGTCCGATGACCAGCTCTGTCACAATGTTTACACCTTTCTCCCGTTGCCACTATCACTTGCTTACCTATTTCCTTCGGATTTTTATCCGCTGGTTCATTTATCCCGCCACTGGGCCTTTTCTTCCCAATAGTCGGCTGATACCTCCCAGCAGAAGACACTTGTTCCCGTTTCACGGATTTTCCCTTAATCCTTTCGGCAGTCTCCACGACATCTTCCAATAGTTGAGCTTTCTTAACCATTTCAGCATAAGTTTGAATGTCCATTGGCGCCAGTTGGGTGATGAACTGGGGCCTCAAGCCATTCAGAAAGCGTTTCGCCTTCATCCTTTCTGTCCCAATCAAGTGAACAGCGTATCGGGACAGTCGAGAGAATTGGGCCTCATACTCAGCCACATTAAGTCCTCTTTGTTTCAAAGCCGCAAATTCGGCTGCTTTCCGTTCTTGGACCCTCTCAGAAAAGTACTTGGCGTTGAAATGCTCAATGAACTGAGCCCATGTTGGTTGTTGTCCATTTAGGGTTGCTTCTACCGACTCCCACCATGCTCTGGCATCCTTTTCCAATTGGAAAGTCGCCAGTAGTACTTCGTTCTGGTCTGTGCATTGCATGACCCTGAATATCCTTTCAATCTCCTTAACCCAGTGTTCAGCAATGTCTGGGTTAGTACTCCCCTCAAACCTAGGCGGATCCATGTTCCAGAAATTCCGATGGAGCTCACCGGCTCCGCGGTTACCTCCACCTTGGGTGGCTTGTAAGATAGCCTGAGTCAAGTTCTGTATGGTTCTTTGCATGTCCCTAGCCTGGGCACGTTCTGCGGCCATTGAGGTAATAAGTACCTTCAAGATAATAATGTGAGTTAGTCATCTAAATATATCACATGTGACTTCTATTCCCATGGCTCTACCCAAGCTCACATTAGGTACGACAGATTTGACTCGTGTAATCTAGTTTCATCCTATGTTCTTATCCCTTGGACCCTAAAGTTTAAAGCTCTGATACCAACTGTTACGCCCCAAATATTTAGCAGCGGAATAAATATCGGGGGACGTGAACGATACAAACCGGCGTATCACAGTTGAATAGTGCAGAGTCACATTCAGATATAACAACACATTCAAGACTATAATATGGTCACCAATAGTATACTTTAATTCATTTCATTCAACTAGATACAACCTCATATAAGAAGAATTAACCAAAGGGTCCATTATTCAAATAACTTCCTGAAAAGTTTCACTATTACATAGACTACTCAATTTCTATTTCTAAACTGTCATCTATTCTAGGACGGGTGCTCGTCACTCTTGCCCGGCCCCATCTGACTCCACGGGTTCTCCATCACTACCTGAAAAAGGGCAGGATGATAGGGGTGAGCGAACTAGCTCAGTAGGATTTATATCTCAATCACGTGCGGGCACTAGTATACATGATTAACATTTTATATAGGCAGATATGCTGATGAGTATGCTGGCAATGCATGCTTTTCTAACAAGTTGAATAGCAAAGTAGAACGGATAACATGTCAGATCAAATGTCGAGTTCCATATACAATGGACAGATATCTCAAGAATAAAATCATGTCAGAAGAGATTGGCCATATTCAAGCAGTGTTCATGTGTTCACAAGAACAAACGTATCATATCATGTCAAGTCAAACTTATCAAGTCAAACAGGGGGCACATATTCACAATCTTGCATGTCAGGTGTGCTATGCCAAGCACCAAGAGTCCATACTCCCTCGGTTAACAAGTACGTTGGGGCGCTCCTCCCCAGGACCGGACAGGGCCCTATTGCACAGGCATTGTATCAAGTTTTGGACCAGAGTCCCACGATGTGCTGAACAAACATATTCATATTATGGCCACAGAGTTTCAATGACAAGCTCATAGTAAAAAGGACATGATCATTTATAGAGTCAAGGAATGACAAACAGCTCAAAAGAACAAGGCAGGATAATATCATATCTTATATTTCATAATTCATTAATGTCTTGACAAGAGGGTGTTTCTAAAGACAGATCATATGTAGAACATGTACTTTCCTAACATGTATGCATATGACAAATAATCAATTGAACACCGGAAAACATGAAACCATGAAACTTATATGCATATCACCACTAACATGTCCATGCTAATCATGTATTCATCCCCACATTCATGACATATTCTTATCTTATCAATTGACAATAAGCAAGATCACAAGATAATCCAAGGATCATAAGAAAAATCAAAATTTACACATTAGAATCATATTCATATCATTAGCATTTCATTTAATGGTTTGATTCATTTTAAGTCCATGCATACCATATAACATCATGTACATGCTTGAAGACATCATGAAATGATTAGACCCAAATTATACAAAAAAATCTTGTAAGGGTAGTGTCGACACTAGATCAGGTGGTGTCGACACCATGCTCCAAACCCAAGACAAAAACATGCAAAACTGGTCAGGTAGTGTCGACACTAGTTCAGGTGGTGTCGACACAGTGCCTCAAATACAAGACAAAAAGGTCAAGTCGTGTCGACACGAGTCCAGGTAGTGTCGACACGGTGCTTCAAATGCAAGACAAAATAGTCAAGTAGTGTCGACACGAGTCCAGGTAGTGTCGACACTAGAGACAGCTTCCAGAAAACCTTATGGTCAATATGGGACAGTGTGTCGACACTAGCATAGGTGGTGTCGACACTATATCAGCTCCCAAAAGCTTTCTGGGTCAAACTGGGGGAGTGTGTCGACACTAGATGGGGTGGTGTCGACAATAGAGGGCTTCCCAGAACACCATCTGGGCTGTTTTGGGACAGCAGGTCGACACTAGCACAGGCAGTGTCGACACTAGTGGCTTTCCCAGAACACAACACATGGTCATGTGGAACCCGATGACACATCTCATGCAGCGATTCACTTACGACTCTTATAACTATTTAACGAGTGACATTTAGACAAAACGTTAAACATGAAAGATGAAGAGGACAACTAGTAGAAGAACTTTGAGGTTGAGGGTTTGATCTAATTCGGTCTCGAATCCCGAGAAAACATATGAAGAACAAAAATCAAGTGTAGCCCGAAATTGTAGTATCATGCAGAGACTCTCTTATCATGCTCCTAACTCTCTAACGAAGGATTTTGGACAAAACGTCCAACATAGAAGATGATCGTGACTTCAATTGGAAGAACTTTCATGAATAAAGTTTAGTCAAATTCAGTCTTGAATCGTGTGCACAACAAGACGAACGGGAAAAGCCCTAACTGTGCAAGACTTCGGGAAAATCACCAATACACGAAGAATACTCCATGAAAATTAGGCAAATCAAGTGCAAATGATCTTAGACTCAAAGAACTACATGTTGGCATTGGTTTTCTTTAATCTTGGCCCGAGAACACCTACCTTTATGAAGATCTAAAACCTGTTGATGTTCTGGACACAACAGAGGATGCAGGGGATGAAGCTCCGGATTCCCAGCCTTTCTCCTGTTCCTCAAAAGTTCCTGCTTGCTTCTAAACGACTCCAACTTCATTGTTAAACCTTCCCCAAGAGTTTAGGCACGAGTTCTTATAGTTTTAGGATGTTGTTAAGAGTCCTAATGATGCTAGGAAAGGGGCTACGAGCTCTGTTTCCTAGTTTCCAGAAAATCTGGGATTCCTTTACTTAAAAGAGGTAGCCAAGGTTTAGGAAACCACCAATTGGGATTGAGTTCGGTTTTGGCTTACCTTACATGACTACTCATCCATAATTTAATCCCAAATTACCCTAACTAATTACTGCATAATTACATACACGAATTTCTGGGCAATTTCCTGTCCTAGTTTATTCATATCCTTGGGCCAATTATGCTCTATTGGCCCAATCTTATTAATAGGTTATTAACACATGGTATTGGAAGTCTCTCCAATACGTTTATTTATTTTTATCCCTCTATATTTCTGAAATTTTAATTTTTTTTTAATTTCCGGGGTGTCACAGAAATAGTCATCATACGAACATGGAAAATTTATAAAACCCTAATACACACTGGATCTAATTCTTCAGGAAATATCATGGTCAATTCATGCTTATTGTCCAGTTACAAAAATTTTAATAAATTGAACTAAGTACAGAAATTCAACTTGTCCTCATGATATGACCTAATGACTACTCCTGACCACATATAATTTTTACAGCATGCACACATATCCAGAAGTCCAAAAAACACATTATAGAGATCAAGCAATACTTCTTTAAAACCTTGAAGAACTTGGCGGCACAGTCTGATGCCGCCAACATAGGAACTTGGCAGCACACATGTGGCCGCCAACTTCATGTCTGTAGACAACGCAGACAGAACACAATGCAAAGGGAATTTGGATGTTCCAGGACACAAAATTTTTTTCGAAAAGATACTGGGACCTAAGGGGACATGAGTAGGGTTGACATCCATAGGTTACTTGCCTCAAAATACATCCACAGAGATCAAATCTTTCTGAAGAGGCCCTCCTCGGCCCAGCCAAGAAGGTGCTCCAAACCGCTTCAGATCCGATCCTTCTGTTGATGTAGGACGATCCTCAGAGTTGGAGAAGCTTCCTTGATGCCAAGTGCACCTCCCAGTCGTTGAAGATCTCTAGAAAACTCCTCCAGTCTCCGGATCCAGCCCTCCTAAGATCAGCTTCTCTCACAGAAAACCCTAACTTCCTCACAAGAGCCAAAGACCCAACTGGGCCAAAATCGGGTGATTTTATAGAGCTAGGTCGGTTGGGTACGCATTAGGGTAGGTCTCCTACGGTTAGGGATGGGTTTCCTACACTGGAACCGGGAGAAACGCGGGCGTTACCAAATCTAAAATCGCCGTAACACTGGGAACTAGGCGTCCACATCTGATGTTGCCAACATGGGGGGTTGGGGTCCATCGATCTGGACGCCAACTTCTCCTGGCCATGCAGTCAGCGGCATGCATGTTGCCGCCAATTGGCATCTCGGCTTGAACACAAAAATACCTCAAAATAAATGTACAATTACATCACAACAATTTAATGTGTACAGAAATAATTAAACATACATTCACCATATAAACTACATGCATTACACACTATTTATTTAAATATAATTTGTACTAATCTTAATTAAGGATAATATGTACAAAATAACATACATATATATATATGTACACAATGTAATTACGTACAATATGCATGAAACAGATAAATACAATATGCACATCCTTAATTAGACACTACATGCACAAAAATAAACTTACATATATCTATAAGATGTACAGCAATAACTATATATTATATGCACAACATTTCTTAAATTCAATATACATAGGATTTAAATAAGTACTATATGTATAAAATTAGCTAAGCACTTATATTCATAGAAAAATTATATATATACATACATATACACATGAGTAATTAAATATTTATAATATGTACAATCTAATACACACACTATATACATAACAAGTAAATACCATACACACAATATAAAATGAACAAAAATTTGGGGGCCTTACAGTTACACTTAATAATTACCATATATATTATTGAGTAATTTAATAAGGTCTAATGACAAACATTTGTGTTAAGTGTGTTGACGTGTAAATAATCATGAGAGCATGAGAGATTGTGCACATAGCTTTTATTTAATTGATTTTATGTAATTAATGCAAAAGATTAATGTTCAAATCAATACTATGCTTAACAGTGTTTAATTAAGTCTAAACAAGGGTCAAATGGCATAAATAGTAGGGGCATAAGGGCAAATACCAGTTCTGGCCGAAAATCTAAAGAACGCGACGGGGGTACCCGTCGCGATTCAAGTTGCGACGGGGTGGCCCGGGCGCGACAAACAAACCGGCCGGCTGGCGTGGTTCGGGAGGAAACCGCGACGGCGCGGGCAGTCGCGTTTATAACACGACGGACCGGCCAGTCGCGACTCCTCTGATATCATGACTGGTTGGGCCGTCGCGATTTCAGAGGAGCGGCCCGACCAAGAAAAGGGGATTTTCCCTTTTTGGGTTTGGTCCTTCCCTCCCATACATGATACAGACCACTTCAAAAATTGATATAAAATCACACGATGATCCAAAAATTATGAAACTAGTTTTAAATGAAAGTAGACTCATAGATCTATCAACAGGCATGAGTAATTAGGAAACGGACAAGGTTTGTGCATGTTTTAATAAGGTTACACTTCGGTGGCCTAAACATGCACAGTCATGGGAAACGATTTAATTAGCAACGCATACACGATGTAAATTAGAGAAAATAGGGGTGTTTGAAAGCTAACATAATGTAGTATGTATGAGAATTATTTCAGGGCATGGGATCAAGTACATGCGTGGATTGAAAACAATCATGTGGGTTCGGGTGCATGGTATGGATAGAATTTAGAACATTTAATACTCCTTCAAGAGCCATGAAAATTAGGCAAACCATAGGGCTTTGATAGAGGGGATCAAGGTCTACCTAGGGACAAGTTTAAGTTGATTTTTGCTTGAGAGATTGCCTACCTTTTTGCATTGTAAAGATTCCTAGGGTTGAAAAATGAAGAAGATGGTGAAAACTCTCTTGCTCCAAGCTCCTTCCTCCTTGCTCCTCTCGTCCTCAGCCTCCTCTCCTCGTTCTCCAGAGCTCCAGCAACGAAATGGGGCTTGGTAGACACGAATTGGAGGTCTTTTAGGTTGTTTAAGAGTCCAACCTTCTTAAAACTCCTCTTTCCATTCAAACTCCTAATTTCTATAATTATTACCTTAAATTCTAGCATTTATTCACCAAATAGGCTAGGGAAGAGGTCTAATTTCATGGCCAAGGGGTTGGGATGCGATGAGGACTCCTATTTAGGATAATTACAACCCATTTAGACTTTATCTTACCCTTATTTAATTTATTAATTAATTAACTCTGAAATTAGGCTAAAAGATCTCCCATCCAAATTGGGCCATTCATGCTTGGCCCATTAGTATAACCCATTCCCTAATTTACCTTAATGGGTTTTAGTTTAATTCTATTTATTCACCCCTTATTCTAATTTAAATCGACTTATTGTATTTATTCAATTAATTTCTTATTTCAATTAAATTATTTATCCCAATATTTCTAACCTTTATCCATTATTTGGGCTCTTGCTTTTGGCCCAATAGCTTATATATAGCTCAATTGTACAACCCATATACTTAATTTACTTAATGGGTTTTAAATTATCCTTTTATTAGAGAGTTTATTCATGGGCCAAAATTATCCATTGGTCCAATTCTCCCAATGGGCTATCAACCCATATTGTTTAAAGTCTACTTATACATTTATTTTAATTTATAATTCACTTTGGCTCATATAATAGTGGGTTTTCCGACTTATTCCTTAATTACGATAATAAGTCGCATAAATTTTTAAACTTAGTTCAAATGATTTTTCTTTGTCCAAATTTCTTGACGGTTCATTAGAGAATACTATTCAAAGTATAACTACTATTTTACGATATTTTATATGAGTTTATACGCATGCGATAATGATGCGTAGTTTTTTAACTAGTTTGAATTTATTAATTATAAAATTTTTAATGCATCTATATTTTCAATTTAATGAATTTTCGGGGTACTACAACAACGATGTACTGATCCCCAGCAAAGGGGAATATCAGTGTTCCATCTAGCATAGGGACCTTACTCCCGACCTAGATCTCATACTCAAGATCTAACTCTGAAGTGCGGGGCTTATGATGCATCTTAGAACCCTACCTAGATCCAGAGGCCCACCAATGCAGCCCAATTCAGCTAGGCCAACATGTGATCTCAACCTAGTCTTCCCTGGACCACTGAGTTTTGCTATCCCATTAAGCATTGTTAGCATGAAAGGAAGAATGGCCCCATAGTAGTTCTACTCAGACCAAGATTCATACCAGCCACTAGAGTCTAATCACGAAAGGGATCGCAACTGACTTCAAGGACCATTATGACTTTCTCCCTATGATAAGAAACCAAATAGAAAAATAGTCTTTGGGTCCAGTTGTAAGTTTCCATTAGGAGTCCAACATGCCAAGAACGTTCCCCCAGTTCGTTCAAGATGTAGAGGTCCAACCGATCTACTACTCTTCACCTTCAAAAGCATCCCATTATCAAAGTTAAAGGCCTAGAGGCTTCAAACATACTAGAGATCTTAGTTCAACCTTAGCGCCTCTCTCTCTCCCCCTTCCTTTCCACCGATACTCTACTTCTCTTTGTCCCCTTCTTGAGCTAACATCTAACTTGAGTGTTAGAGGATCAACCTTGAGAACCCCTTCCTAGGATTGGCATCTTGTAGGTCCAATGACATTGGCACCAGCATGTACGACGTCAATAGCTTCATTTCCCCCTTCATCAACAGATTCAGAGTCATCCTCTTAGATCCTCTCGAAGTTGATCAATAATAACCCTTGTGGGTTAGAGACTGGCTTCATCAACCTCCATTGATGTCGCTGATTGGTCCATTTAATGATGCATATGTGTTAATACCCCTCCACTTAGAATGAATCAAATGTTTTAATTGTCACATCCCAATTTGAAAAAGGATTGTTTTTTTTTTCTTTTTTTAACAATTTGAATATGGCAGTGGGAACAACCTAACTTAACCAAACACAAAAGAGTAATACAATAAAAAACCATACATGCTTGTATTGAATGATCGATCAAAAAAGTTCAACATTCTGTTAATGTGGAGTTATTGAGGAGTGATAGAAGATTAGGACTTAAGGTAGCAAAGAGAGAGGATACGACTAATTGGTTGTAAACTATGTGTTACATGATTCTTCTGAAATAAAAACTAAACAATTAACTACCTAAATAAAGCAAAAGTAATTTCTTAATCCTAATTTCTTCCACAACAGGCGCCTCAAATCCTAGCTAAGTCTGATTGCACCTTATTTGGATCCTCTAAGCCTTCACTTAAGTCTCTTGAAAACATGGGTGAACTCAGTAGGATAAAGCATAGTTCCCTTATGCATGTTGGCCATATGTACATCTTAAATCTTTAAATCAGCACATATTGTAAATTGAATCACATTACAAATTAAATTTGATTGCATGCTTGAAAAGAGAACAATTATATCATAATTGATCAGTTAAATTGAATACATAGCCACACAAAGTACATAGGAACACTTTGACCGGTTATCGCATCATAGTACTTAGTCACAAAAAACACAAGCATAAGGTAACTTAATCAATTATCAAAAGAAACGTAATCAATTAACATAGCACGTGTACAATAATTAGTCACAGAAACTAACACTTCATTGTAAGCCATAATCGATTACTGTGAACACATAATTGATTATGTACACAGTGTATAATACTTGGTCATAGAAAGCAAAACAAAAGTATAGTATGCATTATTGATTATCAGGACACACACAATCAATTATGTTCTTACTAGCTATCTGGTACTTAGTCACAGAATTGATCGAAATGCCACAATGAGACATAATTGATCATTGAACAACTAATCAATTATATACATCTTGTATGTGACTTAGCCGAAAAATCAAAGTAGAAAAACTTCACATAGTAGGACATAATTGATTATTGTGAACAACTAATCAATTATATGCACATTGTGGGAATTAGTCACAATAATGAGACTTAATCGATTAACATGACAATTTTATCAATTAGTTCTCCCCTTATGGACTTAGTTACAGAATCTAAAACTTCACACAGTGAGACATAATCGATTATGGTGAACAACTGATCGATTATATACACATTGTGGGACTTAGTCATAAAACAAATCAAAACAACACAATGAGACTTAATATATTAACATAACAACTTAATCGATTAATTCTTCGTATGTCGACTTAGTTACAAAATCCAAAAGCTCACACAGAAGAACATAATAGATTATTGTGAACAACTCGATCATATGCACATCATGGGAGTCATAAAACAAATTTAAACATCACAATGAGACTTAATCAATTAGTTCTCCCTATGTGGAAATAGTTGCAAAATGGATCAAAACATCGTAGTGAGACTTAATCGATTAACGTAACAACTTAGGGTGCGTTTGGTTGCATGTAATATATTTTCATAGGGAAAAAGTTTTCCAAGGAATAGTTTTTACAAGAAAATCAAAAACATAATTGTCCATTTGGTTCCCACGTACACGTTTTCAATGAAAAGGTTTTCTGATGTTTGTTTTCTAGTAGAACATTTTCTGGAAATCATTTTCATACGTTTGTTTGTGCGTAAAACATTATTATCTATTTAAAAAAATATTTTTTTTTCCAAATGTTCATTATGTTATATAAAGACACAGAGAAGGTTGAACACATTACCAACATTTGACTCGAATTTTAAAAAAATACCTTATTTTTGTGTCAGCTAATTGTAATCTTTTTCTTAAGTATTTTTCTGATATATTTTATTTTTACTAATCTACCATTTTCTGTTAGATGTAGTCTTGTGCAGATTCTCATTAATATGATTTAATCTATTCATTATTATATATATAATGCTATAATACAACATATCAACCATACCAAAAATGTGAATTACACAATACTCTAAGTAACTTCTTGAACAATCAAAAGATGCTTGCGCCATATACTTAGAAACTTTCAACACTAATCATATATCAATCATATAAGAGAGAAACGTAATCGATTCCTTGAAGTCAAAAGAAAAAACTTTCAATCTTCAAAATAGTCAATTGTTGTAGCAACATAATCAATTCATCATGGTAGAAAGTGTTCTAAATCAAGTAAAACCAACTACATAAAAATAATAGTCGTCGTTTTATAAAGCCCACATATATGAGAAATGTGCCACCAATGAACATTTTAATATATAATCTTCATAGCACAGACAAAAAAAAGACTCAAATTTACAACTTTTTTCGTAGATCACATCAAAAGAACTGTCTTGTGTACTTCATACTCATCATCATAAAATCTGCAAATAAGATGAAATAATGTAAAAATGTCAATTTTTTGTTCTGTAAACAGTATATTGAATTGACATACAGAATGTAAATAATTAAATCATTGACTTAAAGCAAAGGTGCACACATCATGAAATAAATAAATCATGAACTTAAGCATAATTTCATATCAACGCCAACATATCAAAAGAAATACATGCTGGGAAAATACTATCTAGCTTCATCCTTTCAAATAGATCTCTTTAGACAATCCACACTCCCAAATGACAAATGACTCCACAAATATACTTATGCTAACAAGACCCACATCCCTTTACATTTACATGAGCACATGCGTCACGGTATAAGCAGTTGTGGATCGAGCCAACAATTAGTATTCCACAGGCTCTACTGCAACCATAGACGAATCTGCTGATTGTGGAATTTGAATTGATACTCCACTTGCTTTAATTCCACTTTTGGTCCTTTCTCTTAAATTGTATGGCATAACTAATGTTACATCTGCACTTGCCCATTTGTGCATAGAGAAATGGAAATATCCGTAGTCACTTTGGACTTGTACACCAGATGAAACCTTCTTGAGTTGCCTGACAGGGTCATTTGTCTCAATAGTAGCAATTTTGGTGGCTTCCAATGACCTGCGTTGGCTGTGAGGTGTTGTGTTGAGTAAAGCACTTTCGTTGAAGGAAACATAAGACTATTGGCAAACCACACATAAAACTACCTAATTTCTATCTTTGCTGGAACTTTAATTTGTGCGCTATATGTGAGAACAAATTGTTTTTTATAAGCAAAGTTTTGATCTAATATTAATCTGCTGTTCATACCTGCAGTTTTTATTGATCACTTGGAATGCCCATTCATGTTTATCTAGATTTTGTCATGAACACAGGCAATTAGACTCATCCCCTCTCTCTAATTAAGCTCTGTGATTAATTAAATTAGTATGTTATTCTGATCACCTTGTTTTATTTGGGTTGGGATGAGTCAATTTGCAGGATCCGTAACCAAAGATGGAGCACTCAATTGTGAAAGGATATTAGTGAGATTTCCATAAGCACCCTCATTAGATGAAGGAAACCTTGTTACAGTAGAATATGCACCTGAGAAGAGTTGATGTTACCTTTCCAACAGAAATGCCTTCAACCACATTCCTGAACAGATGGACCAACAACTCTGCATCAACAAGGTTATTCGTTACTGGTAAAAAAGCAATACTATGTCACAATTTGCCAGATTCAAAGAATTATTTATGTAGTATCTCAGTTTGCCTAAAAAAAAACAAAGATGGAAGACCTCCTCCTCCCAGAGATTTGAATGCTACTAGAAACTCTCTTTTCTTTGTAGTAGAATGAGGAAACATGTACATGAAGAAAATGAACAAAAAAAATGAAAGACAAAGTAAAGTAATAGGGGGTGCCCTGGCAAAAGTTTTTTGTTGAAATCTACTTTTAACTCCCATTCTGCACATAAGAAGTGGTTGCAACTAGTTTTAGGTAACAAGTCAAGCCTTCCCTAACAACCTTATCTTGTACCAATCCAGGATGGAAGAACTGTATAAAATAACTCAAAAAAAATTATGTCTTCTTCATGAATATAAACAAGTTGAAATTTGTGCAAGACTGCAAGTCCAGCTTCCAGTTAGAAAAGCTGCGTAAGCACCAGGCACAATCTTAATGAGGCAAAACAAATCCCTACATCTTTGAACAGAGGAACCGGCCAGACGAAAGCAAATATGATCTTTCCATATTTTGTGATAGATAGAACTTGGAACACTTAATTTGTGGAGAATAGTATAGAAAATATAATGGTCATGCAACCAAAATATCCCAACTACTATAGAACTTCCAGCATGTCTCTTGAAAGTGACACAATTTTCCAACATTGGGACAAAACAACAAAATCGTAGATATCGAGAATGGTGGGAAAGGAAATTCAGTAGCAAACCAGAAAGGTTTACAAGTCAGTTTCTCAAATATTAACCATGTCTCAATCCTCCAATATTCTTCTATCTCAACACCATGAGAACATCAAGCCTGAAATGAGACGGGTCATGTTAAAGCCATGTAGAAAAACACTTGGTAGGAAGAATGAAAAGTAAGCTAAGTTCGAAGGCATTTTCAGAATTGGATTTTAGAAAATTTTTACCTTAGGAAGATCCTAACCCAAAGAAGTCTTCCAACCACATTTGACGTAGTGCATCATCTCGAGCTAGAAAAGATCTTGCCTGAATCTCATTCGTAAGAAGGAAATCAAATGCTTTCACCAATTCAGATTTATCGTATCCGGTACACTTCATCACTTCTTCATATAACTCAAAAGAAATATTGTGATTACGACTCCTTGATATAGCTGAAGCTAAGTCCCCTATTTTATTTGCCAAGAGATCAATCTTAGAATCAAGATCTCTCCTCCTTTTTCTTCCTTTTTTTACTTGTCAGATGATGTGGAATGATCTTCAACACTCCTAGGTGGAGGTGGAGTCTCCGATGTCTCCTCATTCACTACATCCACAGAAGTACTATCCACATCAACTACGGAGTCCGCTACTGTTCGTGAAAAACTCCCCGTAGCTTGATCTTCTCCACAACTACGGAGTATGCTAATGTCAGAAGGAATTGATGCTAGAATATGAGTCCCATCAATGGCCCCAACACAATCCTATAGCAAATAAAAGAACTTTAACTTGTGTGGAAAAAAATGATATAACTTGACAATTATAAATATATTGACTTTTACCTTGAACCATGGCCAATATATATCTCTGGATCTAATCTCATCTGGAATAGCAGTATCAGGAGGTTGAATATAATCATTGTGCAGTTGTCGAAGAGCCTTTAGGACATGTTTAAAATATCGGCTAACAGTCTCTCCAGAACCTAGGTAATTCACACACATTACCCCATTCCTTACATTATGTGCGATCGTATGCAAGAACATGATCAATTGCTCTTGCACAGAAACATGAATAGTGTCATGCAACAAATTCCTTCGCCTTACAACTGCATATAATTGGTAAAATGTCCTCCTATTCATGCGGATCATCTTTATAGATGTTGCATCATCAACACCAATGACACTCTGCACATATTTTCTCCTAATCTCATTCCGAGTACTCGAAGGAATCCTCGGTATGCTTTCATTAAATTCACCACTATTATCACTATTATCTACAAGTATTTCAAGTACCCTAACACATGTAGATAAAACTCCAACAATTTCAGCATCCATTTCATCTTCATAAGAAAAATCATTGGCATCCATCTACAATTTAAAAATATGCAAATAATAACTAATAAATCAAAAAACCACAAACAAATCTAGGCTGCCATGTATACAGAATTGATAGAACTAAACCAGTGAGTGTAACAAGCAGAATGATCAACAAAAGGTGCTTTGAAGTCAAAAATAATATAGAATGATTGATATGCTAGACTGCCTTATTTCTTGTTTTTAATGTCTAAGCTACATTAACAACGAGGTACTCTACTTTTCCTTATCAAAAACAATTGATTGGATAACCATCATACAAGTATAACGCTTTGAATGTCACAACAAATATAAAGCAGCACAGGCACAAGCCACTGCTTAGTCTGCTTAACAACAGATAACCATGCATGAACACAATGTGTCTTTCTTTAAATTTTATGCACAGTCCAGTCACCATGGTTTGATTAAGTAGAATTGATAATCAAACTGGAGACATCACATTGCCTTGAACTCGTTGGGGCCAGTTCCATTCAAATACATCTGTCAATTTCTCCTGTATCCACTAATAATCTATATTTCTCGAGCAGCTCAAATGTAATGAACAAGGACCCTTTTGTAATTTGTGATTAAGTTATAATATCATAATGATCCTCCTAAGTCCAAAATCTCAGGCAGATGGCAAGAATCTCTGCTAACGATCGAACTTTTTTTCTAACAAAGTTACTTCAAATTCTAAATTTTACCACTCAGATACTTCAACCTAGCACTGCTGTGTAACTGGTGACAGATTAGAATTCTCTGCCAATTTCTGTCTCCACTGATGTGAGCCCCCCAATCTACCCTAGAAGTAAAAAGTTGCAACTACTCCATTCAATTTTCTGCAAAGGGGAATATATATGGTGGTTCCTCATTAAGCCTAGCCCACATGGTGGCATGACAAACAAATCAACACAGTAGTTTTCTACACCAACATACAGTTCCATTCATGCATTTAACGAAGCCCCCTTTGCATAAGGAAACCATTGCTCTATAAAGAGACTAAAATATAAAAGTCAAATGATGGAACTATATGAACCAAACTTCCTACAATTATTAGAATGGCACTCAAGGTCAGCTCCGTCATGGTAGCTTTTCTAGTGCTTATAGAAGTACATAGCTTTTCTCAATTATATGTATATAAGTATTGTTCATACCGGTGAAGAGCAAACATATGAAAAGTATTAAAACACACCCGTATTCAAACAAACAAAGGAAACAACCACTTTCTGTATTGTTAACCAATATGCATCAAATAAAGCGATTCCATGCCAACTTTAAAGCCAAAACATTCTAGAATAGATACATAATACCAACCCGATGGAGTCCTCGGATTGTTCTAGCTCTCTTCTGAGCTCCTCAGCTCTTTGTCTCTTAAGCTCTTCAAACCAAGCACTGGAATGGAAGAGAAAAATTTCACAGAATCGTCAACATAGAAGGAGGCGTTTCTTCAGATCAAACTCGAGGCCTTTCTGTTTGCTCTCCAAAAACTTGTCCCTCAGAGACGGCGAGAACTACTGCCAAGCACGAAAAGGAGTGGAGGTCGGTGAAGAGCAAACAGACAATGCAGAGAACAAGGGAGGAGCAGAGCAGGATTAGGGTTCCGAACGTGAAGGCACCGAGGCAAGGGGAGTTGTTGGAGAGGAGGAGGAACTGGGAGAGGAGCGTGTGGCAGCGGTCGCCGGAGGTGCGGTTATGGAGCTCTTCCTCGGTGGAGTTCGCGGGCAGCCGAGCCGCAGGAGAAGGAGGGGGCGGGGCTTCGCAGAGCAGAGCGGCCGCCGGAGGTGCGGTGCGAAGAAGAAGAAGAAGGAGGAAGAGCAGAGCAGAAGAAGGAGGAGAGGACGAGAAAACTCACAGCAACGGCGTCGAGGCTTCGACACCTGGGACGGCGATGCGCAGGTCAGAGACAATGGCGATGCACGGCGCCGAAGACAAGCCATGGGGATGCAGCGTCTCTGCACATCGAGGGTTTTGCGAATGGGGAGGGGAAAAGAGGTGTGGAGGGTTTCGGGGAAAATGGTCTCCAGGGCTTTTAGGGGGGTGCCCAAATTCGGAATTTTGAAGAAATGTTTTTTCATATTTATATTTTCAGTGATACCAAATGACTTAAAACATGACTTTTTCTTGAAAATATTTTCTTAAGTGAGGTTTTACACCCAACCAAACGTATAATCGATTAGTTCTCCATGTGTGGACTTAATTGTAGAATGGATAAAAATATCACAGTGAAACCACAGTGAGACTTAATCGATTAACGTGACAACTTAGTCACAAAATGGGAAAAACTTGTCACAAGAGCCAACTCACCGATCATTCAGGTAAATTGATTAAGAAGTCCTGCAGTATACAAAACACTACAACTACTTGAATACTTCAGCAAGAACAAGACTATCTAACAGTGCAACAGATGATATACAAGGATGAAACCTAGTAATTCATTATAAACTTTAGTTCTCATACTTAAAAACTTAAACTTGCATATCTTATGTATACCCTCATATATGTTACATCATAACTTAAGCAAATTATAACATATTCACATGCATGTGTGCCACCATCATATTTCTGATGTCAAAACAAACATAATCGCACATGCATCCAACCTCATAAGGAGCCATACTTAAACATATACCTAGAACCTAGGCATGACGTGCATAGGCTGTCTATGTAATATCGAGAACTTCTGTCCACCTTCAATCAAGCCTTAGGTTACCAAACTTAAGGATTTTAACTACATACCCTCAAGTTCTGACTCCTTTACGGATACTTGTAAGGGCAGTCTATCTCTCCTTAGATGGCACTATCCATGGTTGTTATGGTACACAGTCATATTATCATACTTAATATTTTTCAGAACAAACAAAGTATTACGTATGATTCTTAAGTGAAGCAAATTAGAAATCGATATAACAATCTTAAAAGTATTTCATGCAGGTTTTTCATGTTCAACAAAACATGGTCAAATCAAAAACTGAATCAAACCAAGCCGACACATGCATGCTTAGGGTTGTACAACTCCTCCTACTTCAATACTTGACAAAGATCTGAACACAGAAACTCCTTGGCGCAACATGAAAACCTCCACCTAGGAGGACTCTATCCATGAGGGATACTACTTTTTGTGAAGAGACTCCTCCCAAGCTCTCAAAACTCAGCAGGTCGACACAACTCCAACCCAACTGCCACATGCAATATATACTTATAGGCTTAGGGTTGTGAGCCTCAACACCAACATCAGTTTCTACCAAAGGGTCTTAATGGGATTTGAATTTCAAAAAAAAAAAAATGATGGCTTATAAAAACTCCAGCTTTGAATAGTCGACTTCCAGCTCTTAATGAGACTCCTAACCTGCAGTAATGCCTTTTACATTTAATAAATTTTAAAGGATAAATTAATTAAAATTTTCTGACTGTAATAGAGAGGTCTTTGCTGTAACAGAGTTTAACGTATATTATAATAGAAGATAATCCTTACTGTAATGAGTTACACATCTGTCAGGGACTAGAAAATAAATCAAATATCTAATAGGGAGTCCTAATTAATTTATCTAATTTTAAATACACAAAATATAATTTGTTTATTACAACAATGAATTATTATTATCTAAAATCGTATTTGACATGCAACAATTTTGGAATAATGGCTGAAATTAATTGTTTAAATTCTTGGTCACATAATAATGAAGAATTTCTAGTTGGAAGTTGTTTTTTGACATGGAAAATTCATAAATTTTTACATGGAAAATAAATTATCCCTATAATGTGTTTTATTTGATATTAGTTCAAGTGATGGAGGGTAAAATGAAACGAGCTTGCCCGAGGTCATTCGTAGTGGGACCACACCCTTTCATTCGTTCAGAAAAACACAATCCAAAGACCGCACAATGGTTTGTGCAACTTTTCCATCGTCTTAACCCAATGGGAAGCAGCCATCGGTTAAGACGTCTCCCACGCTGCGAGACAAGTCGGTCCTCGAGCTAGGCCGAGGTGTACGACTCTTTCAAAGCGACCAGTAGATAGAGAAATGCTGCTTAAGTCAATTTTATTATAAGATTATTCTTATAATAAGCATTTTCTGATAAATAATTTTATATATTTACAGAATGAATCAGAGAGAAGGAAAATGTAGATAAAGTTAATCAAAGGTGTTTAAATTCCATTAGTCGAGTTCGGATTGGAAAGTCACATGTAGAGTCAGATTCTATAATATTGATTAAAAAAAAATTTATAGTCAAATAAGCTGTATTTGTTCTTTCAAATTTTACTGAATAGATTGATACCGTTAAAATATGCTACCAGAATCACCCAACTATTATGTATTAGAAACTCTGTCTACCTCTTTATCTCTTTATGTAAATACATTTAGATATATTTAACTTATACCAAATCTCCTAAGGTGACTAAGGTGGCGTTTGATAACACTTATTTAAACTGTCTAAAGTCTAATTTCTTATCTATTGTCTAAATCTATAATTTAGTAAGTACTTAAAATATATTATACTTCTATTAAGAGTTGTTTGATAACCAACTTAAATGACATCTGAATTAATATATTATTTCACATAAATATTCTTATATGCTTAAGAATATGTCTAAATTTATTTTTTATTTCCCATAATTTTATATATACATCTCTCAACTATCTTATAATTACATATAAGTCCCTAATTTTTATATATTACATAAACACCCCTACATACTTAAAAATATCCCTAAATTTGTGGTTTTTATTCCATATTTACTAAAGTTAAAGGAGTATGGTATTTATATATAGTAAAAAAAATTAATTACATATAAGCACCTAATATTTTACATATTGAAAATATACCTCTACAAATATTGAAAATATTCACTAAATCAAAGAAAGGTTACATAAAGAATTAGTTAATGTATCAATTGTCTCAAAAAAAATTACATATAACAATAGCAACAAATACATGGGTTGTGTGCTATATGAATGCTATACATCTCGGCCTCCCTTCGAGGGAAGGGAATTCACTCAACTTGTAAAGTCTATACTTTCTGATCTTATGCCACCTCTGTCTGGTAACCCCAACAACTCTTTTGTGGATTTAGTTAATTCTCTCTTACAAAAGGATCCAACCTCAAGGATAAAGTGGCCTGAGCTTTGTGAGCACAATTTTTGGAGGAAAAAATTAGCACCAGCTCCTTTACCTCCTCAACCGGCTTTTGATGACATGCTTCAGATTTCTGCCAGTGCAATGGAGATAGACCTGTTCAACAAAGAACACCATCAAAAAACCTTGAAAAAGATTCAAATGGAGCTAGACAACTGGATGAAAACTGTAGCTCTAAGACTAAAGGTTTATCCACGCCTATTAAGAATGTATACTCTGGTAGGAAAATCCATTCAAAGACATCTGGGAGACTTGATGATAAGCACAAAGAGAATACAAATGCTACTGGTATGAATATGCTTAGACTTTCAAGGATGGCAAAATTGAACTTGCAGAACAAGATATATGCTCAGGACCTCATGAAGATTTGAATTAAAACCATTAGAAATGGACATTCAACAAAATTTTGTTATAAGCAAAGTTAATCAAAATGACTGTGCAACATAAACATAAAGAGGAATATTTGTGCAAGTGTCATCAAAACCAGATGACAGAAAAGTAGGTTTGGCCATATATTTTAGTTACAATTCTATTTACATAGTAGAACTATTATATCATTAATAAGTTGAGGCAATAAGAATGGGCATTTTTGCACATCTTATTATGTAATAAGATTATATTATATGAAATATACATATATATGCCTGCATGTATATGTATCGATGTGTCTAAGAATGATAGGCTTTCAATTATGCATATAAGATGGTTTTTTTTTTCATAAAACAGTAAAAAAAAAATTAAGATGCCAGAAAGTGTCTTCCCTCCATTGGGTTCATGTGAATGGATAGGAAACTGCAAGATAGAAAAAATATGCCTAAAAAACTTCATGAACTATAAAAGTAGAAGAAAACCAATCAGGAAAACACAGTATGAAGAATTTAATTTGATATGATTCATTAGAAGTTGAGTGAGCCTAGCCTAAAACAAAGCTTGCGACTGACAAAACAAAAGTCAAACATGAGACCCAAGATCCACACCTAACACCTGAATTATGTAGCAAAGAATTTCTAAAGGCAATGGAACATCAAGTGAAGCAGATGGTTTGATGACTTCTATGACCAACAGAGCAATGGGAAAGAATTGGAGGTGCAAGCCTCTCCCATGACATATATCACACACACACACACACACACACACACACACACACACACACACACACAGATATAGGAAAGGCCAGTGAGCAGAGTCCTATTCCTAGTAGGGTAGAAAAGAAGGAAACAGGGAAAATGAAAATACAATGTACAAAGAGACCCTTTCTTTTGTAAAGGGGCGATTTTCTCTTGACAACTTCAAAGAAGGCATCTGAGTGGTCACCCAATATTATTGTTCCATCCGTGAATGGCATTTTACAAACTCACATGTTTTATTCCTGTTTAATTATTTTAACTATAAAACACAAAATTGAACACCCTCATGATACAAAATATATTGATGAATGCAATTAAGGAATAAGAAACACAACCTTAGAAAATACATTTTTATGTAAACATATTTTCACAATCACAAACGTCTATGCTTGAACAAGTCTATAAACATTAAGTCATTAACAAGACTTATAACTTGTCTATGATAATCTCATTAATTTCTGCAATCAAAACTGCAAAAAGAAATAGGAAAAGTTGGCATGTATGAAACAACTGTCTAAAATTAAGAGAACAAGCTTTTCCCTTGGGAGAAATTTGAGTGCCAGTACAAACCCCTTTCAATGAAGATGTCAAAGTTCCATTTGCATACTCTCTAAGCTCTTGTTTGCTCAATGTCCCATTCATATCTTTATCAAGAGCAAGAAACATGTCTCCACAACACATCAGAAATGGGTGAAAAAAAGAAATGCTTCAGATAAACTAAATCAACCTCTGCCTTATATTTCAAGGTTGGTTTCAGCCTTGTGTAATGCCAAGAAGAAATAAGTGCAAATTAGAATTTGAAACTTGTTCCAAGTTCAAATGTCCAATTAAAATCCATACTTCAAAAAACTGAAAAAAAGGACTACAAAATCTGCATGGTGCACAATGTTATACAGGGGCAATAAAGATGGAGATGCAAGATTTTTGTGTCTTAAAATTTTATTTGATTCAATGGTTGTTTTCCTGAATGAAGTGTTTGATGCATCAACAACAGGCTATGAAACAATGTTGTTGATGCAACTAAGGAGCTCGACGTGTTCGTGCCGAGGAGCGAGCAACTGAGGCCGGAGATGCGGAGCAGCTCCGTTCCCTATCGTGGGAGGAGAAGTGCAGGCCTGGGAGGCAGAGGAGCTCGGCTCCCTGTCGATGGAGGAGTAGCGGAGGCTGGGGAAGCGGAGGAGCTCCGTACAACAGGTTCCTGTCGAGGGAGGAGCAGCAGAGGAGGCCGGGGGAGGAGCTTTGCGATCTCAAGAAAAAAAAGTGCCAAAGTTTCACTTTTTTTTAAGAGGCAGTTTAAGACAGTAGACATATTTTTAGATGTTCATTAAGAAGTTTCACCAAACTGTCTAAAACTCCAATGTCTGATCGCTTCAGACAATAGACATGTACTAAGGGTTATCAAACAGACCCTAAGCTGAGCAAAAGGGAGACTCTCAAAAGGTGATTAAGCTGAGCAAAAGGGAATTTAACTTATACATTTAAATATTTCCTATTTATGTAAATAATTGTAAAATTTATATTGACTCTCAAAAGGTTACTAAGTTGAGCAAAAAGGAGACTTAATGTGAACAACGCAGATATCAATGACTTACAAATCTAAACTATTATAGTAAAAAATTATTATATAATATAGATAGCTTATTTACATAATTACTAGAAAATAGTGATTATGTTGAATTCATTTTTTTTCACTTTATATTACTGATGTTGTGATGTTATTGAATGTATAATTTTTTTAATAGTTAAACATGTATCTAAATAAATTATTTATTTAAATATCTAATATATTTATATCTAAAATATTATGTGCATAGCACGGGCATAGAACTAGTATATATATGTTGGTGAGCTGCCCATAACTTTTGACTCGCAGGCATCACTAATCCTTACTAGTTGCTTAATTATCTAGATCTAATTAAAGAAAGAAATCCTTGCTCATCTGGCCATTGGGCCGGAGACAGACTTGCTGTCACTAACCTTAACAATCCAACTAATCACCAAACAAAACAACTATTTGATACCTAGGTGAATCACGATCCATTTGTTAACTCTATCAGTTAATCCAATCTCAAATAGTTATATAAAGATAACAAGACAAGACATGACAATAAGATGGAAGAAGTGGAGAGACTCGACCTTAAATCGACAGTGGATCGTTGGATGGCCTGGGAAGATTGGAAAGTTGGACAGCAATCTATAGCTACAAGACAGAGACTTACAAAGATGAGCAAAGAATCAAGGTCTTAGGGTTGGGGTTTTAAAGACAATCATCTAATGTGTAAGTCAGATCTCAACAAGAACTAGAGCAAAAGAGTGAACAATTCGAGATCGCTCCTTACGAGTGTTGTGTGATGAGTTTTGCTCTTACCTCTAGTTAAAAGATTTTCTCTTGGTATTATGTGAGCCGAGCCTCCTTGCTAGTCTTATGCAACATGACTGTAGACATGGTCATGATTGTGGATCTGTATCCTACTCATGATGAAACTCCCCATACGCAAGACTTAGCTGGTCTCCTTTGACCATACGTGGACTATCTCATTGGCCATGAGTGGGGATGTCCTTAATTCTTCTCTCCTTACATACACCATCTCTAGCATTGACATAGGGGTTTGAGAGTGATGTGGGCCATGTCTTCCTAATACATGCATATAGTGGTTCTCAACGTAAGCGGACATCATTAGACTCTAACATTCTCCTTCCATAGTATGAGTACCAGATAATCAAGTCAAAGTGTCAATCGCTTTTCCACCAAGCTAAGGTTCTGCCGGCATAGGAGTTTGTCTGGTGTGAAACCCTCTAGGCTATAAGTCATTAGTTGTCTTTCTGATAGGGCCTATTTTGATAAGTGTGGAATGTAGGCTGAGCTAGCTTTCTACTATTACACATTACGAGACGTTATCTCGAGAGCTTAGTCTATCACCTAGATTGTCTATTTGGCTTTAATACGAAGGTAGGTGTAGCGTCAAGACCGTTTAGATTCAAGTTTAATGGTTTTTATGTGGTGCTTTGGTCCAATGTGTGGCCATTGGGCTTGGTCGAGGCTTTGGTGTGGCATGTGGGTGTTGTGGGATGGAGATTTTAGCCCAAACAGTCCACTGGTTCTTTGGTTGAGAACGTGCCAATCGGATACATCACGTTCTTAACACGATGATCACCCACGTCGCATTCTCAATACCATCTTTTGTGATTGTTTAGTCGCCTGAGTGACACGTGACACGTCAGGCTTCTGAACGTGTCGGCATGGGACGTTGCTTTATGAACGCGACGGCCACCAAAGTCGCATTCTTGGTTTCGATTTCATTAAAGCAGTTTGGTGGCCAGATAGTGCAAGGAAATCTATCCGGCTAGTGCAGGAGGTCTTGCGGCTATTTCTGACGATTCCGACTTCAGAGCTTGTTGTTTGGCATGGTTTCAGTACGTGGTAGTTGCACGAAGAGCGAGGAATGTCGATCGAGCTCCATCTTCGTGTTCTTCATGTTGGTAGGGAGATTTCTCCATTGGTTTGTCTGATTTGTTTAGTTTGAAGCATGAGAATGATAGAATAGTGTGTGCACATGACGATTTAGTTGTTTACATGCTTTATAGAAGTTTAAATGGTTTATAAATGGAGTTGTTGGTTCGTTTTTGGGTGAATACCACAGGTTTGGGGTTTCTATCTGAAAAGGCAACGAGTCGAGTTGTGACAACCCTCCTTATACTGGTATGGTTATACCAACCCACATCGATATAAAGAGCGTTGCCACAGTGGGACATTTACCCAACATATTCAATAGGCTGAGACGTACACAAATATGAACACATAACAGCGGAATAAAAGAACCGAATGTAAAATTATTATTCCGTCATCCACATTTATCCACAGTCTATATAATACAAGAAAGAACTAAAGTTCTCATAACTGAAATTTAAATCAAATACATTGTCCACAACTGATTTACATAGTGCTCTCAATTACATACTATGAAAAAAAAGAAGTACAATAAGGCAATCTCCACGAAGGTGCTACTTCTCATGCTCAGAGTCACTCCTAACTGTCTCCTCCAAGGAAGTAGAGACACTTGCACCTGTACGCCGAAGTAAAAGTTAGTCTACAAGACTCAACAAGCAAATCCATGCACATTAAACATACATACATCATATGGACATTTTACTTTTAAACGAAACCACAATTACATGTAACATGGTTTAAACAACCTAAACATGCTGTTTCTACAACCTTAAGATACATGGTACATGCTTTATGTTTCTTTTCTACAACAAAAAAAACCTATCTCACACACATCCTTTATCATGCTAATTCAATTCACATTTCATTTCATTTATCTTGTAATACAATTGCAATTAAACATGAGATTTACACATAATGAAAAAGATGTTCCTAGCATGGATTCTATGGACATTCTCACATATATAACCAAAGTATATACATAAATAGCTTGCTGTTTTGACATGGATAAAACACATTCATGTAGTGATTAACAAATTTATACGTTATCATATTAGTTCATATATTCACATGATCATTTACACATTTTACATATTCACATTTCACATGTACACAATCACATTGTTCTCATTAAATGTCGTGACACATAGTCCAAACCACCTCAAGAAGGACACACTCTTATCTCATTCACACACATACTTATCACCTAGGCAATATAGTGATAGATCTTAGTTACTGCGCAGAACCGAGAGAAGCACTCTCCACCCTAACTAGTGGTACTTGTCCACCTCCAGGATTTAATCTCAATACCCATGGGATCTCATACTCATATGAACCTTCCCGTAGGGACTTTACTACGGTACAGTTCCTCAGCCCTCTAAGGTAGCAGTGTCACCCATGGCACAGTTACATATTTTCCATTTTTTTTAACACACGCCATGGTACATTATTTATCATAAAATTTTCATTTTCACCTAAATTCACATGGATCAGGCTACCTAGCATGATACTACTATTTATAATGTTAAACAGACTCAACAGTAACTTAATCATGCTGAAATCCACAATTTTTACAATAAACAATTTAAACATGCATTAATTTGTCATTTTTCTCTCAAAAATCTAAATGTATATCTACTGTCGTCCATTCAGTATGAAAATTTAACCACAGATCACTTACAGGTCGGTTATCATGTATACCAAATTTCCTATTTTTATGAACTATACACAATTTATAGAAATTAAAACAATAATTATGCATGATTATTCATAACAATATTAAACATGAATTCATAGTATGACAGGTACGTTAACCATTTTACACATGCATCTGACAGTCATGGTCTCATACAAAATTTTTGGAAAAATTTCCTATATCGTACCATTTAATTCAGAATTTAAACAGAATGTTCACATTCACTGTTTCATATTTCAGAAAACTTAATAATTTAAACAGAACTAAAAAATTCACCAAAATTTCAAGGTAAGACTAGATTTAGGTACATATATTACAGAAATTTCATAACACCCAAATTCAGCACGAATCCACATAAACAGTAATTAACAAGATTAAAACATTCTCAAGACAATATTCCAGCAACTTAAATAATTAATCCATTTAACGAAATTTTATAAGGATTGCATGCCATGATCCACTGGAGGTAATATACAACATATAATATTTATAGTATATCTTCATGCGCAAAAATCCTAAAAAATAGCTTTTATAGGGCAGACAGCACACTGTCTCTGCCTGAAGAACTCAGCAGCAAGGGGGTGGCCGCCTACCTGGTTAACGACAACATAGGTGGCCGCTGACCTCGGACCTTAACAGCAGCAAAGCTTGCCGTTAAGTTCCTGTCTGTGCAAAACACAGACTGAACATCAAAATCTGATAGAAAGGGGGGTTCCAGGACACGATTAAAATTCTGAAAAATTACCTAGGACCTACTAGACGCATGTAGGGATAACAGGCATGGGTTACTTGCCTTCAGAAAAATCTACAAACGAAGGATTAAGTCGGAGAAGCCCTCCTCAGCATGAGCCAAAGAGTCCTCCTATCTCCCCCGATCCGACTTTTGTGTTGATGCAGACAGCCACCCAATGTCGAAGAAGCTTTCTCCAATGCTTAGACTCCCCTCCAGTCGCAGAAGATCACCGAAAGGAGTCACCAATCGCCGGATCAAAGGGTCCAAAGTTTAGTTTTTGCACAGAAGAGAACTAGGGTTTTTGACAAATGCCAAAAGGGATCTTTCGGCCGGAGATTGGGTATCTTATAGGGCTAGGGGTTCGAGACGCGCTTAGGAAAGGTATAGGACCGTTGGAGAACGGTTTCCTAAACAAGGGGCGACATTTTTGGGGCCGTTTTTGGATCTGAAGATGTAACAGATCTGGGAGGTTAACGTCAACATCACTGGCCACCAATCTGGAGTTAGCGTCCATCGATGTGGCCGCTGACTCCCTATGAACGTCAACTCATGTTGACGCCAATAGATCGTTTGGCCAGAACTTAAAAACTACAGAAACTACACTTACTCAATGCATGTACATGAACTACACAGTGTATACTTTAGAAGATTACTACTACTCATGCAATGTAAGTAAGTAATATATACAATATATATATATACATATATTTACAACAATACATCAATTTGTTATATATGCATATCTACACACACACAAGCATAAGTTCTTCACACAATCAAACACCTACATAAGAGGATAAAATTCAAGGGCCTTAGACTCTGTCCCCCTTAAAGAAACTTCGTCCTCGAAGTTAGACCGATACTACTCAAACAACTGAGGATACTTCTTCTTTATTGCATCCTCAAGTTCCCAAGTAGCCTCCTCTCGCGAGAAGTTGCGCCATAACACCTTCACCGACTCAATGCTCTTGTTCCGGAGATGTTCAACCTTTCGGTCAAGAATAGCTACCGGTTGCTCCACATAAGAAAGATCTGGCTGGATCTCCACTGGCTCATGACTAATAACATGAGATGGATCTCTAACATACCTTCTGAGCATAGATATGTGGAAAATAGGATGAACACTAGCTAACGCTGGGGGTAAAGCTAGCTCATATGCCACGTTGCCCAATCGTCTGAGAATCTCATATGGGCCAATGAATCTAGGGCTTAACTTACCATGCCTGCCAAATCTAACTACATCACGAGTAGGCGAAATCTTCAAGAAGACATGCTCACCTACCTCGAACTCCAAATCCTTTCTTCTGTTGTCGGCATAGCTCTTCTGCCTATCTTGTGCCGCAACAAGTCTCTTCCTGATAAGCTGGACCTTATCCGAAGTCTCCTGAACTAACTCTGGACCGATCAACTGCCTATCTCCAGTCTCCTCCCAACATAAAGGAGATCTACAAGGCCTACCATACAATGCCTCAAATGAAGCCATACCAATACTCGCATGGAAACTATTGTTATATGCGAACTCCACAAGAGGTAAATGGTGCTCCCAAGCATCCTTCCAATCCAAAACACACGCCCTCAACATATCCTTGAACGTCTAGATAGTCCTCTCGGACTGTCCATCGGTCTGGGGATGGAACGTCTAACTGAGTTTCAACTCCGAACCTAACGAATCCTGAAGACCCTTCCACAGCCTCGAAGTAAATATTGGATCTCGATCTGAAATGATTGACTTCGGCACACCATGAATATAATAATACTACTAATATACAATCTAGCTAAGCTCTCTACTGACTGCTTCTTCTTCATGGGCAAGAAATGCGCAGTCTTCGAGAACCTATCTACTACTACCCAAATCGAGTCATTACCCCGTCTAGATCGAGGCAAACCCGAAACAAAATCCATAGTGACAGCTTCCCACTTCCATACTGGGATCCCCATCTTCTGCATAAGACCAGATGGTCGCTGCTGCTCGGCCTTCACTTGCTGGAATACAAGACATCTAGACACATACTCCGCTACATCCTTCTTCATGCCAGACCACCAAAAAGATCTCTTAAAATCCTGGTACATCTTAGTGTTACCCGGATGAATAGAGAATCTCGATCTATGAGCTTCTACTAAAACATGCTCACAAACATCTATAATGTCGGGAACACAAACACGGTAATAGAATCTAATCACACCATCCTCATCATGAGTAATGCCTGCCTTGCCCACCAACTCTTGGAGTCTAGGGTCGACTTTCTGCTGCTCGATCACCTCATCCAACACCAAAGACCTAATGGACAACTGAGCTATAAAAGCTTGACACAATGATGGCTTTAACTCAGTCATCGCACATGCCGCATCCTCCAACATCTTCCAATCCTGCTGGAGTGATGACCTCTTTTTACTAAGGGCATCCGCTACGACATTTGCCTTTCCAGGATGATACTGGAGGTCGAAGTCATAGTCCTTCAGGAACTCAATCCATCTTCTCTGTTTAAGGTTTAATTTCTTTTGGGAGAAAAGATACCTCAAGCTCTTGTGGTCAGTGAACACCTCAAATCTGACACCATAAATATAGTATCTCCAGATCTTCAGTGCATGAACCACTGCCGCAAGCTCCAAATCATGAGTCGGATAGTTACGCTCATGCTCCTTCAATTGCCGAGAGGCATATGCTACTACCCTTCCTTGCTGCATCAATACACAGCCAAGGCCAATCTGAGATGCATCCGTATAAATGGCAAAACCATCATCACCACTAGGTAATACCAATACCGAAGCGGAAGTAAGCTTAGCCTTCAATAATTGAAAGCTACTCTCACATTCCTCGGACCAAACAAACTTCTCACCCTTCCTGGTTAGCTTGGTTAATGGGGCGGCAAGAGATGAGAATCCCTCAATAAATCACCGATAATAATCCGCCAAACCAAGGAAACTACGAATCTCTGAAGGGGTCCTGGGAATCTCCCAATCCAATACAGCCTGGACCTTCGCTGGATCTTCTGCTACACCAGCACCGGAGATAACATGCCTAAGGAAATGAACCTCGCGCATCCAAAAATCGCACTTGCTGAACTTTGCATACAGCTTGTGCTCTCGGAGAACTTCCAACACTACCCTCAAATACTGACGGTGTGTGGCCTCATCCGGAGAATAGACCAACACATCATCGATGAAAACTACAATAAAACTATCTAGATAAGGTCTAAACACCCTGTTCATGAGATCCATGAACGCTGCGGGGGCGTTGGTTAGACCAAACAGAAGGACCAAAAACTCATAATGTCCATAACGTGCCGTCTTGGACACATCCTCACTCCCAATCCTCAACTGATGATAGCCAGACTGTAGATCAATCTTAGAAAAGACTGATGCATTCTGCAGCTGGTCAAACAAATCATCAATCCGAGGTAAGGGATACTTGTTCTTCACAGTCACTTGGTTTAGCTTCCTATAATCGATGCATAACCTAAGTAACCCATCCTTCTTCTTCAAGAACAATATGGGTGCTCCCCACGGAGAAACACTACGGCGTATAAATCCCTTATCTAACAAATCTTGCAACTGCTTCCTTAGCTCTGCTAACTCCGCAGGTGCCATCCGATAAGGGGACTTTGAGATAGGAGGGGTGCCTAGAAGTAACTCTAGTGTGAACTCTATCTCTCTAGTCGGTGGCAATCCAGATAAATCATCGGGAAAGACATCTGGAAAATCCTGTAAAACCTCAATCTCTACAAGAGTAGGTGACTCACCAGCCTTCAATACTAGTACCACGCTGGCAAGAAAAACGTCACAACCCTTGTTCACCATTCTCATTGCCTTCATGGCGGAGATGACAAACTTCCCCGCTAAGTTCCTTGGCAAGGGATGTGAAAACTCATCCTCACCAGGAATGCAGAAAACAATCTTCTTTCCACGACAATCTACCAACGCATAGTGCTCCTTTAGCCAATCCAGACCAAAAATTGCATCATAGTCCTTCATCTTTAGCAAGAAGAAACACCCTTCTAGAACTCTATCCTCAATGCACACCGGTAAAGACGGAATACACTTCCTAGTCGATACTGTTCCCGTAGGTGTGTGCACAGACAAAGGGACTTCTAACTCCTCAGACTCTAATCCTGACTCTAAAGCGAACTGCCTAGCAAAATGCTCGGAAATGAATGAGTGAGTGGCACCCGTATCAAACAAAACTCGAGCGTGCACACCCATGAAAAGAACCATACCTTCGGTAACATGTTCCGCCTGCTTGGCGTCCTCACGAGCTAACGCAAACACTCGAGCTGGGGCTTGAGGCCTTCCTGGTTGACCTGTCACTGGTGCTGCTACTACTGCCGCTGCTGGAGCTGGTCCGCGCTGGACTCCCTGTTGAAGTCTGGGACAATCCTTGATCTTATGCTCACTGCTCCCACACTTCAAGCACTTCCCGACATCTTCCAACACTTCGTACCACCATGTGCCCTCCCACAATGAGGACACTCCTTCTTGCCACTGGGGGAATGTTGAGAAGATACCTGACGACTGCCGGATACTACGGGACGTTGCAGTGACTGATACACCACCTTCTTCTTCTCTGCCTCTGGAATGGAGCTGCAGGCCTCTTCTGCGAAGCCTTCTTCTCCTCGAGATACTGCTCCATCTCTCCCTCCTGTCGACAAGCCACGCTAAGAGCCTCATCGAGGGTACGATGGTCAAATGCCACCAACCTCGTCCTCAGTGATGGCCTCAGACCCATCACAAATTTCTTCACCTTCCTGCGCTCATCAGCAATGATATGAGGGGCATACTTCGATAGCTCGGCAAACCTGGTCTCGTACTCCAGTACAGTCATGAGCCCTGAGTCAAGGACAGAAACTCCTGCTCCATCTTGTCCTGGATGTGCTCCGGAATGAACTTGGCCCGAAAGAGCCTCACAAACGCATCCCAAGCCACCTCTACAGCACCGTCCTCGAACTTGGTATGAAGCAACGAGGACCACCACACATCGGCTCGCTCCTGCCAAGACATTCCATAAGGACCAATCCAAACAATCTAGGCTTAAAGAAATAAATATATATATAAACAATTTACACATACCTGTAGCATATAGGTGGCTAAAGTGACCTTATCATCCTTAGCACACCTAATCGCTCAGAAGATCTTCTCAATCTCACTCATCCAGCTCTCCACAAGCAACGGATCACTCTCCCCCTTAAAAGAGGGTGGAGCCATCCTCTTGAACTTTTCCATGATGGAGGGTCTACCATGGTCATGAGCCTGGGGAACTGGCGCCTGAGCCTGCTACAATAAACAACATAAGACACACATATACAATGTAGCAACATAACAAACATATAATTTTAATAAAACAGACTACTCTATCTTATTGATCTAACGTGAGCCTCTAGTTGAGCCTGGAGTGCAGCCTGAGTTTGGGCCTACGTCTGCATAGCCTGAACTAGACCTTGCATGAACACTCCATAATCCACTGGTGGCGGTGGAGGAAGCACAGGACCCTGGGGTGCTGGGGCCTACTGCTCACCCTAATCCTCACGCCTAGGCTCAACTCTCTCCTCTCTCCTCTGCTCACCCTCACGACCAGGAAAACCATGCCTACCTCGCGAAGCCATAGCCTGCAAAACAATTTAATCCCAATTAGGAACTAAACAATCTAATTCCTAACTATGTGGACAATTTATAAAGACTTAGCATATAATGAAGATGATGGTATATGCATATTTATGTACAATCTCAACCTGTTTCTCTGATACCAATCTCTGTGACGACACTCCTTATACTGGTACGGTTATACCAACCCACATCGATATAGAGAACGTTGCCACAGTGGGACATTTACCCAACATATTCAATAGGCTGAGACGTACACAAATATGAACACATAATAGCGGAATAAAAGAACTGAATGTAAAATTATTATTCCATCATCCACATTTATCCACATTCTATATAATACAAGAAAGAACTAAAGTTCTCATAACTGAAATTTAAATCAAATACATTGTCCACAACTGAATTACATAGTGCTCTCAATTACATACTATGAAAAAAAAGAAGTACAATAAGGCAATCTTCATGAAGGTGCTACTCCTCACGCTCAGAGTCACTCCTAACTATCTCCTCCAAGGAAGTAGAGACACCTGCACCTATACGCTGAAGCAAAAGTGAGTCTACAAGACTCAGCAAGCAAATCCATGCACATTACACATACGTACATCATATGGACATTTTACTTTTAAACGAAACCACAATTACATGTAACATGGTTTAAACAGCCTAAACATGTGTTTCTACAACCTTGTGATACATGGTACATGCTTTATGTTTCTTTTCTACAACAAAATAAACCTATCTCATGCTTTCTACACATCCTTTATCATGCTAATTCAATTCACATTTCATTTCATTTATCTTGTAATACAATCGCAATTAAACATGAGATTTACACATAATGAAAAAGATGTTCCTAGCATGGATTCTATGGACATTCTCACATATATAACCAAAGTATATACATAAATAGCTTTCTATTTTGACATGGATAAAACACATTCATGTAGTGATTCATAAATTTATACGTTATCATATTAGTTCACATATTCACGTGATCATTTACACATTTTACATATTCACATTTCACATGTACACAATCACATTGTTCTCATTAAATGCCATGACACATAGTCCAAACCACCTCAAGAAGGACACACTCTTATCTCATTCACAAACATACCTATCACCTAGGCAATATAGTGATAGATCTTAGTTACTGCGCAGAACCGAGAGAAGCACTCTTCACCCTAACCAGTGGTACTTGTCCACCTCCAGGATTTAATCTCAATGCCCATGGGATCTCATACTCATATGAACCTTCCCGTAGGGACTTTACTACGGTACAGTTCCTTAGCCCTCTAAGGTAGCAGTGTCACTCATGGCACAGTTACATATTTACCATTTTTTTAACACACGCCATGGTACACTATTTATCATAAAATTTTCATTTTTACCTAAATTCACATGGATCAGGCTACCTAGCATGATACTACTGTTTATAATGTTAAACAGATTCAACAGTAACTTAATCATGCTGAAATCCACAATTTTTACAATAAACAATTTAAACATGCATTAATTTGTCATTTTTCTCTCAAAAATCTAAATGTACATCTATTGTCATCCATTAAGTATGAAAATTTAACCACAGACCACTTACAGGTTGCTTATCATGTATACCAAATTTCCTATTTTTATGAACAATACACAATTTATAGAAATTAAAACAATAATTCTGCATGATTATTCATAACAATATTAAACATGAATTCACAGTATGACAGGTATGTTAACCTTTTACAACATGCATCTGATAGTCATGGTCTCATACAAAATTTTTGGAAAATTTTCCTATATCGTACCATTTAACTGAGAATTTAAACAGAATGTTCACATTCACTGTTTCATATTTCAGAAAACTTAATAATTTATACATAACTCAAAAATTCGCCAAAATTTCTAGGTAAGACTAGATTCAGGTACATATATTATAAAAATTTCATAACACCCAAATTCAGCAAGAATCTACATAAATAGTAATTAACAAGATTAAAACATTCTCATGACAATATTCCAACAACTTAAATAATTAATCCATTTAACAAATTTTCATAAGGATTGCGTGCCATGATACACCGGAGGTAATATATAACATATAATATTTACAGTATATCCTCATGCGCAAAAATCCTGAAAAATAGTTTTTATAGGGCAGACCACTGTCCCTGCCTGAAGAACTCAGCGGCAAGGGGGTGGCCGCCTACCTGGTTTAACGGCAACATAGGTGGCCGCTGATCTCGGATCATAACGGTAGCAAAGCTTGCCGTTAAGTTCCTATCTGTGCAAAACACAGACTGAACATCAAAATCCGATGGAAAGGGGGGTTCCAGGACACGATTAAAATTCTGAAAAATTACCTAGGACCTACTAGACGCATGTGGGGATAACGGGCATGGGTTACTTGCCTTCAGAAAAATCTACAAACGAAGGATTAAGTTGGAGAAGCCCTCCTCGGCCAGAGCCAAAGAGTCCTCTAATCTCCCCCGATCTGACTTCTATGTTGATGCAAACAGCCACCCAATGTCGAAGAAGCTTTCCCCAATGCTTAGACTCCCCTTCAGTCGCAAAAGATCGCCGGAAGGAGTCACCAATTTCCGGATCAAAGGGTCCCAAGTTTAGTTTTCGCACAGAAGAGAACTAGGGTTTTGACAAATGCCAAAAGGGATCTTTCGGCTGGAGATTGGGTATCTTATAGGGCTAGGGGTCGGAGACGTGCTTAGGAAAGGTATAGGACCGTTGGAGAACGGTTTCCTAAACAAGGGGCGACATTTTCGGGGCCGTTTCCGGATCTAAAGACGCAACAGATCTGGGAGGTTAACGTCAACATCACTGGCCGCCAATCTGGAGTTGGCGTCCATCGATGTGGCCGCTGACTCCCTATGAACGCAACTCATGTTGACGCCAACAGGTCGTTTGGCCAGAACTTAAAAACTGCAGAAACTACACTTACTCAATGCATGTACATGAACTACACAGTGTATACTTTAGAAGATTACTACTAGTCATGCAATGTAAGTAAATAATATATACAATATATATATATATACATATATTTACAACAATACATCAATTTGTTATATATGCATATCTACACACACACAAGCATAAGTTCTTCACACAATCAAACACCTACATAAGAGGATAAAATTCAAGGGCCTTACACGGGTTGTCGCATTCTAGTCGCGGCCCTTGACCCCATCGCGTTCTCATTTAGGAACACGACTTATCAAGTTGTCATGTTCTGAACGCAGCCCAGTGTCTGTCGTGTTTTGGTTTCCGAGCTGTTGGATTTAAGGTTTGGTAATGTGGGTCTAATGAGGCCTTTGCTTTAGTTAATTATTGCCAGTTTAAGATGTCTGGGAGTTGTTAACATTAGTAAAACATGATTTAATATGATTAAGTGGATTTATGCTTAGTAATGGTGAATGTGCATTATGCTGATTAAAGTTATATATATGTAAGTGAGAAGGTTGGCAATACGAGGATTTGGTTTAATATTGGTAAGTTTATGTTTTAATGATTGGCTATCGGTTGTTTCTGACTAGCATAAATGATTAGTATTTATGCATCAGAAGTCTAGTTTGTGGCTCAATATTTTATATTGAGCACTAAAAGGTGATTATTATTGTTATCGAATAATGGAAAGTATGTTTGTGTGATCGGTTGTTAATTGTGTACCACAGGTTCTTTGTGAGTTAGGCACGTGTGTGCTTGAGGTTTGTCCCGGTACTATGTGTACCGTAGAGGTCTGTGTCGTCTTCTTGGACACCCTCACTCATTTCTCGAGTTGTACATCCGGCTAAGAAAGATATTAGTGGGGTAGCGACTTGTGTGCTGTAGTTGACTTCGGTCGCTTTTAGCGCGCTCATGGTTGGGGGATGGACACCAGTAAATATACTGGTCCTTAGCTAGTCATGTTTCCAGTGCCTCACTTTAGGGACTTTGACCAAAGCCCTAATGGTGTTAGGTATGGGTCTGCAGCATAGTGGTGGTCTACAGAGTGGTGTTGGTTGATCTCCACAGTTCTGTGACCTTGCAGCTAGACCTTTCATCCATAACTGCGAGGCTGAGAGGTGTTTATGTGTGTTGTTGTCTGGGTTGAATACTGGTGTCATGAACCAGTAGTCGTGACCCGAGTAGTAGTGTCATTCCCTCCGGCTCTGCTTTGTGGGTTTCCTCCGACTCTACATTATGGTCTTTCTGACTCCGCTCTGTTGGTCCTTCCGACTCAATTAGTGGTTCATTTTGTAGTAAATATGACTTGATGAGCTTGTTACCGCTGGAGTTGCATAGTTAGTTGAATGTTCTCTATAAAGTTCTTTTGACGGAACATCTTTATATGTTTTATTAAATAGTGATTTTTGTTAGCAGTGTGCTCTTGGTTAATCATGCTGATATAATTATGGTTATTAGTGATTCTTGTCTAGTAATAGATAATTAGTTAATCATGAATCTAGAGATGTTTAATTATGTTAAATAGAAAGCTTGCTTAGATTTCAGCTTTTGTATTATTTCCTTTTTATGGTTATTTGTAAGATAACCGATGAATCTGTGTTAGCTGGTCTGGTGTTTATTAGTGATCTTTCTGGCTACTTGTTGTATATGTATGTTGTGGTTGGTTTGCTTTTGAGGAGTCTTCCTACTGAATTAGTAATTTGTGAGGCTCACTTCCCTACAACTTTTTTTGAGGTGTTAGCGAGCGTAAGATTTCACTACAAGAAACTTGCTTTTTTACGGCGACAATAGTCGCCATAAATAATAAAATGATCGCCACAAAATAGTTTTTAAGACGACATTTATGTTGCCACAAGTCGCCGCAAATTATTCTGTCGCCTTTGCGAATTTACGACGAAAAAAGATAGTCACTCTAAATAAGTATTTACGGCGACTTAAACTACTATCGTAACTATGTATTTACGGCGACTATTATTATCGCAACAAAAACGGATATATGGCGACCCGTTATCGCCTTAAATAACATTTGCAGGGAAAAACATTTTATTTACGGCGACAGCAGTGTCGCCATAAATGACTGTTTATGGCGACAATACCGCCGTAAATACCTACAAATGTATTACTATATCTACTTATTTACGGCAATATAAGTCGCCGTAAAAAGATTTACAGTAACCATAAACATTCAAAAATGCTATAAAACACCTCTAAAATATCTATAAAATGAACTGTTATTTACACAACAGTCACTTTCATCATGTCATTAAAAAAAGTAAATATTATAAATAGTCTATCACAATAAACACATCACATTCACAAAACTTATAAAGTCTATAAAGTGCAATCTTGTCTTCATCACAAATGTCTATTCTGAAATTGACATCTTATCCATAAATCTTTAGTTTACAAATGTCTATTCTGAAATTGAGACATCATATCCATAAATCTTTGGTTCATCATATTCTCAAGATGAGTAGTCAACTCTTCCCTCTGGTTCTCCAATTTTTCTTCAATCACGACCATATCTTCACATTGTTTAGAAATCATTTCCTTCATTTGTGATATCTCTTCATCTTTATTTTTCACTTAGACTTGAAGTCCAGCAATTGTAGCTGCTGTAACAACTGATTTAGGAGTTGGCCTTGGACCGCAACCACGTCCTCTAATATGACCAGATCTTTGTCCAACAATAGAGGTAAGTACCTCCTCTAGAGTTGGTGCTGCTAAGCTACATGATTGTGAGGATGACTCTTCTAACTTATCTCTGACTGTTTCCTGAATTACAAAGAGAGAAAGAGAAAGAGACGTTATTGCAAATCAATTATGCATGGTCATATCATAAATAAATAATGAACAATAAATATAAGTTACATAAACTTGTCTTGAGTATTCACTTCCCTAAGAGCCATCTTTCTTTTGATGTGTTAGCCTCCAAAGTTCATGCACTGGAGGCTCCTCTCCTTCTTCATTTCGCTGTTACACCAAAAAATTAATAAATCGTCCACTATAAAGAATATATATGAACTGATCAATAAAACTTATAATAATTACAAACTACCTCTATCTAACTAGTATGCTTGAATGATTTTCTTCCTGTGACATGACTAGTGAGTTGCTTAGAACGATTTGCTTTGTTCCTTTCGCTCATTGCCTATAAAAAAAAAAGAAATTTATCAGATTAACGAAACATATATTTTATCTAATAAAAAAAATCCATGTAGTCTTTAGTACCTGAAAACTTTCAGAATCAAAATAATTGACCAACCATGCCCATTCATTAGGATTTACATCGTTTGGAGGGTTTTGGAGACGAGCCTCATCAGTTTCATAGGCTTGATAATGAGAATAATATGTGCGGCGGATATCTCGATATCTCCGACATGCTATCTCATATATGATTTCTCTGACATGGGCATTATTACAAATCTCATCTCCAACTTTAAGCTCAAATTTGTCCTACATATAATGAGATATATAAGTCATCAAAAGATCAAATACTTCTAATAAAATAAAGAACTCATGAGTGAAAATTTAATTACCCAAATTTCTCATAAATCTTAGACATCTTATCTTCTAGAACATTACGCCAATAAAGCACATCAAAAGAAGCATAAATAGATACTAATCGACCGATCTCACCAACTAAACCATTTACATTCTCTCCAAATGGTCTCCTACATTCCATATCCATGTGAACCGGCAATTTTGAATTGTTATATCCTTTCATTTTCTTGAATATTTCAATTCCCTTGAACTTTCCCCGACCTTTTCTAACTTTGCTACTTGTCGGAAGATCACATTCGTTATTGGAACCTATTCAATAAAAGAACAATTAGTAATTATGCATGTATGCAAAGATAGGCTGTAATAAGAAAACTTGCCATATGCAAAGCATTAATTGGAAAAACTTTCACCTTCAATTGATGGCGTCTGACCAATTTGACGGTTGTTTTCTTGTGAATTTGCCATATTCTATGCAAAATAACCTACAATAAAGATAGAGCGCAGAATGTGATAAATTAGAATAAACTATTTTATAAATATAAATAACATGTCAGAAGCTTATGTGAAAACATAAAGCGTATGTAAAAATTCTATGCCAACTGTTTGGATTGACCTGGAAAGCTAAAATCTAATAATGGTCCACTGTTTCATAAAAAACTATCCATTTTTAATGAGATTAAGACACTAAGGACAGAAATAAATACACTATATTATGCATTCAAATTGCTCCTGCTAAAGACCAAATACTAACTAACTATTGATATCATTTAGACATGATAAGCATAGACCAGAAAACTCCAGTAATCAAGAAATAATCCCCCATCAATGTGGAAGGAGCTAGGTGAGATAGACCAAGTAGACAGACAAAACTGATGCAGACTAAACAAACAAACTTCCAATTTCATAAAAAGATACAGGCCTCCAACAATGGATATCATACAAGCATAAATGTCTAAGCACTCACTGCAAGACCTATGAACAGAATATTAAGATCATTGATCTAAAGACTGACAACCACATGTTTTCATCATAATCTAGTGGGGGTAATTAACTTGGCAATTCTACTTTGGACGTGGCAATTCATAGGAGTTTAAACACACCACTTTGGACTTGCTGAGATGGAGGATCTCAAATAATTTAAAACATTGGTCAACAAAAAAGTGCATGCCAAATGTGTTAATACCATCAATTTCTACTGCTGTATAACTTCTTTTTTGCATCTATTAAGAACCTGGTAGGAGCTATCCCACACTTGAATTATGAAGAACTAAATTAGAAATCAAATCTACAAGTTCAATTTTTAATGAAGGCAGAGTTCCAGAACCAGAATTACATTGATATCAGATGGAGACTTCTATTACTAAATAAATTCATAATAATTTTCTTTTCTCCTCCATCCTCCCAAATGCACAACTAGAGCATCTCACCGTAAATAATATAAACTGGAGTGCACTTATTACAACGAGTATTAGAGTCGCCGTATAATATTTGCCCATGTTGGCGGCACGCAAAAAAAAGGCCTCATAAGAGCTTATCTATTATGGCGAGTGTTATTGTCGCCGTAAAAGACTATCTTTTTATGGCAATATTCATAGTCGCCATTAATAATCTACAATCTAGTAGTGTTTGTGAAGACGGATTTGTACCACTAGTAGTTGTGTGAGCTTTGACTCCCGTTGTACACCTCAAGATATACTCCAGACTTCTGTACTTTTATTTTGGATGTGTAATTATGTAGTGGGGAAATGTAATTTTATAAATGTACAAGAGATCATGTACTTTATTATGCATCTTTATATAGTGTGATTACCTTTTATATTCTTATTGGACAGGTGTGTGAGATATCTCTTACGAAACTTCGGTCTATTCGCGGAGAAGGATCTGGAAATGAAGTTTTTTCAGACATAAATATCCAGAGTCGCTACAGTAGGGACTTTTCCCTTGAAGTCTTTAGAATAAGTACTCGTTAGCACTTTTATGGACCCCGTTTGATAACCAGACTTTGGTAGACAAGCTCCTCTTTATTAACTAGACTTTCACTTTTGGGAGCCAAATTTAATAATTGGGCTTTATGATTTGGATTAGAGAACTGAGATTCTCTCTCTCCAAGAAGAAATTACAAAAATATGTATATTTATCCCAAATCTTATCACTTCACGATCACATAGAGATAGAGATGTGTCTATTACAATAGCATTCACAATGTAAATCTAGACATATAATAAATGTTCCCTAGCTCGGGATAAAACACACCTCTTCATGGGTGGATTAATCGGTTTTTTAACTTTGTTTCTTGACACTAAATTTGATTCAAAGCCAATAAAAATGTGTCCGTAGTATGTGCTTATTTGTAGAAAAAGAGGAGGCTGTGGTATTTGTTTAGTAGTATGTTAAAAATAAAGTCAAGAAAGAAAGGTATTAAGCTATTTTTTCTTTTCTTTATTCTCCAAGCTCTCTTTTAAAAAAAATAATAATTAAGAGTCCTTATCAGTAGACAGACTTTTTTTTTTGTCTATGTCAAAAAAAGATGTCCCAAGTAGTCTCACCTTTTGGTGAACTTTAATAATCAATCTCTAAAAAGATAATTTTTATGTTTTATTTTGTTTCTCGTTTTATTCTTCTATGTAATTAATGTATATGTTTATTCCTTACTATATATATATCATTACTATGTTCATAATTTAACTAATTTTTCCATTACCTTAACCGATTTTTCTATCTACATTAACTAGTTACATCATCTATTTTAACTAGGTGCTACATCTACTTTAACTTATCATTTATATTTTTATTCTCTGTTTTTATACTTTAATTAGATTCTTCTACTTTAACTCACATACAATATTATTTTAACACATTCATATGTGTACTTTAATAGAGAGGTTAGTTTTCTATGATATTTCAACTATTTATGCATCTTACAATAAGACAAATTATTTATTATTTTAATAATTTATAATTTCACTTTAACCTTCTATCTTACACAATATATCACATATTTAACTGTCGTATAGTTTTAAGATAAGAATTCAGAGTCGTTAAAGTATGTTTGACGGTAAATTAAAATGTATAGACTTAAACTCACTGCTAATATGATTTAAAATCTAAGTTTAAAGTTGTAAAAATAAGAGTTTGAAGTTGTTAAAATATATGTGACAGTGAGTTAAAATATGTACATGACTTAAAGCCACTGCTCACATGATTTAAACTCTAAATTTGAATGTATTAAAATAAGAGTTGAAAAATGTTAAAATAAAAGTTCGAAATTATTAAAATATGTGTGACGATGAGTTCAAATATGTGGGACTTTAAGTCACTGTTAATATGATTTAAAGTTCAAATTCTAGTACACTTCGAGGTCCTAAAAATATGTATGATTGTGAGTTAAAATGTGTGAGACTTAAAGTCACTGTTAACATAATTTAAAATCTAAATTCTAAAACATTACAATATTTGTTTAAAGTTGTTAAAATACGTAAGATTTAAAGTAACTGTTAATATGATTTAAAATATAAGTTCGAAACTTTAAAATAAAAGTTGAAAACTTTTACGGTAATAGTTGTTCACTGTCAAAAGATAAAAAATGTCACTACATCTAGTGCAGATCTTAATAAAATACTGATTAAAATTAACATCTATAAAAATATTTAAATTTTCCTATGCACACATTTCTAAGAGACTTGTAATTAATGTGGAAAACTCTTATTGCAAACCAAAAGTTTGCAACAAGTGTTGCAAACCTAATAGGGGTTTGCCAGACTACTTTGACAAGGGGTATCCATGGCCCCAAATTTTGGGGAGGAGGAAAAAGTTACTCAGGGGTTACTCTTGGGTAAGTCTACCCACCTCTTGAGGTGGGGTAGAGGGGGTAACTTTTTTTTTCTTAAAAAATTATCATAAAATTTTAAATATTATTCTATTATATATCTCATATATTTTTTATTTTTTCACCTGAAAATAAGTGAAATCAAAGATAATAATTGACCCAAAAAAATAAGTTAACTCATCTCCATTTCAAGGATAGCAACTAAAGTAAAATATGTATTTTTGAGGGTTAAAATATCCTTGGTTAGGCTATACCTGAGTAGTCTAACCTTCAACCAAAGTATGAGGGTTAAACAATTATGACATGAATATTATTATAATATCTCATGTCATGAGGTGGCCAATTGAGTTTGCAACAATCGGTGCAAATCAATAATTTACACCAAATTGTTCTCAATTAATGTACCCTCGTTGACAGGATTTGTATTTTTTTTCGAAGGGTGGAAGGGGGGGGGGGGGGGTTCAAAGACCTAACATATATAATACTCGAGATTATATTATAGCCAACTTATAAGTACGACCCATCTTTTCGTCACGTGGTTTTGGAGCCACTGACCTCTCACGCGTCAATTTGGACCGTCCCACAGGTGCGGACGATTACCTTGAATGCTGAATGTTGAACTCATGCATAAGTACGTGCGTGTGACCCTGTTTAATAATTGTAGGGCAGCCAGCTAGTGCTCCATCCGAGATTGAATGCATAATATTTATATTTATCTTTGGTAACGCCGCAGCATCACAAGATTCAGCTTTGGTGGATTCTTGAGAATCCAATTCCAGCTACATGTAACCTAGAATATTAATGTGAGCAACTCTGTTATCTGTTTTTAATACTTTTATTTGTATGTATATATAGCCATTTCCACGCTGTCATATAGTGAAAAAGATCAACATGAGGGCCTCCTGATAAGTTCACATTAGTGCCAAGGGAGAAAGGAAAACTGATCCCACGATCCATGCTCCAAGAGCATGAAACTATTAACCAGCCACAGCCTTTGGGAACAATTTTCTGGTTGGATTTTTCAATCAGAGCACCGAGATTATTTCCAGTTAGTAAAAAAAAAAAATCACCGGGAAGAAAGGTTTTAAAAGCCAAGAGAAAGCCCAGTTGAGGAACCAAACTGAGGGGAAATATCTGCATGAATAAAAAATTATATATTTTATTTCACTTTTTTTTCCTTTGAACTCATGCGAGAATTTATAGCTTGTTCAGGCAGGGCCGCGGGGGTGCCACAGGCCACATATACAAAGGATCACAGACCAGTTTTTAGCAGTCACTACATGCTAAAAGTGCAAAAGAAAAAAAAAAGAGTGAGAAGCCCATACTGATACAAATATAATATTACACTAGTTGCAGTTGTCTAGACGTATATATTAATTAAGATGGGGTATATCCACAAAATGACGTAGAGGATTTTGATTGGTGGAGCGGGGCGGAGAGAAAAAGGCCTCTCCCTCCATCCGAGCGTGGTTGCCCTCTCTGCTGGTCTGTCTTCGGTGGCGGATGCTGCGCCTTCCTCCGCCGGGCGGCCGTCCGAGAGAATAATTACGCATATCTATCTACTGCGCGTGCGCTTGGCGGCCGGTGCTTCAACTTGAGTAGATCCCCCTACGCTCGGCCTCGTCGAGTAGGGCCCTGAACTCGTCGTCGGTGCTCTTGAGCATGTCCGGTAGCGGCAGCCTCAGACGTCGGGCCTCCATATCCCGGTGCCTGGGCTTGATCCGCTTCTCCAGGCTGAAGGCGAAGTACTGGGGGAAATCCTGGACCTCCTGGGGACCCCTCCCCATCTCTCCCACCAGGTAGGTGTACTTGGGCCTGAAGTTGTTCTCCACGCTGAAGGTGAGCAGCGCCGGGCAGCGCCCTACCATCGCCGCCGCGCCCCTGCGGCCCAACCCCAGCTCCAGCGCCAGGTACTCCACTTTGGGCAGCAGCGTCCTCTCCACGCTCGACGCCAGCAGCACGGGGTCCTGGTAGGCCAGCGCCGCGGTGTCCCGGAGCCCTAGCCGCTGAAGGAATAGCAGGGCCGGGCGGAGCTGGTCCCGGGCACTGCAGACCAGCAGGCGAGGGCACTTGTTGACGACACGGCGGAAGTTGGCGGCGGGGACGCCGAGGTCGCGGGCGAGGAAGCGGAAGACGGGGGCGAGGTCGGCGTGGATGTCGGCGGTGAGGGCGCCGGGGCACATGCCGAAGATGCGGGCCATGTCCTTGTGGTGGATGCCCTTGGATAGGAGGTAGGAGACGACGGAGTGGAGGGAGTCGAGCGGGGCGGCGCGGAGGGAGGGGTTGAGGGCGAGGGCGCGGCCGGAGTCGACGCCCATGATCTCCAGGCACAGGATCTTCTCCTTCACTTGCGCGGGCAGGTCAGGGAGGGGGAGGAGTGGGTCAACTTGGCCGCCGCCGCTTAGGGGGGTCATGAAGTGGGTGGCGGTGCCGGGAGGCCTGACGGCGGCAGCTAGCTTGGGGGAGGAGCGGTTGGGTGGCTGAGATCTGAGTAATGGCGTTGGCGTTGGATTGCGGGACAAGTACATGGAGTGAAGGCCTGGCATTCTGTGAATTCTGTGAAGGACTCTCTCTCTCTCTCTCTCTCTCTCTCTCTCTCTCTGTGAATTCTGTGAAGGAGCTCTGGGCAATGACGCAGGAGACCTGGCATCCTGTGAAGGTGGTCGTGTGGCGAGGAGGAGAAGAAGTTGGAGGCTTCTTTCGGTTGGATCAGATCCGGTTCCCCTTATCGGATATTAGAGAAAAAGATGACACGTGGCATGACAGAGGCGATGCATTGGCTCACAGAGAGATTTTGCTGGTCCCGAGGGAGCGATTTGCCATATGACGACACAGTAAGCGACGGCGTCCTCCTATTGGTTAAGGAAAATGGTTTAGGAACATCATTAGGTAACACATTAAAGTAACACACCAATTAAAGTGCACCACAATCTTATCATTTGTAAGGTGTTTTTAACTTTTTTATTTCAGTTGCTGATGTGGCATAATTTTAATGATGATGTTACCAAATAATGTTACCAAATAGTGTTACAAAACTATTTCTCTTGGCTTAAAAGGTAATTCTTTAAAAAATGTTGCAGAAGCGCCTGGTCGTTGTCTAAAGATCTGGTGAAACACCACAGACCTTACTTAGACCACCAGGACCAAACTCTTTTCTTAGCTCCACTGCGTTGCGGAAATTGTTGGAAAAGTATCATAAATCAGATATAACATTGCAATCGACATCAAACGTTTTAAAAAGCATGGGGTTTCAAGTATAGGGCATCATCAGAATTATAGAATCAATGGAAAATGCGGTTTGATCACTAAAGTGGTGTTTGATAACACTTAACATTTAAATCTTAAATCTTATTTCTCATATATTTGTTGACCCGCAGATGATATGGCAACAAGTTTTCTAGAGGGGGTGAATAGAATAGTTATAGAAATATTAAAATTAAAACACAAAAATCATCACTTGAAAATTTTGGTTAGTGAATGTAGTTGTGTGCAGAGATAGAGTTGCAGTACAGAAACAAATTTAAACAATCACACAAGAATGCATAAATTTTATCCTGGTTCGGTACTTCTCAAATGAAAGACCTACGTCCAGTCTCCAAGCAAATCATGGAATTTCACTAACCAGAGTACAATCTCCGCAAGGATATACAAACCCCCAGCTCCCCGTTAGTCTTCTTTCTTTCCGAGTAGGAAGGAAACTCACTTTTGTTAACTTCAGTGCGGTTCTGCTAGACTTAAACCCCTAGCTATGTTTTGCTGACACCAACCCCAGCTACGTTCTTCCCTTAACCCAAGGGGAACACTGTGTATAATCCCACAGTTGTACCAAATCTTCCTTAGAAAAAGAAAGAACAGATTGAGAGCTTTACAAGATGAACACTAAGGAACTCAAACTCTCCCCCAGCTTTACAATGATGCACATAGAGAGTGAAGAGAGAAAAAAAACTTGAATGTTTGAAGACTTCAGATGGCTGTGTGCACACTTCTTCTTAGGCTCGAGCTCTTTCTCTATTGCTTTGAGTGTATATGGCGTTGAGGCTTCTTACTAGATGTACACTCTTTCATAAATTTTCAGGAAGGCTCACTTTTTTTTGTTCTTCAGAATTGCTTCAACCTTTTATGAAGCAGCTTGAAGAGATCCGTTGAAGAGATCCGTTGGAACTCTTCTAGCCATTGCTCATCTTCTTCTTCATCTACTCTTCTTCTTCTTCTGTCTAATAGACACTTGGTGTAAAGGGAAATCTAGATATCTGGAGGCACAGAAGATAGAGTTAGACTAAAAAGATCATCTGACAAAAGGCCCATACCTTACCTTACTTCCATATTTTCTGCTGACATCCAGACATGTTAGGTACAACCCTTTTGTCTAGCAGGAAGGAAGGAGTCTTTATGTCACACCCCAATTTTTAGCAGTGGAATTAAATCGGAAACGCGACGAACAAGTAAGCATTTAGAAGCCAAGACAAATGAATCATATCAATAGGGCCCATAATTCAATAATGAAACTCTTTTATTTATTGTAAGTGAATGCTACAATCTCCAAAGGTCAAAATAAGAACAACTCACCACTACTAGTCTCTTCTAACTCTCAAAGAAAAATAAAATTACAATGATTACTAATATCTCTCTAATCTAGAATAAAGAAAGACTCTCTAAAGCATACTTCACGCTCGGCGCACAAGTCCCCCATTAAAACGTGCACCTCATCTTCACAACCTAAAATGTTTAGGAAGATAATTAAGGGTGAGCAAACTAGCCCGGTAGGATTTACATGCCAATGTGCAGGCACTAATGTACATGATTAGCATTTTAAACAAGCAGAATCTTTAAAAGAAAACATGATGATGCATGCATTTCTAATGAGTGAAATGACTGAACATAGTAAAATTTATCAACGGATATCATAATGAATCATATACTGACTTTTATATGCATTGGACAAGGATTTCAAAAATGAGATCGTATCACATAAACAAGAATTGACCATATTCACATAGAGATCACATATTTACGTGATCAGACGTATCATATCAAACTTATCATATCACATCAAACGAAGGCACATTCACACAAATCTTGCACACATTCTAGTGCCATTCCATGCACCACAAGTCCATACTCCCGCAGTTAATAAGTACGTTGGGGAGCTCCTCCCCAGGACCAGACAGGGCCCTTATTGCACAGACATTAGTCAAATGGACCGAAGTCCCACGTTGTGCCGATCAATCATATACATATTATGGCCACAGATTTCCAATAACAAGCTCATTATAATAAGGACATGATTATTCATAGAGTCAAGGTATGACAATAGCTCAAGAGATTATTTGGATAGCATAACGGCGTATCTTATATTTCATAATTCTTTAATGTCTTGACAAGAGGATGAGTAATGACAGATCGTAAACGGTACAAGTGCTCTCTATCTCCAGGGTACTTCATGGTACAACCAGCTAGGTCTCTATGAGAGAATCTATAGAATACAGAGACTTATGGAGGTCTTAGGGAAAAGATCGCTAGTCTGCCAATGCGGAATGACCGGCAGAGAGCTCCCAATTTCCCAAGAGGGGTGTGCCTAATCGTGCAAACGTGTAAGTGACGTGCCACAGAACTTTCCTAATCATGTATGCAATGGAGGAACAATTTATGGAAACATTAGAAAGCATATAAATAAGGAAAGTCCATACGCAATAAACACGTAACATAATAGAAAGCTCTTAAACTAAACAAGTCCACTCTAACATGTAATCTCCACAAATTCATATCATATTCTTATCATGACAATTTCACATAAAGTTAGATCACAAGATGATAATCAAATGAACATAATATCATACACATTAGAATCATATTCATGTCATTATATCTTTCAAATGGGTTGATTGCTTTTAGACCAATGCACACTTTGTAACACTATGTAACATGCTTATAGACTAAGAGACTAAACATGTTGACTAACTAGCCGGAAAGAACAGTCTCGGGTCGGCCTTTAATTCGCGTCGGAACCAATCGACGCACTTAAAGGAGCCGTACATAGACAAAACACAGTTCGGTAACAAGCATGTAAATCGCGATGTACATACCCGTCACGTTCAAATTGCGATGGGTCATGTGGTCGCCTTTCAAAGGAAATAGCGACGGCCAACACCGACACGTTAATACTACTCTCTGAATCGTGACCGGTCGGCCTATCGTGTTCAGGAGATAGTTTTAAAAATGACATATAAAAATACAGAAAATTCTTTGGGCAGGAAAACGAATCAAATCGCGACGGCCTATGCCGTCGCGTTCATGACTGGCGCTAAAAACCATGCAGTGCACAATTTCATGCATGTGGTTGACCAGTCAGACATCAAAATGTGACGGAAGACTCAATCACCTTTCAATGAATCACGACGTACCAGTATGTCACGTTCCTGCATGAAGAATCACGACGTCTGGATACGTCACGGTTCTTGATCATACCCGAAAATGCAGAAAACTGCTACACCTTTCATGATAGACCTATAACTTGGAATCTAATGACATTTGGACAAAATTATCAACATGAAAAATGACAAGGACAACTAGTAGAAGAAGATTCATGTTTTGGGTTTGACCCAAATCTGTCTCAGTTTGATGAAACGCATAAAGAACGCAAAAAGCCCTAGACATGCGTGACTTAGGGAAAACGCTTAATAGGATGAACATGCTTGATGAAAATTGGGAAAAATAGATGAAAATTAAACTAGACATGATGCTCTTTCAGATGGTATATGTTTTGTTTAATTTCGGCCCGAGATCATCTACCTTTAGTCACGTTTTTCCAGAAAGCCCTCTTTCAGACCGCTTGGAGGAGAACGCTTGATGCACCCGATCTACTGAATGAAAAATAGGCAAACCAGTGCCATTAGGATCTAGACTCGACCCTATTTCTAGGGGTATAAGTCTTGCATGGTTTGGTTAAGGTTGGGCTTACCTTTGGTCGACTCCAAGGAGAGCACTCTGCACAGGTCGATGCAGACACAGCAGGGAAGAAAAGCTCCGTCTTGGGGCGTTTCCCTCCACCTCTTGTGCTCAAGAATGGCTAACCACGACCCCAACACTAGGTAAACTCATCCCCTAGGGTTTCATGACAAGTATTTAAGCATCTAGGGTTTTTAGGAGTCCTATTGGGTGTAGGAAAGAAGGGTTGCGGTTTGGTCTATCACCTTCCTTGTTTTGATGATTTCTTACCCTATTAGAGTGTGAGAGGCTTTAGGAAACTCTGTAGTATGGTTAGGCACGAAATTTGATTGCTATGTGTGAGTAATTGCCTCAAGTTTTACTCTAATTACCTCTTTCTAATTTCAGCTCAATTAGGGTTACGAATTTTCATGTATTTTTCTTGCTTCATTTTATTCTTGGGCCAGAGGTGATTGGCCAAATTCTGATAATGGGTCATCAATACATGACGTTAGAAGTCTCTCCAACATGTTTATTTAATTTATGATCATTTTATATTTCTGTGTTAACGGTTTTCGACTTAGTTTCCTAATTTGGATAATTAGTCACATTGTGACGTACACTTGGCCAATCGGATTTTTCGTTGTATGAATTTCTTTGTGAACACTTAGGAATAATGTTTGAGGTTGATTTATAATTTTTATAGAATTTTCCGATGTGTTCTTGCACGTACGATAGTGGTATGTATGTTCTACCATTCCGATAATACGGAAATTATTTATTTTCATTTATTCACAATTTTTAAATCATTGAATTTTTCGGGGTGCTACACCCAGTATAACACAAGATATCGTACACTTGTGCCCTATCTCGTTCTCCCACGACCCCAACACAATGGTAAACCTTCCCCAAGAGTCTCTTGACGATTATTTCTTAGATCTAGGGTTTATTCAAGTCCTAATATGCTTAGGAATTAGGGGTTGCAGTTTTTGCTTGGGTAGCTTCCATACTTTGGGGATTCTCCTCCCAATGGAAGTAGCAATGTCAATAGGAATGTTTCTAGCATGGCTAGGCACGAATTTGGCTTGCCATCTATGGCTAATCACCCTAGTTTTATCCCTAATTTGCCCTTTCCTAATTTCTGCATATTTATGGTCACGGATTTTAGGGTTTATTGCTATTAGATTTTGATTCTTTGGCCCAATATACTTCAAATGGCTGATTCCACTCTTGGGAGTCTAACTATGATTTTATCTTTATTTTTATTTGAATATTTTTATTCATTTACTTTTTTCATACTTGAATTTGTTCATGGGTCATAAGTTGTCCATTGGTCCAGTTTCTTTTATGGACTATCCCCACATATTTTTTGTAGTCCACACATAAATTTTATTATAATTTTGGTCTCCGTTAAGTACATGTGATAATGATTTTCCGACTTATTTTTTAATTACGATAATCGATCGCAAACACCTTAACCTTGGGCAATCGAATTTTCCTTTGCACAAATTTCATCGTGGGTCATTAGGGAGTATTATTTAGAGTTGAACTATGGTTTTTATGGAATTTTCTAATGGGTTTTTGTATGTACGATAATGGTATGTACGTTTTTGCTATTTCACTAATAATGAATTTATCGTTTTTAATTTATTTCTAATTTTTTAATTATTGAATTTTTGGGGTGTTACACCTTATTTTTTGCTGACATCTCACCTACCTTGAGGGATAGACAGCAAAAAGATCTTCAGTCAGACAGAGAAATAATAAGATAACATGTGAGGTACAGATGAATTTTTTAGTTGCCGCCACAAACATTTTGAAACGTTTGAAATATAGGGGCAATCAAAGTTTAAGTATAGAAACTTCGACTGTAAAGAAGTTGGAGTATGTATCACACTTCAACTTTCCAGGAGTTGGAGTTGGTCAACTTCAACTCTCCAAGAGTCGGAGTTGGACTACTTCAACTTTCCAAGAGTCAGAGTTGAACCAGGAGTCGGAGTTTAACCACTTCGACTTTCCAAGAGTCGGAGTTTGAACCACTTCGATTTTCAAAGAGTCAGAGTTTGAATCACTTCAACTTTCCAAGAGTCAGAGTTGAACCAGGAGTCGGAGTTGGACTTCGTTTGTTCAACAGTCGATATCATACTTCAACTTTCCAGGAGTCGGAGTTAGTATATATATATATATATATATATATATATATATATATACTAGTTGTGGACTTAGAAAAACTTTGAGCAAACAGAAGAACATATGTGCTATCCAAATATAGTGTTTATAAAATACATTCTTCGGTGATACTATTATAGTGCATTTGAAGATTATATATGCAGATGGTTATGCACACATTAATTAAGCAATTGTATAAACCAAAACATGAGATATGTCAAAGTTAAACTTTAGTGTGATAATGCAAGAATATATTGTATTCATGGAAGAAACATGAAATGAAATATATTGATGATATTATTAAGTTAAACATGAGTTTTGTTATCACTAAAATAAAGGATAAAATATAGGAGTGGTTCAACAATCTCCTCTTTTTTGATGATGACAAAACTCATGTGAATTTTCTGACATAAACATAAAGTCAATCATTAAACAGAAAATTCATGAATAAATATTCTCCCCCTTTTTGTCAATACTCAAAAAGGAAGGATCTTGCCATTTGCACATTTCTTCTTGTAAATACTTCTTATCAATACTACCTGTGAATTTGAATGAGAGGGGTTCAACAATATTTGCCATGAATTTACATCTCCCCTTATTACTTGCTCCCCCTTAGAGTATGGCTCCCCCTTAATATGAGGCTCCTCCTTAATGTGAGGCTCGATGAGTCTTCACTTGTCTGTCGATAGTTGTTTCATGGTGTGTCGACCTATTCTTCTATGTGTGTCGACCTGTTGTTTGATCTTGTTGTTTCTTGACATATCCACTTGTTGTTTGTCAAATCTTTAAGACTTTTACCTGTGTTGATCTTATAAAAAGAGACTTGCAAAACCTTATTAGTAATACTGTAAATCAAATACAAATCCGTGACTACTCTCTCTTCAGATTTTAGTTGGAAGAAGAACTGGCAGTGACTAATGCCTTGAGCATCATTTGTTTCTGATGCTCCAAGACTATCCTACAAACAACTTATTCAGAAGTCGGTACCCAAATCTTTTTGGGCCCTTGATGGTTAGATGCATAAAAATAATCTTTAGGAATCCATACTAAGTGCCTAGTTGTGCAGGTGTTTACTGTGTAGCCTAATTTGTTGCAATGAGAACAACAATGAATGTAATTTGTTTTGCAGGCCTTATTGTCTTTGTGATGTTTGTTTAAAACATGATTTTTAGAAACCTTTTTCTTTTGAGAGCATTTGTTCATTATATGGGCCTTTTTCTGAGGCATCTTGGTTTCTTTCACAAATTTTGGTAATGGATATTTTTCAGGATACTTAATTTGTTTTCCTTTTTCGGGAGGTTAATATTCAAGACCTTATTTATTGTTGCCAGATTTTGATCCTTTCAAGCATAGAGCTAGAAATGTTTTACCTTTTGTTAATTTTCTAATTGATTCTTTTAAATAAAGATTTTCTTCAGTTAGAGTTTTCAATTTTTCTTCTAACTCTAATTTTTCATTGTTCTTGCTCTTTAAATCTTCATTCAAAAGATAATTATTATTTTTACTTTCCTTTAATTGTGTTTCCAATTGTTTCATTTCTGATTTAAGATCATAATTAGTGTTTTCTAAGCAAGTAAGGTTATTTTTCAGATTCTTTACTTCTTTTACAACACCTTCATGTTTTTCATAAAGTTCATTAAAGACATCTTCTAAATCTTTAGACTCTGACCCTAAATCAGTGCAAGAATTAAAAGATGGGTCATAATGTAACTCATTTAGTCCTGTCATGAGGGCTTGACTTACCTGCTTTTTTTCTGAATCTAAAGTGGAGACTTCTTCATTGTCCCAAGTAGTTGCCATGACTTTTATTTTGAATTTCTTATGCTTCTTCTTGATTTTTTCTAGCTGATCAATCTTCTTGAGTCTTGGACAATCTGGTCTCAGATGTCCAGATTTTTTGCATTCATAGCAGACTCGTTGTGGCGGCCCTCATTATACCGGTACGGTTATACCAACCCACATCGGTATAGTAAGCGTCATCACAGTGGGACATTTACCCAACGATACATTCAGCTGAGATACACGCGAATATACGAACAGAGTAGCGGAAGTAAAAAGAACTACTGTCTTCATTCATTCATCATCCACATTTAACATACATGAAATTGCAATAACATTAAAGAACTTAGAGTTCACATGATTTAAATTGCTGAAAATTAAATACATAGATGTCCACACTTATACAATTTTCTCATGATAGTTCTAGTACAATGTCACTTTTACATACTATGAAAACACAAAAGGGTACAACTGCTCCAACAGTCTAATCTCCGCGCTCGGAGTTCGTCTCCACCGTCTCCTCCAACGGTGCCACGTCACCAACTACACCTGTACACCGAAGCAAGTAGTGAGTCTAAAGACTCAGCAAGTAACACCACTCATACCATACACATACATGTCATAGTAGGCTCTACACACACAATTGCAAAAGACTCAACATGTAGCATGCTTAAACCTTGAAATGCACAATCTATTATGATAGTTCTATCAGTAAACACATGATACATGCTTTCAGATTTCCTTAACGAAATAAATTTCCTAACACATGCTCTCTAATCATTCCTACTCATGAAATTCTACTTTGTATTTTAACCAAAACATGAAAGCCATTAACATGAATTCCACGCGCACATGAGAGGGAACACAACTAGCATGGAATCTACATGTTCTTATACATATACATAACCATTTTCACATGCTTAAGCTTGATGGTTTTCACATGCTTTAGTAACCATAACCTACACATGAGAGCTACAACATTATTTAAAGTACAACATGTGAACAACCAAACATGAAATTTGTGCCCATACTTGTTAATTGTCCCTAGCATGGATTCTAGGCAATTTACACATATAAACATGATCCTAACGTAATGAAGCTACTGATTTAACATGGTTTCAGATTTGTCACAACATGGATTACAATATCATACCTCACATTTTGGTCTCACATTTTTCTTTACACAATTTCCAATTCACGTATTTTGCACTTTACACATACACATTACACATTGTTCACTTTCACATGAACACATACACATTTACACATTCACATTTAGGTGCCGTGACACATAGTCCAAACCACCAAAGAAGGACACAAACACATCACATCACATAGACGCTATCTAGGCAATACAATGGCGACTCTTGAACTGCACAGACCGGGAGAACAAGTCTTCACCCTAACCAGTGGTACTTGTCCACCTCCAGGATTTCCCCCTAATGCCCTTAGGGTCACTTACACATTGAACCTTCTCAGGGGGACTTTTCCCTGATACGGTTCCACTGCCCTCTGTGGAAGCAATGTCACACTTGGCACAATTTACACATTACACATTTTTACCGATTTTACACATGGTTTGACACATGTCACTCTCACTTCATTCACTTTCTCACTCACATGCACATGCCTCTATTTTCCTAACATGACACTACAGATTTCAGACATTAACAAGCAGGTAATTCCATTAATCAAGTTGGATTAAACAAGAATCAACTCATTTTACAATGACATACATCAATTTCACATTTTTCATGGAAAATTTCATAAGGCATCGTGCTCTGGTCCAAATGACCTGAAATTTTAATCACAAACTAATTTCGGGTTTAGGACCCTTCATGCAATTTTTCAGATTTTATAAATTAAAATGAATTTACAGAAAATCAAACATCCATTTTTCATGCCATTCGTAATTCAAGTCGATATGGAATTATACACAAGTCACAATTTTAGCAAGCTACTGTCTGAACCCTACATGTATAGAGCTACAAAATTTATTTCTCAATTTATGGGGCGATGCCTGGTTTACCAAGGATTTATCATAACTTATGCAAAATTCCTATTTCCCCAAACAATACTTTCAATAATTTACACAAGCATGGCAAAATCTCAAATTTCAGAATAGGGCTGATCCATACATGCATGATCCTCACAAACTTGGGCATACAGGCTAGTCCTAAATCATGCAACAGTAGATTGACAAGATTAAAAACTAATCATGCTTGTAATTTCATGGAACAAAATAACTTCTACCATTCACCACCATGCACACTCATCCATCCACACACCACATTCATCACATCCACAATATACATAGCATATAAATGGTTTACAGTATATCCTAGTCGCAAAACATATCGAAAATAGGTGTATAGAAGGGCAGAACAGGTCACTGTTCTGTCCAGATGAACTTGGCGGCGGTCTCTGGCCGCTGATTCAAGGTCAACGTCATAGTCGATGGACGCTAAGCATGATCTTAGCGACCAGGGACTTTGCCGTCAATGCAGGTCTGTGCAGAACACAGACCCGAGCTCTCAAGATAGGGTGAATATGAGGGTCTAGGACACGAGGGAAAATGTACAAAAATAGTAAAACCAACCTAGACACATACGGGGACGTTATGAATGGGGTACTTGCCTTTAGAAAAATGCACCAAGGGATCTAGGGCTCAGTGAAGCTCTCCTTGGGCTGTCCCAAGAAGCTCTTAGAAATGCTTGACTCCGGGTTCCTGAGCGAGCTCCAGTGCCTTCCAAGGTCGGGGAGGCCTTCCTCGTCGATCCAGCAACCTCCTTGAAGCAGCAGATCCCCGGAACAATCTTCAGGTTGAGGGATTTTGGGTTCCAAAGTGGGGTTTTCCTCAGTTCATAAACTAGGGTTTCTTCTTTCCTTTCTCTCTTGCAAAAGGGTGAAGAGAGGGGTTGGGGAGCAGATTCGGGTTTGGATATATGGGAGAGGCTTCTCTCCCACTCACAGGGTGACAAGATGGCTCTCAGAGCCATTGGGGACAGCTCCCCAATGGGTGAGCTACCTTGTTTCCGGAATTTCTGGCTCTGCAACGCATGCAGGTCAGAGAAATCGGCGTCCACATCGTTAGACGCTGGGATTAGTGTTGGCGTCCATGGGTGGACGCTGACACCACATCAGCGGCTAGGGGTTTACGCCAATAGGGCCTTCGGCCAGAAGCTTAAAACATGTAGAAACTATGCATGCCATGCATATATACATGCAATATGTATATGGTAGTGTATTCATACTATCACCATTCAATACATGCATTATTTACATCTAGTATAAACACATGCACACGTAATTGTACTAATTAATGCGTACATAAATATGTATATACATACGCAAGCACAAATATACACACACCAATACAAATAATGCGACGGAAATTCGAGGGCCTTACACTGGTTCTTTCTCCTTGTTCTCCTTCTTTTGGATCCTTCTTGATCCATTCTTCTTCTTCTTAAGAATTTTCTGAAGTTTGGACAGTACATCATCTACATCACTAACTTCAAAGCCTGCATTTTTTGAACTAGAAGAGGAAGAGGTGGAAGGAGCAGCTATAACTTTGAAAGCATTAGTAAATTTCTTTTTGGATGAGCTTTCAGATAGTCATGCCATGTTGATCTCATGTGCCATCAATGATCCTATAAGCTTTTCTAATGACATAGTTGTAAGATCATTAGCTTCTTCGATGGCTGACTTTTGGAGTCCATTGGCTTGGTAGGGATCTGAGAAATTTTCTTACTATATCTCCAGTGTTGTACATCTTTCCAAACTCTACAAGACCATTAGTTATGTCAATAAACTTGCTATACATTTGGGTAATGGTCTCACCTGTTAGCATTTGGAATTTCTCATATTGTGTGACCAAGATGTCAATCCTGGTTTCTTTGAATTTTTCAGTCCCTTTGTATGTGAGCTTCAACTTGTCCCATATTTCTTTTTCTGATTTGCATGCTGAGATCCTGTTGAATTCGCTCCTTGTCAAGGCACAGCAAATGAGATTCTTGGCTTTACTATTCTGTGAGAGAAATTTTTTGTCATTGTCTGTCCACTCCTCTCTTGGGTTGAGAACTATCAGATCTGCTTCTTCAATGATAGTCCATAGTTGATAGTCATAACCCTGGAGGAAGAACTCCATCTTTGTTTTCCAGTAGTTGTAATCATCACCATTGAACAAGGGTGGTCTTTAGATAGATTGGCCTTCAACAAATCCTTGAGCTGCCATTTAAACGTTGCTCTTTAGATTGTGAGATCTACTTGCTTGAAGAGACTTAGCTCTGATACCACTGGTTGGCCCGCAAATGATATGGCAGCAAGCTTTCTAGAGGAGGGGGGGGGTGAATAGAATAGCTACAGAAATATTGAAACTAAAACATAAAAATCACCACTTGAAAACTTCAGTTAGTGAATGTAGTTGTGTGCGGAGGTAGAGTAGCAGTGCGGAAGCAAATTTAAACAATCACACAAGAATGCAGAAATTTTATCTTGGTTCGGTACTTCTCAAATGGATGATCTACGTCCAGTCCCCAAGCAAATCATGGGATTTCACTAACCAGGGTACAATCCCCCCAAGGATATACAAACCCCCAGCTCCCTGCTGGTCCTCTTCCTTTCCGAGTAGGAAGGAAACTCACTTCTATTATAGGTCAAGAAGCCACCCTCCGGTAACAAACCTGATTGCGGTTCTACTAGACTTAAACCCCTAGCTATGTTCTACTGACACCAACCCCAGCTAGGTTCTTCCCTTAACCCAAGGGGAACACTGTGTACAGTCCCACAGCTGGACCAAATCTTCCTTAGAAAAAGAAAGAACAGACTGAGAGCTTTACAAGATGAACACTAAGGAACTCAAACTCTCAGCTCACAAACTCTCCCCTAGCTTTACAATGATGCACAGAGAGAGTGAAGAGAGAAAAGAAGCTTGAATGCTTGAAGACTTCAAATGGCTGTGTGCACACTTCTTCTTAGGCTCAATCTCTTTCTCTCCTAATTTGAGTGTATATGGCATTGAGGCTTCTCACTAGATGTACACTCTTTCAGAAATTTTTAGGAAGGCTCTTTTTTTTTTTGTTCTTCAGCCTTGCTTCAACCTTTTATGGAGCAGCTTGAACAGATCCATTGAAGAGATCCATTGGAACTCTTCTAGCCATTGCTCATCTTCTTCTTCATCTACTCTTCTTCTTCTTCTTCTTCTTCTTCTATCTAATAGACACTTGGTGTAGAGGGAAATCTAGATATCTGTAGGCACAGAAGATAGAGTTAGACTAAAAAGTTCTTCTGACAAAAGGCCCATACATTGCCTTACTTCCATGTTTTCTGCTGACATCCAGACATGTTAGGTACGACCCTTTTTGTCTAACAGGAAGGAAGGAGTCCTTATTTTTTGCTGACATCTCACGTACCTTGAGGGATAGATAACAAAAAAATCTTCAGTCAAACAGAGAAATAATAAGATAACATGTGAAGTACATATGAATTTTTTAGTTGCCGCCACAAACATTTTGAAACGTTTGAAATATAGGGCAATCAAAGTTTAAGTATAGAAACTTCAACTGTAAAGAAGTTAGAGTATGTATCACACTTCAACTTTCCAGAAGTTGGAGTTGGTCAACTTCAACTCTCAAGAGTCAGAGTTGGACTACTTCAACTTTCCAAGAGTTGGAGTTGAACCAGGAGTCGGAGTTTTACCACTTCGACTTTCCAAGAGTCGGAGTTTGAACCACTTCGACTTTCAAAGAGTCAGAGTTTGAATCACTTCGACTTTCTAAGAGTCGGAGTTGAACTAGGAGTCGGAGTTGGACTTCGTGTGTTCAACAATCAATATCATACTTCAACTTTTTAGGAGTCGGAGTTAGAAAAACTTTGAGTAAACAGAAGAACATACGTGCTATCCAAATATAGTGTTTATAAAAACATTCTTTTGTGATACTATTATAGTGTATTTGAAGATTATATTACAGATGGTTATGCAAACTTAATTAAGCAATTGTACTAACAAAACATAGATATGGCAAAGTTAAACTTTATGTTTAATGCCAGAATGTTATCATATATCATTGAAGAAAATGATATGAAATATATTGAAAGGAACTTAATATATATCAGACATAATTTAAGAGGTGTTTGATAACTAACTTAAACAACATCTGACTGTAGTATAGTTGATTAAGATGCAATATTTCTAATAGGTAAGTCTTGGGTTCAAAATCTAGAATGGTCAAAAATATTTTTTTTGAAATTGAGTAACTACCGACAGTCGGTCTCAGAGACCGGCCGGCGACGGTCGCCGAAATCTGGCCTCCGACGATCGTCGGATTCCGGTTCCGATGATCACCAAATTCTGGCACAGGCTATCACAATCCACCATCGGCAGCCAGATGGCAACGGTCGTTGGAATCCGGCCTCCGACGATCGCCAGATTCTGGCTTCGATGATCGCCGAATTCCTACATAGGCCGCCGGAATCCGCCCCCGTCGGTCAGATTTCAGCGGCCGGACGGCGATCCGATAAAAGTCTCCGATGACGATTATAAAAAAAAGTGATTGTTCTTAGCTTAAAAATTAAAGTGATTTTTCAAATCTAAGCGATTATGAAGACATCATTTTAGATATTTTATTAAATAATTTAAAATCTTAAAAATTAAATATTTCAGACAATAGACATATATTAAGAGTTATCAAGTAGACCTTATGAATCGACGAAGACCATGATAACAGTGTCAGAATGAGGTTGAAGAAGTAAATTCCTTCACAAAATGTGATGGCTTTTGGGATGGATAAATTTGCCCAGACTTGCCCCAGCATAGCCAGGAAAGAACGTGAAAAATGTTTCATGCATATATACATTATAACAAGATATGAACTGATGAGCTAGCACATTCCTCTTCTCATCTACCATGCTCATTTTTTTTTTTGGGTATTTGATGTGGTGGTTTAGACCACCGCCCTACTAACTCAAAGAAAGGGTTCAAAACCCGGAACCTGAAAAAAGATCTCATAATCCTCAACGCGCCGCAACACCTTCTTGAACATCAGTCACTTAGTGTGCATCAGAGAGCCCCAGTCATTGGGCTACTTGCCGCGCCAATCATGTGCCATGCTCATGTTCTCTCAATAAATTGATGCAGAAATTATGCTTTAGCCTCTTTCCCAAATAATGTACATCATGACTGGTAAACTTTAGATTTGTAGAGACATTCAAATATACAAGCAAAAAATGTATTATTTAAAATTTTCCTACGGGATTTGTATAATATAGAACTTCAGACAATACAAGAATTTCTATATTTTAATTTGGCCTTTCAAAATATGGTCTGAATTATACATTTACCTGAAAATACAGTAATATATGATAGTAACACAAACATCACTCTTACATAGTCTACAAATACAAACATATATATCAATATCTAATATCATCTTCAAGCGGCTAGGGTTTGTGTGGAACTTGATGTCCTCAAGCCTAGGCCAGACCGTTCTGGATTGGTATAGGAGAACTAGGTGGTTATTGGCAAGAAGTGATTATTTGAATATTCCTGAATATTATTGCTCCTGTCGTCGACTAGGGCATGATAAAGAGAGATGCAAAATTTTCCGGGCGAGGTGCAGTCGAAAAAGCGGCCCGGGGTGAGGCAGAAAACAGATGGGAAGCCTAATACCATATGGTTCCGATCCCAGATGGCGGGGTGCAACTTGCAGGTACGAGGGCTATTCGTGAATCCTCTTCTAATGCAGTCCCGGACGAAGAAGCCATCAACATTATTGCAATGATACTTCCACCAACGGCAACACGTCCTTCTTGCATGGGGGCGGACGTGACTTGGACAGCGAAACAGGTTTGTTGCACCCTCCCCCCACACAACTCAAAACCACAGGAGCGTCCGCAAGAACATGGGGAGTTATGTGATTCTCAGATGGTGAATGATGATTGTATGATGACATAAATATTCCCATCCACTGTGCCCCCACTAGAAGGAAATTTCCAGAGACTCAACAAGATATTATTCGTCTCCAACGGGAGGAAAGGGAGTTAGCGATTCCGACATCCGCGGGTCTGAGATGGATACGGTGACGTTGGCCCATATGAACAATCAGCTGATGCCTCTCAACTCGGTGGTTGTGGTCGGTGCAGGAAACCTAAAAAGGACCGGGTTATAACTAAGCTCGTGCTCGTTCGGAGAGAGAGGTAAGATCCCCTATCCCAATGAATCCAGCTTTATTCTGGAATATTCGGGGTGTTGGGAACATGTCTTCTTGCAGGTGCCTCTTGATCATCTTTTTATTTCTAGTGATGTTGCTACGGAGCTTTGGTTATGGTTGGCGCCCGCTTCATAATAAAGTTAATTGGAATGCGCATATAACCACATGTTTGGAGTATTATTGCTCACTTAACATCTTCTGCTTCTCATTACGCTGGTTTACTAACTTGCTTTCTCATGCTTTGGGAATCTGGAAGTTCAGTTGTACTGCTAGAATGGATGGCATCCGGCGACGTGATGTGGAAGACATTAAGCGTTCCATTCTATTTAATGTTCACGGACTATAGACACTATCAGGTTTACTCGGCCTATATCCTCATATCAGCAGATTCTCTTCAGTGATTTAACATCAATCCTGTGGTTAACATCAAAGCGCCTAAGGTGGTTAAATGGCTGCGCCCCCGGTAAACTATTGTCTCAATGTTGACGGGGCCTCCAAAGGTAATCCTGGTGTCTGTGGTGGGGGTTTTGTTTTCAGGGACTTTAATGGTGATTTCACTTGCGGTTTTGCTTTTCTACTATGGTATTGGTAACAGTTTGCTGGCTGAGACGAGAGCGATGCATGATGGCCTGAAATTGGTTGTGGAAAGACGGCTTAATGTGTCCATTCTTCATTCGGATTCTGCCCTCCTAGTTGGCGCTATAAATTCAGTCGTTGTCCCCATTGGTCGGTTTTCCCTTGGTGGAAGGGAATTTACCAGATGATATCATTTAAAGCCCAAGATCCAGCATTCATACGGGAGGTATATCAGTTGTGATGCGCTGGCCAACCATGCTTGTTCCCACGAGGAGAGTATAGTTTTTTAGACCGCAGAGTAGTATCCTCCCGCATTAAGGGTGTGCTTCTAGTGAATAAGGCAGGTCTAACCCAGCTTTCGGTTTCCATAGAGGATTTGTTTACCTCTCCTTTCCTGGGCGTTTTCCCTTTTGGTTGTTTGGTTTGTATGCTGTGGGAGATCTTTTTGGAGTCGGGTGTATCTTGTACTGAACATTTCATTCCAATTTTTATAAAACTTTAGGCAATGGGTTGATCGCCTGGGGGGGTGATTCCATTTTCCTCCTCTGGAGGGAAATGCACCCGATCAGTCGCTGACCCTGTTGTCCTGTTTATTTAAAAAAATAATAATATCATCTTCATAGGGGGGTGGGGCTGATAAAAGGAAAGAATCAGATATGGACCAAATTGGTTGTAATGTTTCAGTAACAAAGCTCATAAAAGTTTGACATTTTGTACATGTACATAAATTAGACATGTTTAATAGGTGTACACCATAATATATGCATACAAATTTGTATATTTGTCAATAGGTGGCAGGAATGCAATTTTTTTGTTTCATATTGACATACTTACTGAAGGGTTGATCTCGAACCCTAATGTAGACCATCAAATGTCTTCGATTTGAGAATCTGGCGAATGCTCTTTGCACTACGAAGGAGGATCTGCAAGATGAACGAAAGATTAGGGGTCGTAGGATTGGGATCCCAGGAAAAACCTTCCCATGTCTAAGTTAGTAGGGGCAGAAGATCAAGCAAGAGAGGAGTCGATTTGAGTCGCTCTCCACCAGTTTGAGTATCAAACATGTCTTACTTTAGGCATAGAGATTCCTCTGCGTTGTATGGGTTGCACCTCCCTAGGCAGTTCTATAGGACACAGAGGTAGTTAAGACTCCGATCGTGGGTATAACTCCGAATAATGACCATCATGGGTTTCAATGCCCCATGAGGGACATGGACAGTTACACCAAAATTATGGGCATCCAACATTATCCTCTTTAAGGCTCTGCTTCTTCTGGATAACCACTCCTTCAATTAGGGATCTGCTAACTGCTAATTCAGGCAAGACCATTGACCGCTTCACTTCTGCCTAGCTAAGGCTCCACTGACTTATAGACGTTTTGAGCTAAAGGCTGTCGAGATAAACTCTACTAGGTTAGGCCTGCTAGGATAAGCGCAAAATGTGGGTTGGGTTATCCTTTATCGTATCGCTTGCTGAGTCACTACCTCAAAAGCCGCATCTTTGTCTAGGACTATCTTCCTAGCTTGCGCATCGAGGTAAGGGCCCTTCCATAAGTGGCAAATCAGAGTCTTGTTAATGCTTCGTAGGGCCTACCTATGGATAGGGTTCCCCAAGGCAGGCCCTTATTGGGCCTTCACCTTATTGGGTTGAACTTGATAACTAGGCTTTTATGATTTAGGCTAGAGGGTCGAGATTACCCCTCCACACTCCCCCCTGTATTGTTGAGATAAAGAAAATAGATCAGGAAGCATATCTGGGATTTGAGCAGCGCGGATCTTGGTTTTTGGACCACTCGATGGCTCACATCGTGCTGACATGTCACTTTGTGAGCATTTATGGCTCTAAATTACTCAAGAGTGATAGGTGACACCATGCGCCACTTCTTCCTCAAATGATCCACGATGTTGCCATGTGTCCCCTTGCTCTTCTAGGAATCAAATGCCATAATCATGCATCATGAGCTTCGAATAGGAGAATCTCCTAGTGGGCAGTGTGGTCTTTTCAACTTCTCTCAGAAGTAGGATGTTGAAAATTTTTTTCCCCCTTTTCATAAATAAAAGCTTGAATAGGGGTTCACTCCTCCAGTCATGCCTTCTTCTTGCTTCCACCCCACTTCTGCCATCTTCTTTGAGTTTTGCTCTCATCTGACATCGTTCTTCTCGAACTAGGGTGTCTTGCTTAGGTGAGATCTTCCACGACTCACAGGAAATTTGATTTTGAGATTGTGTTTGATAGAGTCACATTTGTTTCAGCTTTTGCCCTAGTGAACTGATCTCTTTCTTCATCTTCTTCATCTACGACTGACTAGGAGGGGTCTCCTTCGAAGGCGAAAGGAAAGAAAACCAAGACTTCTCCCATCCTTTCATGTTACGATGTTTATAGTAACATGGAGGAATGGGAAGTGGAGAAACTCACTTTCCAATATTGCATACCTTCTTGGCATGAGTTTTCTGTCCTTGCATCATAAGCTTAGCACGGCTTGTTGGCCAGATGAATTCTACCTATATCAACTCGCTCTTTAGCCCGATTTTTGAGTTCCATTCACCCTTTTATGGCGAGCCTTTTGAACTTATATGAGTTGGCACCGATCCAACTATGTAGTGTTCAACTTGTATTCCTTTGTTTTGACCTTTGTGATTCTTTGTATAAGGTTAGGAACAATCTTGGCATCCTCATCTTCTTCGAGTTGAACAGTGGTCTTTTTCTCGATGATCCATGCCTACTCCCTCAGATTCCGTAACGGTCGAAGAGAGAACTTGGATCTGTGACGATCTCAGCGACATACGTGGTGTAGGAGAGAGAGAGAGAGAGAGAGAGAGAGAGAGAGAGAGAGAGAGGAGAGAGGCGGCCAGGTGGAGCCCTGATGCTTGGCCAGGGTTGTCTCACCATATCATTATACAGAGATGGTAGTTTTTCACAAAACCCCCCATCTATATATATTTAAACCATCGCCTGAAAACTTTTTGCATGTGACCCTCTAGGCCCAAGTACCAATCCAGTTAATGGCCCAATAAACTAGTAACCCTTACTGACTCGATTAATTAGTTAAATATCTCATATTATCTAATTAACAATCTGAATCAACTTTATCTAGCCGACTCAACTAGGCCTCTGAACACATTGGGTGCCAAGCAACACCATGTGAACCCGGAAGGCATTGGGGTTCTGCAACCCTCACAAGGAACCTTTCCATCATCAGTTGGTGTAGATATAATCTCTCATTTGCACAATACTCTTGGAACAACTTAGGATATGGTATACTATCAAATCTTAACTTGTTGTCCCACTGGGATCCAATGCTATAGATTAATATCAAAACTCCTTTTTTGATATTTTGGCTACCATGGCCAGGAACTCCATTACATCATTTCCTTAAGTATTATCCCTCTGTGTACCAAGGGCAAATGATCTCTTGTTGACCACTCAATCCCCTTCAAAGGTCTTCTGTTGTGCCCAAACTTTGATTGTTTAGAATCTCTTGTATAGAGATTCATAGGCTAAGCTCAAAACATAGAAGTCCACCAACAAGGTGTCTTTGGTGTCCCATGTCTAAGGACCATCTACACAACTATGACAATCGAATCTTTCTGGTTGACAATTAGGTACAATACCATCCAGTGATTCTATTGGATCAATTTAGTGAACTCTTTCTCTAAAGAGCACCTATTGTTTCTCCTTAGTGTCTCCACACACATGACTATGAGATTAGTCATCCTCATCATATGAGCGGGAGTAAACAATATTATTCTAACCAGATATCTGATGTCCTTCTCAGGTATCCTTCGAATAGGAACATTTAGAATATGTGTTTATTGAGTGAGTAGTTTCATTAGTATGATCACATCATAGTCTACTCACTATTGCCCATGTTCATGGACTTATATTATAAGACCAACATAGTAAAATAATAAACAAAAGCCATTCTATTAATAACTAAATAAAATGATACAATATCAGATTGGCTTGTTGTCCACCTAAGACTAACAATCTCCTATTTGGACTAAAGCCAATCACCTTTATGCACTAAGCCCATAGCTGCTAGGCGACGCTTAAACACAATGTGAGCTAAAGGCTTTGTTAGCGGATCTTCTACACTGTCACCTGATGGAATCTTTTCCACCACAGCATCTCCTCTGGCAATTATTTCTCTAATCGGATGAAAGCGCCTCAGAATGTGCTTAGACTTCTGATGAGACCGCAGCTCTTTGGCTTGAGCAATTGCCCCATTGTTGTCACACAACAGTGGGATGGGATCTGAAAGAGAAGGAACGACACCAAGATTGGTGATGAATTTCTTCAACCACACTACTTCCTTCGCAGCTTCAGCTATAGTAATATACTTAGCTTCCGTCGTCGAATCTGCAGTTGTTTCTTACTTGGAACTCTTCCAGCAAATCGCACCTCCGTTTAGAGTAAAAATAAATCCAGATGTAGACTTGCTATCATCTGGGTCTGACTGAAAACTCAAGTCAGTGAAGCCTCAGAGTTTCAGTTCACCTTCTCCTTAAGCCAGAAATGTATCCTTAGTTCTTCTCAAGTATCTTAGAATACATTTCACAGCCTTCCAGTGCTCTTGACCTGGATTAGCCTGAAATCTACTCGAAACACTTTGAGCATAAGCTACATTAGGTCTTGTACATAGCATAGCATATATGATAGATCCTATGGCAGAAGCATAGGAGGACTCTATGCATGAATGCCCTCTCTTCAGGAGTCTTAGAAGACTGTTCTTTAGAGAGATGAATTCCATGTCTCACTAGTAGAGTCCTCTTTTGGAATTTTCAATGCCAAATCTTTTGACAATGGTTCTATATACATATGTTGGGTTAAATCAAGCATCCTTTTTTATCTATCCCTATGGATTCGTATTCCCAATACATAATGATTCTCTCAAATCTTTCATGGAGAAATTGTTTGACAGCCAGATCTTTACAGATGATAACATTGCCACATCATTCCTAATGAGTAGTAGAAAGGTGACAACACTCCCCACTTGTTTTCTTGTACACACAAGGTTCATCCTCATTCTTAATGAAGTCATAAGATTTAATGTCTCATCAAATCTTATGTTACTGGAGGCTTGTTTTAGTCTATATATGGATCTCTGTGGCTTGCACACTTTGTTTGGAACTCCTTAGATGTGTAACCCTCTAGTTGTATCATATACACCTCTTCCTCAAGTTTCCCATTAAGGAAGGCGGTTTTCACATCCATTTGCCAGATTTCATAATCATAGTGTGCAACTATGGCAAGAAGAACTCTAATTGATTTTACCATGGCAACTGGGGAAAAAGTTTCGTCATAGTCAACTCCTTGTCTTTGACGATAACCTTTTGCCACCAGTCTCACCTTGTAGGTATCTATTTGTCCATCAACGTCGATCTTTTTCTTAAAAATCTACTTGCACCCTATGGTAACCCTCAGGTGTGTCAATTAAGTTCAAACATGCACTACAAGAAATGCGGCTTTTTCGACGGAAAGAATCCGTCGGAAATCCGACGGAAATCCGTCGGAACATGATCCTTCCGACAGATTTCCGTCCGAAGCACATCGGAAATGGTCCATCGGAAATTGTTGGTCAGAAATTACCGACGAAAGAGAATTCCGACGAAATCCGTCGGAAATACCGTCAGAAATACCGCCAGTATTTACCGACAGACATTCTGTCGGTAAATCAGTAAACCCGTCGGAAAAGGCCGTCAGAACTATAGACGGAATTACGGACCAATTTTTCCGTCGGTAATTTAGAATTTCCGTCGTATATTTATCCGTCGGAAAATCCGTCGGAATGTGCAGTATATTTTTTTAAAAAAAATTGACAAATTAAAAAAAAAATTTCAAACCTTCTACAATATTCATAAATTTCACAAATACTCACGATCAACATAAATCATAAAACAATAATATAAAATCATACAAAATAATAAATTATAAAAATCAAGACAGATCTGCTGGATCGTCTGCTGTCCCTGCCTCGTCATCGTTAGGTGCCGGAGGTAGATCCTATATTAAAAAAATTAATATGAGAAACATTAATAATAATTAAAGACATACATTATTTTCAAAAATTAAATTTAAATATGTGATTATTTCTCAAGTTCATTAGATACTATTTTTAGATCCATCGTTTCTTAGGTGTTTTTTAGATCCGTCATTTCAATGCCCAACCCAATCCGAAAATCCAAATTAGATTCCGTCAGTTTCCCACACGTCACTTTAACCCACCCGGTCGTGTCGGAGAAAACGCACGCCGATCCGATCCCTATTTGGTATTTTGGACCCCCGGGTTGTAGTTTTTACATAGCATAGCATATATGATAGATCCTATGGCAGAAGCATAAGGAACTCTATGCATGAATGCCCTCTCTTCAGGAGTCTTAGAAGACTGTTCTTTAGAGAGATGAATTCCATGTCTCACTAGTATGAGTCCTCTTTTGGAATTTTCCATGCCAAATCTTTTGACAATGGTTTCTATATACATATGTTGGGTTAAATCAAGCATCCTTTTTTATCTATCCCTATGGATTCGTATTCCCAATACATAAGATGATTCTCTCAATCTTTCATGGAGAAATTGTTTGACAGCCAGATCTTTACAGATGATAACATTGCCACATCATTCCTAATGAGTAGTAGAAAGGTGACAACACTCCCACTTGTTTTCTTGTACACACAAGGTTCATCCTCATTCTTAATGAAGTCAAAGATTTAATGGCCTTAATCAATCTTATGTTACTGGAGGCTTGTTTTAGTCTATATATGGATCTCTGTGGCTTGCACACTTTGTTTGGAACTCCTTAGATGTGTAACCCTCTAGTGTATCATATACACCTCTTCCTCAAGTTTCCCATTAAGGAAGGCGGTTTTCACATCCATTTGCCAGATTTCATAATCATAGTGTGCAACTATGGCAAGAAGAACTCTATTGATTTTACCATGGCAACTGGGGAAAAAGTTTCGTCATAGTCAACTCCTTGTCTTTGACGATAACCTTTTGCCACCAGTCTCACCTTGTAGGTATCTATTTGTCCATCAACGTCGATCTTTTCTTAAAATCTACTGCACCCTATGGTAACCCTCGGTGTGTCAATTAAGTTCCACATGCACTACAAGAATGCGGCTTTTTCGACGGAAAGAATCCGTCGGAAATCCGACGGAAATCCGTCGGAACATGATCCTTTCGACAGATTTCCGTCCGAAGCTCATCGGAAATGGTCCATCGGAAATTGTTGGTCAGAATTACCGACGGAAGAGAATTCCGACGGAAATCCGTCGGAAAACTCCGACGACAAATCCGTCGGAAATACCGTCAGAATACCGCCAGTATTTACCGACAACTTCTGTCGGTAAATCAGTAAACCCGTCGGAAAAGGCCGTCAGAACTATAGACGGAATTACGGACCATTTTTTTCCGTCGGTAATTTAGAATTTCCGTCGGATATTTATCCGTCGGAAAATCCGTCGGAATGTGCAATATTTTTTTTAAAAAAAATTGACAAATAAAAAAAAAATTTTTTTTTCAAACCTTCTACAATATTCATAAATTTCACAAATACTCACGATCAACATAAAATCATAAAATACAATAAATATAAATCATACAAAATAATAAATATAAAAAATCAAGACAGATCTGCTGGATCGTCTGCTGTCCCTGCCTCGTCATCGTTAGGTGCCGGAGGTAGATCCTATATTAAAAAAAATTAATATGAGAAACATTAATAATAATTAAAAGACATACATTATTTTCAAAAATTAAATTTAAATATGTGATTATTTCTCAAGTTCAATTAGATACTATTTTTAGATCCATCGTTTCTTAGGTGTTTTTTAGATCCGTCATTTCAATGCCCAACCCAATCCGAAAATCCAAATTAGATTCCGTCAGTTCCCACACGTCACTTTAACCCACCCGGTCGTGTCGGAGAAAACGGCACGCCGATCCGATCCCTATTTGGGATTTTGGACCCCCGGGTTGTAGGTTTTAGCCCTTTATATATACTTGACTGTTTTTTAGATCCGTCATTTCAATGCCCATCCCAATCCGGAGATCCAAATGGATTCCGTCAGTTCCCACACGTCACTTTAACCCACCCGGTCGTGTCGAAGAAAACGGCACACTGATCCGATCCCTATTTGGGATTTTGGACGGGTTGTGTGTTTTGACCCTTTATATATACTTGGCTGTTTTTTAGATCCGTCATTTCAATGCCCAACCCAATCCGGAGATCCAAATTGGATTCCGTCAGTTCCCACACGTCACTTTAACCCACCCGTCGTGTCGGAGAAAACGGCATGCCGATCCGATCCCTATTTGGGATTTTGGACCCCCGGGTTGTGTGTTTTGACCCTTTATATATACTTGGCTATTTTTTAGATCCGTCATTTCAATGCCCAACCCAATCCGGAAATCCAAATTGGATTCCGTCAGTTCCCACACGTCACTTTAACCCACTTGGTCGTGTCGGAGAAACGGCACGCCGATCCGATCCCTATTTGGGATTTTGGACCCCCGGGTTGTGTGTTTTGACCCTTTATATATACTTGGCTATTTTTTAAATCCGTCATTTCAATGCCCAACCCAATTCGGAGATCCAAATTGGATTCTATCAGTTCCCACACGTCACTTTAACCCACCCGGTCGTGTCGGAGAAAACGGCACACCGATCCGATCCCTATTTGGGATTTTGGACCCTCGGGTTGTGTGTTTTGACCCTTTATATATACTTGGCTGTTTTTTAGATCCGTCATTTCAATGCCCAACCCAATCCGGAGATCCAAATTGGATTCCGTCAGTTCCCACACGTCACTTTAACCCACCCGGTCGTGTCGGAGAAAACGACACGCCGATCCAATCCCTATTTGGGATTTTGGACCCCCGGGTTGTGTGTTTTGACCCTTTATATATACTTGGTTGTTTTTTAGATCCGTCATTTCAATGCCCAACCCAATCCGGAGATCCAAATTGGATTCCGTCAGTTCCCACACGTCACTTTAACCCACCCGGTCGTGTCGGAGAAAACGACACGCGATCCATCCCTATTTGGGATTTTGGACCCCCGGGTTGTGTGTTTTGACCCTTTATATATACTTGGTTGTTTTTTAGATCCGTCATTTCAATGCCCAACCCAATCCGGAGATCCAAATTGGATTCCGTCAGTTCCCACACGTCACTTTAACCCACCCGGTCGTGTCGGAGAAAACGGCACGCCGATCCGATCCCTATTTGGGATTTTGGACCCCCGGGTTGTGTGTTTTGACCCTTTATATATACTTGGTTATTTTTTAGATCCGTCATTTCAATGCCCAACCCAATCCGGAGATCCAAATTGGATTCCGTCAGTTCCCACACGTCACTTTAACCCACCCGGTCGTGTCGGAGAAAACGGCACGCCGATCCGATCCCTATTTGGGATTTTGGACCCCTGGGTTGTGTGTTTTGACCCTTTAGACTTAAGTTTTTTTAAGATCCGTCAATTGAACGCCCTTTACACTTATGTTAGGTTAATTAATTTAGATTTCTTTTTTTTCCTGTTAACATTCTTTAGTGGTTTCATCTCATCCAAATTATATGAAATTAATACTAATACTGACCTGAGGTGCTGGCTATGTGGGGCGTACTCCCTGCATGGCTGAGATCAACTGCTGAACCATATCGCCGAACTACGTCTGTAGCTCTGCCTGCTGTGTCTGTAGATGTGCCCGTAGCTCTTCCCGAATGAGGTCTCCAATCTCCTCTACACCACTGACAGGGGGCGCAGTAGATGAACTCGCGTATGCCGGAGAAGCGATCGAACTCGCATATGAGGACAACACTGGATGAGTATCCAGGCTGTCCCCAAAGCCGTACACTCGACCCTTCCTCGGCCCTCCCGCTGCGTCGACCCAAGCCTTCGGATCCAAGTCTGGCTGGGGAGTGCCCTCTGCATAGCGCTCCGCCATCGTCCTGTCATAGGTCTCCTGCAGAACAAATTAAAATTAAATTATTGTCCATAAATTATTTGAATATCTTAATTGAATTCATAATTTATAGCTTGACTTACAGCAATCGTACGGGCACTCTCGCTAACATAGTCATCCGTCCCCTTCCGCTTATGAGTCCGATCAAATAACTCACGAAATGTAGAGGCACGCTCGAACTCGTGATGCTTACAATTCAAAAAAATTAGTTAGTTTCACAATAATAATCAATATATTAAGCAATTGAACAATAATATGCTTACCAATTTTTGACTATGGGTCGCATAAGATACGACCCACTAGGATGCACATTCTTCTCCGGATGAGTTGATCGGTTGCGTATTGCCGCCTGTGACCGCTGCTGCCATGGTCCAGCAGCCCAACGCTCACAAAGGGACTCCCAATAGTCCCTCCTCAGCCAAACAGGGCCGTAATCTAGCCAAGCCATAGGATCCCGGTTGCCTGTGGTCTTCATTGCCTTGTCCCGGGCCTCCCACATCGACTTTCTTAAATTAGTCTGGGCAGTAGACTCCCAGACGGTGCGAGCTCGAGGGAGATCCTCGGGTCTCGTGAACGCGAACCTCCGCTGTAAAGAAATAAAATTACTCAACTTTCTGCACTAACAGAGATAGTAATTAAATAAATGATTTCAACTCATCTAAACATTAAAAATACCGTGAACATGTCAAATAACAAATCCCGGACGGGCACCGGGAACTCTCTCCATGCATCCATTGGTCCTGGAATATGTGCGTGGACCAGCGTCGTAATATAACGGGAAGCAGAACCGGGATCTATCTTCCCCCTGCAATTGCACATTAATTGTGTACATGAAATGTATAACATAAATAACAAATACAGTAACTTTGAAGTGATCAACTTTACCCTGAGATCCAGCATGGCTGCCGTCCCGGTAGCTGAGGCCCCTCCTCAGCTACTGGATGCTGGCTCTCCACCTCTGTTGAAAACAATTTAGTACACTATTATTGTATAAATTATAAGAAAACAAACATACTAATCTATGGAATGTACCTGGTGGTGAGGAAGAAGGGAAAGGTGGCACTGCTCGCGTGCTCGGCGGGGAGGCGGTCCCTGCAAAATTATATACACATTAGAAAATATGAATTTAAATTGAACAACAATATATACGTATACATGTCGCATGGACGACCAGCGTGGACGGGGAGGCAGTCCCTGCAAAATTGTATATACATTAGATCTCGTGAATTTAATATGAACAATGATATCCATCTGGTTCGTTGTGTACATATGTATATACCTGTCGCTGGGACGACTGGCGCGGACGGGGAGGCAGACGTGGACGGGGAGGCAGACCCTGAGAAATTATATGTACGTTAGATCTCGTGAATTTAATATAAACAATAATATATAGAGTTTTGTGTTTACATATACATATACCTGTCGTGGACGGGGTCGCGGATCCTCGGCCAACGGACGTGGAAACCGTTCGACTCCGTCCTCCACGTACCATATCTCTATTGAGATAAATAAAGATATAACATGTCATCAACACTCAAATTTGAAGTAGCAATTTAATATGAACATATAATTAGCAAAAATAGGAAGTTCTTACAAAATATAGGGTATATTATCTATATTCATCATCAGATGCTGAAGACATATTTAATTCAGCATCATCTTCGTCATCATCCTCATCATCCCGGGAGTCTTCCTCCACATCAGACTCCACCCTCCGCTCAAGGTCTCGTGGGTCAACTTCTTCTTGTTCGTTACCCTTATGTAAGCAAATTGTTTCATTTATATCATGAACACTGAACTGCGTAGAAGCTGCCAACTCTCGTGTGTCACTCCGATCTGATTGGAAAAAATTGTCATTAACACCTTCGAGCTCATCATCAGCCGGGAGCTCATACTCAGGGAATAGCCTTGATTTCACTCTACATGCAGCCCACCAATCTCTTAATTTGAGGGATGAATAATTTGAATAATAAACTTGTTGGGCTTGTGCCGCCAGAATGAATGGCTCATATGTACTCAACTTGGACTTATGCTTGACATCGACAATTCCATATGTTGTGTCATGACGAATAGATGTCGGATCAAACCAATGACACTTGAAGAGAAATACATTGTTGTCTTGTCCCAAAAATTGCAGTTCAATGACTTCTTCGAGAATGCCATAATAGTCTATTTCATTTTCATTGTAGGCACTTCCCTTCACACATACGCCGCTGTTCATCGTAGACTTATTCCGTCCATAATCTCTCGTGTGAAATCTGTATCCATTCACAATGTAGCCTGGATAGACACGTACAATCTTCGAGGGGCCATAACTGATCTCTTGTACTCTTGAATCGGTAATAAAACTTGTTCAACCTATTATCAAAAAAATAGACAGACATTGACAAATTACAACAACTAAGTATGCATAAGAACATAACACTTATGTTTCAAAATATTTAGACACATACTCGAGATCTTAACCAAGTAGGAAAAGACTTCTCCCGTTCCTTTTCAACCTGCACGTCAGTTAGACGTGGATTCCGTTGCAGTATGACCGAGTCAAACTCTCTGCAATGTAAATGTCACACAACCTTTCAGTTCTGCAGCATTGCAATCAAATGATGTACATCATAAGTGTTGAGAGCTTACTCAATGTAGGGGTCTAGTTCTGCGCAATTCATGAAGATGTAGATCTCCGCAGCTACCAACTCTCTGTCTTCCAGTGCGCGAGTAGAAGAATATCCGAACGCCCGTCCGGGACACTTGAATACAGAGAGTCGGTCCGACACATTAGAATCTCCACCATCATCATTACGTGGAGGTTGAGTGCGTCGGGTTCGTATTTCCGTGTCAAAGTACATCGAACAGAAGTTTGATATCTCCTCAATGAGGTACGCCTGGGTAATGGAGCCCTCAACTTGTGCTTTGTTGCGGACTTTCATCTTAAGATCGTGCATGCACCTACGACAATAATTCAAATGCATATATATGAAATATAAAAGATCGTCGTAATGTGAATAAATTGAGATATAGAAATATACCTCTCAAACGGATACATCCATCGAAATTGTACTGGTCCTCCGACCCTAGCCTCATATGGCAAATGGATGATCAGGTGCTCCATTGAATCAAAGAATGCTGGAGGAAATATCTTCTCTAATTTGCAGACTGTCTGTATTATATTTTGCTCCATATTTTGCAAGTCATGAAGTCTGAGTTCTGATGCAGATAAAATCCTGAAGAATTGACTCAGCTCAGTCATTGCTCCCCATATTTGCTTCGGCAACAACTCACGAAAAGCAAGTGGCATCAGTCTTTGCATGAAAACATGGCAGTCATGACTCTTCATTCCGTATATTTTTCCCTCGTTGACATTTACACAACGGGCAATATTCGAGACATATCCATCCGGAAATCTCAATTGCTTCAACCATTGCAACACTTCCTTAATCTGTCTGGCCCCAAGCACATATGCAGCTTTAGGTTGCACCACTTTTCCACTAACATGCTGCAGCTCTAGTTCTGGACGTCTGCAAAGTACTTTCAAATCCAAACGTGCCTTGACGTTATCCTTCGTTTTGCCTTTGACATCCATAACTGTGTTGAACACATTATCAAAAACATTCTTCTCTATATGCATGACGTCTAGGTTATGTCGTATCAAAAGTGTTGACCAATAAGGCAATTCCCAAAAGATGCTTTGCTTCACCCAATTGTGATCCTTCCCAAAGCCAGGGATTTGTCGGGTACTACCAGCTAGTTGTGTTACAGTCGGTAAGTTCTGGACCCGCCTCGCCATGTTTCCACCAGACACCCGTTCCATATCTACCTCCTCCATCACAATTGTATTTTTCATAAAAGAATCCTTTTGCTTTCGGAAAGGATGGTCACTCGGTAGAAACCGACGATGACAATCGAACCAACATGATTTTCCCCCAGATTTCAACACAAATGATTTAGAATCCTCCATGCAATAAGGACATGCCAACCTCCCATGTGTGCTCCAGCCAGATAACATGTCGTACGCTGGAAAGTCACTTATTGTCCACATTAATGCAGCCTTCAAATTGAAATTCTGTTTTCTGGATGCATCATAAGAGAGAACCCCATCTGACCATAACAATTTCAGCTCATCAATCAACGGTCTAAGATATATGTCTATATTTTTTCCTGGACTTTTTGGACCCGGAATCAGCAATGAAAGGAACAGATTCTCACGCTTCATGCACATGCCTGGCGGAAGGTTATACGGTGTTAGGAATACTGGCCAACATGAGTAAGATGCCACCGAGCCTCCGAATGGATTGAAACCGTCTGTGCATAAACCCAGCCGCACGTTGCGTGGATCCCTTGAGAAGTAAGGATGACTACGGCTAAAATGAGCCCAAGCTTCACCATCGGCAGGATGACTCATTTCACCTTCGTCACGACGGACTCTTTCCGCATGCCAAGTCATATGTCCAGCTGTCTTCGAGGACATGAACAACCGCTGCAATCTGGGTGTGATCGGAAAGTACCGCAATGACTTATACGGAACATCCTTCTGCTTTGACTTGTCCCCTCTCTTGGGCTTGAATCTATCATGCTTACAAATACAACATGATGTCTTATCTGCATCATCTTTGTAGTACAGCATACAGTGATTCGGACATGCATCAATTTTCATAAAACCAAGCCCCAGATCATTCACCATCTTCTTCGCACGGTAAAAGTCAGCAGGTAACCTCTCTGATTGAGGAAGCATGCTCTTGACGAGTAAGAGAAGCCGGTCAAAACAACTCTCGCTCATATGAAATTCAGATTTCAAATTCAGTAGCTGCGACACTGCAGACAACCGTGTATGCTTCTCACAACCATCCCATAATGGCTCATCAGCATCTCGAAGTAACTGATAAAATCTCTGAGCTGTATCATTCGGCACTTCTTCATTTGTTTGATCTTCATGAATATTGAACTCCGGACCAGCAGCATCGACAACCATGTCTACGTACGTACTTGTGGAGGCAAAGTAATTAGCTGGTGCAGACGACTGAATATTCAACTCACCATGAGACGACCATAACTCATAATGGGCAACAAATCTCTCGTATACAAATGATGCTGCACATCCCATGTCGATATCCACTTTCTGTTCTTACAAGCCGAACACGGACATCGGATGTTACCCATCGGATCAACTGCTACTGATGAATTACTCAATGCAAACTCAATAAAACTGTCAACTCCGTCTTTAAACTCCTCGGTCACAACTCCATTCACTATTCCACGGTACATCCATGACCGATTCTCATAAGACATTTTTCCTACACAGATTAAATGTCATGTCACGAGTTAAAATCCAACACACCCTCACATCATTCGAGTAAGTCAAAATGAATAGGTAGGATATATATTAAGATTATCACTTTTTACCCATCTGTGAATATTTGATCGCACTCAGATGACCATTTACTATGTGTTTGTATTATTTGCTGAAAATTTCGGCAGCATCTCCCCACACCTCTCCGATATACCAAAAATTTATTGATTGAGATATTTTCTTAAACACTTACTAATAAGTGGTTAAGAAAATATTCTAAATCAATAAAGGTATATCAGAGAGGAGTGAGTAGACGCACCCGAAATTTTCAACAAATAATACAAACACATAATAAATGACCACCTAACTGCGATCAAACATTCACAGACTGTCCAAAACGGGACAATTCAAGACTTTGAGTTAGATATACACGTTCTCATTATTGAAAATAAGACTCGTGCACATCAATCTCAAAGTCTTGAACGGGAAGGTTCATTGACACGGGCTTAACACGCTCTCGTGAGGTGTGTGCAGTGAAAAAATGCTATACATCCATTGATCAAATTTAAAACCCAATTAAATATGAAAGGAATATGGAAACAAAATCATACATGTGAACAAGTGCAATAATAAACCAAATTCATACATACATGTAGATGAATTGCATTAAAGTAAGAAATACAATACTAATCACTAAACTGAAAGTAAGCAATTAAAAACAATCTATATTAATGTTTTGTTTCGATTTTATGGCTAAGTACCAATGTGCACACAATTGATATGTGTCCTAAAAATCAATTATATCTCAATATGGTGTGTTTCTATCTTGTGAGTAAGTCTCGTACTAGGGCTTAATTTTTAGAACCGACTAAATAAAAAATTGTCTTACATCTCTGCCCAAAATCGAACCAGGCATTGTATGTGTCTGTTAAATCGATTCTACCCATTAACAACCACACTCTGTTTTTACGTTTCCTTTTACCATTAATTTTGTTTTTTTGGTATTTTTTCTGAGGAAACAATTGAGGATCATTTGTGGTTGATTTTAGGGTCGATTATATATGAACCTTAAATCTAAGTTTTTTTTCTTTCTATTAGTTTTTGCCATGGTATTAATTTAAAACACTTATTATAAGTGGTTAGAAACTATTTGCAGCTAATTTTTGTATAGATCTAGAGTAATTTAATGTAGATGTGGGGTTAGGTTCAAAGAAATCTGAATTTTGAAAATAAATTTTATTTTATTTTATATCTTAGAAATATTCTAATGATGCAGAGATACTATATTAATGGGATTGTTAGATTTAAGTGATGTGCTTCGCAATTATGTGCAAATGGTTAGAAATCATGTGCAAATTTTACAATAAAATTTTGCATAGCTTTAAAATTTTTGCAAAATTATGTCATTAAACCCTATTGTTATATTTAAATACTTTGTTATATTATAGACTTAAATGTATTAAATAATTTTCGTGTTCATATGGTGATGATCTTAAATACTTTGACCTTCGCATATCAAATGTTCACTATTATAGATGCTTTCTTGTAAAACATAGATAGATGATAGAGCACAATATACAAGAATGTTAGATAATAAAAACACCGGTGAGAGAGATGTCTTAAAAAATATTTGACAAAATATTTTGCAGGTGGGGGGGTGGGAAGGGGAGGGGGGCCGGGTGGGGGGGGGGGGGGGGGGGGGGGGGGGGGGGCCGGGTGGGGGGGGGGGGGCGGGGGGGGGGGGGTGGAAAGGGGAGGGGGGCAGTGCAGGTGAGGGGTGGGAAGGGGAGGGGGGGGGGGGGGGGGGAGGGGGGGCATTGTGCAGAGGGAGGGGGGCCGGGTGGGAAGGGGAGGGGGGGCCAAGTGCAGGTGGGGGGGGGTGGAAAGGGGAGGGGGGCGCGTGCAGGTGAGGGGGTGGGGATGGGGAGGGGGGAGGGTGGGGGGGGGAGGGGGGCATCGTGCAGGGGGGAGGGGGGCCGGGTGTAGGTGGGGGGGGGGTGGAAGGGAGGGGGGGGCCGTGTGCAGGTGAGGGGGTGGGAAGGGAAGGGGGGGTCGGGTGGGGGGGGAGGGGGGCATCGTGCAGGGGGGAGGGGGCGGGTGGGAAGGGGATGGGGGCCGGGTGGGAAGGGTGGGAAGGGGAGGGGGCCGCGTACAGGGGCCGGGTGGGGGGGGGGGGGAGGGGGGCGGAGGAAGGTGGCGGGGGTGTGGGAGAGAGGGGGAGGTGGAACTCACTGGGAGAGGGGCGGCCAGCGGCAAGCGGGGCAGCAGCGGCGGCGGTGACCGGCGGCGAAGCGGCAGAAAGCGGGGCAGCGGCGCGGCGGCGAGGGGCACAGTGGCGACCGGCGGAGAGAGAGAGAGAGGAGAGGAGAGAGAGAGGTGAGAGAGAGGAGAGAGAGAGAGAGAGAGAGAGAGAGAGGAGAGGAGAGAGAGAGGAGAGAGAGGAAGGGGGTGGGGGGTTTCGCGGGAGAATTAAAGTTTTTACCGACGGCATTTCTGACTACAAATATCCGTCGGAATATCCGTCGGTATACCGACGGATATTTCCGACGGACAATTTCCGTCGGAAGTTCCGACGGATTTTTTGATGGATATTGTTAGTCAGAATATCCGTCGGATATTCCGACGGAAAATAATCCGTTGGAAATATCCGTCGGTAATCTCACAAATTCTTGTGGTGTTGGTGGTGTTGGTTAGTGTACATGGACTGTATCTCAGAGTTCATAGCCTCCTACCATTTCCCAGCTTCTGGGCCTTCAATGGCCTCCAAGTAAGTCATACGATTATCATCCTCATGGTAGGGTACTTTTGAGTCGCCTCTATCAATATGTCCCATATATTGGGCTGATAACATCATCACTCTACCTGACTTGAGTGGTTCATTTGTATGTACATCAATAGGATCATGAACTAACACCTCATTCTCAGAGGTAGTGTTGATTTGTGGATCTGGAACCTCTTCTAGTACTACTTTACTCCCACTATCCCTTGAAGAAGATATTCCTCCTCCAAAAAAATAGCTCTCCTAGAAACAATCACCTTTTTTTCTTCGAGACAGTAAAAATAATATCCAAATGTCTCATTTGGATATCCAAAAAATCTACACTTACATGTCCTTGATTCTAGTTTATCTGGATCGTGCCTCTTTGCATGGGCTAGACAACCCTAGACTTTAACATGCTTAAAATCTAGTTTTTTGTCGTTCCATATCTTATATGTTGTAGAGGCCACAGACTTACTGGCAACTTGTTCAACAAGTATGTAGCACCCCGAAATTTTAATTACATAAAAATTTGAATAAATAGAAATAATAATTTCCATAATATCAGAGTATTCAAAACATATGTATCATTATCGTATGTGCTAAAACACATTGGAAAATTCCATAAAAATTATAAATCAACCCCAAACATTATTACTAAATGTTTCACAAAGCAATTTGTGCCAAGAAAAATTTGATTAGTCAAGTTTAAAGTGTTTTGCGACTTATTATCGTAATTCATGAATAAGTCGAAAAATTATTATCACACGTACTCGGAGAGTCAGAAAATTAAATAAAATCATATACGGACTTCAAATATATCCTCTAATGACTCATCAAGGAATTGGGTCAATAAAATCATTTGGGCTAGGTTAAGAGTTATTGTGACCATTATCAAATGAGGAAACAAGTCGGAAAAAAGTTAACACAGAAATATGACGCAACCAAAAATTAAATAAAAATATTGGAGAGACTTCTAACATTATATATTAATGACACAATATCATATTGGGCCAATGGACCACATATGGACCAAAAATCAAATGAAGCAAGAAAATGCATAGAAATTCGCAATTTTAATTAAGCTGAAATTAGAAAGAGGTAATTAGAGTTGAATTGGGAAGAGATCTTGCATTCTTGGCAACCCAATTCGTGCTTAACTATGGTGGGAGGTTTCCTAAAGCCTCACACACTCTAATGGAGGAAGAAATCCTCAAATTAGGAAACTAGTATGTCAAAACCGCAACTCTTCTTTCCTAGTCACAATAGGACTCCTAAACACCATGATTGCTTAAATACTCTTCACCAAACCCTTGGGGATGAGTTTAGCTCTTGTTGGGGGTCGTGTGGAGGAGTCTTGGCGGCTGGGGAGCAGGAGATCGCCCACACCAAGCCGTTCTTCTTCCCTTCTCGTCTGCTGCGACCTGCATAAAACCGTCCACTTGAAGTCAACCAAAGGTGAGTCAAACCAAACCAAACCTTGCAAGGATTATACCCTGGAAAGAGGTCGAGTCTACTTTCTAACCCAACTGGAATGAACAATTTCATGCAGTATACTGCGTGTAGTAAGGTTCTCTTGCAAGTGGTCTGAACATAAGTTTTCTGGAAAATGGTAATTCTTCAACCCATAAGGTAGGTTTTCTCGGGCCAAACCTTAACATATGCTATACCAATGTGTAGAGCAGCAAGTTAACTTTCGTTTCCCACTGGTTTCATCAAATTTCAATGTGTAGATTTTGAATTATAAGCATTTTTCCAAAGCCGCACACTGTTAGGGCTTTTCCCGTTATTCTTGTGTTGCATGTGATTCAAGACCGAATTAGAGAAAACCCACAACATGAAAGTTTTTCTACTAGTTGTCCTAGTCATGTCGTGTGTTGAACATTTTGTCTAAATGTCAATAGTTAGAGAGTTATAAGCTTGGTAAGAGGGTCGCTGCATGATACTATGTTTTCAGGTTGCACTTGGTTTTACGTTTGTGTTTGACTTGATTAAAGCCTGTCGAAGCCATCCTTGTTTTCTAATTCCAATTTACTGGAAGCACCCTTGCATGTCTAGGTTGGTTTAAAACTAGTTTCATGATTTTTCATGCACTGTACAATTTGTTCTTAATTTTAGAACAAACCTGTGTCAAAACAGGGAAAGTTTGGTCCGCAATCCAAAGCATTATCCTATCTCTGTCGGATTCAGGCACAGACCCTGTGAACACGATGGCCCGATAGTCCGCGTTCTGAGGTCTTGTCGCGACAGCAAACCCGTCGCGTTCTGAATGCGACGAGCGCCCCGTCGCTATCTCTCTGCCTGTTCTGACTGCCTTGTCGTGTTCTTCACATCCCCTTGTTGCGTTCTGATCTGACCCCATCGCGACCTTTACAAGTGTCCGTCGCGATCTCAGTATTTTTACATGAAACCACTTATTTTCTTGCAAATCATACCGCTATACCTGAGATCTATGTAAATATGATATTAGTGTGTAATTCACATGTCTTAGGTCTGATCATTGCATGATGGTTATTTTAATGGCTTAAAAGTGGTTAACCTATTTAAAAATTATAATTACATGAACAGTATTCTAATTATTCTCTTAATGATTGATCATTCATGAAACTTGTGATTCGCTTTGTTACTGTTATAGCTTAATTAAAATGATAATTATTATCTTAAAATCTTGCAAACCCATGTGTAGTTAAATGCATTGTTCATTGCATGTCATCATGTTAAGTGTTTTCCGCGAGTTTGAGACTGATGGATTGTGAATTGACACGCGTACATCACTACACACTTGCACTTCTAGGCAGCCCTTTCTTGGGGATTTGGAAGCTCTCTACCGGTCATTCCGAATCGGTAGACTAGTGACCTTTTCTCCAAGGCCTCCATAAATCTCCTCTGACCATGGATTCCCACATGGCTGACGAGTTGGTTGTACCATTGAAGTTCCCTGGAGATAGAGTGCACTTCCTTTCTCTTCTTGTTCTCGTGAGTGTGATTTACAATCTAGACTAAAGCCATTAATGTAAAGATTGAACTAAAGTATAAATCGTGCTGTTATGCTGCCAAATTTATCTCTTGGCCATTGTTATCATGAAATCATGTTCAATTACTTATTACTTATTCCCATCATCATCATGAACATGACATTACACATGCTTACTTATTGAAACTCTCACTGGCCATTATTAATGACTGGGGGTATCTACATTTAAAATTTAAGTGAGATGTTGACCGGGCACGGCGAGTGTCCCAAGGGCCCAGTCTAGCCCCAATGACGGAGAGTCATAAATATACTGTTAACCATGGGGTATAATGATTACTGGCGTTGCATCTGCGTTGGGAGTCGTGCGTGCGTGTTGAATGATAGATACAATAACCACATACATGTGTCTTGGTGTACATTCTTGATGAATCTTTCTTGGTGTACATAGTGTCTACGTGCCGATTAGTGTTACATGATCGTGCTCGTGCGTGCTTTGCTTGCTTGCGTGATATGGCCATCCCGCATTTATTGCAATTAGTGATATCTTGCGTTCTTGAAAGCTATTGACATCAAGTGAAATCTTGCATGCTTGTACAAAGTGATCTATTTCTAGATCTATCTTGTTATATCCTTCTAGATCCTTTCTATCATGATCAATCTATCTAGTTGGTTCATGTATCATGTTTTAACGAGTTTTATTTGCACATGCATATCATGACATTCATCATGCTTACCTAGTTCTAAACTGTTAATCACTTATATCATTGCCCGCACATTGAGATATAAATCCTACTAGGCTAGTTTGCTCATCCCCTACTTTTACCCAATCTAGGTGACTATGAAGATCAAGAGGAAGAGCAAGTCGAGGATGGGAATGCGTCCGAGTGATGAGCATCCCAACTATGAGTCTAGTGATAGTAGTTTGCTTTGAGTGTTAGAATCATGTAGTAGGAAGTGAGGAATAAAAGTACTTTTCCTTTTTATTGTGTAAGGCCTCAAATTTACTGCATTATTGCATGTAAATAACTCGTGTGCGTATATGTACGTATGTATGTTCTATGTATGATAGTGGTATACTTATGTGTGTATGTGTATAGCTTAGGTATAAATAATGTATGTAATGCTTGATGGTAGTGTGTACATGATAACGTATACATATAGCATGTATATAGGTATAAAAGGTGCATGGTTTCTGCATGTCTTAGACTTCTGCCTGAAGGCCATATTGACGTCAATAGCATGACGTCGATGAGGTGTCAGCGTCCACCCATGGACGCCAACACTAATCCCAGCATCCAACGATATGGACGCCAACTTCTCTGACCTGCATGCGTTGCAGAGCCAGAAATTCCGGAGGCAAGGCAACTCACCCATTGAGGAGCTGTCTCCCAACGGTCTGAGAGCCATCCTATCACCTTGTGCGTGGGAGAGAAGCCTCTCCCATATATCTAAACCCGAATTTGCTTCCCCAACCCTCTCTTTGCCTCTTTACAAGAGAGAAAGAAGAAGAAAACCCTACTTTCTGAACTGAGGAAAACCCCCACTTTGGAACCCAAAATCCGAGCTTCTGGAGCTTGATCCGGCCACTTGCTGCAACAAGGAGCTTGTTGGATCATCGAGGAAGGCTTCCCCACCACTGTTGCAGCACCTGCATCAACCTAGAACCCGGAGGAGAGCTCTTTTGAAGGCTTCTTGGGACTGCCCAAGGAGAGCTTCTTCGACCCATTTAGATCCCTTGGAGTTTTTCTAGAGCAAGTACCCCATTCATAACGTCCATGTATGTGTCTAGGATGGTTTTACAATTTTTGTATATTTCCCCTTGTGTCCTAGACCCTCAAATTCACCCCATCTTTGGAGCTCGGGCCTGTGTTCTGCACAGACCCGACATCAACGGCAATGTCCCTTGACGCTGAGAATCATGCTTGGCGTCCATCGACTATGCCGTTGACACTGAACTAGCGGCCAGAGACCGCCGCCAAGTTCAACTGAGCAGAACAGCAAGTTGTTCTGCCTTTTATGTGGATAATTTCGATATGTTTCACGATGAGGATATAAGGTAATCTTCTATGTACTATGTATACTAGTGATGTGGTGTGTGGATGGATTTGTGCAAGATGGTAATGATAGAGTTATTTTTTTATGGAAATACATGTATGATTTGTTATCAACCTTGTCAATCCTTTGTTGTATGATTTAGGACGAATCTGAATGTACTACTTTTATGGGTCATGCATGTATTGGTCAGGCTCTGTTCCGAAATTTTGAGATTTTTCCCATGCTTGTATGACTTAGTGGAAATATTGCTTGGGAAATAGAAATTTGGCATAGGTTATGATAAATCTTCGGTAAATCATGTGTTGCCCAAAAATTTCATGAATAAATTCTGTAGTTCCATGCCTACTAGGGTTCAGACAGTGAGTGTTTAAAACTGTGTTTGTGTCTAACTCCATGTTAAATCGAATTGCGGATAACATGTGAAATTGATATTAGATTTTCTGTAATTCTGTTTTAGTTCAGAAAAATCTGAAAATTTGCATGAGGAATCCTAAACCCGAAATTAACATGTGGTTAAAATTTCAGGTCATTTGGACCAGTATTTAATGTAATATGAATTTTTCCATGTAAATGTGTATTAATGTATGCCAATGTGAACAATTCGATTTAGGTGGAATCCGACCTGATTAGTGAAATTTCCTGAATGCTACATTTCTGTAATTGTAGTGCCATGTTAGGAAAACAGAGAAAATGTGAATGTGAGAGAGAAAGTGAATAGAATGAGAGTGACATGTGTAACCCATGTGTAAAATCGATAAATGTGTAATGTGTAAATTGTGCCAAGGGTGACATTGCTTCCACAGAGGGCAGTGGAACCGTATCAGGGAAAAGTCCCCCTGAGAAGGTTCAATGTGTAAGTGACTCTAAGGGCATTAGGGGGAAATCCTGAAGGTGGACAAGTACCACTGGTTAGGGTGGAGACTTGTTCTCCCGGTCTGCGCAGTCCAAGAGTCGCCATTGTATTGCCTAGATGGCGTCTATGTGATGTGATGTGTTGTGTCCTTCTTTGGTGGTTTGGACTATGTGTCACGGCACTAAATGTGAAAGTGTAAATGTGAATGTTGTAATGTGTATGTGTTCATGTGTTAATGTGAAAGTGAACAATGTGCAATGTGTATGTGTAAAGTGCAAGTTATGTGAATTGGAAATTGTGTAAAAAAATGTGAGACCAAAATGTGAGGATATGATATTGTAATCCATGTTGTGACAAATATGAAACCATGTTAAATCAGTAGCTTCATTATGTTAGGATCATGTATATGTGTAAAATGCCTAGAATCCATGCTAGGGATAATTAACAAGTATGTGCATAAAATTTCATGTTTGGTTGTTCACATGTTGTATTTACATAACGTTATAGCTCTCATGTGTAGGGTTATGGTTGCTAAATCATGTGAAAACCAGCAAGTTAAAGTGTGTAAAATGTTCGTGTACATGCACAAGAATGTGTAGATTCCATGCTAGGTGTGTTTTGTTTCATGTACGTAGGATAATCATGCTAAGTGCTTTCATGTTTAGTTAAAATGCAAAGTAGAATTTCATGAGTAGGAATGATTGAACATGTGTTAGGAATTTATCTTGATAAGGAAATCTGAAAGCATGTATCATGTGTTTACTTATAGAATATCATGGTTGGTTATTCATTTCAAACGTTAAGCATGATACATGTTGAGTTTTTGCAATGGTGTGTGTAGAGCCTACTATGACATGTACTTGTATGGTATGAGTGGTGTTACTTGCTGAGTCTTTAGACTCACTACTTGCTTCGGCGTACAAGTGTAGTTGGTGACGTGGCACCGTTGGAGGAGATGGTGGAGACGGACTCCGAGCGCGGAGATTAGTCTTTGGAGCACTTGTGACTTTGCGTTCATAGTATGTAAATTGAACGTTGTATTAGCGTTATCATGGAACGAATGTATAATGGTGGACAATTATGTATTAAATTTTCAGCAATTTAAATTATGTGAACTTTAAGTTCTTTAATGTTATTGCAACTTCATGTATGTTAAATGTGGATGATGAATGAATGAAGACAGTAGTTCTTTTACTTCCGCTACTCTGTTCTATATTCACGTGTATCTCAGCTGAATGTATCGTTGGGTAAATGTCCCACTGTGATGACGCTTGCTATACCGACGTGGGTTGGTATAACCGTACCGGTATAATGAGGGCCGTCACATATTGAGTCTTAGTCCTGTAATAGTTTCCATTTGGAATACAATGACTTGATACTTGAATACAAGATTAGTTGAGTTCAATATTTGGGCCCTATGATGATGTTGTGTTGTTAAACACTTAGTGCGTGCTAGCTAGAGGCTTATTTGCCGACTGTTCACGTCTCGGGATATCAACTCGAATTATTCCGCATTATTATTAATATCCGCTTGTAACGCTCGGGACGTGACAAAGTAAGTAGCTGTCTCAAGTGCATATCCCCAGAGAGACACTGGTAATTCTGAAATGCTCATCATGGATCACACCATGTCTAACAAAGTGCGATTTCTCCTTTCTGATACGCCATTCATCTGTGGTGTATAAGGAGGGGTAAGCTCAGATAGGATACCGTTATCCTTCATGAACTATGTGAATTCTGTACTTAAGTATTCTCCTCCTCGATCTGATCGAAGAGTCTTAATACTCTTTCCAGTTTACTTCTCTGCTTCATTTTTAAAAGCTTCTGATTTGTACTTCATCAAGTACACATGTCCAAATCTAGAGAAGTCATCAATGAAAGTAATGAAGTATGAGAAACCACCCTTGGCTTGGGTAGACATAGGGCCACATACATCTGAATGTATAAGCTCTAATATTTCCTTGGCACGTTCTCCATATCCAGTAAATGGAGATTTAGTCATTTTACCTATGAGGCAAGACTCACAAGTGTAAACGATTCATATCAAATAGACTCATATATCTATTATGATATAGCTTTTGGAGTCTACCTTCACCAATATGTCCAAGCCTACAATGCCACAAGTAGGATTGATTCACATTGTTCTTGCTCTTCGTAGGAGCCATATCAAGATGGAGATCATGATAAGAAACATCCAATAGATATAATCCATTGACCATACTCGCAGTAGCAATCAAATTATTACTGAGATAAATGGAACAACATTTGTTCTTTATTGTCAACGCATATCCTACTTTGTCTAAACATGAAACATAAATGATGTTCTTTATTATGCTAGGAACATAATAACAATTTTCTAAAGATAAAACATCTCCAGATGGGAGCTTAAGGTTCACTGTCTCCACAGAGCTTGCCGCAACCTTAGCGACATTTCCTAGCCTTAACTCCACCTCTTTCTTGGTCAACTTCCTTCTACTTGTCAGCACTTGCACATCACTGCAAATATGAGAAGCACATCTAGTATCTAATACCCATGATGTAGAATCTCTAATTGACAAGTGTAACTTTCTCATATAGATACCTGAAGCTTCAACTTGCTTCACTATTTGTCCCTGAGGTATTGTCTGTAATTCCTTTTCCAGTGACCTTTCTGGTGACAATAGAAGCACTCGCCCTTTTCATCTTCTGTGTCCTTTTACTTTTGAGCTGGCTTTGACTTAACATGCTTCTTTTGATTTCCTTTCTTAAAGGATTGAACTGCCTTCCTCTTTCTGTTGGTCTTACCAACTAAAAAGGCTTGAGGTTTTTCCTTCTGAAGGTTTCCCTCAGCAGTCTTGAGCATGTTAAGCAACTCAGCTAAAGTGACCTGAATCTTGTTCATGTTAAAGTTAACAATGAACTGAGAGTATGAGTCTGGTAGTGATTGCAAGATGAGGTATGTGCTCATTTCTTTGGGGAGTTCAACCCCTAGCACAGCTAACCTCTCAATCCACTCTATCATCTTCAATACATGGGTCTATACTGAAGATCCCTCAGCCATCCTTGCTCTGAACAGACTTTTAGATCTCTCTTATCTTTCAGTTCTACTCTACTCAGCAAATAGCTCCTTCAAATGGAGCAAAATGGCTTTGGCATCCATGTCTTCATGTTGCCTTTGCAACTCATTGCTCATTGAGGCAAGCATGTAGCATTGTGCCATGTTGGAATCTTGCTTCCACTTCTCATACTCAATCATCTCTCCTTTAGGGGCATCTGATGCAGACTCAGCAGGGGACTCACTATCCATGACATAGGCGATTTGCTCAGACCTGAGGACAATCTTCAGGTTTCTGAGCCAATTAGAATAGTTAGGGCCTATCAAACGATTAGCATCCAATATGCCACGTAACGGATTTCCTGACGACATTTTAGCCTACAGGAGATAAAAGAAATATAATTAGCAGATGCTTAGTTACTATTTAAAAACAAGATATGGTGTTTAATCTAGTTTAAACTCCCACTATTTTTCAACGAACTGCACATCCCTCAAATATGCAGAGCGGGAGATGCTGAAAATCTCCTAGTGGGGATCAGAATCTCAATGATTCGTACCATGACTTTGTGTATAGCACAACAAGCCATGACACGAACAAAGAGCACCCATTTCATGGGACTTGCAACCCTTTGCAATATCTGTTCATAATTCGGTCCCCACATCTTTAATGGCCTTGTGGATAGCACAACAAGCCATCAAGTGCGGTCTAAGCTTTACCATCGTTACTTAACGAGGACAGATTAGGATGTAGCCCTGGTGGATAGCACAACAAAACTACATTGTGCCTTTATCTCATTTAAATTCATCCATATGCAATAGTTTAAGACTTATTTCACAATTAAGTGGGCCTTGTGGATAGCACAACAAACCCATCCAAATGTAATTTAAGTCATAAAACTATAATAATGGAGGACCACACAACTATATCTAAAATATATGCACTACGACTTAGAATTTGAATGAGGAATTAAAAAAAAAAATATCTTGGTCTCATCCTAGATGATAGCATATATATATATATAACTTAGGACACCTCATTAGTAATAATAATAATAATCATTTACATCTGACACAAATTTAGTGTGGTCATAGGCATTACATAAGTTTGACTGGAGCCATAACAGTCAAACTACCGCTCTAATACCAATATAACACTTATATTAGGTAAGCCTACAAACACATTAGCATTATTGAACTTCTTCCAACGCCATCTTTTGTTGCAGTAGCGGATCATCCTCGCCATCTTTCGTTCGTCACGAACAAAATTACATGAAATAAAAATTGCATGTACATTTTGTATAAGAAGAAGCCTTATGGCGAGTACATCATGAGAGGGAGATAGAAATACATTGGAATGTAAGAGAGAGGAGGTTTGCGGACCTCAAATTAACCATTAATTTACAAATTTTCCACATTCACATATAAATTAAAATCAATCACATCATCCCATGACAACATAGAGCATATATCCATGACCATATAAACTTTTATTCATTCCACACATGGAAGAGCACATCACATGGCTAAATAAAGATTTGTGAAAATATATAATTTTGGTTTCACAAATCTAGGTGTAGCAACTCTCAATTTTTAAATTTAGATAAATAAATTAAATTAAGAAGAAAGGGGTATGAATTAAAACCCATTAAGTAAAAATAAGTGATGGGCTTTAGATAATGGTTCATATATGAGTTAATGGGCCAAAAAGCAAGATCCCAATGATGGATTAGAGATAAATAGACCTAATTTCGTTCATAAATTATTAATAAAACAAAAAGGGTCAAGATAATCACTATCATGGCTCATAAATATCTTAAATAGTGTCCTAACACTATCCTAACTAGTTGGCCGTGGATTTAAAACCCACCCCAAGCCAATAAGAGGGATAAATGCTAGGAAAAAGCTAGATAAATATGAAAAATTCAGAGTTGGAGGAAGAGAAGGAGTTTTAGAAGACTTCTAATGCTAAACATACAAATACACACTCATCTCATCCCTGGCCGACCCTAATGTGCCTCTGAGTCTTTTGGATGTGGGAAGGAGGATCTTGGACGAGTAGATCATGAAGAATGAGCTTTGGAAGTCATGTTCTTCGCATTCTTGCCCTAGGATCCTAAAGCATTCAAAGGTAGGCAATCTCTCAAGCAAAAGTAAATTAAACTCGACCCTAGATAGTCTGATCCCAACATCAAAAGCCCCATATTTTTCCCAATTTATATCATGTTGTTTATGAGTATTTCATGCCCAATGATATGTTGAGGGCATATACCCGACCCTTTATGTTCTCTTTAAATCATAGTCTACACTTTATCTCATGAAGGGAGATTTTGACTGTATGTTCTACCCGATGTCATGAATCCATTGATACCATTTTCCTCAATTTCTATCATGTATGTTGTACGAATTTATCAATCCATGCCCACTATGTCAGATTTTTGGTTCATCGTGAAGTACCATGTTCATAGCATGCTCATACCATGTTAGAAGTCTAATTACTCTTTACTGTTGATGTCTCTGCAAGTCTAGTTTCGTTTAAAACTTATTTCGTGATTTTTCATCGAGTATACGATTTTATATGAATTTTTAAAGGCCCCTATGTCAAGCCCTTGGAGGACTGGACCATAACCCAAGGTGCTCCATTTCACTTTTTTGGGTTCAGCCCGGGTCTCTGAGAACACGATGGCCCGATCTGTCGCGTTCTCAGCTAGGTAGCGATAGCAGATCATGTCACATTGGGAATGTGTTGGGAACGTGACGGTCCACTATGTCGCGTCTATGTGTCCTGTTCTGATTGCCATGATCACAATAGACCCGAACGTCGCGACTATTGGTCACCAATCGATACCCTTACCGATTGCCTTAAACGCATTGGCTCGGCCCGTCGTGTCTATGAACCGATTGCCTTAAACATGACTGGACACCCCGTCGCCTTTCAGTCATCAATCGATTGGCCTATTCCGATTCCCTTGAACGTGACAGACCTAACCGTCGCGATTTGAACACGACGAGTACCTACGTTGTGATTCACTGTGTAACTTCAGAACCTCAATATTTATTTAAATCTTGTTAATCCATCCTCTTTAATCATGGTTAAACCCTAATAATGATCTGTGACGAACAATAACATCATGTTAATAAACTTTTAATAATGTCTACATGATTTCTTATTTAAAGACATGAGCACAACTCTCATATGCTATCTTTGAATTTCTCTCACATGCACACACCAAACATGAATTTTTGCCATGAGATCTTATAGAAACCACCTCAATAATATATATGGTAATTAAGTACAAATATTTCATGTTAATTCTCTATTATTTTAATTGAACGTATCTTCATTTTATTCGCTCGATTTAATACCATTATCGCGTCCCTCTACCTTTGAACACTTAAGGCAAGACGGACAAACGTTTATGTACACACTTTTCTTGACTTGGATGACCTCTCCATTGGGAATACTCTTGACTGGACCAAGAACTCCTTGTCGTAGGCCTCTGTAAGACTCCTTGGCTTTGGCGGACATCCATTGCCAACGAGCAGGTTGTACCATTAATACCTATTTTATCCTTAGAGATCAGCATAATCCAACGGCCTTAGATTTCTCTCTTATCTTGAGATCACGTCGGACCTCTGGACTGTATTCGTAGCACGACCAGTGGGTGGTTAGTGAATTCCACCAGATTGCTAGCACCAATTATGTGTGTTGAGCAACTATTACTCTCGTCGTTTATTGTTGTTTTACTAACATGGCCCTTGATCTCATCTACTATCTCTATTCTCTCGTCTATTAAAGTTCTCTCTATACCCTCGTCTATCTCTTCTACTATCTCATCTATTTCTTGGTACTCTCTATGGCCATTTTGACTGATTGTCTAAAGATAAAAACATGATCAATGTCAGGCAACATTATAAAGGGCCCGATTTGGTCCTAGGAGGTTCACTCAAAAGTGCTAGTGCCCATGGGAGTTTAATGATCAGAGTATTTGGCATTACACTCAAGTGCTAGTTATCTCGATCATCTAAAGACAATCAAAGTGCTATCTTGACTAGTGTGATATCGTGCTATCGTGACGTGCTATCTCGTGATATAGTCATTCCTTTAACGTGCTAGTTGTGCTATATTCTTTTGAAAAGTACTATTGTGCCCTTGTCATCATGTGCTATTACTCTCTCGATCGTTCTCTCTAGTTACACTGCTATCCAAGATATTAATCACTTAAAGCATGCTTATTTTCGAGATATTAAGTCCTACTGGGCATTATCACTCATCCTGCGCTATTTGTTATATGTGTTTCAGGTGAGTCTGATGGTAACTACCGCACGCATAAGGATGGGGATGAGCAGTTGCAGGAGTGACCTGTTGATTTGTCAACCAGATGTCTTTACATTAGTTAGTTTGTTTGTTTTCATTTGAATAAAGAACTATGGGGATATAGTTATGGCTCTAAATTAGCGATTGTAACATAGATTAGTGGAATTGTCAATAAAGTTGGTTCATTTGGCATTATTCCAATTTGTGCAATGGTTTGATGTCTATTTACGTTATATAATATATTTAAGTATAGCCCGCTCCGATATTCCACATTGGGACGTTACACTAGGTCCAATCAAAATTGGATTATGTGATAATTTTGAAAAATAACCTTTTAACATACTTTAATCTCCATTACAAATCTGTAATAACAAAAGCATGAACATTCAATCTAAAATCATTTAATAAAGGGCTACTCCATGCAAAATAATTTATGAAATAAATAATTTAATAATTAAATTATTACTTTCAGTCGTTCAGGCGCGCCTGACTCAGCCAGCAGGCCTCGGCCTGTGCTGGGCCGCCCGGGTCAAGTCGGAGCCGGTCTGCCAGGGGCAGCCGGCCTAGCCCATGCACAGCTCGCGATGGGCCATTCGACCCTTTTGCCCCCGCTCACAGCTAGGGAAACCCTAGCTGCGGCGGCACGCACGGTGCCTCTCCTCCCCGCGGCGCAGCACGGGGAAGCCCCCCCCCCCCCCCCCCCCCCCCCCCGAAGGGGGCCACCGCTGCGCGGACCAAGTTCGGCGGTGCTGCCAGATGGGTTCGCTGCGGTGGCAGTAGCATCCCCCTTTTTCCCCTTCACGTTGCTCTGCTCGCCGAATCCAATCCAAGAGAAAAATAAGGAGGGGAGCAAGGAAGAAAACTGTCGTGCTAGCCCAACTCTAAGTTGCTTCCGGTGATGTGTTTGGTCCAAACCAGACATAGCATTCGTACGATTCCGTGGAGGTGATGACACAAGCCATTCAGTCGTCCGGCCTCTAGCGGTGTCCATGCGGTCTTCCTCTCGATGATCCACACCCTCTCCCTCGGATTCTACAACGCTCGAAGAGAGCTTGGATCCGTGCTGATCTCCATGACATACGTGGTGTAGGGGAGGGAGAGAGAGAGAGAGAGAGAGAGAGAGAGAGAGGTGGCCAGGTGGAGCCCTGATGCCTGGCCATGGTTGTCCCACCATATCATTATATAGAAATGGTAGTTTTTCACAAAAAACCCCCATCTATATATATTTAGACCATCGCCTGAAAACCTTTTGCGTGTGATGTGACCCTCTAGGCCCAAGTACCAATCCAGTTAATGGCCCAATAAACTAGTAACCCTTACTGGCTTGATTAATTAGTTAAATATCTCATATTAGCTAATTAACAATCTGAATCAACTTTATCTAGCCGACTCAACTGGGCCTCCGAACACATTGAATGCCAAGCAACACCATGTGAACCCGGAAGGTATTGGGGTTCTGCAACCCTCACAACACAATGTGTAGATATAATCTCTCATTTGCACAATACTCTTGGAACAACTTAGGATATGGTATACTATCAAATCGTAACTTGTTGTCCCACTGGGATCTGATGCTATAGAATAATATCAAAAACTCCCTTTTTGATATTTTGTTTGCCCTGGCCAGGGACGCCTTTACATCGTTTCCTTAAATATTCTCCCTCTGTGTACTGAGGGCAAATGATCCCTTGTTGACCACTCAATCCCGTTCGAAGATCTTCCGCTGTGTCCGAACTTTGACTGTATAGAATCTCTTGAATAGAGATTCATAGACCAAGCTGAAAATAAAGAAGTCCATCAACAAGGTGTCTTTGGTGTCTCAGGTCAAAGGACCATCTACACAACTGTGACAATCGAATCTTTCTGGTTGACAGTTAGGTACAATACCATTCAGTGATTATATTAGATTAGTAAAGAGCACCTATTATTTCTACTTAGTGTGTCCACACACATGACTATGAGATCAGTCATCCTCATCATATGAGCGGGGGTAAACAATACTATTCTAACTGAATATGTAATGTCCTTCTTGGGTATCCTTCGAATAGGAATATTTAGAATATGTGTTTATTGAGTGAGTAATCTCATTAGTATGATGATACCATAGTCTACTCAATATTGCATTGTTCATAGACTTATATTATAATACCAACATAGTAAAATAATAAACAAAAGACATTTTATTAATAACTGAACAAAATGATACAATATCATATTGGCTTGTTGTCCACCTAAGACTAACAAAAAGGACTACCTTCAAGTAGCAACTAAGGTCCGCGAAGTAAGAATTTTCTGAGGTGCCAACCCAAATAGTAGCTGCAAAAGCATAGGCAGTGGAGGAGTTCTAACCCTCTGAGGAGTTTAAAGAACTCCTAGAAGGGTTGACTATCAGCAATACCTCCAAGGGTATAACTGAGGTGCCAGCAACTTAGGGATGGCGCTGGTTGGCATTGTTAGCTCGATGGTTTGTAGCTGAGGGGCTTAGCCATGAGCAGCCTGAATGAGATGAGGAAGGATATATGTCAAAGGACGAGGCATCAAGTCCAACTCCCAACGTTGATGTGAAGACTGTGGAGGATGCTCCTACTCTGACTGCTCCAAACTTGGTTGACGTGGAGTAAACAACAACAATAGCCTTGGGGGGATCCCCGTGGTTAAGATAGTTTCCACATAGGTGGGTTCAGTGCACGTCGAGGGAACTCCCCAGACTATTGAGGTTGTTGCACCACCTACTAAGGTTGCAGCACCATATCTAAGTGCTCAGCATCCTTTAGATGTAGACTAACCTGACTGCTTTGTAACTTTTCGTTTTATTTTTCCCTTTTGAATGTATAGAATTGTCTGTAATTATCAGTGTGCATCTTTTGTCAATACATCATATGCAATATCTACATCACTAATTCTATGGGATTTAACATTCCAAGTTCTTGGAACTAACTTATCCTCTAATGTAGCAAATCCGTAGGCTCCTTTGTCGTCGATCTCAACCACTTGATAGGGACCCTCCCAATTAGCAGCCAACTCTTTTGCCGCTTCGAGTGGACGAGAGGCTTCGGCCCTTCTTAAGACTAATTCTCTGAGAAAAAATCCTAGAGTAAAAGTTTTGTAGATAGTTCTTGATGTCTTCCTACGAATGGAGGGTCCTATCCCATCCTTGAGACTATGAATGGTGTTTAGTCTATGCCTGCTAGATGCCACCTTATGAAAGAAGATTAAGTTCTTGTCCCACTCCCTAATCCACCTATCCCTAAATATTTGCTTCCAATAGATTTCTTCCTTGAAGAGGAAGTCTTCATAGTCAGCTTTCAACTTGTTCTTCATCCCCTCATCCTCCTCATCCATCAGACCGGCCTCCTTCAGAGCATCCACTTGGTTCAATAAATTGTCTTTCACCTCCCTTCTTGGAATGCCTCTGCCCATAGACCAATGAGTCAAAGCCTGAGCAACTGCCCTGAGTCTGTAAACCAGATTCGCCATGCTAGAAGACCCCTGATGTCAGTCTATCCATGCCACTCTGCCGACATCCATAAAACCTTCTTTCACAAGCCAAAACTTCTCTAGCCTGAACCTTGGACTATGTCGATCTTCCACGTGAGTCCTCAGCAAAATGGGCTTGTGATAAAAAATGGGTTTGTGCAAATACTCGGCCTACAGCTGTGGGAACTGCTCCTCCCAGTCTATTGACACCAAGAATCTGTCCAATCTAGAACAAGATGGTGCGTCCCTGAAATTGGACCACGTTGTGAGGGTGTTTTTCTGTTTGGGCCGGAGCCAAACGGGCCTCCACTAAGAAGAGAGAAGGAAGATGCTCGCCGGTGTGAGCGAAGACCTGCAAAACAGAAAAGGATCAGGGGGGCTAGATTGAAGAACCGAGGGGAACCCTCCGATGCCTAAGTCAGATGGGGTGTAGAAAGGCTTGAAGATGAGGGTTTGTTGGTGTGTGCCTCGCTGGAGGTGTGTGTATGACCAGGGTTGCGTACCTCTGCATGGGGATTTCTTGTGCCTTTTATAGGCGAAGGTTCTAAAGAGGTTGGATGTGTCGTCCTTTGATGACACTGGAAAGGGCGCGTCGATTGGCGGCCTTAGTGGGGAGTTACCCGTTGAGGACCTTGGTGGTTAATGCCCCCTGGATCGTAGGGCATGTGTTGCGCCATTATAGTAACTTTTGCTAGGAGGCGAAGGGCTTCCTTGGACCTTCTGGTCGAGAGGTACCGAGCAGGGACTTGCTCAGTGACTGGACTGGTTGTTCGGTGGCTGTTGCTCGGAAACATAGTCTGCGTTGGTTGAGCCACAACATGCTTCGAGCAGGACGTGTTCGGTAGGCGGTACCTAGACCGAACAGGTTGTGGGGTGGCTAGAGATCACCCTTGGGGACCCTTGAACGCCTTGGTTGCCAGAATGTGCTCGGAAGCTTTGAGCTGAATCCAAGGACACGTGGCTCAATTACTGGAGCCCTGGCGCTTTGATGGGTCATGATGGACCGTAGCGGGCCGTGACAGGCCTGCAGGCCCAGGAGGCTAGAAATAGCCTCCACACTTGCCCCCCACGCCCTCAAGCTGGCGCAGGTATCGCGGCACTTGAGAGCGGATGTTTGCTCGAACGTCACCCTCGTATTAAATGCGATATCGACCTCGGCAGTGCGAACGGTGCCTGAGCGACACCGTTTGAAATCTCTCCTCGGGGACGGAAAACCTCATGATGGTGGAGGTGACGTGTCAAGTGGCGAACCTTGCGCTGTACTTTTGAACGGGCCATTGGAGCGAGAGAAGCGTCACTTCTACTTTTCGAATTCCGCGCCCCTTCTTCCTTATAAGGAAGGGGGGGGGAGGGAAGAAAGCGGGACTTACACCTTCGAAAAAGCTTTCTTCTCCTCCGTCTTTCGCCCTCGTCTTCTTCCTCGCGATCCCAGTCGCCTTCCGCCTCCGCTGCTTCTTCTGCTATTTCTGGAGATGTCGCAGAAGGGAAAGGATGTTGCCACTGCCGGAGCGAGTGAGGTGGTGCCGGCGGCACCTCCGAGGATGAGATATAGGTTCTTCGAGGGCCTCCACAAGCGGTATCAAATTAGGGAAGAGTACAATATCATCCTCGCCAAGGAGGAGGACTCGTATATGCTGCAGAAGCCTGGGTGCATAGCCATGTCCCAGGACCGGCTAGAAGCAGGGTTTCGGCTGCCGCTACCAGCAGTCGCTAGGGACATCCTGAACGCATGGGGGATCGCCCCCATTCAGTTGACGCCGAACTCATGGTGCACGATCTGTCTTCTGCATCTCCTGCAAGGTGCGCGACATCGAGCCGATGGCTGACCTCTTCCGGGGACATTTCAGCCTCACAACGTCCCTACAGACCGGCATCGACATTTTCTACACCAAGCACCGAGCAAACATGATGCGTATCCACTTCTCGCCCAAGTACTACAACCACAAGGGGTGGACGCATCGGGTGCTCTTCATTGCCCACAATGAGGGAGCGCCGGAGTGGGGGTTCCCTACTCGAATCAAGGACCCGCGCAACAAGGACATGGTTCCTCTGCTGGTTCAGGACGCAGCTAAGATCTCCGACCGCCTTAGCAACATCTTTGTGGACAAGGCGGAGGAGTATCTGACGGAGGCCCAGCTCATCAAACATGGGCTCAGCCGAGCATGGAGTACGTGAAGCCCCCGTTTGTAGCTTTTTTTTTGTTCCTCGAGGAGCCGTTCCCCTTACTCTTTCTCCTTGTGCAGGTGCTGAAGAGCTGGCTACCAATCGGGATGAGGAGGAGATGGCTCTTTATGCCGAGTAGATCGCTATCACGGCATACATGGCAGTCACAGGCGAGGGTCCTCCGACCATTCCTGCGACAAGTCACCCTACCGGAGGGCGAGCTGCCGAGAAGAAGCCTATGAAGATAAGTCTTCGGGGGGAGACAGGTCCCCAAACAGCGAAGAGGGTCGTGCGGCAAGCGGCCACAGAGGAGGTCGAGGAGGAATAGGAGGAAGAGATCTCCTAGCTTCAAGTGTGAAAAAAGCAGAAGCTGGTGAAGGCGGCCGAGCAGGCGAAGCCGAGCATCATGTCTGAGACGCGACCCCTGACCGCAGAGGCGGTAGTCTCCGAGCTGGGGTTGGTTGTGGTAAGCGACCAGTCCGATGAAGGCTCCTTAGGGGAGCAAGTGAGGGTGTCTGCACCCCAGAGCCCCGCCGCGGGCCGAGCAGAGGAGGAGGGCGCAGTCGGAGCATCAAGCACCATGGCAGCAGGGCCGGTCGCAGCGAGAGGCGAAGCTGTCACTGCGTAATGACCGCCCTCCGGAGGGGCTAAAGAGGCGACGTGCGAAGCAGAAATGCCGAGGGGGGAAACGACCCCCATTCCCCTCACCAAATCAGTTGTGGAAGTCCCAGCGCAGACAACCACTGTAGGATCACATGAGGCCGGGCAGACGGCCGAGATCGAGGAGGAAGAACCTCGAAGGTCTCCCACTGCTATGGAAGGCCAGGAGACAGCAGCTGCTGCGAACGTCATCGAGGTGGTTGGAGGAGAGGGTCCTTTTCTAGGGCAGGCGAATGCTGCCGCCGAGGACCGAGCTGGTTCCGAGAAGGATCAGGTCCCCCTGTCGCAGTCACTGAGGGCGAGGCCTCCGGTGCAGCCTTCAGCATCGGTTCTAGAAGCGGCCTTGGAACGTTTCCAAGGGGGGCCGTCCAGGGGGCGCGATGTCAAGGGCAGAACCCGGAAGACACCCTCGAACATTAAGAGGAGGTCTATCAGGAGCAGCGCGTGGACGAAGACAGTTTGATCGACGTGGAGGCACTTGTAGATGGCGTCGCACACTCACTGGAAGTGTTGAAAAGGCTGGCTCTATGGGCTCGGGATCACCAGAAAATGTGGGATGCCGAGTTCGCTTTTTGCAAGGAGCTCCAGGCACAACACCAGGTCCAGGAAGCAGAGCTACAGCAGGAGGTAAAGAACCTCCAAGATGTGCTCTGAACTTTCGAGCTTAACCTTGCCGTTGCTTGGGTGGGGAAGGAGGCGCTCGCCAATGTCCTGTCCGAGGCCGAGGCTCGTGGCGTGGCTGAGTACAAGGCGGGGGCAGGCTTCAAGGAAGACTTGGAGCAATACGGCATGCTCTGCTACAAGGTGGGTCTTGTGGCCAGCGAGGACCGAGGACTGAGGATGGCCACGATCGAATATGCTCAAGAGGCCTTTGAAGCTGCCCTTCGAGAATGCCGACGTCGGACCCAGGATCCGCGCCTCGATGGAGTCCGCTTCGTGCACTTCCAAGCGGGGCGGATGACTCCTGGGGACGATGGCGCAGGCCCCTCCGAGCAGGCCCCATAGATGTATCTCTTTTCCTTCTTTTTTGTAGCTCGGTCTCAACAAGCTTTTTGTACTTTAAGGAATCTAAATAGATCACCTTTTCGAGTATGTGAATGGCTCTCTTTTTCTATCTTCTTCCCTTGCGCTTGTTCTGTTCGAATCGGAATTCTTTGGTCATTTTAAAGGTTTCGTGAATACCGCATAGGTTGTTTGGAACTGAGGGAGTCCCAACTAGGGGTTTACGCCGAACACCTTTCGCCTTAAGGTTTAGGTATCGCGCTAGCCTTTCGAGCTGAAAAGCTTCAACTAGGGATGGCCTGAGTACCCCTTTGAGCGGACCAAAAGAACGGGAAGAAGAGTAGTGGGATGCCGAACAAGAGGCTTTTATAAATAATAAGCCTTCAGATTGGACACATGCCAGGTTCTGGGTATGGCATCGCCACTAGGGGTAGTCAGCTTGTAAGAGCCTTTTCCAAGAACCTGGGTGACCTGATAGGGTCCTTCCCATTTTGGGGTGAGTTTGCCTGTTTCTCTTCGGGGATCCGATGCCGAGCAATGGCGCAGAACAAGGTCACCTTCGAAGAAGCGCCACTCCCGAACACGAGAGTTGTAATACTGTGCGAGGCGCTGCTGATAGGAGACAAGTCTTATGCTGGCATCAGTTTGACATTCTCCGAGCATGTCTAGGTTCTCCCTGAGCACGCGGTTGTTTGCTACTTCATCGAATTGCATTGTTCGAATTATGGGGAGAGCGACCTCTAAAGGCACAACGACTTCTGTGCTGTAGGCCAAATGGAAAGGAGTTTCTCCGGTGGCTACATGAGCGGTTGTTCGGTGGCATCATAGCACGTTGGGGAGCTCTTCGATCCATGAACCTCCAGCGGCTTCAACTCTTGTGCATATCCGTGAAGCAGTGTTCAGTTGGCATTTTCGACTAGATAGTTTGCTTGGGGATGCGCTACTGAGGTGAAGTGGTTGTAGATACCAAGCTCCGAGATTTTTGTTTGAAGAATGTGTTGTCAAACTTCTTCCCTTTGTCAGAGGTAATCACCTTTGGGACGCCAAACCGGCAAAGGACGTTCTTCCAGATGAACTTCCACGCAGCTTGGTCGGTGATTGTGGAAACGGGTTCCACCTCGATCCACTTGGTGAAGTAGTCGATGGTGATGATTAAGAATTTTTTTTTCCCTTGAGCCTCTGGGAATAGACCCATAATGTCAATTCCCCACCTAGCGAAAGGACTTGGCTCGAATAGGGTGTGCAGTTGCTCAGCCGGCTACTTGATAAGTTGTACGAACTTCTAGCACTTTGGGCACTTTTTTGCATAGGACATACAATCCTTCTGCAGAGAAGGCCACCAGAATCCTGCTCGAAGGATGCTGCACGCCAGCGTTCTGCCCCCCCAAGTGGCTTCCGCACAGGCCCTCATGGACTTCTTTGATGGCCGGTGTTGTCTCTATAGGACTGAGGCACCACAGAAGTGGTCTTGAGAGGGATCGTTGGTACAGTTGGCCTTCAATGATGGTGAATCTCCAGCTGTACAGCCTAATTTTCCGAGCTTCGTTTTGATCGGGCAGAAGCTCTCCTCGAAGCAGATAGGCAATGAGAGGGTCCATCCAGCTTGGAGTTGTCGGTCCGGTCTCAATGGCTGCAATATCTACCTCCGTGCTCGGTACGGTGAGCTCTTCTATAAATATGGAGCGAGAGGGGGTAATGTCGCCTGAAGATGCCAGCTTGGCGAGTGCATCGGCCCGTGCATTCTGCTCCTGTGGGATGTGTACGATTTCGAAGTAGAGGAGACCCTATGTTTGGCATTTGACCTGCTCGAGGTACTGCGCCATGCGGGGTTCCCAGGCTTCGAAATGTCCATTCACCTGGATGGCGACCAGATGAGAATCACTGAAGACCCGTAGTCGGAGTGCTCCGAGGTGCCTAGCCATGCAGATCCTAGACATAAGTGCTTCGTACTTAGCCACGTTGTTGGAGGCAGCGAAGCGGAACCTTAGGGCGTACTAGAATTCTAGGCCCTCTAGCGAGGTAAGAACCAATCCTGCGCCGCTTCTCGTAATGCAAGAGGATCCGTCGACGTAGAGCTCCCATGGGGGCTCATCCGCCAATGGAGGGTCCTCTTCGGTTGGAAGGGTGCATTCCGCCATAAAGTCTGCCAGCACCTGCGCCTTGATGGCCGTCCTTGGATGGTAGCTGATGTCGAATTCCCCGAGCTCGATGGCCCACTTGATGAGCCTGCCGGAGGCCTCTGGTCGTTGAAGGATGAGTTTCAACGGCTGGTCGGTTAATACCATAATCGGATGGGCCTGAAAGTAAGGCCTGAGCTTCCGAGCAGCCGTAACAAGTGCCAGGGCAAGCTTCTCTGCTCGAGGGTATCTTCTTTCAGCTTCTTGGAGGACCCTGCTTACATAATAAATAGGGTGTTGTACCGCTGCCTCTTCTCTGATCAGTACTGTGCTGATGGAATGTTCGGTGACCGAAAGGTACACTAACAGGGGTTCCTCGAGCACAGGTTTTGATAGTGCAGGTGGGGCAGCCAGGTATACCTTCAACTCCGTGAAGGCCGCTTTGCAGTCCTTGGTCCACCGTACATGCCCCCCTTGTTGTGAGGCACCTTTGGGGACTCGCAGCAATTTGAAGAAGTTAAAACTCCTTTCTGCTGCTTGGGACATGAAGCGGTTGAGGGCTACGATGTGTCCAGTGAGTCGCCAAACGTTGCGTACTGTCTTGGGACTGCTCATCTCTAGTGTGGCCTGGATCTTCTCGGGATTCGCCTCTATTCCTCTATTAGGGACGAGGAAGCTAAGGAATTTTCCTGAGCGCACTCCGAACGCACACTTCACGGGATTGAGCTTCATGTTATACCTTCGCAGGGTTGCAAAGGTTTCTTGGAGGTCGGTGATGTGGTCGGCGCTCGGAAGCATCTTGACCAACATGTCATCGACGTAAACCTCCATATTGCACCCAATCTGCTGCTCGAACATCTTGTTGACCAGACGCTGGTAGGTCGCGCCTGCGTTCTTCAGACCAAACGACATTCTGGTGAAATAGTAGAGGCTGAGGTCAGTGACGAACGTGGTGGCGTCCTGATCCGGGGGGTGCATGCTAATATGGTGATAACCAGAGTACGCATCCAAGAAGCTGAGAAGCTCGTGCCCGGAAGTGACATCCACCAGCTAATCGATGCGCGACAGCGGGAAGTTATCCTTGGGTGTCACTTTGTTGAGATCCTTGTAATCCTTGCACACACTCCATTTTCTGTTGGCCTTGCGTACGAGGACCACATTGGAGATCCATTTGGGATATTGAGCTTCTCGGAGAAGCCCAACGGCTCGACTTTTGACGACGTGATCAAAGATCAAGGTCTGCCGTTCACGATTGATCAGTCGCCGCCTCTGCTGGATAGGTGGCACCCTCAGGTCGAGGTCAAGATGATGGGTCATCACCTCTAGGGGGACGCCTGGCAGCTCATCGTCCGACCAATCGAATACATCCAAGTTGGCCATCAAGAAAGCTTTGTAGCATTACTGCTCGGCTTCTAGAAGTAGTGTGCCAACATAGAGGATGTGCTCGGGGTCGTCGTCTACCCGCATAGGCAGTAGGTCTTCGGCGGGAGTTCCTCATCTAGTGGAGGGCTTGCTGGTCAGTGGAGGCAGCTCCTCTAGGTCTACTACGGATCGTTTGTCTCGCAAGGAGAGCACGTAGCACCGTCGTGACTCGCGCTGGTTGCCAAGCACCTCTCTGATGCCCTGCGGTGTAGGAAACTTCATTTTCTGGTGTAGAGAGGAAGGTACGGCTCGGATGCGGCCGATCAGACCCCTACCAGGATCGCGTTGTACCTTGGCATACTTCTTATCACCAAAAAATCGACCATCCTTGTTACACTCCTGGGTGCTGTCCCTAGGGAGATTGGTAGACTTATTCATCCCACGGGACGCACCGATACCCCAGAGAAGTCGATTAGAGGCGACTCTACAGGGGTGAGCTGGTCCGTCTTCAAACCCATCAGCAACAAACAGTCGTAAGCCAACACATCCGGGGCGCTTCCATTATCCACCAAAATCTGACACACGGTACAGTGATTGATGGTGTCTAAAACGACCAACGCATCAGTGTGCGGAGTTGAAACTCCTACAAGGTCTTTGTCCGAGAAGGTTATGGCCTCCTCGGACCGTGCGCGTTCAGGGCTAGAGGGATAAGGGCTTGGGCGAGGTGCCAGAGGCCTGTCCACCAAGTGCACCCATCGAGCGTAGTCGCATCAGCTTTGGCTACTTTCTCTGCCTGCGCCGAAACCTCCCGCGGTCACATTGACCTCCTGCCCATTGGGCTCATTGTTGATGGGCTGCTCAGGGGTTCGTTCTTTGCGTCTTGGGTGGTCTTCATTGCGGCGCACATACCGTCCGAGGTAGCCGCGCTTGATCAGGGACTCGGTCTCGTCCTTGAGTTGGCGGCACTCAGAGGTGTGGTGGCCGTGGTGGCTATGAAAGCGACAATATTTTTCCTGGTTAAGCCTGTGGGGGTCAGAGCGCATCCGGGGTGGCCACCGAACATATTGTTCATCCCAGATTTCGGCCAGGATCTGTTCGGGGGCCACCGTGAGCGGGGTGTACTCGGTGAAGGGGCGTGGTTGGCGCGGAGAATCCCTGTTACATCGGCCCTTCTTTCGATCTCGGTCGAAACTGTTGTCAGAAGGCCTCTTCTTGTTTGACTGGTCGCCCTACTCTGCTTGGACAGTGGCTAGGCACTCCTCGCATGCAGTGTGGCACTGGGCGGTGGAGAGAAGCTCGGTGAGAGTGGAGGGTTGCTGCACCCCTAGCGTCCTTTGTAGGAAGCCGTCGTGACTGCCCTGGATGAGGGCAGTGGTGGCTAATGGGACGTCGAGGTGCGGTATGCGAAGTGCTTCAGTTTGGAACCGCTTGACGTAGTCCTAGAGTGCCTCGCCATTCTTCTGCCGAGCAGACAGAAGAGAAGCCGCTGTGCGCGACTGCGCCCTTACACCCAGGAAGTTATCCCAGAAGGATTTCTTCAACTGGTGGAAGGAAGAGATGGAATCTGCGGGGAGGGCCTCAAACCAAGCCCGCACAGCTTCCTTCAATGTGGCCGGGAAATCTCGGCATTTGGCCGCATCTGATGCTTCGTGGAACACCATGTGCGACTTGAACCCATGGACGTGGTCCGCTGGGTCAGTGGTGCCGTCGTAGGGCGCGATGGAAGGTAGAGGTAGTTTTGGGGAGACCTGGGCCTCTAGGATCTCTGCAGTGAATGGGGAGCAGAAGTCCAGGTCGTCATCCCCCAAGACTTTGCCTTCTGCCTTCTGGACTATCGCATCCATACGGCATTCTAGGTCGGCGACACGATGGAGGCATCGGACCAGTTCCTGGTGAGAGTGTGCTGAGCCCTCGCGCTTGGACGCGTGGGATTTGGCTCCGACAGCAGAACGTGGAGGAGGCGGAACAGCTGTGGAACGGCGAGGAGTGTGATCCCACCGCTCCGGCGTTCGACGCGCCGACGGGACCCTCCACATTGAAGGAACGGGATGATCATTGGGATCACACTCCTCACGGCATTCTAGGTCCCTGGCCACATGCTGCTCTTGTCGGGCTGATGGTGCAGGAGGTCGCCGATGCAATGATTCCGCCTGCTGCTCTGACGGCGGGGGCACTATCAGGGCCAGCTGCCTGGTCAGTTATGCCTGGAGGCCCTGACAGACACCCACGAGCTGCTGAACTTGGCCCCGGAGCTCCGCTACCTCCTGGGCAGTGCCCGGAACACCGGCCTCAGGTACGTTGTCAGTCACTCCAGCAGGGAGAGCATTGTCGTTGACAGGAAGGGCTTGATCGCGTGAGCCCACACATGATTGGCGAGACCACGTCGCCCTGCTATCGGGATTCTGGTGAGTGGTTCGTCCGCGAGCCATGGCTGCTGTCATTTCCCACAGACGGCGCCAAATGTGTGAGGGTGTTTTCCTATTTGGGCCAGAGCCAAACGGGCCTCCATTGAGAAGAGAGGAGGAAGACGCTAGCCAGTGCGGGTGAAGACCTGCAAAATTAGAAAAGGATCAGGGGGGGCTGGTTGAAGAACCGGAGGGAACCCTCCGCTGCCTAAGTCAGATGGGGCTGTAGAAAGGCTTGAAGATCAGGGTTCGCTGGTATGTGCCTCGCATGGAGGTGTGTGTATGACCAGGGTTGCATACCTCAGCATGGGAATTTCCTGTGCCTTTTATAGGCGAAGGTTCTGAAGAGGTTGGATGTGTCGTCCTTTGATGATGCCGGAAAGGGCGCGTCAGTTGGCGGCCTTAGTGGGCTTAGTGGGGAGTTACCCGTTGAGGCACCCGTTGAGGACCTTTGTGGTTAATGCCCCCCTGGATTGTGGGGCGCGTGCTGCGCCGTTATACTAACTGCTACTGGGAGGCGAAGGGCTTCCCTGGACCTTCTGGTTGAGAGGTATCGAGCAGGGACCTGCTCGGTCACTGGACTGGCTGTTCGGTGGCTGCTGCTCGGAAGCATAGCCTGCGTTGGTGGAGCCGCAACATGCTTCGAGCAGGACGTGTTCAGTAGGCAGTATCTACAGGTTGCGGGGTGGCTAGAGATCACCCTTGGGGACCCTTGAACGCCTTGGTTGCCAAAACGTGCTCGGAAGTTTTGAGCTGAATCTGAGAACACGTGGCTCAATTGCTGGAGCCCTGGCGCTTTGATGGGTCATGATGGAACGTAGCGGGCCGTGACGGGCCTGCAGACCCAGGAGGCTAGAAATAGCCTCCACACACATAAAGGGAGAATTTGGTGAAGGAACATCCACCAGAGCCGCCTCTCTAATGAACATCTGGAAATCCATCATCTCCCAAGTAATAGAGGCCCTATCCGATGTAGCAACCCCGAGAACCCGACCCTAGGCCCAAGCCGAGGACCCGATTTTTGCGGTCGCCGCCCACGGATCCGGAGGCCTAGAAGGGCTATAATACAAGTCTAACAGAATATGTAAAGGAAATAAACGTCAACTGCTAACTAGGAGCACACATGCAGAAGCAGAAAGAAGAGCAAGACTGCAGCGTATCGCTCTAGGTACAGTCCCAATACACACATCTAGTACAAGTAAAAAGGGAAAAACATAGCCCTTAGGGGCATACCCCAAGGGTGACGTACAACTGAAGGGGGAAACCACTGCTAGCTGCGAGGACGATGACTACCACCCCGCCTCCTCTGCCCGACGCGCGCCCTGTCGCTGTTGAGAAGTCCCACCTGGAAAAGGAAGGGATGAGCTTCACAACAGAAGCTCAGTAGGGACAACCAATCTCCTACTGGCTCTAGTAGATAGAAGAATATAAATAATTAAATAACAGTAGTTATATCTTCTACTCTACAAGGGAAAGTGTGGAAGCAAAGCTACTAACTAGCAACGATACGGAAAGACACCACGGTCGGAAACTCTGTACGACCTGCACGTCGTGACCACCACACGGTTGGCAGCACAGATAGGAGAACCCTACTTGGACAAGAGACACTAGCTACAGAAACCACTACCACTAGTCAACCGGTCAGGTGCATCCACTGATGTCATATCCTCGGCCCAGGTCCAAACTCCACGTCTCGTCAGAGTGGAGGCAGGAGCACAAAGTACGTAACAGTAACCGCCGTAGTCTAACCGGACTACGATCCCACGTCTAACCTCTCTAGGTGGTTCCGGGGCCACAAAGAGCAAGGCAGTGAGAAAAAGGACTGATTGGTTTGCACTGGGTAGAACTCCGGCCATCCTCGGTGTCCCAGACCAACCAAGAGAGCTCTGCAAACGACTCAACGCCGCCGTCCTAATCACCATTTTCCCCTCAACTCCAGAGTCTATGACTCGAGCACGCCTTCTGCCTGGAGTACTCCCTCAACAAGCGTGCGGGGACGGGGGTCCCAGGCAATGGTAACAACCTCTCTTGTGGGACAAGCCCTCAAGTGCCGAGCACCGGGCAAACGACTAGTGTAAGACCGTACTAGGAACTAGCACTGGTGCCACAGGTACAGCAAGAACCGGAAACGGCAAAGACTCCACATAAAACGGAACTTCGCAAGAGTTACCTATCTCTGATGCTGTCGAGATGCCACAGGCTGTCACGACCAAGTCGCGACGCCTCAGAGAGTCGCGATGATGTCGCGGCAGCCGCACCGATCACGACATCATCGCGACCTCTATAACGGTCGCGATCTCAGCTGAGGGGCGTCCCAGTGCAGTCCTCCCAAGGACCGCCCCAAAACTGATACAAACACATCCATATGGGGGAGGGGAGCAAGGGAAACGCAGGAGAAAGCTTATAAACAACCAAATCACCCTTAAAGCCCCATAAAACTTGGATTGCAAGGAATCTACGCTCGAAAAAACCTTACTCACCACGAGCATGAATCTCACTCCCACAACCCCAAAACCACAAAGAAGCAAGGAATCTCAAAGGGAAGGGAGCATGCTAGGATGCAAGGAGACAAGGGGTCCCTACCTCCAAGAGTAGAGCTGACCCGTTGGGGCCTTCACGTCGGAATGGCCACCTCCTCCTCGCTCCAAGCACCACGAGCACGTCGCCAACACCAAGGGGACGTCACCTGCTCGCCACGAGCACCCAAGAATTTCTAGAGAACACAAGAGAGCTCGGATGAGGAAGAAGAAAGAAGAAGAAGAAGGAAATGGGAGAAAGGGGAAATGGGCGCCTACCTCGGTTTTGAACTGACGGCCCCAGAGATGTGACGGGTCGGGCCGGCACGACAGTAACCATGTCGCGACGCCCCTGAGCATCGCTACCTTGTCACGATCGCCCACCCTGGCGCGACATCAAAAGCGGTCAAACCTCGAAGACCGGGAAAACTAAAACACGATGGCTGACCAGGTCGCGTCAACATTGTACACACCTGACACCCGACAAGGCCGTTCTGACAGAAAGGACAGCAGTCAGAACGGTCAGAAAAGTAGTCGCGACGCCTTCAGACGCCTCGATAAGAATGTGACGCCCACCCCCGTCGCGACAAGAACATGATGGCCCGGTGTGCCGCGACCAAAACCCTGTCGCGACAGGCTCTTCTTGCGCGACCATGTCGCAACCAGGGTGTCCGTCGCGACCCTGAGGACAGGGCCAAGGGTATTGAAATCTCCGCATGCGCACCAAGGTCTTGCAGCGGCCTGCTGACTTGCCAAAAGATCCTCCCACAAATCTCTCTTCTCCCCTCTGCACTGAGACCCATATATATTCCTGTAAAATCTCAAAGAAAACCATCCTCCTTGCACCTGAAAGGGACAGTCACAGCATGCCTCTTAACTATCAACCCCACTTCCTCCGGCCCATGCTCATTCCACATCTCCATAATGCCCACTGACCTGCCTACTGTCGGAGCCTCCATCCCTTCCCCAACCTAGACCCTCCAATTGCCCCTCATCAACTCCTCATTCCCCTCCTCGCATTTGTTTCCTACAAGCATAGCAGGTCCTTCGGATAAACTCTCTTACCACCACCCTCTTCTCCCTCCCCATAACGCCTCTCACATTCCATGAGAATATTCTCTTTAGAATAATACAATCTCCTTCCCCCCCCCCCCCCTCTCCCCAATTCTCTTCTCTTCCCACCACTCTTGTCCTATTTATGCTAAGTTGCCATCTTATTTGAATGTTCACGAAGACCACTCGGAGATCCCTGTCCACTCCATCAGTCGTTACCCCAGCTTTTCCGCCAACCCTCTGACTTTCTCCTACATAAACTACTCCACCTCATCTACCATTCCCCTTACCACCTCCCGCCTGAGAAGGCCCCTGTCCGGACTCTCTGTCTCTTCCCTATTCGGTCGCCTCCCAGAGCTTGTCCCCCACCTTCGTCTGCCATGTCGCTGTCGCCCTCCATAAAGAGGCCCAGAAAAGTTGGCTCCTCTCCTTCCTCAAACATTTGCGCAAACACTGCATTGCCTCTCCGATGACCTCTGCCCCTTCTGCCTATGATAGGAAGGGCCTAGCAAACGAATCCTCTTATCCGACTTCCTCTGAGGTCCCTCGATCGTCGCCATTGACATCCACCCTCAACACCGAGGGGCCTGCCATCCAAAAATCCAGGGGCGCAGGCCCAAGAGCACTCCGAACCGGAAGGGCCTAGCAAACGAATCCTCTTATCCGACTTCCTCTGAGGTCCCTCGATCGCCGCCATTGACATCCACCCTCAACACCGAGGGGCCTGCCATCCAAAAATCCAGGGGCGCAGGCCCAAGAGCACTCCGAACCACCAGGGCATGAAGGACCCTGTCTCTGGCTTCCTCGACACAGGAAACCCCCTTCTTCTCCAGTCTTCGGTCCTTGCCGTCCTCCGCGTCCACACATAACCCTTCTCCCTCCAGCTGCTTCCCTCCTGCCGCAATTGGCTCGCCTCTGGCACCAACTGGTTGGGTCGTCCCCGCAGCGAAACCCCACGTCGGGCAGCCTTCTAGGCCCGCAAGAAGATCTGCGATCAACCCGATACGAGGCTGTGATGGGTCCGCGGGTAAGTCATCGGGTCTCTGAGAGCAACTTGGTATCTTACCCCCCAGGCTAAGAACGGCAATCATGTATTATATATAATATACAATGTCCATATACGAATGTAATATTTACATATATTTTTATTATCTTTGTTAGTGAACTAATTTAGTCTGCATTGATTTATTTTTGGTGAACTGAATTGAACTGAATCAGAGGTCAACTTGAATTAATCAAAATCAAAGTTATTCCTGTTTGGTTCGTTACAAATTAAATTTATAAATATAATTAAATATATTAATTTTATATTGAAAGTAAGAATAAAATTAAATATATGTATATATAAATTTAGTCACATAATTGTTTTTCAATACTTGTAATATGTTCATTATATAAATATCACTATAATTATATTTAAAAACTATTTATTTGATTTATATGGTTCGATTCGGTTTCACAACTTGTAAATCCGAAGTGAGGTCCAAACCAAACCGAACTGACCAATACGATTTGGCCTGGTTCGATTTTTCAATTTGAACCGAACTATGAACACTCTTAATCTTTGTAATCATATATCTATATGTGTGTGCACGCACGCGCCCACGTTTACCAACATATGTAATCATATATATGTAATTAATATATGTGTATTATATATGAATATATTATAAATCATATATATGTATATTAATATAAATATAATATGTATGAATATGATTAAAATGTATGTGTAGAGGCCATTTCTGACCTCCCAAGCCCATAGGTCCATCATAGCCCAGTAAGGGAGCAGAGCGACGACTATTCAACCACGTGTCCTCAGAGACATCTAAAGTTTCCAAAATAACCTCAATCGCCACACGTTCAAGGGCACTACAGAATTTGGCTCCGAAACACCGAGCATATTCGAGCAGGACAAGATCATTGAGCACTAGCTATACGGTAGGAGGCCACCAAACACCAGACAACCTCACCGAGCACGTCAACAATCTCCTGTTCGGTGCCTATTGAGGCCATCATGAGGAGTGGCCCTTGGACTCCCAGCAACATTCAATGGGACGACGCAACATGCCTCCCCACGAGAGGAGCAGCCCTGGCGCTAAACCCCAAGGGTCATCTAAAATAGATATCTTCTCGTCTTGGGAACCCAATCGTCACATCCTTCCTGGCATCATTGGAGAAGGACACGTCCAGACCCTATAGGTCCCCTGCCTATATAAGGAATAAGTAACCTTCATGCAAAGGTACGGGTGATCATCACTCACAATTGCCCATGCGCGAGACCACACATAAAAGAACCCTCTCCTTCAAGCCTCTCAACTGTCATCTCTGACTTAGGCATCGGAGTGTTCACCCAGCTCTTCAACTGGGTTCCTTTGACCATTTCTATTTCTGCAGGTCATCGTCCGCACCGGCGACCGTGCGCTCCCAGTTCTCAAGTGGAGGCCTGTTCTGATGATCAGTCCATCTCCATATAATATTTCTTGGTGATTAACAAAACCTCAATAAATATTACTTAACAACCTTTTCCGAAGTTTATCCATAGGAAATAAGTCAAGCAAAATCTGTAAGTTACTCTCACACTTTATCATTTAAAATTCAGAGCATGCATTTCTTCTAAGTTCACATCGATTTCCTTTATAGAACAACGATTTCATAAGTTACACAACGATTTTCATCGCTAGAACGATTTCATAAGTGAAATAACGATTTCCATCGGTACAATGATTTTATAAGTTACACAACGATTTCCATCGTTAGAATGATTTCATAAGTGAAACAACGATTTCCATCGCTACAACGATTTCATAAGTAAAACAACGATTTCGGTCTCACATTGATTTCGGTTTACTTAAACAACGATTTGACCAGAACAATGATTTCCATAGAAAAATCGATTTGGTCACAAACAACGATTCCTTTTTACTTAAAGAACGATTTGATCGCAAACAACGATTTGTCTTATTTAAAGAACAATTTACCTTATTTAAAGAACAATTTGATCGCAAACAACGATTTGCCTCACTTAAACAACGATTTGATCACAACAACGATTTGCTTAGACAATGATTTTGTCTCACATCGATTTCACTTCACTTAAACAACGACATCTTGGTTTGAACATCAATTTCACTCCATTAATATATGTATGTAATGGTCACATCAACCTGATACAACATAGATTATGTCTCTATATATATTGCTTCATCGATTTAACGTAAACTTCATCTTTCTTTTAAAGAATGTCTTTTAAGCATCATCTATATACTTTCAAATAAGGGTTAGGAACCCACTTGAATAATCTTCTTAGCAAAGTTTCATTCCACATGATATTTAAATATGTATATAATTTCAAATCTCTGTGGATCTCTGAAAGCTTCCCGTGCATCATACTATATCTCGTGTATCCAATAGAATATATCTTTGCTTACATCACAGTATCACACATAGTTTTTACCTTATATGATGACAGAAAAACATTTCCCTTCTTGTATAACTTCATACTGCACGACTACTAATGTTGACTGATAGTCTAGACAAAAAGAAGTTGTCAGCGTTTATTGTATGCAGGACTTTTGTAGTAAAGCACGTCAAAGATGAACCTGTTAACCTGTCAAGAAGATGGAAGATTCAGACAATCTTTCCTTGAAGATGTAAGGTTCAATCCTAGCATTAATGGCTGCAGGCTCACCTACTCTATGCTTCGGACCAGTCTATCTAACGTGCATGAAGATTGTGAGACAACGGATACTTCAACGGACATTGCAACGGTCAAAATACTTCAAGAAGATAAATACAAGACTGGAGACTCCTTTGCAAGAGAGTTCGATCACTCATTTTCAAAATGACGAAAAGCCTGAGTCGTTTGAAGAACAAGAGCCTGCTCATCCATTTTAGTTTTTCATAGCTCTTAGCTCTCAGTGTAAACATTGCATTGCTTTCGAGAGCTAGCATAGATCTGAGAGAGAGTTCATTTAGATTATTCTTTCTGTCTCTCGATCTTTGCCTCAGATCAAGCATTGTCTTTAAGCTTGGTCTTGGGGCCCTCCTCAAAACTCTTTTTCTGTGAGCTTTCCTCTTCGTGTGTGAAGAGAAGACCTGGTGTATCAAGTGGTGTGTTCCTCTTCTGGTAAAGAAGAGAAGGCTAGCTGCTGCTGGATGTGTAAGTGTCCTTAAGGGGGATGGTACCCTTAGTTAGTGGAATCCCAAGTTGTTTCTTGGGGACTAGACATAGGACTCCTTGGGATAGGAGATCTGAACCAGGATAAAAATCCTCTGTTGTCTGTGTGTTTGCTTGTGTGTTCTATTTTACACTAACACTAACTATCAAATTGAGTGTCTTCTGTCTAGTGTTTTATTTACAGGTTTTATTCCAAAAGGTTTTTTTAGCAATCCATTCACCCCCCCCCCCTCTGAGCTTGCTACCTGGGCAACAAGTGGTATTAAAGCCAAGTCTCTTCAAGAAAGAATATCTCACGGTCTTAAGAGCAAAGACAAATGGCAGCTCAAGGATATGCAGAAGGTCAGTCTGTCAACAGACCTCCTCTATTTGATGGTAAAGACTAGAACTACTGGAAGACTCGGATGGAATTTTTCCTTCAAGGTCTCGATTTCCAGCTTTGGTCAATTATTGAAGAAGGAGACCTCATGGTACTCAACAACAGAGAGAACTGGACAAATGAAGATAAGAAGAAAATATCCCTAAACAGCAAAGCTAAGAGCATACTGTGATGTGCGCTCAGTAAGAAAGAATTCAACAGAATTTCCGCTTGCAAGTCAGCTATGGAAATGTGGGAGAAGCTAAGGCTTACATATGAAGGAACAGACAAGGTAAAGGAAACAAGAATAGACATACTGGTAGCTCAATACGAGATATTTCAAAAGTATTCTGGAGAATCAATTACTCAAATATACAAAAGATTCATAGACGTCACCAACGGTCTGGCTGGACTTGGAAAAACCTATGACATCGGAGACATGGTGAGAAAGATACTGAGATCTCTACCAATCTCGTGGACTCCAAAGGTGACAGCCATAAAAGAAGCAAATGATCTTTGAAGGATGTCACTGGAAAAACTCATTGGGTCATTAATGGCACATGAGATAAACATGGAAAGACTGGGAGAATCTTCCAGCAGGAAAAAGCACAGCAATGCTCTCAAAGCCTCAGGAGACACATCTGATGACGAATCAGAAGGTGATAAAAGCAACGAAAGTAGTCAAGATGAGGAAGCATTTCTTTCCAGAAGACTGCAGCGCATTCTGGCCAAGAAGAAATACCAGTCAGAAAGAAGATACTTCAAGAAAGGGAAAGACTTCAAAAGATCAGAAGGAAGAGAAGTCAAGAAGTCTAAGCCTATATGCTACGAATGCAAGAAGCCTGGACACATCAAAGTTGAGTGTCCAAAATTGAAGAAACCTGAGTTCAAGAAGAAGGACAGCTCAAAGAATTTTAAAAGATACATGAAGAAAGCCATGGTCGCTGCATGGAACAATGAGAGCGACTTAGACAGTGAGTCAAGCTCCAGCGAAGAAGAAGAAGAGAAGGCCAATCCAGCCTTCATGGCAAACACTGATGAAAAGGTAACTTTTGACTCATCCTTATACTTTCTGTAATGAATCAGATTCTAATAGCCTAGAAGATGCTTTTAACGAACTGTACAGTAAATATAAAGATGTTTGTAAAGTATTAAAAATAACCAAGAAAAATTATGCATGTTTGGAAATTATAAACTCAGATTTAAAATCTGAAACTGAACAGCTAGAAAAACAAATTTCTGAACTAAAGAGAAGAAATGAAATGTTATGTGAAGATATAAAAAGTAAAAATGAAAAGATATCAAACTTGGAAAGTCAAGAAACCACTAGTAAACTCAAAAATAAAATTAATACACTAACAAAAGATAATAAATATCTAACTGCCACAATTGAAAAATTCACTAATGGAAAATCATCCCTAATGCTAAAAGGAGCAAGAAGATCAAGAAAGAAAAAATTTGGCGTAGGATACACCCCACCAGAAAATGAAGAAACTATAATTCACCCTAAAATTTATCCAACACCGAAGTTTGTAGCTGAACAACATCCTAGCCATAAAGCTAAGACCAATAAAAACTATAAACCAAGTAAAACAATAAACAATATTCCTTGCTGCACACAATGTAACAAATTGGGTCACACTAAAAAAACATGTGCAACCAAACACCTAAAATGGATTCCCAACAGAAATTGTGAAGAAACTAACCAATCAGGACCCAAAAGAACTTGGGTACCTAAATCGCACTGATTGATTACAGGGAAGCCTTAGAGCATCTAAGTGGTACCTGGACAGCAGGTGCTCAAGGCATATGACAGGCAACAAGAAGCTATTTTCTCATATCAAGAGTGAAGAAGGCACAATAACTGTAACGGATCTCGCTGTTCAAACCCGTTAACACTATAACAAGCTTGACAAGACTCCGTCTCCCACGATCGAGCCGAAGCCTCGCAAGGGATATCAAACTCATATGTCCGTGAAAATACAAAAGAACCACATTAAACACATAAATTACATTGCTTATACATGTCCATAAGAAAAGTACACACCAGGTTCCTTATATAATCAACATACACATAAACATAGCCCAAGACAAACCCCCAAGGCTCCACAAAGTAAGAACTTTACTCTACTGGTGGTGATGGTCTGACTCTGCTATGAGGCTGCTCCGAACTACTAGAGGGATGTGAAGCCTCCTGCTCTCCCTCACCTGGAATAAAAAGGGGTGAGCTTCACAAGTCATTGGCTCAGTAGGGTAACTCCCCAAGCCGAGAAACACAATTAATATTAAAGCTGTAAAACATGTAATCATCTAAACATGATGCTACAATGCTAATAAATAAATAAACGGCAACATACGACAAGTGTACAAGCTAAAGGAAGGGTACACCGAACATGAGTCTCGAGAACTGGTTCGCGACACTAGCACAAACCCAGACAAACCACACAAGTACACCTCTCAGTCTCACTGAGAACCGTGGAGACAAACCACACCACACCTACAAGCAACACTGCCACAGGACCAAGCTTGACACCTTTAGGGGCTCCGACCGAGAACCCTAAATGAGGCACTGAAATAGGACTAGCTGAGGACCAGTACATCTACCGGTGTTCGTCCCCCAACCAAGAGCGTGTTACAAATGGCCGCACACCCACAAACACGAGTCGTTGTCCTCTGTCGTCTTTCCCCTCAATCGGACGTACTACTCAAACACAGGAGTGAGAGTGTCTAGGAAGATGACACAAACCTCGACGGTACTCATGTATCGGAACAAGCCCTAAGCACCCGGTGCTAGGGTAACTGATTGGAGAGGTAACTACGGAAGGCGTAATACATAACTCGCTATGCACACAAATTCATGCTAAACACCTCGATAACAATCACAACATGGGTCCACACAACCCATACAGGGCCTACATTGCCTTGGTAACACTGCCCAAGCAATGTGGAACACAAACTGGTTAAACTGGCCACAGCTCACCCGAGCTCGGGTGGCAACTTTCATAATCGCGTCCATAACAGAAGCCGCTATTACCTTTCAAGTCGCATCGGACATACGGGACGCAAATCCACTCTGAATCATGTTGGGTGTAAGCGACTCGTTCACAAGAACGCGTCTACTGTATTGGACGCCTTTCAGAGTTCAGAAACACACGCTACAAACACATCCGGAAATCACACCTCTCAGTCCCACAATCATGCCAAGCTAGAAATTAACATACACATGAATTCCTACACATGCTCACTAACATGCAAATGCTATTCCCACATGTAGAATCCCCATTAATGCCCACACAAACCATTCAACATGATAACAGGGTAGAAATCATGGTAGAGTTCCCTTACCAGTGCAAGAAGCACAATTCCGACACCACCACAGGATTCCTCGCACTCCAACGCTCGCCCTTGCGCTGGAATTACGCCAAACGGACTTCAATTGCACCAAAAACACCCAGAAATCCTTCACAGCCACAACTGCATCTTCCCCAGCTGAGCAGTGCAGCTGCACTATTCGGCCAGGTGAAGATACACTTAACAGCTCTTAACCAAATCGAGTCGCGCATACTGGACGCGATAAGAATCGCGTCCGACGTTGCCGACGTAATTAAAACCCCCGTCACCCTGCATGCGCCACACGGCGCGCATGCAGCGATAGCCACGTAACGGCGATTCGAAATCGTGTCCCATATACCGACTATGACTATGATACTTAATCGTGCCCCGCCTACTGACCACGATTAGAACCAGTATCACATTTGGAAAATCGAACGCGATAAGCCCCTGAGAATCGCATCCTCTGTTTGTGACGCCATCTCAAAGAGCCCAACAGAGTCCGAATTTGGCTGGGCTGCCCAGCACCCCTGCCTACAACCTGACCAAAATGAACTGCAAAAACACACATAGACCTCCATGGCCTAACAATGGCCACACACTGGCCTCCAAAACTCGGTAAACCACAATCTGAACGTACCGATTATTACATTACTATCACCTAAAATGAATTTTATCCTCGAAATTAAAGCGGTAAACATAAACATAGTTCAAAACATATGCAACTATCACCTAAAAAGAAAAAACTACTTACCCAAACAAGTATGGATATGTTTTGAACATCTCTTCAGCTAACTCCCAAGTATCTTCACCACCTTGCCGATTCTCCCACCGAACTTTCACCAACTCGATGTTTTTATTCCTCAATCTTTGGGTCCACCTGCCTGTGATCATCACCGGATATTCTGGCATAGTAATATCCGGCTTCAAATCATCCCACTGATAACTCACAATTTGAGAAGGATCTCAGATATATTTCCTCAACATGGAAACATGGAACACGTCGTGACCATCCGTGAAGTCCGCTGGAAGCTCCAACCTGTAAGCTATCTCCCCAATTCTTTTCAAGATCCGAAAAGGGCCCACAAACCTGGGACTCAACTTGCCCCTCTTACTAAACCTTAGAACACCTTTAATCGGGGAAACTTTCAAAAACACATTTTCTCCAACCTCAAACTGCAAGGGCCTACGCCGAACATCCGCGTAGCTTTTTTGTCTACTTTGTGTCGTTTGAAGTTTCTCCTTAATAAATTTGACTACCTCTGCACATTGCTGAACCAATTCTGGTCCCATTACTTGCCTTTCACTCACTTCATGCCAATTCAACGGTGTTCTACAAGGTCTCCCATAAAGTGCTTCATATGGTGCCATGCCAATACTTGAATGATAACTATTGTTGTAGGCAAACTCAACCATGCCAAGGTGATGTTCCCATCCACCTCCCTAAGCCAAACAACACACCCGAAGCATATCTTCAATGGTTTGGATTGTTCTCTCTGTTTGTCCGTCGGTTTGGGGATGGTATGCAGAACTATACCTCAATTGTGTGCCCGCAACCCTTTGCAAACTTCTCCAAAAACCCGATGTAAACCTGGGATCCCTATCTGAAACAATAGTAACCGGTATCCCATGCAATGGAACAATCCTTTCAACATATAACTTTGCCGACCGATCCACTGCCCATGACATGCTAATTGGTAACAACCTACACACTTTAGTTTATCGATCAACAAAAACCCAAATACCATTATGACCCGATGCTGTCCTGGGCAAATCTACAACAAAGTCCATTGAGATATCATCCCACTTCCATTGTGGTATTGGTAGTGGTTGAAATAACCCACTTGGCCTTTGATGCTCCGCCTTGATTTGTTGACATACCGCACATCTTGCTATGAATTCCGCTATTTCCTTCTTCATACTTGGCTACCAAAAGTATCTTTTCAAGTCTTGATACATTTTAGTGCTCCCGGGATGTATGGTATACATGGACCGGTGTGCTTCTTCCAACACTTTCTGCTTGATCCCACCTTCATTTGGGACATACAATCTATGCCTAAACCGCACAACACAATCATCATCAATGGTAACATCCTCTATTTTCACAATATCGGCCAAATATTCATCTTCTTTTTGAGCTTCCACAACTTGCCAATACAATGACGGTTCCACCGCACTATTAGCCAACACGGCTCTTCGTTAGTTACTTGGTACAAACAAAGAACTTTCTGCCACCTCCTCATACAATTTCCATTCTTTCATCATAATATAACCCATAACCACCTTCCTTCTTAAAGCATCTGCCACCATATTTGCTCTACCTGGGTGATATGCCAAACTAAAATCATAATCTTTGAGATATTCCATCCACCTGCGCTGCCTTAAATTCAAGTCTTTCTGGGAGAAGATATACTTCAAACTTTTGTGGTCCGTGAATATCTCAAACCTTTCCCCATACAAATAGTGCCGCCAAATCATCAATGCAAACACAACCGCTGCCAATTCCAAATCATGTGTAGGATAATTTTCTTCATGACGCTTCAATTGCCTAGATGCATAGGCCACCACTTTCCCATATTGCATAAGTACCACTCCAAGTCCTCTCTTGGATGCATAAGTATATATCACATAACCACCTCTTCCTGTCGGTATTACCAATATTGGGGCTGAAGTGAGCTGCTTCTTCAACTCCATGAAACTATGCCTGCAATCGGAGGACCATTCAAATGGTACTCCTTTTCTAGTGAGCCTTGTCAATGGTGCTGAAATTTTAGAGAAATCTTGGATAAACCGTCTATAATAGCCGGCCAAACCAAGAAAACTCCAGATTTCTGACACAGTCTTTGGCTCCTCCCATTTCATAACCGCTTCCACTTTTGCTGGATCTACAGCCACACCTTCACCTGAGATAATATGCCCCAGAAACTAAATTTCCTTAAGCCAAAACTCACACTTACTATACTTTGCATAAAGTTCAAGGTTTGCAATGTAATTCTCAAATGTTTTGCAAGCTCTTCTTCTGAGGCTGAATACACTAAAATGTCATCTATGAACACTACAATGAACCGATCTAAGTAAGGATGAAAGATCCGATTCATTAAGTTATTAAATGCCGTTGGTGCATTGGTTAGCCCAAAGGGCATAACCACAAACTCATAGAGCCCATACCTTGTTCTGAATGTCGTCTTCTCTATATCTTCCTCCCGAATCCTCAATTGATGGTATCCCGATCTCAAATCTATCTTGGAGTACACTTTTGCTGATTGCAATTGGTCAAATAAATCATCTATATGTGGAAGTGGATATCTGTTCTTTATGGTGACTTGATTCAACTGGCAGTAATCTATACACATTCTCATGCTTCCATCCTTCTTCTTTACAAACAAGACCGGCGCTCCCCATGGTGAATGACTCGGCCTAATGAACCCCTTTTCAAGTAACTCTTGCAATTGCTTCTTTAACTCCTTTAATTCTGCAGGTGTCATCCTGTATGACGCTTTAAAAATAGGCATACTACCCGACTGCAACTCAATAGTGAAATCCACCTCTCTATGCAGTGCTAAACCCGGTAACTCCTCCAGAAACACATCCACAAATTCCCTAACAAAAGGTACCATATCCACTGCTTTTTCTGCCCCAACCAGGCTAATAGATGCCAAATAGGCTACACATCCTGCATTAATCAATTTTCTAGCCTTTAAGGTAGAGATAATGAATTTAGGAGTGTAGAATGGCATACCTTGGAACTCAAATAAATTTCCTCCTGGATAGCTGAACCTCACTTTCTTTTTCCTTCAATCCACCACTACTCCATATGCCTCTAACCAATCCATTCCCAATATCATATCATATTCCTTTAATTGCAAAGCATAAAGCCTAGCTGGCAACTGATCACCCTGAATCATAATAGGTACCTCATCCAAGTAACATGTGGTAAGCATGAAATCTCCCGACGGTACCTCCACCATAAGCTCACACTGCCTCTCCTCAAATGGATGCACCATAACATCAAGAAAATCTTCGGAATTGAAAGAGTGAGATGCACCCGGATCAATCAATGTTCTTGCTGAATATTCAAAGATTGGTATAATACCTTCAATTAAATTTGATGCTTCCACTTGAGCCATGGTAATCGCCATCACTCGACCTCGTCCTCCACCCCTTTGATAAGGTGCACCTCTTCCTTGCCCTGCCGATGATTTCTTTTGTGGTTGTTGTTGTTGCTGTTGTGGCACTCCTCTACCATAATTAGTTCTCCTTGGGTATAGACAGTTCCTAGCCATATGCCCCAGCTGATCACAATTGTAACACCGCAATTCTCCGGGCTGCCTTGTCGTGCTTTGTTGAGACTCCTCCATCTCTGGTTTATAGCCGCGCCCTTGATAAAATCCTTGCTTCTTCTCGGCCTCTAAATATCTTCTTTAGCTTATTGCCCCATTTGCCAAAGCCCGAAGTAGACGATCCTCCCGAAGGTGCCTTTCCTTTACTAACACCCGCAGACTGCTGTGGAAGTCGAAAACTACCACCGCTTGATCCCGATCCGCTAGACTGCCTGGCTTGAATTATTCTTTCAAGTATTGCTGCTCTTTGGGCTACCTCTTCTACTGTACCACACATCAAAGGAATGACCGCATCTTGCAACTCCGGCCTCAATCCCCGAATAAAGTACTCAATCATCATTGCATTGTTGGTTACTATATACGGGGCATACCGACTCAAGGCCATGAATCTCATTTAATATTCCAACACCGACAAGTTCCCTTGCTGAAGTGTTCTAAATTGCTCCCTCTTTGCTTGCTGAACTTGCACCGGAAAGAAAGTATTGCTGAAGACCTCAAGAAACTCCACCCAGGTGATTGCCTTCAGCTCTACCGGTAAACACGGTCTGCATCTTAAGTCTCCTCCATTCCTGTGCAAAGCCCCTCAGCTGATATGTTGCTAAGATGACTCTATCCGCCTGAGGACACCACATTGTGACAAACACCCTCTCAATCTCTTGGATCTAATGTTCCGCTCTATCCGGATTTGGACCTCCCGAATATGTTGGTGGTTGCAAACGCAAGAACCTCTCCACCATCATTGTGGACTCCTCCATACTTGCTGGCCTCACTGGTACCATTGGAGGTAGAGATGCTGCAAGGATGCCTCTACTCCATAAGGTGGTACTAATGGTGCCGGCATTACCTCCTCCGTCACTGGTGGTACTAACCAGGAAGATTGCCCCAGTAATTGCTGATCTAACCTTGTCCGGATATGCGTACGACTTTCCCACATTCTCTCTATCATTTGGTGAGTAGACTCCTCAGGGTCATCACCTCCTCCTCCCCAATCTCTCCTATCCGCCATTATAGACCTGCACATATACATTTTATCTACAGAAAACAACAAGTATATTATTAAAAAAACAAAACCATCTACCAGCAGAGGATCATGATAAGGAACCACTACGTACTTTTCCCATTCTTTCACATTTACACGGATCTTGCTCTGATACCAATTGTAACTGATCTCGCCATTCAAACCCGTTAACACTATAACGAGCTTGACACGACTCCGTCTCCCGCGATCGGGCCGAAGCCTCGCAAGGGATATCAAACTCATATGTTCATGAAGATACAAAAGAACCATATTAAGCACACATAAATTACATTGCTTATAGATGTCCATAAGAAAAGTACACACCAGGTTCCTTATATAATCAACATACACATAAACATAGCCCGGGATAAACCCCCAAGGCTCCACAAGTAAGAACTTTACTCTGCTGGTGGTGATGGTCTGACTCTGCTATGAGGCTACTCCGAACTACTGGAGGGATGTGAAGCCTCCTGCTCTCCCTCACCTGGAAGAAAAAGGGGTGAGCCTCACAAGTCATTGGCTCAGTAGGGTAACTCCCCAAGCCGAGAAACACAATTAATATTAAGGCTGTAAAACATGTAATCATCAAAACATGATGCTACAATGCTAATAAATAAATAAATGGCAACACACGACAAGTGTACAAGCTAAAGGAAGGGTACGCCGAACACGAGTCTCGAGCACTGGTTCACGACACCAGCCACAGACCCAGACAAACCACACAAGTACACCTCTCAGTCTCGCAGTCATGGAAGAAAGGTCCAGCTGCCGCTCCACCTCAACAAACAAGAACCGTGGAGACAAACCACACCACACTTGCAAGCAACACTGCCGCAGGACCAAGCCTGACCCCTTTAGGGGCTCCGACCGAGAACCCTAAAGTGAGGCACTGGAACAGGACTAGCTGAGTACCAGTACGTCTACCGGTGTCCGTCCCTCAACCAAGAGCGCTTTACAAATGGCCGCACACCCACAAACACGAGCCGTTGTCCCCTGTCATCTTTCCCCTCAGCCGGACATACTACTCAAACACAGGAGTGAGGGTGTCCAAGAAGACGACACAAACCTCGACGGTACTCCCATACTAGGACAAGCCCTAAGCACCCGGTGCTAGGGTAACCGACTGGAGAGGTAACTATGGAAGGCGTAACCCCTAACTCGCTACGCACACAAATTCATGCTAAACACCTCAATAACAATCACAACATGGGTCCACACAACCCATACAGGGCCTACATTGCCTTGGTAACACTGCCCAAGCAATGTGGAACACAAACCTGTTAAATTGGCCACAGCTCACCAGAGCTCGGGTGGCAACTTTCATAATCGCATCTAAAACAGAATCCGCTATTACCTTTCAAGTCGCGTCGGACATACGGGACGCAACTCCACTCTGAATCACATCGGGTGTAAGCGACACGTTCACAAGGACACATCCACTGTATTGGATGCTTTTTAGAGTTCAGAAACACATGCTACAAACCCATCCGGAAATCACACCTCCCAGTCCCACAGTCATGCCAAGCTGGAAATAAACATACACATGAATTCCTACACGCTCACTAACATGCAAATGCTATTCCCACATGTAGAATCCCCATTAATGCCCACACAAACCATTCAACATGATAACAGGGTAGAAATTATGGTAGAGTTCCCCTACCAGTGCAAGAAGCACAATTCCGACACCACCACGGGATTCCTCATGCTCTAACGCTCGTCCTCGTGCTGGAATTATGCCAAACAGACTTCAAATGCACCAAGAACACCCAGAAATCCTTCACAGCCACAGCAGTATCTTCCCCAGCTAAGCAGTGCAACTACACTATTCGGCCAAGGGAAGATACACTGAACAACTCTTAACCAAATCGCGTCGCCCATACCGGACGTGATAAGAATCGCGTCCGACGTTGCCGGCATAATTTAAACCCCTAGGAACCTTCTGGATGAGCTAAAGGCTTAGAATTACGATCCCTGCCATTGTTCCTCCTATCGCCGCTCTGCTAGGGTTGTGCCGCCGCCGGCACGCCGGACCTCTCCAGTGGCGCTGGGCGTCGGCCCCATGGCCGTTGCCGAGGGGGGAACCCGGTCCCCACCTCCTATGCCTTCATCGGTTCCTGCTTCATCTTACTATCAAGGGGATCGACGCGATCTAGAAGGAGTCGCGGGGTCCTTAGCCGCCGCTCCTCCCCATGACCATGGCCGCGCTACGTTGGATGCATGCATGCATGCAATTAATGCCACTGGTCCCCCGGCACTGATCGCATGGGTTCGTGATGGTGCTCCTCCACCGAAGTCGTTTGCTCAGATTCTAATGGAATCTTTTAAACCTCTGACCCTTCCTCTGAAGGTTCATGGACCTTCTAGCACATATTCTGGAGAGCCTGCGATGTTCTTCACTCTTGATGAGGTACGGATATCTTGTATGCTATTCAACTTTGCCATCATAGCTCGTACTCCGCTCGGTCGGCCTTCTTTTCAGGATATTCGCATGCACTTCGCACAACATTTCAGTTTTGTGAAAGACTTTGTTATTAGTGCCATGGATGGTCGTCATCTCCTCATACGCTTCCAAGATCAGAGTGATTATCTTCAGATCCTGTTGAAAGATACTTTATTTGTGAAGGGCAGATTATTCAGGTTCTTTCAATGGTCGATGAACTTCTCTCCTGAGGATGACTCTCCTTTAGTCCCAGTTTGGTTGGAGATGCCAGGGCTGCCTGCTAATTTCTACAATGAATCCATGCTTCGATCTATTGGCGGTGTTGGACAGGTTCTCCAGGTCGACAGAGATACTATTAGTTTATCTCGTGCGCACGCTGCCAGAGTTTGTGTTCAACTGGACATATCTAAAAAACTCCCAGACCGTGTCTGGATTGGTGTTGGCGCTGGTGGTTTGTGGCAACAACTGATCTACCCGAATCCGCCATTGTTCTGTCAATCATGTAAGCATCTTGGTCATCTTCTTTCCACCTGCAAGAAAGCCAATACCAATGTTAGCCCTGTGCTTCCGGTCGGTCATGATGTTCATCAGAACGCCCCACCTCCTGCAAAAAAAATATGGTGCCAGGTTAATAACGATAATGGAACTGATGATCGTGGAAAGTCCAAGTTGATAGATGATGTTCCTGCAGTGATTATTTATGAATCTGTTTCTTTGAATGGGCTGAGTGATAAGGATGCTGGGCATTCTGGTGCTGCTGATCTTGTGACTGCTATGTCATCTGATACTTTGCCTGCTTCTATTGCTCCCACTCATGTGCCTCTGGGGCTGGTGAAGTTGTATTACCTGTGTTCGACACTATTGCTTCTGTGAATATTGTGCACTTTGATACTTTACCTGCGATTACAGTTCATTCTATGCCAGTTGAGGCTGGTGTTTTAGTGCGTGATGATGAGTTTATTGGGAACAGTGCTAAAGACCTGGCATCTACTACTTCTATAGTTCCTGTCACTGATCCGCCATATATAGAATCGAAATATGTGCGCATGTTTTCCTTGTTATATCCTTACCAGGTTCTGAACCCTTACCAATGGAAATTGATTTTACAACCATTCATTCAAATTTTGTTGGGCCGGAGAATGCTGAAGCTAAGAAGGGTGATGGAGTTAAAACTAGATCCTCTCTATGCAGGAGCGCCTCTGTGAATGCCCCTCAGTGATTTCCTTATGAAGAGTCTTATTTGGAATATCAGGGGGATTGGTAATGCTCAGTCTATTAACAGATTGAAGTTTCTTATCCGGAAATTCCAGCTTGTTTTTGTTGCAATTATTGAACCTAAGCTAAGTACTGACAAGATTGAGAGACACAGACTCAAACTTCATATGCATTCTTGCCTATTCAATTCCAATGATAGAGGCCATATTTGGTTATTCTGGAAACAGGATGTTACTATCCACTTGGTTTCAAGCTCCGATCAGTTTTTAACTGTGCGCATCAGCTCCCCCCCCTCATCCAGAATTTTTTGTTACTATTGTTCATGCTAGTTGTCTTCTGCTTGAGCGTAGAGATTTGTGGGATAATCTGGTGGACTTCTCTGCGTCCTGTGATAAGCCTTGGCTTATTGGTGGTGATTTCAATAGTATCCTCGACCCCTCAGAAAAAAGGGGTGGTCGTAGGGCATTTGAGCGATCAAGTATAGACTTCCAAGCTTGTGTGTCTATGGCCGGCTTAGAGGATGTGGGCTTTTCAGGGAATAGATTCACCTGGTATAATGGTCAACATGCTAATAGTATTTGGGCCAGACTGGATAGGTTCATGATTAATGGTGATTGGTTGGTCACTTGTCCTGCTCTCAAGGTACAACATTTGTCCCGTGCGTGTAGCGATCACAACCCTCTGCTCATATCCCCAATGTCCGCTGCTCCTGCTGGCCCATCTAGATTCTGTTTTCAGCAAATGTGGATTTCTCATGAGCAGTTTCTCCAAGATACTAAAACCGCTTGGGATGCTGCTCCGTGTTCCTCTCTCCCTTTTCTGAATATGGCGATGAAGCTGAAGCATATGAAACATTTCTATAGAGATTGGAACAAGAATGTTTTTAAGAATGTCCATGATAACGTCATGCTTGCTGAAGAGGCTCACTCTATTGCTCAAATCATTTTTGATGGTGACTCAACACTTGAGAATTGTGCTCAGCTATATGCTGGTAGGGATGATCTTGCCAGTGTCCATGCACAGGAGGAAATGTTCTGGCGGCAGAAATCTAGATTAAAGTGGCTGAAGGAGGGCGATGGGAACACAAAATTCTTCCATGCTTGTACTGCTTGTCGTAGAAGGCGATCTACCATCAATCTGATCCATAATGATACTGGTATGCTTGTGACCGATAAAGAGGAGATGGTTAATTTATTCATTTCTCATTTCTCGGCTGCTTTTGCTTCTACTCATCACCATGTTGATCAGCGCCTGTTGGAGGACATTCCAGGCTTGGTGGACGATGTGAGAAATGAATCCCTTTGTGTGGTTCCTAATGCTGAGGAAATCAAAGGTGTTGTCATGACAATGTCTCATGATAGTGCTCCTGGGCCGGATGGTTTCACTGGCTATTTCTTCAAATACTGCTGGGATTTTATTCAGAATGACATCGTGGCTGCAGTTCAAGGCTACTTTTGTGGTCATTCTTTGCCTAGAAGTTTCACCTCCTCCTTAATTGCTTTGATTCCCAAGGTCGACATCCCCAAAATTTGTGCTGATTTCAGGCCTATTAGTCTTTGCAATTTCTTCTACAAAATCATATCCCACATTATCAATGACAGACTAGCACATGTTTTACCTACCCTGGTCTCTGAGTAGCAGGGTGCTTTTGTTAAAGGTCGGAACATCTATGAGAACGTGGCTCTGGCCGGGGAGATGGTTCAGCATTTGAATAAACGGTGCAGAGGTGGAAACGTCATTTTTAAGTTGGATATGGCCAAGGCATATGATCGGCTGGAGTGGGATTTCTTGTATGCTGTGCTTCGCAAGTTTGGTTTCTCTATCAGCTTTATATCTCTAATTGAACCCCTCCTTTCTAATTGTTGGTTTTCTGTGTTATTGAATGGTGAAATCCATGGCTATTTCAAGTCTACGATAGGTCTCCGCCAGAGAGATCCTCTTGCACTAGCACTGTTTATTCATGCTGAGGAAGCGTTAAGTAGGGGGCTCAGCTCCTTATTCTATCGCAGCAATGGTGGAGCGTTCCAAACTCTTCAAAGATGTCCTCTTGTATCACACTTACTATTTGCTGATGACACGCTTATTTTTTCCAATGGTTCTGTTAGACATATCAGGCGTCTTATGAATTTTCTAAGGGCATATGAGGGTTCCTCGCGTCAGCTCATTAATGTGGCTAAAAGCTCTTTCATTGTGGCGGATAAAGCTTCTATTTCTCTCAGTAGATCTATAGCTGATATCACGGGCTTTGTTCAGGCCAAGCAGCCTATCAAATATTTGGGTGTATCGCTTTTTGTTGGAAGGAGGAGGCCTTACTATTTCTCACATATCCTTGCCAAAACCGCTGCTAAACTGCAAACCTGGAAATCGGGTTTTCTTTCTTCTGGCGAGAGGCTTATTCTTATAAGACATGTTTTGTCTGCTCTGCCTATTTGCACGATGTCATCTCAGGCTATTCCAACTACTGTCATGAAGTCTTTCCACAGAATGCTGGCCAATTTCTTCTGGGGCTCTTATGATGGTTCGCCTAAAAAACACTGGAAACCTGGGGATATTATTTCCCAACCAAAAGAGTGTGGAGGTCTGGGGGTTCTCAATCTCTCCCAAATGCAACTTGCTTTGAAGACAAAAATGCTTTGGAGGGCGATTTCTGGAAATTCTCTTTAGGGTACCTTCTTTCAGGCAAAGCACTTATATCACTCTCACTACTCCACTACTTCTTTTCATTTGTTGACTGCCGCGGATAGAAGATTGTGGCAACACGCCTCTCGGTTGATTGCACCAAATCATCGGGTTATGGTGAAAGGTCTGGATTCTCAGGCCAACTTTTGGTTGGATATTTGGACTGGATCCGCTCCTCTTAGGTGCTTCTTACCTGATCAAGTTTGGTTTAATCTCCCTGACAAATGGTGGTCTATTAACCAGGTGATAGCTGATCCCACTTGCCATTATATTCATATTGCTCAGCAGTTCTGCCCTCCCTCCCTCCTCGGTCACAATTTTGCTTCTAATGGTGGTCTTGATAAGTGGATTTGATGTCCCACTACCAATGGTGATTTTTCCACAAGTTCTGTCCGCAAACTTCTTCAAGGTGCCCCAAGGTATGGCTGGTCTAAAATTTGGAGTCCCCATGTTCCGATTAAGTGGTCGGTTTTTTGCCTGGAGAATGGTACGTGGTTGTGTACCTACTGATGACGTTATATCCAGCTGTGGTATTCTGTTATGCTCAATGTGCTCCTGCTGTCGTGGCCCTCACAGTGAAACTGGTGTTCATCTTTTCTTCCAAGGGGAAGTGGCGACTGAAGTTTGGTCAAGCTTGTTTTATTTTTTGAATTTCTGCAACAAACCTATTACTAATGCTTCTCATGGTGTCATTCACTATATTTTTGGTCTGCACTGTTCTACATCTTGGGGATGTTTGGCTAGACATATGTTTCTGGCAGCCATATGGGAGATTTGGTGTAGCCGCAACAGAGCCAGATTTGACTCTCAGCCCATGGCGGCTCGTCAGATTTTGTATAGAGTTATGGTGGCTGTTTCTGATTCCCTCAAAATTTTTCCTTTCCGTATTGCGGATCTATCCACTTCTCACAAGCGTCTCCTCCAACAATGGGGTATCACCCTTCAGGTGCCTGCGCCTCTATCCCCTCAGATTGTTAGATGGTTCCTGCCCCCACCTGGGAGATTGAAACTCAATGTTGATGGTGCTTATAAAAGTACTTCTAGTATTGCTGCCGGTGGAGGAATTCTTAGGAATGATCTAGGTGACATTATGTTTGCTTTTTCTACAAGATATCCTGGTGTTCATTCAAGTCTTGAAGCTGAGGCTCTTGCTCTTCGGAATGGAATATTATTGTGCTATGAAAGGGGTTTCTCGGAGTTTCTTATTGAGAGTGATTCTTTGGTGCTGGTGCAAATCATGAAGGGTCAATATTCCTGTCCTTGGCGTCTCTCCATTGCCATTCAAGATGTTCTCCAACGTTGTCAGGATTTATATGTTTCTTTTAGTCATATTTACCAGGAGGCTAATCAGGTGGCTGATAGTCTTGCTGGTCATGGTTGTACTATTTCTAATTCTTGTATTGTCTGGTCTTCTTGGGCTGACCTTCCTTCTTCTGTAAAGGGACCTTATCGCCTTGATAAGATGGGGTTCCCTTCCATCAGGCCCTGACTATCCTTTGTATTGTTTTCGATATTATATAAAATTTCTGATAGGTGTGTGGTGGTGGAGTGACTTACTCATCCCTTCTCTGAAGGGGTGGGCACTCTTCTACTCCCCTATTAGATAATTAAAAAAATAATAATTAAAACCCCCCATCACCCTGCATGTGCCACGAGGCGCGCATGCAGCGACAGCCACGTAACGGCGGATCAAAATCGCATCCCATATACCGACTACGACTATGATACTTAATCGTGCCCCGCCTACTGACCGCGATTAGAACCAGTATCGCGTCTGGAAAATCGGACGCGATAAGCCCCTGAGAATCGCATCCTTTGTTTGTGACGCCATCTCAAAGAGCCCAACAAAGTCTGAATTTGGCTGGGTTGCCCAGCACCCCTACCTACAACCAAACCAAAATACACTGCAAAAACACACATAGACCTCCATGGTCTAACAATGGCCACACACTAGCCTCTAAAACCCGATAAACCACAATCCGAATGTACCGATTATTACAGTAACCTATAGCGACAATGGAAAAGGGCCAGTCATTGGATGTGGATCCATTGGAAGTCAAGACAGAACCCTCATAGAAGATGTTCTATGCGTCAAGGGACTCAAGCACAATCTCATCAGCATCAGCCAGCTGTGCGACAAGGGTCATCAAATCAAGTTTCAGGAATCAAGTGTCTGATTATCAAGGATGGTGCAGTTGTATTTGAAGCCAGTAGAGAACAGAATATTTATGTACTACATCTAGAAGAATTAAAAGATCAAGATATCTGCCTAGCAGCGAACAAAGAACAGAATGCAGAACTGTGGCACATGATTCAGATCCATGTGGATCATCTTTTGGATCCTTACGGATCCTTTGTTTGGTAGTTGTGGTGGCCAGTGTGTGGCCAATGTGACATGTTTCAAGGGTGTGGGCAGGTTTGGGGTGTTTGTGGGTTGACAGGTTGGACCCAAGACACTAGCCCGTTCACTGTTTGTGAACGCGACAAGGAGGGACGTCGCGTTCTGAATGCAACAGTCCTGCATGTCACGTTCTTGTTGCTGCTCAGAGGTGGTTGTCGTCTGCATGTGCGTCATGTGTCGCGCGCTGGGGGACCTGTGGACGTCAGCCTTAAGAAGGCGACGCCCAGTTCCGTCGCGAACAAGTTGTGACGGAGGCGTCCATCGCGTTCTTAACCGCAGGTAGCTCTTAAACCTTGGCTAGCCAGACAGAGCTGAGCACGCTCTGTTCGACCAGGGGGAGAGGCTGTTGCGGGCTTTCTGGGGCGATTCGGCGTGGGAGTGTGGTTTTTGGCATGTTCTCGCCGCGAGGACCTTGCGTGGAGCGTGGGAAACGTCGAGGGTTTTTCGTTATTCACGTTCTTCTTGAAGGTAGGGGAATTCTTCCCGTTTTACACCGTGTGATTGCGTGGGAGACATGTATGTTTGGTTTTTGGTGTTTAGAACAGTAGATACCATGCTAGGGTATCCATTAAAGCATGAAAAATGAGAATTAAATAGGGTTTGCATGGTTTGGGGTGGTAATCCGGAGAGGGTTCCCCAGATTAGGGTTTTCTCCTGTGAAGGCGACAGAGCCCCCTGTCGCGTTCTGAACGCGACAGGCCGACCCGTCGCGTTCATGTTGTGAAGGCGATACATCGGGGCATCGCGTACTGATGGAGATGATACCCTATATCGCAACCTCAGCCGAGAGGTCTTGTTGTGCATGGTTTCTAAGGTAAAATTATCCAATAATTGTTATTTATTAAGTATGACAAGTAAGAGCGGTGCAATGGCACCTGTTGCGCTCTAGGAGCATGTTGTTTTCAAGGGTAGCAAGGGGTACATGTGACTGGCGTGTTGTTCACACAGTCAGTGTACGGTGTTCACATAGTTGATGTGAGGTTTCACGTGGTTTGTGCAGTGTGCACATGGTTTGTGTGCGCGTGGCGAGTAATACGACGCCTACCGTGGTTACCTCTTTAGTTGGGTGCCCCTGGTTCTGTGTGAGCCAGACTTGTGCTCGGGGCTTGTCCCAGTACTTGTGTTTGTACCATCAAGGTCTGTGTCATCTGTCTTGGACACCCTCACTCCTTAGCTTGAGTTGTACGTCCGGCTGAGGGAAAGGCGATAGTGGGACAGAGACTTATGTGAGTTTGTTGCTTTGTCGCTTGTAGTGCGCTCGTAGTTGGGGGTACGGACGCCAGTAGACGTCACTGGTCCCAAACTAGTCCTGTTACCAGTGCCTCACTATAGGGAGCTCAAGCTAAAGTCCCTAAAGGTGCCAGGCATGGGCCCGCGGTAGTGTGGTCCGTGGTGTTGGTTGGTCTCCACAGTTGTTTGACTTGTTCCTGTGGAGCAGTAGCTGGACCTTTCATCCGTGGCTGCGAGGCTGAGAGGTAGATCTGTGTGGTTTGTCCTAGTCAGTAGCTGGTGTCACGAACCCGTCTACATGGCTTGAGTGTGGTGGTCTCTACTTTACCCCCGTACACCGTGTTGTTGTTTTGTCATTTATTTATTTTAATTGGTTTGTGATAACGGTAAGTGGTAAGTGGTATTTACAGCTTTGATATCCTGCTTAGTTTACTCTATAAATTGTTGGCGTTGCTTTACTCAGTTTTGGGGGAGTTACCCTACTGAGCCAGTGACTTGCGAGGCTCACCCCTACTCCCTACAGGTGAAGGAGAGCAGGAGGTTGCCCTTCTGTCTTCCAGTTCAGAGCCGCATCGCAGTGGTGTTGGGCCGATGCCTCCAGCAGTGTAGCTTTACTTTTGTTGTACCTCGGGGTATGCCCCAGGCTTGTGTAGTTTCCTATGACTTTTGTTGAAATTTGGCTATGTAAATCTAATATGAATAAGTGTGAGATTGTGAATCTTTTATATATCATTGTGTTCTTTTGTATTTCCATGGACATGTGCATGATATCCCTTGCAAGGCTACGACTTGTTCGCGGGAGACAGAGTTGGGTCAAGATCATTAGTGGGTTAATGGGTTTGAATGGCGTGGTCCGTTACAGTTGGTATCAGAGCAAGGTCCGTGTAAATATAAAGGAACTGGGAAATTACATAGCCTTATTTCTACACTAGTCTACTGCTAGTAGCTGGCTTTGGTTTTGTAATGATTTGGTTTCGTGTATGTGAGTTGGAATGTGTTTGTGTAGGAATTTGAGATGGCTGATAGGAGGGATTGAGGTGGTGGAGGAGATGACTCTGAGGAGTCTACTCAGCGCATGATAGAAAGGATATGGGAAAGTCTCACGGAGATCCGGATGAGAATGGATCAGCAGGCACTGGTACCACCAGCAGTAGTACCACCAGTTGCAAGAGAGGCTGTACCAGTGGCACCAGTTCCACCATCACCCGGCGTGGAGGTACCTTTTGTAGTACCAGCACCATCGCCACCACCTGTGAGGGCAGCAGAAGAACCAATGATGTAGGTTGAAATATTTTTGAGATTGCAGCCGCCAACATATACAGGAGGACCGAATCCAAACACAGTGGAGCACTGGATTCATGAAGTTGAAAGAGTATTTGTGACAATGAGATGTCCACCAGTAGATAGAGTTGTGTTAGCTGCATATCAGTTGAGGGGTTTTGCTCAAGAATGGTGGAGGTTAAAGATGCAGACTACTTTTACGGGCAGGACAGAGGAGACCATTACTTGGTCGAAATTTCTTAAGGTATTTAATGACACATTCTTTCTAATACAAGTACATCAGGTAAAAAGGGAGCAATATCAGACACTTCAACAAGGGAATTCTTCTGTTTTGGAATACCAAATGAGGTTTATGGCACTCAATCGATATGCACCCTATGTTGTATCAGATAATGCTATGATGGTCAAGTATTTTATTCGAGGCTTGAGGGCAGAGTTGCAGAATGCGGTGATACCACTGATGTGCAAGACTGTAGAAGAGGTAGCTCAGAGAGCAACTACATTAGAAAGGTCCGTTCGGACTCGACAGGTAGGAGAGTCAGGTTCAGGTAGTTTTTGGCTACCACAACAATCCACGGGGATTAGCAAAGGAAAGACGCCAGCGGGAACATCTTCCTCAGGTTTCAACAAATGGGGACAAAAGTTGAAGAAGGTATTCCAAGGTCGAGGAGGAAGAGGAGGTCACCAGCAAATGTTTCAGCAGGGGCGTGGCTATAGGCCAGAGATGGAGAGTCACAGCAGAGCACCGCTAGGCAGCCTACTGTTCCACCAAGATATAGGTGTTATAATTGTGATCAGCCGGGGCATTTGATCCACAATTTTCCCTATCCTCAAGAGTATGGATATGGAAGAGGAGTTCAGCAGCAACAGCAGTCACCAGCAGGTCGTGGTAGGGGAGCACCGCACCAGCGAGGGAGAGGCCGGGTTATGGCTATCACCCGAGCCCAGGCAGAGGCATCAAATCTAATAGAAGGTATATTACCTATCTATGATTTTTCAGCAAGAGTTTTATTTGATTCGGGTGCTTCACATTCTTTTATTTCTGAGGAGTTTTTGGATTGTATGGTGCATCCACTAGAAGAGAAATTATGTGAGTTGGTAGTAGAGGTTCCCTCGGGTGAGTTTATGCTCACCTCTTGTTATGTAGATGAGGCTCCTATTGTGATTCAAGGGAATCAAATGCCAAGTAGATTATATGCTTTAAAATTGAGAGATTATGATATTATCCTGGGTATGGATTGGCTTGAGGCCTATGGAGCTATAGTAGATTGCAGAAAGAAGAGAATAAGGTTTTGTCATCCTTGTGGAGTAGTGTTTGAATTTCAAGGTATGCCTTTCTATACCTCCAAAATTATAATTTCAGCAAATAGAGCTAGAAAATTGTTAAATGCGGGATGTGTAGCTTATTTGGCTTTTGTGAGCTTGGTTGAAACTGGTAAGTCAGTAGAGACAGTTCCAGTAGTCAGGGAATTTGCAGATGTATTTCCGGATGACTTGCCAGGTTTAGCTCCACAAAGAGAGGTGGATTTTACGATTGAATTGCAACTAGGAACTTTGTCAATTTCTAAGGCCCCATATAGAATGGCTCCAGCAGAATTGAAAGAATTAAAGAAACAGTTGCAGGAATTGTTGGAAAAAGGATTCATCAGGCCAAGTCATTCTCCGTGGGGAGCTCTAGTGTTATTTGTAAGAAAGAAGGATGACAGCTTTAGAATGTGTATTCACTACAGAAAATTGAATGATGTCATTATAAAGAATAAATCCATTGTCGAGAATTGATGATCTATTTGATCTATTTCAATCAGCTAAAGTGTTCTACAAATTTGATTTGAGGTCAGGGTATCATCAGTTAAGAATAAGAGAGGAAGATATTGATAAGACAACATTTAGAACCAGGTATGGGCATTATAAGTTTGTGGTTATGCCATTTGGGCTAACCAATGCGCCAGTAGCGTTTATGAATCTAATGAATAGAATTTTTCATCCATATTTGGATCAGTTTATCATGGTCTTTATTTATGATATACTAATTTACTCAGCATCTAAAAAAGAGCATGCAACACATTTGAGATTTACCTTGCAAATTTTGCGGGATAATCAATTGTATGCTAAATTCAGTAAGTGTGAGTTTTGGTTGAAAGAAATTCAATTTCTGGGTCATGTTATTTCAGCAGAGGGAGTTGTAGTCGATCCAGCTAAAGTCGAGGCAGTTATGAAATGGGAAGCGCCAAAGACAATCACATAAATTAGAAGTTTCCTGGGCTTGGCAGGTTATTACAGGCGTTTCATTTAGGACCTCTAGAATTGCAGCACCCATGACTAGATTAACCAGAAAAGATGTGACATTTATGTGGTCAAATGAATGCCAGAAAAGTTTTATGGAATTGAAAAAGAGGCTTACAGCAGCTCCCATATTGACATTACCAGTAGGCAGTGGTGGTTTTATGGTCTATACTGATGCATCGAGAAGAGGGCTTGGAGCAGTATTAATGCAACATGGTAAGGTGATAGCTTATGCATCCATGCTGAAGCCAGCAGAAGAGAACTACCCAATGCATGATTTGGAGTTAGCAGCAGTTGTTTTTGCTTTAAAAATGTGGAGGCATTATCTTTATGGTGAAAGATTTGAAATATTTACAGATCATAAAAGTTTGAAGTATATCTTTTCTCAAAAGGATTTGAATCTCCGCCAGCGTAGATGGGTAGAGTATTTGAAAGATTATGATTTCAGTTTGGCTTACCATCCGGGTAAGGCCAATGTGGTAGTTGATGCATTGAGCAGAAAAGCATACATGAGTTATATGATGATAAAATAATGGAAGTTATACGAGGAAATAGTAGAGAATTCAATGTATGTTGCGAGAAGTCAGCGGCGAGCAGTACTAGCCAGTAGTGCTGTAGAGCCATCTTTGTATTGGAAGATTGTTGAAGCCCAGAGAACTGATGGAAATTTAGCAGAAATTGTGAAAATAGAAGATGTTACCATTGATGATAATTGTGTAGTCAGGCTCAGAGGCAGGTTATATGTACCCGCAGAAAGAGAAGTCAAACGAAGAGTTCTTAAAGAGGCACATAAATCCAGGTATACAATTCATCCAGGTAGCACTAAAATATATCAAGATCTGAAAAGGCACTTTTGGTGGCCACACGTGAGAAGAGAAATAATGGAATTTATTACAAGATGTACAGTTTGTCAACAAATAAAGGTAGAGCATCAGAAGCCTGGAGGTTTATTACATCCGTTACCCATTCCACAGTGGAAATGGGACGACATTGCTATGGATTTTGTGGCAGGGTTACCAAGAACAGCTACAGGACATAATGGAATCTGGGTATTTATTGACAGATTAACTAAAGTATGCAGATTAGTGGCAATAAGTATGTTCTAGATAGTAGACAAATTTGCAAAAATTTATGTTGACAGGATTGTTCCATTGCATGGCATCCCGAAGACAATTGTTTCTGATAGGGATCCAAGATTTACTTCTAGTTTCTGGAGAAGTTTACAAAGAGTAATTGGTACGGAATTGAGATACAGTTCAGCCTATCACCCACAAACAGATGGTCAGACAGAAAGAACAATACAGACAATTGAAGACATGTTACGAGCTTGTTGTTTAGTGTGGGGAGGCAGTTGGGAACACCATTTGGGCATGGTCGAATTTCCTTATAATAACAGTTATCATACCAGTATTGGAATGGCACCGTATGAAGCATTATATGGTAGGCTGTGCAGAACTCCATTAAACTGGCATGAAGTAGGAGAGAGGCATGTAATGGGTCCTGAATTAATTCAGCAAACAACAGAAATGGTCAGATTTATCAAAGAAAAATTACAGACAGCCCAAAGCCGACAGAAAAGCTATGCAGATAATCATCGCAGACCACTTCAGTTTGAAGTTGGAAACTTTGTTTTTCTGAGGGTTTCTCCTACTAAAGGTATTTTAAGATTCAGTAAGAAAGGAAAGTTGAGCCCAAGATATGTAGGGCCCTTCAAGGTATTAGAAAGAATCGGGGAGACTGCCTATAGAATTGATTTGCCAGCTAATTTTACTAATGTCCATGATGTGTTCCATGTGTCTATGTTGAGAAAGTGTATTGAAGATCCAGTACAGATAGTCAGTTATCAGCGGGATGATTTGAAACCAGATATGTCTATGCTAGAGTATCCAGTGCAAATCACAGGTCGCAGAACACAGAAGCTGAGGAATAAAGAAATTGAACTGGTAAAAGTCAGATGGGAAAATAGGCAGGGAGGAGAGGATACTTGGGAATTAGCTGAGGAAATGGTTAAGGTGTATCCTTATTTGTTTGAGTAAGTTTTTAAATCTTTTTAGATGATAGTGCTTATTGTGGTGTTTAAGCTTTAAATTAATGAATTGTGTTTTGAATTTCGAGGTCGAAATTTCTTCTTAGATGATAGTAATGTAACATCGCGTATTTTTCGGATCCATATGGATCATCTTTCGGATCCTTACGGATCCTTTGTTTGGTAGTTGTGGTGGTCAGTGTGTGGCCAATGTGACGTGTTTCAGGTGTGTAAGCAGATTTGGGGTGTTTGTGGGCTAGCAGGCTGGGCCCAAGACACCAGCCTATTCACTGTTTGTGAATGCGACAAGGAGGGACGTCACGTTCTGAACGTGATGGTCTTGCATGTCGCGTTCTTGTTGCCACTCAAAGGCGGTTGTCGTCTGCATGTGCGCTGCATGTCACGCGCTAGGCGACCTGCGGACGTCAGCCTTAAGAAGGCGACGCCCAGTTCCGTCGTAAATAGCTCGGGACGGAGGGTCCGTCGCGTTCTTAACCACAGGCACCTCTTAAACCCTGGCTGGCCAGACAGAGCTGAGCACGCTCTATTTGACCAGGGGGAGAGGCTGTTGCGGGCTCTCTGGGGCGATTCGGTGTGGGAGTGTGGTTTTTGGCGTGTTCTCGCCGCGAGGACCTTACGTGGAGTGGGGGAAACGTCGAGGGTTTGTCGTTCATCGCGTTCTTCATGAAGGTAGGGGAATTCTTCCGGTTTTACACCGTGTGATTGCGTGGGAGACATGTATATTTGGTTTTTGGTGTTTAGAACAGTAGATACCATGCTAGGGTATTCATTAAAGCATGAAAAATGAGAATTAAACATGGTTTGCATGGTTTGGGGTGGTAATCTGGAGGGGGTTCTCCGGATTAGGGTTTTCACCTGTGAAGGCGACAGAGCCCCCTATCGCGTTCTGAACGTGACAGAGCCCCCTGTCGCGTTCTGAACGTGACAGGATGACCCATCGCGTTCATGTTGTGAAGGCGATATATCGAGGTGTCGCGTACTGAAGGCGACGATACCCTATGTCGCGACCTCAGCCGAGAGGTCTTGTTGTGCATGGTTTCTAAGGTAAAATTATCCGATAATTGTTATTTATTGAGTATGATAAGTAAGAGCGGTACAATGGCACCTGTTGCACTCTGGGAGCATGTTGTTTTCAAGGTTAGCAAGGGGTACACGTGCCTGGCGTGTTGTTCACGCGGTCAGTGTATGGTGTTCATGTGGTTGACGTGAGGTTTCACATGGTTTGTGCGGTGCACACGTGATTTGTGTGTGCGTGGTGAGTAGCACGACGCCTACCGTGGTTACCTCTTCAGTTAGGTGCCCCAGGTTTTGTGTCAACTAGGCTTGTGCTCGGGGCTTGTCTCGGTACTTGTGTGTACCATCAAGGTCTGTGTCGTCTGTCCTGGACACCCTCACTCCTTAGCTTAAGTTGTACGTTCGGCTGAGGGAAAGACGATAGTGGGACAGTGACTTGTGTGAGTTTGTTGCTTTGTCACTTGTAGCGCGCTTATAGTTGGGGGTACGGACACTAGTAGACGTCACTGGTCCCCAACTAGTCTTGTTACCAGTGCCTGACTCTAGCGAGCTCAGGCCAGAGTCCCTAAAGGTGCCAGACATGGGCCCGCGGCAGTGTGGTCTGCGGTTGTGGTGTTGGTTGGTCTCCATAGTTGTTTGACTTGTTCCCGTGGAGTGGTAGTTAGACCTTTCGTCTGTGACTGTGAGGCTGAGAGGTAGACCTGTGTGGTTTATCTGAGTCATTTTCTGGTGTCGCGAACCAGTCTACGTGGCTTGAGTGTGGCGGTCTCTACTTTACCCCCGTATACCATGTTGTTTTTTGGCCGTTTATTTATTTTAATTGGTTTGTAATAACGACAAGTGGTAAGTGGTATTTACAGCTTTGATATCCTGCCTAGTTTACTCTATAAATTGTTGGCGTAGCTTCCTGTTTTCGTACTTGAGTTAGTTTACTCGGTTTTCAGGGAGTTACCCTACTAAGCCAGTGACTTGCGAGGCTCACCCCTACTCCCTACAGGTGAAGGAGAGCAGGAAGTTTCTCTTCCATCTTCCAGTTCAGAGCCGTATCGCAGCGGTGTTGGGCCGACGCCTCCAGCAGTGTAGCTTTGCTTTTGTTGTACCTCGAGGTATGCCCCAGGCTTGTGTAGTTTCCTATGACTTTTGTTGAAATTTGGCTATGTAAATCTAATATGAATAAGTGTGAGATTGTGAACCCTTTATATATCAATGTGTTCTTTTGTATTTCCACAGACATGTGAATGATATCCCTTACGAGGCTACGGCTTGTTCGCAGGAGACGGAGTCGGGTCAAGCTCGTTAGTGGGTTAACAGGTTTGAACGACGTGGTCCGTTATAGATTAGGTCACTACAGCTTGGATGGAATAAGAAAGCTCATCAAACATGATCTAGTGGAAGGTCTTCCAAAGATAAACTCAAGATTTGAAGGCATCTGTGAACCATGCGCAAAAGGGAAGCATGCAAAATCTTCTTTCAAATTAAAGACTATAGTAACTACTTCCAAACCACTAGAACTGCTACACATGGATTTGTTTGGACCTATGAGAACTACAAGCCTAGGAGGAAAGAACTTTAGATTTGTCATAGTTGATGACTATTCAAGATTTACATGTGTATCATTCTTGGAACACAAAGATGACACATTTGAAAGTTTTGTGAAGTTCAGCAAAGTAGTTCAAAAGAACATGAAGTTCAGTATCATAAGTATTCGTTCAGATCATGGAGGTTAATTCCAAAATAATAAATTTGCAGAATTTTGTGATGACCAAGGTATAGAACACAACTTCTCAACACCAAAGACACCTCAGTAAAATGGAGTAGCTAAGAGGAAGAATAGGACATTGTTGGATATGGCTAGGACCATGCTATCTGAATACAACCTCCCAAGATATTTCTAGGTAGAAGCTATTAACACAGTATGTTATATCATAATTAGAGTTATGATCAGGCCAATCCTGAAGAAGATAACATATGAGCTTTACAAGCAAAGAAATCCCAAGATCAGCCACTTCAGAACTTTTGGATGTCCATGCTTCATTCACAACAATGGTAAGTAAGACTTGGGTAAGTTGGATTCCAAATCTGATGAAGGAATCTTCATAGGGTACACTTCTAAACCTAAAGGCTATAGAGTTTTTAATAAAAGCACTTTATTAATTAAACAAACTGTTCATGTTATCTTTGATGAGTCTAACTCTTCCTTGAGAAAGGAAGTAGATAGTGATGATGAAAATGCAGAAAAACTATCCGAGAAATTGAAGGACACATCTATCAAGGATAATGAAGATCCACCCTTGGAGGAACTACAACAAAAAGAAATTACACATGATGATCTTCCAAAGGAATGGAGATACAGAAAGGATCACCCAAAGGACAACATTATTGAAGATCCATCGGTTGGGGTAAGAACTAGAGGTAATGTTATTCCTTGTGACTATTTAGCATTTGTATCTCAAATTAAACCTAAGATAGTCAATGAAGCACTGTCTGATGAATCTTGGATATTAGCCATGCAAGATGAACTTAATCAGTTCAAGAGAAATCAAGTTTGGTCCCTTGTTCCGAGACCATCAGATCATCCAGTGATTGGCACCAAATGGGTGTTCAGGAACAAAATAGATGAAGCTGGTGTTATCACTAGAAACAAGGCTAGACTGCTTGCTCAAGGCTATTCCCAAGAGGAAGGCATAGATTTCGATGAAACCTATGCACCAGTGGCTAGACTAGATGCTATTCGGATTCTACTTGCATATGCATGTGCACTAGATTTGAAACTATATCAAATGGATGTAAAATCCGTATTTTTAAATGGTTATATAAAGGAGGAAGTTTATGTTGAACAACCACCTGCTTTTGATGATTTAGAGTATCCAAATCATGTTTACAAACTACATAAAGCTCTATATGGTTTAAAACAAGCACCTAGAGTATGGTATGAAAGACTTAGTACATTCTTATTGAATCATAGTTTTACTAGAGGACAAGTAGATAGCACACTATTTATCAAGTCAAAAGTCAAAAATATATTACTTATGCAAATTTATGTAGATGATATTATATTTGGATCTACTGATGAATCCTGGTACAAGTATTTTGAAAAGTTTATGCAAGGAGAATTTGAGATGAGCATTATGGGAGAGCTCAACTACTTTCTTGGATTACAAATCAAGCAAGGAAAAGAAGGTACACATATTTGTCAAACAAAATACATCAAAGAATTACTGAAGAAATTAGGATTCGACAATGCTAAACCACTGTCCACTCCAATGAGCACATCCACCAGGTTAGACAGTGATAAAGAAGGTAAGAAAGTTGATCAAAAACTTTATAGAGGTATGATATGATCATTGCTTTACTTAACTACTAGTAGGCCAGATATCTTATTTAGTGTATGTATGTGTGCTAGATATCAATCTGATCCTAAGGAATCCCATTTAATATCTGTTAAAAGAATTTTTAGATATTTAGCTAAAACGCATGACCTAGGTTTATGGTATCCAAAATCATGGGAAATTAACTTAGTAGGATATTCTGATGCTAACTATGCTGGATGCAAGGTAGATAGAAAAAGCAACAGTGGTGGTTCTCAATTTCTTGCAGGATGCTTGATTTCATGGTCTTCAAAGAAGTAAAATTTAGTAGCACTATCAACAGCTGAAGCTGAATACGTAGCTGCTGGGAGCTGTTGCACTCAACTCCTATGGATAAAACAACAGCTTGAAGACTATGGACTGCACATCAAGACCATCCCATTGCTGTGTGACAACACAAGTGCAATCAATCTCACGAAAAATCTAGTTCAACACTCCAGAACAAAACACATAGAGGCCAGATATCATTTTATTAGAGATCATGTAGCTAATGGTAACATTAATATCTCCTTTGTATATACTTCAAATCAGTTAGCAGATATCTTTACAAAAGCCTTACCTGAAGAGAGATCATGTAGCGCTCACCCAAAGAAAGCACTCTTTGGTATCCAAACTACAAAGAGATGATGGTTCTTTAGTGGAGGGGGATGATAAAGTGGTTGCCATGTTTGTTGAGCACTTCTCACATGCATTCAAGCCTGCCCCCCATCAGGTGAAATCTGAAATCTTGGAGAACATACCTACTCTGCTGACAAGAAAAGATAACACCATGCTTTCTGATGTGCCAACCCCAGAAGAAATTCAACATGTGGTCCATAGTATGGACCCCGACAGCGCTCCGGGACCCGACGGATTTTCTGGGCACTTTTTCCAAGCTTGTTGGGAGTTCATTCAAACTGATATTATTGCAGATGTACAAGCTCATTTCTGCGGCCACAAGCTACCCACTGCACTCACTTCTTCCTTGATTACTCTAATTCCAAAAGTTGAAAACCCGAAGACTTGTTTAGAATTCAGACCATCAGTCTTTCTAACTTTTTATACAAAATAATTTCTAGAGTCTTATCTGACAGACTTGGAACCTTACTGTCATCCTTAATATCTGAGGAACAAGGCACCTTCACTAAGGGGAGAAGCATTTCTGAAAATATCCTTCTTACCAAAGATCTGCTCCAACACATTGGAAGGCAGTGCAGAGGGGGGAATCTGATTATCAAGTTGGACATGGCCAAGGCGTATGACAGAATGGAACAGGACTTTCTATATGCAGTCCTAAGGAGGTTCAGGTTTTCTATGCAGGCCATTTCCATCATCGAACCACTTCTATCCAACTGCTGGTTTTCAATCCTGCTCAATGTCAAGATGCATGGTTTCTTCAAATCATCTAGAGGGTTAAGGCAAGGGGACCCGGTGGCTCCTGCCCTCTTTATCCTTGCTGAAGAAGCTCTTAGTAGGGGACTTACCAACCTGTTCAATCATAGCAGTGGTGGTTGGTATCAAACCAACGCCCGGTGCTTGGCAGTCTCCCACCTTTTATTTGCGGATGATACCCTCATATTCTCTAATGCTTCAGTGAGACATTTGTGTGGACTCATGGCCTTTCTTAAGAATTATGAGGAGGCATCCAGTTAGCTAATCAACAAGCAAAAAAGCTCCTTTTATGTTTCCCTCAATGCCACGGACAGCCTTCTTCAAAAAATCAGCAAGACGACGTGGTTTTCTCGTGCTAAATTGCCAATCAAATACCTGGGGGTTTCCATCTATACTGGCCACTAGAAGCTTGCCCATTTTGCCAACATTATTTCCAGGACGGTTAAGAAATTGCAAGGGTGGAAAACTGAACTTCTATCTATTGGGGGCAGACTAATTCTCATACAACATGTCCTGTCCACCCTACCCATCTACACCATGAACGCCTTGCCAATCCCGGCAACCTTCGTGAAGGCTTTTCATAGACTCCTTGCAAACTTCTTCTGGGGTTCTTATGAGGGATCCCCTAAGAGGCACTGGAAGAACTGGAATGTTATCGCTCAACCGAAAGAAAGCGGGGGACTGGGTGTTATAAATCTGCATCACATGCAAATTGCCTTCAAAACAAAGATGCAGTGGAGGGCCTTATCAACCAACTCCCTTTGGGCCAAATTCTTCAGAGGTAAACACCTTTTCAACCGCCATTATTCTAAAGCCCATTTTCCCTTCATGTTGGCAGCGGACAGGAAGCTTTGGCAACAAGCAGCCCAGATTATCCACGCGAACCACATGATCATCTCAATGGACAGCAGATCTGAAGCTTATTTTTGGTTTGATGTATGGACTGGGAAGAAGCCTCTGAAACATTTTATCCCTAAAGATATATGGACTAACATGCCTAATAAAAATAGCACCATCCAGCAAGCCTTCAGTGATCCGATGAGTATTCAGCTACAGACCGCTCTCAGGCATTGTCCCAGGCATCTTCTGTCTCATTTCTTGACAACTAATGAAGCCAAGGATACTTGGATTTGGTGTTCCACTACGGATAGTAAATTCTCTACAAAATCAGTCTGTTTACTCCTCAAATCTGAAACTTCTCAACACTGGACTATCCTGTGGTCTCCCTATATTCCCCTCAAGTGGTCCATTTTATTATGGCGGTTGGTATTGAATATAGTGCCGGTGGATGAAACAATTAAAAGCAAAGGTGTGCCCATCTGTTCTAAGTGTTCTTGTTGTCTAGAACCTCAAGAAGAAAGTGTTTTACACTTGTTTTTCATAAGCAATACAGCTAATCAGGTGTGGTCAGAATTATCATCTCTTCTGTAATTCAGCAACACGGACATCACCGTTGTGGCAGACGGAGTAACCTCCTTATTAACAAGCCGAGAAATTACCACTACTACTGTTGGGCATCTCATATGCTACACCTTCATCTCGGTTTTGTGGGAAATATGGTGCAGTCGGAACAGAGCAAGATTTCAATGTCAAGAAATGTCGGCCAAACACATTCGCCATCGAAGTATGCTCTCTATCCGAGCCATCTGCACAACTTTTAATTTTCAGAAAATTCTGCCAACATGGTTAACTGTCCTCCATCATAAGACAAGTGGGAAGGAGAATCTGAAAGCTAACATCCCTAGTGTGGTTCGATGGCTCACTCCACCACAGGGGAGATTAAAATTGAATGTTGATGGTGCATTCAAGGGGACATCCGGGGAAGCTGGAGGGGGTGGTATCCTCCGTGATCATGAGGGCAACATGTGCTCTGCCTTTGCTAAGGCCTACTATGGATTAAATTCTAGTCTTGCTGCAGAGGCTCTTGCACTAAGGGATGACATTTCCATTTACTGCAGAACGGGAGCTTCTGAGGTTTTAGTTGAGACAGACTCACTTCAGCTCACTCAGATTGTAACAAGGCAGTTGGTTTGTCCATGGGATCTTGCTTGCATTCTACAAGATATTGTTGTCATGACCCAGGAATTCAAGGCAGAAATTTCATATGCCCCTCCTGAAACAAACAAAGTGGCGGACTGCTTAGCTAGTTTTGCTCTTTCCTGCACTCATCTTGTCACTTGGGCTTCTTGGGCCGACCTCCCCACTAATGTAAAGGAACTCTTGTTGGGGATCGGATAGGTGACTTTGATGAATGAACTAAGAAATTGTGTGTATGGCAACGGAATTAAAATAAGTAAAACACACAATTCGATCAGATACAAGTGTGGTGTGTGAGTATAGTGAATAAGAACAGTAAACCACACATCAAACCATAGTGCACTGAAGATTATTAAGGTGGTTCGGAGAACACAACCTGTGTCTCCTACGTCCACCTCCTCACAACGGAGGAACCACTAGCACAAGTGCAGTACAAACTAGAGCACGACGACTCTGACCTCTTTGAGTATAACAACTCAAAGAAACCCAGGAGATAGGCACGACAACCTACACCACACACCACTTGTGAATTCAGAAAATTCACAAGACCTTGAGCACCACGGCTCAAGCACCATAGCACAACGGCTCCAAACCAGAGTACAAAGTACTCAAACCTCTAGATCACAATAGATCCAAGTTCTGCTAGAACAAGCACACTTAGAGAATAGATCCTCTAGCACGATCTATCTCAGTACAATAGAATTGGTAGAGACAAATAGAATTGGGATATCTGTGTAGAACACATACACAGATTCCCCAGAGAATTTAACACTCTGACCAAATACAGACTCGGTTGGATCTCCTTCTGGACCAGCACTGCTGCAATCACGAGCTCCTTCTCTTCTTCTCCTTCTTCTTCTCCTTCTTCTTCCCTTGGCGGTGCTGCTCTTCTCCTCTAGATGCAGATGCCTTTTTCCCGCTCTTCTTGCCCTCTTCCAGAATGCTCTTGGCTTGCTCTTGTGTGGGATCTGCTTTGGAGTACCAAACACATGTGTATTTATAGCCCCATATGTCCATAAGGAGCCTTAGGGTACGTGGGCACATGATCCAAGACCAATCCCATTGATCCCTAGGAGGCCACGTGTCCAGATGGATCTTAAGATGAAAATTCAGCCGGAGTGTGTCGACACTACCACTGAGTGTGTCGACACACTGTCCCATTTGTCCAAAAAGGGTCTTCTGGAAGCTGGGTCTAGTGTCGACACTGCCATTGGCTGTGTCGACACACTGTCCCAGTCAGGCAACTGGGTCTTCTGGGAACTGTGTCTAGTGTCGACACGACCATGGACTGTGTCGACACACTTGAAAAAGCTTCAGGGACTCTGACCCAGTGTCGACACCATCAATTGGTGTGTCGACACTACCATGACAAAATCTAGATATTCCTGAAAATTTAAAACATAAGCCATTAGAACAATATATTATCATTAAAATATGAGATATTAAACATCAAAAATATGTTGTTTAAGCATTATTGTGATATGTATAAAATGTATAACATGTTCAACATATCATCATCAAAATCACAATATGTCATCATCAAAATCAAAGTATGAGTGATGTTCATTAGTGATCATTAAAATACAACTTTAGGAAATTCCAAAACACACTCAACCCAACAACTCTACCATCTTGACAAGGTAGGGTACCCTTCCACTAGGACCTAGACCACTCATGTACTCTTCCCCCCCTCCCCCCCCCCCCATTTCTTTCACCACATATATGGAAAACATGCTATTAGCCGCTCGGGGAAGGTAGTGGCCCTTCCACTGTGAGGGCGTCCCTACCTACTCCTTTTTTGGCTATATTCAAAAAAGAAGAGAGATTTATGTCTCTTAGAAGGGAATTAGGCATGTGTAATTTGTAATAGATATGTCTGTATGTAACTGAAATACTAAAATTTCAGAATAATGCTTATCCTTCCCACTGGGATTAAGTAAATCCCTTATTTCTTACGTCATAAAGTCACATGTCATTTCAGAATAAATTCTTTATTATTTGTGTTATTCTCTCCTCTTTTGTCGTTATCCACCTTTATTACTCTGGCATTTCAAAAGCAACTTTATTACCTGCCGTTAAATCCTTAATCCATGCTGCATCAATTTCCTCTCTCTCTATTATCTCTTTCAACTTGCCTGTGCGAAAAACCATCATCATCTCCAGAATTCATCTGAGCAGTTTCAAATTTTTTTCCTCTGTTCCCACTCAAATTTCTTGAGGGCTTCTATTCCTCTCCTTCCATCGATCCTCCAGAAACCATCCTCACTCAAATCCATGGCCGCTTCTAGGAGCTTCGGCAGCGTAGGAGGTTACAGGGTCGCCTTCCTCTCGGCGGAGCAGCAGGAACGATTCGCAGCAGTCAGAATCAAGTTGTGTGGCAACAAGGCAGTGGACATTGCAGATTTAGAGAAGAATGGAATGCACAGCATTGTTGAAGCTATAGAAAGGATGAAGTGGACAAAGATGGTCACTGTTTCTGAAGCTAGCTACCCAGACCTAGCCAAGGCATTCTACACCTGCTTGAAGACAGAAGAAGATGGGTCCCTCTCCTCCTCAGTTAAAGGTACCCCCATTCATATCTCCTATGATCTTTTGGAGAGGCTATTTGGTTTGTCTACAGTCGGTCGCAATAGGGTAGACACTGTTGATATTCATGCTAAGGGGTTAGGAATTATCGGAATAGAATACAAACTGAAAGATGGAAAGATTGATATCAACCAGCTGAATGCATTCAACAGAATTCTTCTTTTTATAGTCTGCCAGATATTAGTGTCAAGGAGCGCCACCTTCTCAACCTTTCCAAAAGGATATTCAGACATGATGTTTTGGGCCATCCAAAATTAGGATATCAATATGGCTCAAGTTATAATTGAGAGAATGAAATTTGCTGCAGAGATGATATGGGACAAAAAGAATAAATTGAATGTATCACTTCCTTATGCCTATTTGTTGACCAGGATTTTCAGGCACTATGGCATTGACCTGAAGAGAGAAGTAATGGAGAAGATGGGTCAGCCTATTCGGTCAAGGAATTTGAAGAAGAGTGGTTTATCTCTAGTGGGAAATGTTTGGAGCAAGACCTCTGTGGCAGAAGGAGAGGCAATCATTGGAGGAGCTCCTGAAATTCTATTTGTCCAAGAAAAAGAAGCAGAAGTCAGGGTTGAAGAAATTGTTGTTGTTGCAAGAAGGATAGAGGAAATAGCTCCTGAGCATATTGAGCCCGTTGGGCAGTCATCTGGAGTTGAGACCCCCTCAACAGTCATTGCATCTGTTATTGAAGAATCTTTGGCGACTGTTGCTCATATTGAGGGGGAGCAAGAAGAGACTAATGAAGAAATCATCCCAAATATTCCTGCTGAAGATGTTAATATGGAAGAAAGTCAGGAAACAGTTTTTCCAGAAGTTGTGGCTCCAGGCCACAGTGAAGACTTGCAAATGGAAGATGCTCCATTTCAGAGGGAGCCTGAAACTCAAAAGGAAGTAGAAATTCAAGGGGAACCCACAGTTAGTGCCCCTGCTGACAAATATCAAGAAGGTCTAGTGGAGAGCACTTCTGATGGTGATGATAGTGATGATGTGGATCTTGTTGAAGGCTCAGCAGTTAAAAGCAAGGGTGTTGCCACTGAAATTCCATTGCTAACCAGGAAGGCACACCGAAGATCCAAGAAGAAGAAGATTCTTGTGCACCTGAAGCCTATAATTGAAAGATTAAATCCACTAGGGGAGATCTTATGCTCTATACAGTCAGACATTTCTTCTATTTTCATTAGTTAGAGCACTGGAGTAAAGGAGATTGGAGTAGTCAAAGCTGAGCTCCAAGGGATGAAGAGTGAGCTGGGGAGCCTAAAGAAGTTAGTGTCAGATTTGTCTGACTTTGTGAGGGTGCATTTATCCTCTCCTGCCCCTCCTGCTCCCACTCAACCAGTATCAGCAGAACCTATTGTTGGGCCATCAGGGCTAGTTGCTGAAGAAGTTATCCGACCAACAGGGCCAGTTGAAGAGAAATCAGGGCCACCAGGGCCATCAGAACCAGTGGTGTCAGAGGCACAATAATCCAGAACTCAAGAACTTGTAGAAGTTGCTATTGTGCCCCCAGAGTCTCCTACTTCTTCTCCTCTTCAGACTCCAGCCCCTCCTTCTCCTCCTTCCTCTTCCACTGCTCCTCCAGCACCTGAAACCTTCAAGTAACCCCTTCCCAGACACACTTCTTTTACTACCTCCTCTACCTCCATTCCTCCTCCTCCCATTTTTGAGGATCCTCCAGCATCATTTTCTTTTGCTGGTACCTCTTCTACCGGTCCATCATCTTTTGGACCATCAGCACCACCTCCTCCTACTTCTTTCTCTTCTCTTCATCCACCTACTCCTCCCTCCTTCATCACTCTCATTCCAGAGAGTGCTCGTGTACAAGGACACATCATTCAGAACATCAAAGATGAGTTTAAAGAAGCAATTCTTCGCTCAGTCCTGACCGTTGGCACTCATGATCATAGGACATGCTCTTCTAGTCTTGCTCCTAAGAAGAGGAAACTCTCCAAGGACCTTGCTCTCTCTTCTGCACCTAAATTTCATCCTCTTTGGTTCTCTCTTTCTGTTGAAAATAGAAGGAGATCCCTATATTGTGAATTCCTACAGAAATGTACATTTGCTGTTCTTTTTGGCCTTCCTCACCTCAACCTCACAGAACACCTCACCATTGTTCTTCCTCTTTCTCCTCTATCTAAAGCTGATCAGTCCAAAATATTTTCCATGACTGAGTCCAAGACTGAAGACCAGTGGTCTCGGGGCCATCAGTCTCTCTACAGGAAGTATCTGCTTGCCAAATCTGACAGATTTCCTCCCATGGATCACCCACTAACTCTATCTGAGTGGTTTGTCATCCACCACAAGAATACCTGGGGTCCATTCATTCAGAAGGAAATCAATCTGATCAGGCATTACTAGATGTTCAATGATTATCGCTTTCTACATAAAATGCCAGAAGTTCAGCTTGGGCAGTTCAGGGAAGCTATTGCAGAATTCTGGACTGAAAATCCTGTCAACACTGCCATTCAAGTAGATTTTGCTACCTATCAAATCCCGGACATTGTTTTCCTCCTAAGCTTCACTCCCTAGTCATGGATTCAACAATTGGCCCAATTATTTTTGAAAAATTTGCTAGGGTGATGGGCAGAATCACAGTTCAGCAGGGTGCTTCTCTTGCCTTCCACGGATTCTTGATTAGAGAGTATCATAGGGGCTTCATCAAGTCTGATGTGCTTGCTCCACTACTATCTGAATGTGAAAGACATTTTCCTTCTGATTGGGAGAAGAACTATCACCATTCTGCTCAGCAGTTGGACCAGACCAACCTTTCCTTGGCCAGCTCAGGAAAACCCACTTTATCTGCTGAACAATTCTTGGATCTAAACTCCATTCACCTCGTTCAGGATCCTCTTGCTGCTTGGGTTGAGAGGTACAAGGTTTATGTACCTTTGAAGAAGAAATTGCGTCAGCTCAAGATCTTCTATCCTATATCCCTTGATCAGTTTTTGCAGCATGCCAACTTTGGATCCATCAGTCATTTCCGGACCTCTCTTGGCAAGGAAGAGTATGCCAACTTCATTGAAGATCAAAGGCAGCTCCACCTCCAGAGAATGGTTCCTGACATGGGGCCCTCTTACAACATCAGTTAGGGAGCTTTTAAGAATCACTTTGAAGAGCAGGAACTCCAGGCTTGGCCCATAATCACTCGCCATGCCTCTCTCTTATCACCTGCCTTCTACATTTCTAAACCCCCTTGATTAATAGAATATCTTCTCTTGGCTCCCATTTCTCTTTGTTCTCTATCTTCTTTCTTCGAAGACTTTGTTTCTTTTTGCTTTATGACAAAAAGAGGGAGAACATACATATTCTGAAATACATACTTAAATTTTTGTTAAAATTCATTTCATTGTATTTACATCTGTATATCTTTATGTTTTGTCATCACCAAAAAGGTGGAGATTGATCATCAATCCATCTCCATATAATATTTTTTGGTGATTAACAAAACCTCAATAAATATTTCCTAACAACCTTTTCTGAAGTTTATCCACAAAAAATAAGTCAAGCAATCTCACACTTTATCATTTATAGTTCAGAGCATGCATTTCTTTTAAGTTCACATCGATTTCCTTTATAGAACAATGATTTCATAAGTTACACAACGATTTCCATCGCTAGAACGGTTTCATAAGTGAAATAATGATTTCCATCACTACAATGATTTTATAAGTTACACAACGATTTCCATCGTTAGAACGATTTCATAAGTGAAACAACGATTTCCATCGCTACAATGATTTGATAAGTTACACAACGATTTCTATCACTACAACGATTTCATAAGTAAAACAACGATTTCGGTCTCACATCGATTTTCGTTTACTTAAACAACGATTTGACCAGAACAACAATTTTCATAGAGAAACATCGATTTAGTCACAAACAATGATTCCTTTTTACTTAAAGAATGATTTGATCGCAAACAACGATTTGCCTTATTTAAAGAACGATTTGATTGCAAACAACGATTTGCCTTATTTAAAGAACGATTTGATCACAAACAACGATTTGCCTTATTTAAAGAACGATTTGATTACAAACAATGATTTGCCTTATTTATAGAATGATTTGATCACAAACAACGATTAACCTTATTTAAAGGATGATTTGATTGCAAACAATGATTTGCCTCACTTAAACAATGATTTGATCACAACAACGATTTGCTTAGACAACGATTTTGTCTCACATAGATTTCACTTCGCTTAAACAACGACTTCTTGGTTTGAACATCAATTTCACTCCATTTATATATATATATATATATATATATATGTAATGGTCACATCAACCTGATACAACGTAGATTATGTCTCTATATATATTGCTTCATCGATTTAACGTAAACTTCATCTTTCTTTTAAAGAATGTCTTTTGAGCATCATCTATGTACTTTCAAATAAGGGTTAGGAACCCACTTGAATAATCTTCTTAGCAAAGTTTCATTCCACATGATATTTAAATATGTATATAATTTCAAATCTCTGTGGATCTCTAAAAGCTTCCCGCGCATCATACTATATCTTGTGTATCCAATAGAATATATCTTTGCTTACATCATAGTATCACACATAGTTTTTGCCTTATATGATGATAGAAAAACATTTCCCTTCTTGTATATCTTCATACTGTACGACTACTAATGTTGACTGATAGTCTAGACAAAAAGAAGTTGACAGCATTTATTGTATGCAAGACTTTTGTAGTAAAGCACGTCAAAGATGAACCTGTTAACTTGTCAAGAAGATTGAAGATTCAGACAATCTTTCCTTGAAGATGTACGGGTCAATCCTAGCATTAATGCTGCAGGCTCACCTACTCAACGCTTTGGACCAGTCTATCTAACATGCATGAAGATTGTGAGACAACGGATACTTCAACGAACATTACAACGATCAAAATACTTCAAGAAGATAAATACAAGACTGGAGACTCCTTTGCAAGAGAGTTTGATCACTTATTTTCAAAAAGACGAAAAGCCTAAGTCGTTTGAAGAACAAGAGCCTGTTCATCCATTTTAGTTTTTCATAGCTCTTAGCTCTCAGTGTAAACACTGCATTGCTTTCGAGAGCTAGCATAGATGTGAGAGAGAGTTCATTTAGATTATTCTTTCTGTCTCTCGATCTTCGCCTCAGATCAAGCATTGTCTTTAAGCTTGGTCTTGGGGCCCTCCTCAAAACTCTTTTTCTATGAGCTTTCCTCTTCGTGTGTGAAGAGAAGACCTAGTGTATCAGGTGGTGTATTCCTCTTCTGGTAGAGAAGAGAAGGTCAGCTGCTGCTGGATGTGTAAGTGTCCTTAAGGGGGATGGTACCCTGGTTAGTGGAATCCCAAGTTGTTGTTTGGGGACTGGACGTAGGACTCCTTGGGATAGGAGTTCTGAACCAGGATAAAAATCCTATGTTGTCTGTGTGTTTGCTTGTGTGTTCTATTTTACACTAACACTAACTATCAAATTGAGTGTCTTCTGTCTAGTGTTTTATTTACAGGTTTTATTCCAAAAGGTTTTTTTAGCAATCCATTCACCCCCCCTCTGGGCTTGCTACCTGGGCAACATGTTCGGCCCATTACTGAATGGAACATCACCACATTTTCGTGTTGTCTGTGGGAAGCGACAACATCTATGGCTCGTGGATGATCCTCTCACCAGAACCATGGGAGCCGAGCGACGTGATCGCTCCAATCGTGGGAAGGCTCGCATGATCAAACCCCTCCCATCAACACCAATACAGTCCCCGCCAGAACAACCACTAATGAACCTGTAGCCGAAACCCTAGTTTTGGCCCAGGAAGTGGCAGAACTTCGAGGACAACTTCAATAGCTAGTGGGGGTCTGCTAGGGACTTCAGGCCCAGTTGGCGAGGCAGCCCTATCAGTCTCCTCGGCCCCGGAGCAATAAGCGGAGTCATCCCAACGACCGCGGCAAGCCTCGGCGGCGCACCTGGCCTCAGAGCATCGCGAGGAGTTAGCTTACCAATCGCGACACGCCCCATTAGTTCGCCGGACATCAGAGCGCCTAGATGAATCGCCCCGGCGGTCTGCTGTGGCTCCACTCCCTCCGCGGTTGTCATCGGAGAAAACTCATGTGGCTCCCGACGGGAAGGCTCCGCGCACTTCGACCCAGAACTGGCGAGGAGACTCCGGCGCATTGTCGACCTGGAGCGACGGATGGAGGACCGCGCTCGCTAGATGGACGCGATGGTCCATAGGGCAGAGAGTAGAATTCTGGTGGATGACTTGGACTTTCAACCCCCCTTCACGGTGAAGATCCTATAAGCCCGAGTGTTGACAAAGATGTCATTGCCCTCCATCACACCTTACGACGGCACTACTGACCCGGCAGACCACATCCACGGGTTCGAGTCCCACATGGTGTTCTACGGAGCATTAGATGCGGCGAAGTGCCGGTTCTTTTCGGCCACCCATAAGGAGACTGTGAGGGCTTTGTTCAAAACCCTCCCCGCAGGCTCCATCACCTCCTTCCACCAGTTGAAGAAGTCTTTTCGTGACAACTTCCTAGGTAGAAGGTCACAGCCCCGCACAACGGCCTCCCTACTGGCCGTGTGGTAGAAGAAGGGCAAAGCCTTTGGGACTATGTTAAGAGGTTCTAGAGTGAATCCATGCACATCTCATGTCTGGATGTCCCCTCCGCCACCAGTGCCCTCATTCAGGCTACACGCGATGGATTCCTCCAATGGACGTTGGGGGTGCAACAGCCAGCCATGTTGGCAGAGCTTCTGTCTACTGCCCAGCGCCATGCTGCATGCGAGGAGAGCCTCGCAACCAACCACACCGACCAGAGTGACCTAGTCAACAGAAAGAGTCTACAGTCCCCTCACGATGGCTCTCGAACATATCTTAGCTGAGATCCGGGACTAGCCGTATGTACGGTGGCCCGCCAGGATGCGCTCGGATCCCCGCAAGCGCAACGCCGACAAGTACTGTCTCTTTCATCGCCACCACGGCCATGACACCTATGAATGCCGCCAACTCAAGGATGAGATTGAGTCCTTAATCAAGTGCAGCTACCTTAGGTGGTATGTGAGCCGCAATGAAGACCGCTAAAGGTGTCCGAGAAAGGACCCTCGAGCAGCCCATAAACAACGAGCCAAATGGACAGGAGATCAATGTGATAGTGGGAGGTCCAGGCGTGGGTGGAGAAAGAAGCCAGAATCGACGCGACTATGCTAGGAGGGTGCATCAGGTGGAGCAGTCCCCTGCACCATGGCCTGCTCCATATCTGCTCAGTCCAACCTGTGCACAGTCCGAGGAGGCCATTACCTTTTCAGAAAACAACCTTGTAGGAGTTATGACTCCACATACTGATGCACTGGTCATTTCGGCCACCGTCAACCATTGTACTGTGCACCGCATTCTAGTGGAAAATGGAAGTACCCCAAATGTGTTGTCTTATGACTATTTCCTCTTAATGGGTTTAAAGACCGAACATTTGTCCTCGGTAGAGACGCCCCTGTTCGGCTTCTCTGGGGTCTCCGTTCAACTAATGGGTTGGATCTGTCTACCCATCACCCCGGGAACAACACCCAAGAACATAACGAAGATGGTGGAATTTTTGGTGATTAGGAGCATGCCAGGCTACAACGTCATCCTTGGAAGAGGTCTGATCGACGTATTAAAGCTGTCCCTTCATCCCTGCACTTGAAGATAAAGTTCCCTACCCCCAAGGGCATGGGTGAGGTGCTCGGAAGCCAGCGCGAGTCCCGGCGGTGCTATGTCCTTTTGCTAAGAGACAAACAGCCTGCAGTGGAAGACCTAGTGGTTCCGACCGCACCAGCTGAAGAGCCTTCGACTAGACGGGGAATGCCCACCGAAGACCTGCTACCGATCCAGGTGGATGAAAACCCTGAACACATCCTCTACATTGGAGCGTTATTACTAGAGGCCGAGAAACTTCACTATAGAGAGTTCTTGCTCGCAAATCTAAACGCATTCACGTGGTCGGATGACGAGCTGTTGGGCATCCCTCCAGAGGTGATTACTCACCAATTGAACCTAGACCCAAGGGTGTAAGGTCTCGGATCTTTGCGGATCCTTATTGGGTCTTGTAGAGGTTTTGTGTGGTTGACGACAAGACCATTGGGGTTGACGGCCGGGGACTAGCCGTTGACTTGGTGTCAGCATCCAGCGATGTGGACGTTTGTTGTTGAACTCAACGGCATGTGATCTGGACGTCAAGTCTTTGGCGGTTCAGTAAGCGGCTAGAGAGGTGGACGTCAACTGGTCGGACCTGTTGAAATAGGGCAACCCGAGAGCAGAGCTCATTCTTCTCTTCTCCTCTCCTTCCCTCCACCTTTGCCTTTCTCTTTTTCCACAACTTCTGATGGTTGATGGGAGCTCGTGGGAAGGCTCTGGATCGCGTGGTGATGCTTGATCGGGCGGGAAACGCGAGGTTTTGGTGCGATTCGCGCAGAGTCTTCGGGGGGTTCCGGCGCAATTAGTGGCTGTTTGGGGTTTATAAAGCGTTCTGAGGTAGGGACTTAACTCCTATAACCCTCCTTAGCAAACCAGCATGCTCATTTGTGTAAATCAGTATGCAAATTGTGGTTTAGGGTTGGGTTGTACCATGCCGGAGTTTTGGGTGTTTTGGGCAATCTAGGTGTTTGATTGTTTAAATTGGAAGTTTTGGTAGTGTTAAATGATGAGAGGAAGCATTTCCCTCCATCAGTCAGTGTTCTGATTGGGTGAGTCTACCCAATTGGACTGATTCGGAGCTGTTTTAGGTTTAGGGGACTGAAGAGCTTAACGTCCACATCTGTTGACGTTGAGATCTTCAAGGGTGATATAAACGACAAGGTCGATTGTCGTTGAGTCAGGGTTAACGACATGATGAGTGCCGTTTACTTCGTATTGGCGGCAATCGATATGGCCATTAATATCCTGTGTCCCAGCAGGCTTGAGTTTTGTGTTTAGAGGCGATTGACATGTGATGTCCGCCCTGATAACACATGTGGGCCAGGCTTAGAGTGTGACTCTGCCTATGCATATGAGTAACTAGTTGTGACATGAGTGTTCACTTACTGTACAAAGTTTCAGGCGTTGAGTGTGTTCCGTCTGTTGTACGCGCGTTGCGTTACCGCGTGCCCGTTTTTGTTGTGTTACCTAGGTGTGAGTGCGACTCCGTCTAGATGACTAGCGTGTGGTTGTCCTCCGCTAGTGAGCCAGGACGCCGAGTGCGACTCTGTCCTGTGCGTACTCCTTGTGGTGGTTTTGAGCCGGTCTCCGTGGAGCCCCTTCTCTACCGCTAGGGTCAAGCGTAGGGGAAAAACCGGTCGTGGACCAAACGCGAGAGAGAGCGTCTGTAGTGTGCACACGTGGCTGGGGTTGAGAGCCTCTGTGGTGACGGGACGCCGAGCCACAAACCCTAGCTGAGTCCTACTTACTGTGTGTGTGTGAGTGTGTGTGTACTGAGCCGCGAGGTTTACAGTTTTGTGTTGTGGTGCGACGTGTACTCACTTTCAGTTTTTACTTTCTGCACTTTAGTTCTGTTGCCGGTGGGTTACTTTTCCCTACTGGGTCTCTTTTCTTGAGACTCACTCCCTCCCTTTCAGGTGGGTCTTCGTCGACTCCCGTTCCAGGCGAGTCTAGCCACTCCGGTGTTGGTGCTCCTTAGCTGCAGTGAGTAGTACTTTTTGTTGTACTTCTGTACTCTGTACCTTGCTCAGACTCTGAGTTGTACATGTTATGTTCATATAGTGGAATTTTACAGCTTTACATGGTGTGTATCTTCTTACATATAGTCTCCTCGGACGTTCACTTCTACCCTTCCGAGCTTGTCTCGTGGGTTAGCGGGTCAGAATTCGGTTACTGGTTGTTACTGGTAATGCGGATTCTGGGTCGTTACAGTTTGGTATCAGAGCCTGGTCTGATGAGATATATATAAGGAAATACCCATTATGTAAACTCGGAGTATAAAGAGTACAGTTGCAGCTATTTAGCCCGGAGTTAGTTAGTGTATTTATGTGTGTATTTTTGCTCTGTGTATAGTACTATGGCACCTAGGCGACGTCCTAGAGAGGGAGTGGCTGAGCAGGCGACTCGTCTGGAGGCTGGAGATGCTTCGCCACCTCAGCAGACACAGCCTTTGCCACAGGACACACAGAGTGGTATTGCTCCGCCGCCACCTCCACCTCAGGTAGCTCAGGGATTAGACATGACTCGATTTCTTGAGGGGATGGCTCAGTTTGTAGCTCAGCACCATGACGGGCCGGTACCCCAGGGTGGTACTGGGAAGGTGTTGAGGGAGTTCTTGCAGTTTCAGCCTCCTCGGTTTTTGGGCCAACCTGATCCAGATGCAGCGCGGGCATGGTTAGATGCAGTGGAGCGGACTTTTCGTTCCATGGAGTGTGTTCCCGAGGAGCGAGTGCTGCTAGCCAGTTACCAGTTGCAGGCGCAGGCGTTGACTTGGTGGTCCTCTGAGTGGGAGACTACTTTTCAGTCTCGTCCACTTAGACAGATTCCGTGGCAGGAGTTTATCGTTTCTTTTGAGAGAGCCTTCTGTCCTACTTACGTCCGGACGGAGATATTGTACCAGTTCCTGGACTTGATGCAGAGGGACTTTACTGTAGTGCAGTACAGGGCCAGATTTGTAGAGCTAGGGCGTTATGCTCCGCAGATTATGGCAAATGAGGGTCTGAGGACTCAGCAGTTCGTGAGGGGCTTGAGGCCAGAGCTCAGGCAGGCGTTGATAGTTGCTCGTGTCATAGACTTGGATGCGGCCTATCAGACAACGGCAGCGTTGGAGGCAGACACCTTGCGGACTCGTGCTCGGAGTGCAGAGGTTCAGACACAGGTAGTTCCTTCTCAGCCTCGACAGCAGCAGGGTAGTGTGCAGACGACCCCGAGGACTGCTACTTCCTACGCGTCCACTTCTACTGGGACGACGGCGAAGTCAGGATCTCGGAGGAAGTTTCAGCGTGATAGGAGGCAGGCAGAGCAGAGACAGCAGTCGGTTGGGAGTGTTCAGCAGCCGGCAGGTCAGCCATCGCAGTAGGTACATCATACTTTTGCTGGTCAGTGTTACCGGTGTGACCAGATGGGTCACATGGCGCGAGATTGTCCTTTGCTACCTCGTGTGCCGCAGCAGCAGACCCAGTCATAGCCCCGAGTGCAGCAGTAGCAGCAGCAACAGCAGGCACCGTGCAGCAGTGTCAGCAGACCGGAGGTTCTGGTGGGTCGAGAGGTAGAGGTCGTGTTACTCACTTGACTCATGCAGACGCGGAGGCAGCTCACCTAGTGGAAGGTACTGTTTCAGTTTTTGGTTGTACAGCTAGAGTTTTGTTTGATTCCGGTGCCTCTCACTCTTTGTGTCTGAGGAGTTTTTAGACTCCCTTGGAGAGTTGAGTTCGGGAGAGTCTGTTGAGTTAGAAGTAGAGTTGCCGACAGGGGACTTTGTCCTTACGTCCTACTGTCTTGAGGAGGTACCTGTGCAGTTGCAGGATCAGTGGTTGTCGGCTCGTCTGTTTGCTTTGCAGTTACATGACTATGATGTGATTTTGGGTATGGACTGGTTAGAGCGGTATGGTGCAGTGATGGATTGCCAGAAGAAGAGGGTGCACTTGCGGATACCTGGGGAAGCGGCGTTCTACTTCCAGGGTATCGTACCTCTTACTTCTCGCTTTTAGTTTCTGCTTTGAGGGCAGGGAGGTTACTTGCTTCTGGTTGTCAGGGTTTCCTAGTTTCTGCAGTTACTCTTGACCAGATTGCCTCGGGAGTGGGGACATTCTCGTAGTGTGTGAGTTTCTGGATGTTTTTCCGGAAGAGTTGCCTGGTCTACCGCCAGAGAGAGAGATTGAGTTTACTGTAGAGTTGGTTCCTGGCACTATACCTTTTGCTCAGGCACCGTACCGTATGGCACCAGCAGAGTTGAGGGAGTTGAAGAGGCAGCTTGAGGAGTTGTTGGAGAAGGGCTATATTCGTCCTAGCTTTTCTCCGTGGGGGTCACCTGTTTGTTTGTCCGGAAGAAGGATGGTAGCCTGAGGTTGTGTATTGATTATAGGAAGCTAAATCAAGTGACCATCAAGAATAGGTATCCTTTGCCTAGGATTGATGATCTCTTTGATCAGCTTCAGTCTGCTCGTGCTTTTCGAAGATTGACTTGAGATCGGGCTACTATCAGTTGCGGATTAGAGATTCTGACATTGAGAGGACTGCTTTTCGGACCAGATATGGACACTTTGAGTTTTTGGTGATGCGTTTGGGCTCACCAATGCTCCAGCGGCCTTCATGGATCTGATGCACCGGGTGTTCCACCAGTTCTTGGACCGGTTTGTCGTAGTGTTTGTTGACGACATTCTGGTGTACTCCGTTTCGGAGGAGGAACACGCCGAGCACCTAAGGATCGTGTTGCAGATTTTGCGAGAGCACCAGTTGTATGCCAAACTTAGTAAGTGTGAGTTTTGGCTACAACAGGTTCACTTTTTGGGGCACGTGATCTCAGGTGAGGGAGTTTCGGTAGATCCAGCGAAGGTTGAGGCAATTTTGCAGTGGGAGAGTCCCAGATCTGTGTCTGAGATTTGTAGCTTTCTGGGTTTAGCAGGTTACTACCGCAGGTTTGTTCGAGACTTTTCTCAGGTTGCTGCACCCTTGACTCGGTTGACGAGAAAGGGAGTTCCGTTTGTGTGGTCGAAGCAGTGTGAGCAGAGCTTCATAGAGTTGAAGTGACTGCTTACGTCAGCGCCAGTTCTTGCCTTACCTTTGGGTGATGAAGGTTTTGAGGTTTGCACAGATGCTTCAAGTGTTGGTTTAGGTGCGGTTTTGATGCAGCAAGGCCGGGTAGTGGCTTATGCGTCTCGCCATCTTAAGCCCCACGAGGAGAGTTACCCGACCCACGACCTAGAGCTTGCAGTTGTGGTGTTTACTTTGCGGATTTGGCGTCTTTATTTGTACGGAGTGAGTTTTGTAGTCCGTACCGACCACCAGAGCTTGAGATATGTGTTTTCTCAGAGGGATCTGAATATGGGGCAGCGTCGATGGATGGAATATCTGAAAGACTATGATTTCAGCATTGAGTATAAGCCTGGAAAGGCGAATGTGGTTGCAGATGCCTTGAGTAGGAATGCACAGATGAGTCATCTGATGCTTAGAGAGTGGCAGTTGTGGCAGTCTGCGACAGAGGGGTCTTTCAGAGTTTCGTCCAGTCGTCGTTGTGTTGTTGGGCAGTTTGTTAGCGGCTTCCGCCGTTGTGAGACAGGTTGTTGAGGCTCAGCAGGCAGATCCCGAGTTGCACAGTGTGTTGCTTCTCCAGAGGTTGAGCTTTGCGAGGACGGGACTGTTAGGTTCCGAGATAGACTCTATGTTCCTGTTGAGGAGTCTATCAGGAGAGTTGTGTTGTAGGAGGCACATGGTTCCAGGTACTCGATTCATCCAGGGTCGACCAAGATGTATCACAAGTTGAGACGTCAGTTTTGGTGGCCTGGGATGAAGAGAGACATAGCAGCTTTTGTTGCTAGGTGTTTAGTCTGTCAGCAGGTGAAGGCCGAACATCAGCGTCCGGGAGGACTTGTGCAGCCGTTAGAGATTCCGATGTGGAAGTGGGACCATGTGACGACTGACTTTGTTTGTGGTTTGCCGAGGACAGCTGGAGGTTTTGACAGTATTTGGGTTCTTGTGGACAGATTGACGAAGACTGCTAGATTCTTGCCTGTCAGGACTAGTTAGGGTGTGAGTAGGTTGGCCGCGTTGTACGTAGAGCGGATTGTTCCTTTGCATGGAGTGCCGATTTCTATTGTGTCAGATAGGGATCCTCGCTTCACTTCTGGGTTCTGGCGTAGTTTCCAGAGAGCTTTGGGGACAGAGATGGCTTTTAGTTCCGCCTACCACCCTCAGTCAGACGGTCAGTCAGAGCGGACTATCCAGACTTTGGAGGACATGCTTAGAGCTTGCTGTCTGGAGTGGCAGGGGTCGTGGACAGCTCACTTGCCGTTGGTCGAGTTCGCATATAATAATAGCTATCACTCCAGTATCGGTTTAGCACCATATGAGGCTTTGTACGGACGACCATGTCGCACTCCTCTTGACTGGTTCGTGGTTGGCGAACGGGTTGTCACGGGGCCAGAGTTGGTATAGCAGGTAGTTGAGGTAGTTTAGCTTGTGAGGCAGAGGCTTCAGTCAGCTCAGAGTCGGCAGAAGAGTTATGCAGATCAGCGCAGACGACCGCTCGAGTTTCAGGTAGGGGACCAGGTGTTTGTCCGTGTGTCTCCTATGAAGGGAGTGGTGAGGTTTGTTAGGCGTGGAAAGTTGAGTCCTCGCTTTATTGGACCTTTCACCATTTCTGAGCGTGTCGGAGGTTTGGCGTACAGACTTGAGCTTCCGTCAGAGTTGGCAGTAGTCCACGATGTGTTTCACGTGTTGATGCTTCGGAGGTACCTTTCTGACGAGTCTCACGTTCTGCAGAGTGCAGAGTGGTCTGAGGTGACTCCAGTGTTGACTGTACCAGAGTTTCCGTTGCACATTGAGGATCGCCGAGTTCAGAGGTTGAGGAACAAGGCTATCCCGTTAGTTCGTGTTGCGTGGCAGCGGCACTCCGGTGGTGAGTCGACATGGGAGCGGGAGGACGAAATGCGCGAGCAGTTTCCGTACCTCTTTGGTGAGTCTTCTTTCCTTGTGTTTTGAATTTTGAGGGCAAAATTCCTTAAGGGGGGAGGGCTGTAAGGTCTCGGGTCTTTGCGGATCCTTATTGGGTCTTGTAGAGGTTCTGTGTGGTTGACGACAAGACCATTGTCGTTGACTTGGGGTTGACGGCCAGGGGCTAGCCGTTGACTTGGTGTCAGCGTCCAGCGATGTGGACGTTTGTTGTTGAACTCAACGGCATGTGATCTAGACGTCAAGTCTTTGGTGGTTCAGTAAGCGGCTAGAGAGGTGGACGTCAACTGGTCGGACCTGTTGAAATAGGGCAACCCGAGAGCAGAGCTCATTCTTCTCTTCTCCTCTCCTTCCCTCCACCTTTGCCTTTCTCTTTTTCCACAGCTTCTGATGGTTGATGGGAGCTCGTGGGAAGGCTCTGGATCGCGTGGCGGTGCTTGATCGGGCGGGAAACGCGAGGTTTTGGTGCGATTCGCGCGGAGTCTTCGGGGGGTTCCGGCGCGATTAGTGGCTGTTTGGGGGTTTATAAAGCGTTCTGAGGTAGGGACTTAACTCCTATAACCCTCCTTAGCAAACCAGCAAACCAGCATGCTCATTTGTGTAAATCAGTATGCAAATTGTGGTTAGGGTTGGGTTGTACCATGCCGGAGTTTTGGGTGTTTTGGGCAATCAAGGTGTTTGATTGTTTAAATTGGAAGTTTTGGTAGTGTTAAATGATGAGAGGAAGCATTTCCTCTATCAGTCAGTGTTCTGATTGGGTGAGTCTACCCAATTGGACTGATTCGGAGCTGTTTTAGGTTTAGGGGACTGAAGAGCTTAACGTCCACATCTGTTGACGTTGAGATCTTCAAGGGTGATATAAACAACAAGGTCGATTGCCGTTGAGTCAGGGTTAACGACATGATGAGTGTCGTTTACTTCGTATTGGCGGCAATCGATATGGCCGTTAATATCCTGTGTCCCAGCAGGCTTGAGTTTTGTGTTTAGAGGCGATTGACATGTGATGTCCGCCTTGATAACACATGTGGGCCAGGCTTAGAGTGTGACTCTGCCTATGCATATGAGTAACTAGTTGTGACATGAGTGTTCACTTACTGTACGGAGTTTCAGGCGTTGAGTGTGTTCCGTTTGTTGTACGCGCGTTGCGTTACCGCGTGCCCGTTTTTGTTGTGTTACCTAGGTGTGAGTGCGACTCCGTCTAGATGACTAGCGTGTGGTTGTCCTCCGCTAGTGAGCCAGGACGCCGAGTGTGACTCTGTCCTGTGCGTACTCCTTGTGGTGGTTTTGAGCCGGTCTCCGTGGAGCCCCTTCTCTACCGCTAGGGTCAAGCGTAGAGGAAAAACCGGTCATGGACCAGACGCGAGAGAGAGCGTCTGTAGTGTGCACACGTGGCTGGGGTTGAGAGCCTCTGTGGTGACGGGACGCCAAGCCACAGACCCTAGTTGAGTCCTACTTACTGTGTGTGTGTGTGAGTGTGTGTTACTGAGCCGCGAGGTTTACAGTTTTGTGTTGTGGTGCGACGTGTACTCACTTTCAGTTTTTACTTTCCGCACTTTAGTTCTGTTGCCGGTGGGGTTACTTTTCCCTACTAGGTCTCTTTTCTTGAGACTCACTCCCCTCCCTTTCAGGTGGGTCTTCGTCGACTCCCGTTCCAGGCGAGTCTAGCCACTCCGGTGTTGGTGCTCCTTAGCTGCAGTGAGTAGTACTTTTTGTTGTACTTCTGTACTCTGTACCTTGCTCAGACTCTGAGTTGTACATGTTATGTTCATATAGTGGAATTTTACAGCTTTACATGGTGTGTATCTTCTTACATATAGTTTCCTCGGATGTTCACTTCCTACCCTTCCGAGTTTGTCTCGTGGGTTAGCGGGTCAGAATTCGGTTACTGGTTGTTACTGGTAATGCGGTTTCTGGGTCGTTACAAAGGGTGTCACACGTACAGCAGAGGAGGCGTTCTGTCAACCGAGAACGACAGACTGTGATCCATGAGCATGTCACCAAAAGTCAGTCGACCAGTCTCCTTTGAGAAGCTTAGTATCCAAGGTGGATCTCAAATGTGGTCCTCGTCTGGAAAGACAATGGCAAATTGAGAGTGTGCATGGACTATAAGGATCTCACCAAGGCAACACTGAAGGATAACTTCCCATTGTCACGCATAGATTAGATGGTGGACGCAATGTCCGGGCACGAGCTCCTCAGCTTTCTGGATGCCCACTCTAGTTTTCACTAGATCAGCATTCATCCTCCGGACCAAGACGCCACAATGTTCGTGACTGACCTCAGCCTCTACTACTTCACTTGGATGTCATTCGAGTTGAAGAATGCAGGTGCGACATACCAACGACTGGTCAATAAGATGTTTGAATAGCATATTGGGTGCAACGTGGAAGTCTATGTCGGCGACATGTTGCTCAAGACCCACCCGAACACCGACCACATCGCCGACTTGGCAGAGACCTTCGAAACTCTATAAAGGTACAACATGAAGCTCAATCTGTCAAAATGGGCGTTCAGGGTCCGCTCGGGAAAGTTCCTCGGCTTCCTTGTGTCTAGCAGAGGAATAGAGGCAAATCTCGAAAAAATCCAAGCAATACTGAAGATAAGCAACTCGAAGACGGTACGCGATGTCCAGTGGCTCATTGGACGCCTTGCGGTGCTCAACCGGTTTATGTCCTAAGCAGCGGAGAGGTGCTTCCCCTTCTTCAAGTTGATGCAAGTCCCCAAAGGAGCCTCACCGCAAGGGGGGCAAGTGCTGTGGACCCTGGACTGCGAAGTGGCCTTCACCGAGCTGAAGAAGTACCTAGTCGCTCTGTCAGTTCTCTCAAAACCGATTCAAGGAGAACGATTGTCCATGTACCTATCAGTCACCAAGCACTCTATCAGTGTGGTCTTGATCAGGGAGTAGACGACAGTCCAGCATCCAGTATACTACGTCAGCAAGGTTCTGTAGGAGGCAGAGAGGAGGTACCCCCGAGTAGAGAAGCTCGCTTTGGCACTCATCATGGTAGCACGGAAACTAACGCCTTATTTCTAGGCCCATCCGATCATGGTGTTAACTGACCAGCCACTAAAGCTTATACTACAATGCCCAGAGGCTTCTGGAAGATTTATCAAGTGGGCCATTGAGCTCGGAGAGTTTGAAGTTGACTTCTGCCCGAGGACGGCTATCAAATCTCAAGCACTAGTGGACTTCGTGGCAGAGTGTACTCTCCCTATCAAGAAGGACCCCCCACTGGCGGATGAACCGCCGTGAGAGCTCTATGTGGATGGATCCTCTTATGTCACAGGGAGTGGCGTGGGGCTGGTCCTCACCTCCCCAGAAGAGTTGGAATTCCAGTATGCCCTCTGGTTCTGCTCTGCCGCCTCCAATAATGTGGTAGAGTACGAAGCACTACTGTCTGGAATCAGAATGGCCAAGCATCTCGGTGCTCTTCGGTTACAAGCTTTCAGCGATTCACAGCTCGTCGCCAATCAGGTCAACGGGCAACTCAAATCAAGGGAGCCCCACATGGCGCAATACCTTCAACAAGTAAAGCACCAGACAACCGACTTTCTCTACTTTGAAGTGGTGTACGTTCCACGAGAACAAAATGCACAGGCAAGCGCACTTGCCAGACTAGCATCCTCAGGTGACGTCACTCAATCTCGCTCTATATTCGTCGAAGAGCTCGCTTCACCAAGCATGGAGATGGACGTTGCAATTATAGGAGCCATCCAACTAGCCCCGAGCTGGAAGGACCCTATCTTGGTCTATCTCCTCCAAGGAAAGCTTCCTTCCGATCAGGCCGAAGTTTGCAGGGTTTGACTGCAAAGTCAAAGGTTCACTATCATTGAAGGTCAGCTCTATTGACGCTCCCTCTCAAGATCCCTCCTGAAGTGCCTTAGCCCTCCCGAAGCGGCGCCGGTAATCGAAGAGGTGCACAAGGGTCTATGCGACAGCCACTTAGGTGGAAGGACCCTAGCGCACAGCATCCTTCAAGCAGGGTTTTGGTGGCCAACTTTGCAAAAAAACTACATGTCCTATGCCAAGAAGTGCTTGGAATGTCAGAAGTTCGGTCAGCTCATCCATCAGCCTGCCAAACAACTACATTCCCTCTTAGAACTGCGACCTTTCGCTCAGTGGGGAAATTTTTTTTTTTTAGTTGAAGGGGTCCTCAGGTTAAGATGTCATCTGGGCCGAAGTTATTAACATGGGACCCTTCCCATAAGCCCAAGGAAGAAAGAAGTTCCTCTTGGTCGCCATCGACTATTTTACCAAGTGGATCGAAGCTGAGCCCGTAGCCACCATCACCAATCATGTGACCTAGAAGTTCGTATGGAAGAACATCCTATGCCAATTCGGCGTCCCGAAGGTGTTCACTATGGACAATGGGAAGTAGTTCGACAGAACATTCTTTAAACAGAAGTGCTCAGAGCTAGGTATCTATAATCATTTTACCTCGATGGCACATCCCCAGGAAAATAGTTTGGCAGAAAATGCCAATCGAACACTGCTGCATGGGATATGCACAAGGGTTTAAGCTACAGGAGGTTCGTTGACAAAAGAGACTTGAACAACTGCCCAAGTTGCTCCTGGTGAGATGCCTTTCCACTTAGCCTATGGCACAAAAGTTGTGGTGCCCTTGGAAGTTGCTCTCCCAACGCTCCGAACAAACCACTTCGATGAAGCATCCAGCAATCGCGCGCTAAGGGAAAGCCTAGACATGCTCGGTGAACGTCAGAGCGACGCCAGCATCAGGTTGGTTTCCTATCAGTAGCAACTCACGCAATACTGCAACTCTAGGGTTCATGAGTAGCGCTTATTCAAAGGTGGCTTGATACTACGATGTTGCTCGGCTTTGGATCCCTGAAGAGCAACTGGAAAGTTAGCCCCGAAATGGGAAGGACCTTATAAGGTCATCCAAGTTCTCGAAAAAGGGTCCTACAAGCTGTCTACCCTTAGCGGCGAAACCATACTCAGAACCTGGCATATTTCAAACTTAAAGGCCTACTATTCATAAGTGCCTCTTGTATCTCAAGTTACCAAATAGAAATGTCTTTTCTCCAATTTTCTCTTTCCTACCAGTTAGGGGAGAAGGGTGTTCGGACAACCCCTGGCTTATTCCAAGCTCTTTAGCTCAAAAGGCTTGCGCGGTACCTAAGAACCCTAGTTACTCCGATGAATTTCGATTCGATAAAAATTGGCACGAAACAAAAGAGGATCAAAAAGGAGAAAAACTTCTTTTTCATTTTATTAACAAAAGTTAGCAAAACTTTGTACATAGTTTAGTAGGGCAAGTTACACACCAAAAGAAAAAAGAAAAAAAAGAGATACACAAGGCCTAGGGCTCTTGCCTGGAAGGACCGGCCTCCTCGGCGTCAGAAGACACCTACCTTGCTCGAAAGCTAGCAAAGAGGACCCCATCTAAGAGAGGGTCCCGAGTTTGTCAGCGGCATTCTTAGAGGAAAGCCTCGAAGGCTTCACGAGCATACTCCACTGAAGCCTGCTGTCGACCTCGGTGGTCACCGACATCGAGACTGACTTTGTAGCAAGTCGCATCGTAATGCTTCAGATCCCTTGGAATTCCGGCCCAGCCTTGTACTCGGAGACCCCTCGGGCATCGGCACCATGAAGGACCTCGACAAGGGAAACCTTCTCTACCTCGGCAATGGCTAACCTCTTCTCGGAAACCCTCAGCACAGCTCGGAGATCGTCGATCTCCTTCTGCTGCTCAGCCTCCCGACGACGGCTTTGCTCCTCACGGTCTATAGAGGCCATAACCTCTGCATCCCAAAGGGCTTTATGGAACTGCTATAACGACCTGACCTCCTGGACCCCCGCCAGGGACCCCCAAAGGTCGCGCCGCCACCCACGGATCCGAAGACCCGGAAGGGTTAGAATTTAGTCCAATGAGATAAGCAATGAATTCAAATAACTATAACAAGAAAGTTCGTATATTAATAAAGGAATTATGTACACCATGTCTCAAATAAAAGTATAGGTATAGAAAGAAAGGTGCGGTCCTTAAGGGGCATACCCCGAGAACTTGCAAAAAGGCCACTCTCAACTCACGGAACAAGCGCACACGCTCACAACTCACACTACTGGAAACGCACGGCAAACAAGCCACCACCACGACCGTCCGGCAACGAACTCCTGCAACAACGAGTCCCTACCTAAAGAGAGTAGATGGGTGAGCCTCACGAACAAGGCTCAGTAGGGATAACCAGTCCCTTACCAGCCAGAGTAGCAGGAACTCCAACAAAGCGGAAGCAAAACTACTATACAAAGTAGTAAAGTGGGAAACGCCAACCATAATGTACTACAAAGCAGCGGAACAGAGCAATGCCACGACCCACAACCAGGGTTGGGCCCAACACGACTCCCGCAGTATCAGCGGAGTCAGACCCAATGCGGAAGCAACTCTCGGTACACACTCACTGAGACAACGAAGCTCACGGAACACCGGAGCAACCATGTGAGACCAGAGTCTCACGACACAAGCACCAACATCCCGGACCTCCACGAGGTCGGGAAGGAATAACTAGGTGTCACCACGAGAGACACCGAGCAACCACGTGAGAAGCACCGTCTCACCACAAGCACGGCCACCTTAGACCTCCACAAGGTCGAGGGCCCACAAGCAGAACCACCCTGGACCCTGGACACGCCACGAGGTCAGGGAACTACACACTCCGGTGCCACCACGGACGGCACCAAGGAATGGGGTACTGAAACAGCAGTCGGGTGTCTGCACAAGGCACCCCGAGAGAATCCGTAGAGCAGAAAACACTAAGCACGGCCCACAAGGCCAAACCAACCAAACCCACGACACTAGACACCGCTAGGATACAACCACCGTGTAAGCTAGGGTGACGAGACACACTTAGAAACCATGTGAGAAACTCTGTCACAATAAGAGCAACCAAGCCACCGCCACAAGTAGCTAAGAGAGGGACACACAATCCACCCCTCTTGCTCGCCAGCCGCTGACCCCTACCTACAACCTCTCCGGTAGAGTGAGGCTAGCAAGTCATAGCAAGAACAACCACAACCATTGTAGCCCGGCCGAGCTGTGGCCCCACGCCTGACCTCTCTACGCGGCTCCAGAACCAACACAGAGCGAGGTAGTGAGAAGGACTAGCTGGTCCACACCGGAAGAGCGCCTCAACCACCTCGGCGACCTAGACCCAGCTAAGAGAGCTCTACAAATGACTCTATGCGGTTGTCCCCACCATTTTCCCCTTCTGCTCCAAGTCCGTGACTTGAGCACGCCCACCGCTCGGAGTACTCCCTCTAACAGACGTGCAGGGCTGGGGGTCCCAAGTAACAGTAACAACCTGTCTCACGGACAAGCCCTCAAGTGCCTAGCACCGGGCGAAAAGAGAACTGGCAGGGCAACCACCACAGAAACTGGCACAACTGGCTTGTAACCAAGACAAGCCCAACAGGCATAGGCACACACGACACCCCTTCTGGAAACCCCCAAAAGGCCCGTCAGCCAACGCCGGCACACACGGCACAGCCCGAGAAACTGGAAAACCACCAAACAGAACAGAAACCATCACTCTTCTAATAATTGATTGACCGACATACAATCGATTATTAGACAAATGCGAGCCTCCTAGCACCGCCGTTAGGACACAGCCACGAAGGTGTCACCTTCGGTCATTGAACACAGGGAGGCAACCTGCCGCGTTCCCACTAGAAGGTCCTAAGGGCAACCCTGCCCTGGGGCACATGTCGACACGCCAACCGCGGCCACGGAACCACCCGAGGCAAGCCAGGTCTTGTCGCGCCCTCCTAGCCCGTCGCGATGGAATCGTGATGGGAAGGGCAATCGCGACAAGCACCGAGTCGCGACGGGGAGGGGCATCGCGACAACAACCTTGTCGCGACGGAAAACCTGGTCGTGACCCGACTCTTATGGCGATGGCCAACAGTGCCGCAATAAGGTCGCGTCCGACCGGGGCGATGCCTCCTCTGATGTCGCGACGGGCTCTGCGGTCACGACATCAGTCGAGAGGCAGACCGCAGGGATGCTACATCCCGGGGTCGTCCACACTTACAAACAAGCACACAACGGGGAGGGGAGCATGGGGAAAGCTGTAAAAACATGCATTAACCCAAAAGGACTCCCAAACCACACCAACAAGTATGGGCACAAGAGATCCCTATTGGAAAATGAAGAACCGACACCCCACAGGGCCTACACGACACCACAGCCACCACCTCCTCGCTCCTCACCGCTCCGCCGCTCCACCACGAGCCGCCGGCACCGCCACCGAGCTCCAAACGCCAGAGAAGGAGAAGGAAGGAGACTTCCCTCCTCGGAGAGGAGGAAGGGAAGGAGAAGGGAAAAGAAGGAAGAAGGGGAGTTGGCCAAGGCTTTTAGCCTTCGGCCCCCAGAATGCGATGGGGCAGGGCATTGCGTTACCACTCTTAATGTGACGGCCGTCCACACCGCAACCTGAACGCACCCCCAAGGGACGCCATGACATCCAGACAGGTCGGTCTACCACGCCTGCCACTCTGACAGGCGTGAGACGACCAAAAAGTGGAAAGTAGTCGCGACTCATTGACCGGGCGCAACAAGAATGCGACGCAGGCACTGGTCGCAACACGGATGACTGTCGCGACGGCTAGCTCCGTCGCGACACTAACGTGTCGCCAAGGCCGGACGCATTAGTGGCCAGTCATCCCACACACAAACGAAAAGCCGGAAAGCCTGAGATGTTACAATACATCCAACAAAAAAATAATTTCGTCCTCGAAATTAAGGGCGAAACCCGGTCGAAGAAAACAACAGGTGCAAAGGGACCACTAAGTTGCACCGCGACTTCCCGATGGTCGCCACCACGACCTTGCCACAGAGGGAGTGTCTAACTAGACATTCGACGGCTCCCAGGGTGCACAACAATGGCTCAGAGCACACAAGAAGATGTCGACAACTCCACAGGCACGGTGCACACCAAGCCAACCAGAAACATTGAAACCACCAGTCAGAAAACCACGACTGAGCCCTAAACAATCCACATTGTTGAGACCAACCGGTCAGTAACTCACTCTGTCACCAACAACTACATAGAGGTCCCAGTTACTGACGGTGAACCGAGAAAACGCCAAGAGGTCATTCACAAGACTCCGTTGAATGGCTCTATACATCTAGCAACAGCTAGTACCTACGGCAAGGCCAAACGAGAGCTTCTTAATGATGACCCAAAACCAAGCGAAAAACATGCACGTGGAGAACCCACGGCGAGCAAGATAGTGTCCGCCGGCACCACTAGATCTCACCCAGATCGTCCTCGTGGTTCGACAAGGACACACAATGACTGTGGAGCCACAGAAAGCTAAACCACACGCTCCACAGGCACATGCGTAGAGACAAAACCAAGGAAGACGTCTAAGGTTGGCAAGGCCAAACAACTCAAGACATCCGCAAACTGCACGGGAAATGAAACAACTGCAGAGGTCAAAGGCAGCATGTCGACCTCAAAGGAATCTAAACCAAAACAAGGTACCCCAACCGAGCACACTCGCACCCCAAAGCGAGAGGGGAAACCCGGACACAGGCTGCGGCCAAGACCTGGCGTACCACCGATAGGGCTACCTAGATAGGGCAAAGCAGCCACCCTACAGCGGTAACGGTACAGCCACAAGGCATCGGCCAGCACAAGGTGTCCCAGAGGCGGAAAGCTCAACGCCTCCAACACCGAGCAAACTCGTGAAACGACATATGAAGCTCAAGATTTGGGCAAAACAACACAACACACGATGCTATCACAAGCATTGGGAGCCACCCAAGGTACAACACAATGCACCAAGGCTCTAGAAGGCACAAAACAAACCACTCGGGCACGAACACATGGTGCCACCACAAGCACCAAAACCAGGCAAAATGCAACACAGTTGTACCAAAGGCCGAAACAACACAGGCTAACAGGAAGGACTCTCCACAAGAGACCTACCAAAAGCCACATGCAAGAAGCCACAAGCCAAAAAGGGTAGAACAGGCCACACCGGCCACGAACCCTCAAGGCATAAGGACACAAAACATCGAAAACGAAACACGCTCAAGGTGCAGTACACAACCGCACCAACTGCCTGAAACAACTCTAGGCCAACAGAAAGGGACTCTCCACTAGAGACCCACAAGAAAAATGCACGAAAAACTAATAGCTTCAAGAGCGCAACAACCATATTGGCTCTTAGAAGCGCGCAAACGCAGGGCACCGCTCCTACCACCATAGGTGGGGAGGGCCACACGCCCAACGGCGACAAGTGCCTCCAAAGCACAGCTGAGGCACAAGAGAAACACGCACTAGAACGATGCCTGCACAAGCAAGCCAAACAGAAGAACACCCGGTGCTGCCTCACACTGAACACAGGGCACACTGCCCTACATCGTTCAGTCAAGCGATAGGAAACCAGCACAGCAAGAGACGGGACAATAGGTCACCACAACCTATCGCACCACAAGGAAACCACGCGCACGAGGGGAGCAACCAGCTCAACCTCAAGACAGCACAAGGGGAGGGACCTTCGCCACAAAGGTTGCCATAGTGCGAAACACGACACCAACTGCCATGCCAGCACCACCACCCCGAGCAACCAACAGAAAGCAGAGGAAGAAGGCACACAACAGGCCTCCTCCTCACACGAAAGAGGAAAACAACAACGCAAGGCTAGCACTCCCATAGGAGGAATAGCCAGCCGAACAACCACGACGCTCGCCAAACAACCATCGGCAAGAGTGTGTCGGCACGGAAATGAACAACACGGTGAATTGGCCAAACACAGGGCCACACACAGGGTTAAGGTCCACCACCTTGACCAAAAGTAGACGAGCAGATTGCACGCAACAGTCCAACCCAAGGGAAGATGACTCCACCGGAAGGTCGCAACAATGCGCACCCTGGCGACACAACACCACAATGAAGCAACATCACCCAGAGCAACAAACAGAAAGCAGGGGAAGGAGACCCTCACAACGAGCCTCTTCCACACGCAAGGGAAAACCACTAAATGAGACTGGCACTTCCACAGAAGCACAACCAGCCAGACACCCACAGCACTCACCAGACTACCATCTGGTAGAGCCCATAGGGCGCGAGAAAAGAAGCCAACCTCCCTACCCTGAGGACACACAAAGTCCCACCAGCGCAGCCGGGAAACCCGAAAAATGATCAGGAAGATAATCTAGCCAGCACCATGGCCAGACACACTGTCAAAGGCACCACACCTTGACCAACAACACCCAGGCAGACTATAGCACAGACAGTCTCACTGGCAACGTCGACAACTCATCTCTATAGAGAGAGAGAGCAGCGACAACCAAAACAAACACAAGGCAGCTTAGGGAGGACCTCCACCCAAAGCGCCAAGAGCCGTTCTGGGAAACATCACCAGAATGCAGCCCCAAACAAATAGCCAAACACACGGCCAACAGAGAGAACACAGCAGCCAGCGGAAGCAACACAAACTGGTTCTGGGAGAACCTCCACCAGAACCACTAAGGTGTCGTTCTGGGAAAACCCACCAGAACGCAACGGCCAACACAATAGCAGCATACCTCAACCCTGAGGTAGCACAACAACCGGCAGAAACAAGCCCGAAACAGTCCTGAGAGCGAACCTCACTAGGACAACAACCAACAGTTCTGGGAAACCGCACCAGAACATAGAGCAACCAAGAGATGCACCTCAACCTCGAGGGCAATGCAACAGCAACCAACTAGACAACAGAGACCTCAAACCAAGGAGGTAACACAGCGGAAGACTTTAACGAGCACAGAAGCAGTCCCAGAGGGAGAGGAACCCTCACTAGGACAACAAAAATAGTTCTGGGAAACATCACTAGAACATTAGCAGCCAAGCAATGCACCTCAACCCAGAGGGCAACTCCGCAACAACTAGAAATGTGCACCACACAGTTCTGGGGAAACCTCACCTCCACTAGAACCAACAGAGAAGAACTCTGGGAGCACCTCACCAGAGTTCACAACCAGGCAGCACAAGGCCGACAACAACCACAGACAGGTATCGCAGTGCTCAACCAGCAGTGCAACACGGCACACAAAACATCTGCTTAACTCGAGCAAAGATGCCGACTGAGCAGAGCACAGCGCCCAATGGCGCACATGCACACAAGGCCAAACACACATCCAACAAGGACACACCCTAACAACAAGGGGACATCCAACAAGGACACACCGCAACAACAAGGGGACATCCAACAAGGACACACCCCAACAATAAGGGGACATCCAACAAGGACACACCCCAACAATAAGGGGACATCCAACAAGGACACACCCTAACAACAAGGGGACATCCAACAAGGCAACTACCTTCTACCGGATCCACAGGCAACAGCCCTGCACTGGTGAAGGCCACACCACACGCAGGCTCTCTTAGCCTTCGTGACACAACCACCCAGACGCACAAGCCGAGGACGAATCCAACCGCGGCACGAGCGAAAACAGCAACCACGCTCGCAACACGCGCACCCAGCAGCAGCTGCAAACACACCCCTACAGCTCACACTCGGACCCTGCTAGAAAGCTAGCCACCTGCAACAAAGAACCAAATGCTCACCTAATAGCAATATGCACGGACGGGCCAGCAGTAGTACCTTTCTTTGGGACAACCATAGTTATCAACTCATTACAAATCTCATTGGACCCCTGAGCTCTGATACCACTGTAACGACCCGACCTCCCGGACCCCCGCTAGGGACCCCCGAAGGTCGCGCCGCCACCCATGGATCCGATGACCCGGAAGGGTTAAAATTTAGTCCAGTGAGATAAGCAATGAATTCAAATAACTATAACAAGAAAGTTTGTACATTAATAATGGAATTATGTACACCATGTCCAAAATAAAAGTACAAGTATAGAAAGAAAGGTGCAGTCCTTAAGGGGCATACCCCGAGGACTTGTAAAAAGGCCACTATCAACTCACAGTACAGGCGCTCATGCTCATAACTCACACTGCTGGCAACGCACGGCGAACAAGCCGCCACCACGACCATCCGGTAACGAACTTTTACAATAGGGAGTCCCTACCTGAAGAGAGTAGGGGGGTGAGCCTCGCGAACAAGGCTCAGTAGGGATAACCAGTCCCTTACTAGCCAGAGCAGCAGGAACTCCAACAAAGCGGAAGCAAAACTACTCTACAAAGCAGTAAAGTGGGAAACACCTACCACGGAGTACTACAAAGCAGAGGAACAGAGCAATGCCACGACCCACAACCTGGTCAGGCCCAACACGACTCCCGCAGAATCAGCGGAGTCAAACACAGTGCGAAAGCAACCCTCGGCACCCACTTGCTGAGACAAAGAAGCTCACGGAACACCGGAGCAACCACGTGAGACCAGAGTCTCACGACACAAGCACCAACATCCCGGACCTCCACGAGGTCGGGAAGGAACAACCAGGTGTCACCACGAGAGACACCGAGCAACCACGTGAGAAGCACCGTCTCACCACAGGCACGGCCACCTCAGACCTCCACAAGGTCGAGGGCCCACAAGCAGAACCACCCTGGGCCCTGGACATGCTCTGGTGCCACCACGGACGGCACCAAGGAACGGGTTACTGAAACAGCAGTCGGGTGTCTGCACAAGGCACCCCGAGAGAACCCATAGAGCGGAAAACACTAAGCACGGCCCACAAGGCCAAATCAACCAAACCCATGGCACTAGACACGGCTAGGCTACAACCATCGTGCAGGCTAGGGCGACGAGACACACTTAGAAACCACGTGAGAAACTCTGTCACAACAAGAGCAACCAAGTCACCGCTATAGGCAGCTAAGAGAGGGACACACAGTCCACCCCTCTTGCTCACCAGCCGCTGACTCCTGCCTACAACCTCCCCGGTAGAGTGAGGCTAGAGAGTCACAGCAACAACAACCACAAACACCGTAGCCCGGCAGAGCTGCGGCCCCACGCCTGACCTCCCTACGTGGCTCCGGAACCAACGCAGAGCGACGCAGTGAGAAGGACTAGCTGGTCCGCATCGGAAGAGTGCCTCAACCACCTCGGCTACCCAAACCTAGCTAAGAGATCTCTACAAACGACTCTACGCCATTGTCCCCACTGTTTTCCCCTTCTGCTCCAAGTCTGTGACTTGAGCACGCCCGTCGCCTGGAGAACTCCCTCTAATAGACGTGCGGGGCTGGGGGTCCCAGGTAATAGTAACAACCTGTCTCACGGACAAGCCCTCAAGTGCCTAGCACTAGGCAAAAAGAGAACTGGCAGGGCAACCACCACAGAAACCGGCACAGCTGGCTTGTGACCAAGACAAGCCCAGCAGGCACGAGCACGCACGGCACCCCCTCCGAAACCCCCAGAAGGCCCGTCGGCCAACGCCGGCACACACGGCACAGCTCGAGAAACTGGAAGACCACCAAACAGAATAGAAACCATCGCTCTTCTAATAATCGATTGACCGACAGACAATTGATTATTAGACAGACGCGAGCCTCCTAGCACCGCCTGTAAGGCCCTCGAATTTTGTTGCATTATTTTAATTTCGTGTAAATAATTCATGTTGTGTATGCATAGATGTACATATCTACGTATGTATTAACTATTTATACTTATGTATGCATGTGTATAATTAGTTGTAAATAATGTATGAAATGCATGGTGGTAGTGTGTACATGATAATACATATGCATGGCACGTATATAGGTATAAGTTGTGCATGGTTTCTGCATGTTTTTGAGTTCTGGCCGAAGGCCAGCTTGGCGTCAAGATCAATGGACGTTTGTGTTGTGTCGGCGTCAACCATATGGACGCCAACACTAAGTCCAGCGTCCAGCGATGTGGATGTTAATGTCTCTGATCTGCATGCGTTGCAGAGCCGGATTTCCAGGAGCAAGCTAGCTCACCCATTGGGGAGCTGTCCCCAACGGTCTAAAAGGGTTCACATCAACCCCTGCGGGACAGGAGAGGCCTCTCTCCTATATCTGAACCTGAGTGCAACCCTAAAACCCCTCTCTTGACCTCTTTTGAGAGATAGGGAAAAACCCTAACTGCTGTGAGCAAAACCCCACCTTTGCAACCTTTAATCCGGTGATCTGAAGCTTGTTCCGGCTAGTAGGGTTTTTGAAGGAGAGCATCACCAACCCATTTAATCCCTTTGGAGAGTTTTTGAAAGGCAAGTAACCTACACACATCATCCCTGTAGATGTCTAGTAGGGTTTTCTTATTTTTACACATTTTTCCTCGTGTCCTAGATCCCCCATTCTTCTTGTTATTTGGAGCTCGGTCTGTGTTCCTGCACAAACAGGAACTTGGCATCATGCCTTGACACCAAGATCTCCAGTGTGCGTCCAGCGATCTTTCCGTCCATCTCCTTGAACGGCCAGACACTGCCGCCAAGTTCTTCAGTGCAGAATAGTGAATTGTTCTGCCTTAAGTAATTATTTTCCGGACTTTGACGCATGAGGATATAGTGTAATTTTTATATGTTATGTAAAATAGCTAATGTGATGTGTGTGAAAATTTCTGTGATTTTCTGTGGATGGAATAAATTGTTGGATTTATTGAAATACATGTTGGGGAAAAAGGGTTATGCACGATTACCTACTGTCTATATGATTTCTAAGGAATTAATTCCCTGGATTTTTCTACCCCATGTGTATATGTGTCAGTTCATACCCTGCGAATTTGAGAAATTATTCATGTTCTTATGATTTACTGTAATTACTGCAATGGAAATAGGAGGTATGTGTAGGATTTCCAAAAATCCACAGTAAATTGTATGTTGTGAAATAAATTCGGGAAAAATTTCTATGACAACATATATGATAGATTCAGATCCGTGAATTGTCAAATCTGAGATTCGGGTTATGTTCCATGACAAGTTGAATTATGAATGGCATGCAACTAAATGTTTTAATTTTTTTAAATGCAATATGAGTCAGAAAAATGTGAAATTTTGCATGTGAAATCATAAACCTGTAACCAGCATGTGGTTAAATTTTCAGGCTGTTTGGACAACTGTAGAATGCAATATGAAATTTCCATGCGAAAATATGTGAATTTAATGCACGCCATTGTGAATTGATTTAAGTTCTGTGTAAGCCAACCTGATTGTGAAACTTCCTGAATGTTAATTTCTGTCAGCTATAATGGCATGATTAGGGGAAAAACAGAGTCATGTTGTGATTGAGAGAATGAATGAGATGTGAGTGTCATGCGTAAAAGTATGTGTTAAAATCGGTAAATGTGAAATGTGTAAGACTGTGCCAAGTGTGACACTGCTTCCATAGAGGGCAGTGGAACCGTATCATGGAAAAGTCCACATGAGAAGGTTCAATGTGTTGTGATCCTAAGGGCATTAGGATGAAATCCTAGAGGTGGACAAGTACCACTGGTTAGGGTGGAGACTTGTTCTCCCGGTCTGCGTAATCCAAGAGTCGTCACTATATTGCCTATGTGGCGTCTATGTGTATCTGATGTGATGCGTCCTTCTTATGGTAGTTTGGACTATGTGTCATGGCTCTAAATATGAATGTGAATGTGAAATGTGTAAAATTGTGAATGTGAACAATGTGTAAATGTGAATGTGTGCAAGTGTGAAGTATGTGAATTTGAAATTGTGTAAAAATGTGAAACCAAAATGTGAGGATGTGAAATTGAAATCCATGATATGATGATCTGAAATCATGTTAGAACAGCAACATCAATGTGGTTATGATCATGTGTTATATGTGTACAATGCGTAGAATCCATGCTAGGGACAATCCTTACTTATGTGCAAACCATTCCATGTATGTTTACTCTCACGTTGTGGTTGAATGAGAATGTAGCTTTCATGTGTTAGATTGTAAAGTGTTAAACCATGTCAAAACAGCAAGCTTAAAGCATGTAAAAGGGTTATGTGCATGTGTAAGAATGAGTAGTAACCATGTTAGCAATGTTTTCTTTCATGTATGTAAGCTAATCATGCTAGATTGCTTTCATGTTTTAGCTTAATTGGAAGTAGAACTGTCATGTGTTGGAATGACTAGAGAGCATGTGATAGGAAATTTGAAAGCATGAATCATGTGTTTCATTAGTAGAATTACCATGATAGGTTGTTAATTTCAATGTCACGCATGCTACATATTGTGTCTTGTAAATGCGTATGTAAAAACCTGCTATGATATGCGCATGGATGATAGATGTAGTGTTATTTGATGAGTCTTTTGGACTCATTACTTGCTTCGGCGTACAGGTGTAGTAGGTGACACACCTTTGAGGAGACCGTGGAGAGCGACTCCGAGCGCGGGGAGTAGCTAGCTTGGTGGAGCTTAGTTGTGACATTTGACATTTGATGTATGTAATTGAGGCATTGTATTAGAACTATCATGTAAACTTGGACAAACTATGTATTTTATCTTATCACTTCTTCTATATGGATTATGTGGACTTTAGCTCTTTAAATTCAATCGAATCATGTATGTTAAATGTGGATGATGAATGAAATGAAGACAGTAGTTCTTTTACTTCCGCTACTCTGTTCTTATATTCACGTGTATCTCAGCTGAATGTTATCATTTGGGTAAATGTCCCACTGTGGCAACGTTCACTATATCGACGTGGGTTGGTATAACCGTACCGATATAATGAGGGTCGCTATAGAGATTGGTATCAGAGCGACCGGTTGAGATTGCACATGAATATATATAAGTCATCATCTTCATTACATGCTAAGTCTACATAGGAATGTCCACATGTTTAGAATTGATTAATAATGAATGAAAAATAGATAAGAAAGCGGTTAGGAAATAAATTAAAGTAGCTCTAATGGTGGCTGAAATTTATTATAGCCATGGCTTCGAGAGGTAGGCGTGGTGGAGCACCGGCCCGTGAGGACGAGCCGAGACGTGAGGAGCGGGCAGAGCAGCAGGCCCCGGCACCGCAGGGTCCTGTACTTCCCCCACTGCCGCCTGTGGATTATGGAGTATTCATGCAAGGTCTAGTGCAAGCCATGCAGACGTAGGCTCATACTCAGGCAACACTCCAGGCACAGTTGGAGGCTCAGGCTCAAGTACCAGCTCAGGACCATGGTGGACCTTCTACCATGGAAAGATTCAAGAGGATGCTGCCACCCTCTTTTAAGGGGGAGAGCGACCTATTGTTGGCAGAAAGCTGGATGAGGGAGATAGAAAAGATCTTCCGAGCCATCAGGTGTGCAGATGAGGATAAGGTCACATTAGCCACCTACATGCTACAGGTATGCTTTAGTTTATATGCTTGTATGTTCTGTTAAGCTAGATTTGTTTTGATGGTGCTTATGAGCGGTGTACTACAGGAAAGAGCTGATGTATGGTGGGCTTCATTGCTGCTTACCCGGTTTGAGGACGGAGCTATTGATGTTGCTTGGGACGAGTTCATGAGGCTCTTTCGGGCCAAGTTCGTCCCCGAGCATATTCAAGACCAGATGGAGCAGGAGTTCCTGTCTTGGCTCAAGGCTCCATGACCGTGCTAGAATATGAGGCAAGATTTTCTGAACTCTCTAAATATGCACCTCATATCGTGGCAGATGAGCGCAGGAAGACAAAGAAGTTCGTGATGGGCCTGAAGCCATCACTGAGGACGAGGCTCGTGGCATTCTGATAGCCCACGAATGCGTCGTTAAACACGTGATTAACAATCTCAAAATTATCGGCCTACACTAAATATTTTGACAATAGTTAAGTGGCGAGAGCCGAGTCGAATCCACGGGGAACTAGATTTTAGAGTTAAAAACCTTGGATTTTTATTTAGGAAAATAATGTGGTGATATTTAAACTAAGTTTCATTAAATAAAACTAGACTAATTAAACTAAGTAAATAGAGAGAGAGATAAAGAGTAACAAGTTCCAAAAATCACAATCCACTAAATACTAAAAGAGGATTAACAACAAAATATTTTATCCTAAACAAAATACATCAACAACTATACTAATAAAATATCAGAAATAGAAAGGAGAGATTAGTAAGAGAGAAGAGAGAGACGAGATACAAGAGAGAGAGGAGAGAGAGCGAATAGAGGAGAGAGAGGGGATAGAAGAGAGAGAGGAGCGGCGCGTGAGAGAGAGAGAGAGGAGAGAGAGACGTAAGAGAGATAGGAGAGAAGAGAGAAAAGAGAGAGAGGAGAGAGAGCACAAGGAGAGAAGAGAAGGCGTGGCCCTACTTCACGTTGCATACACAAGCATGCAACGTGAGAAGGGGACGGCGCGGCAGGCGGGGCCAGGTGAGGCAGCAGGGGTAGCGCTGGCGGCCGGCGGCTGGGCGACGCAGGGCGCTGGCGTGCGCGGGCAGGGCTGCTGGCGCGTTGCTGCTGCTGCTCTGCGTGTGAACCGAAGAGAGAGACAGAGAGAGACCCGGAAGAAGAAAGAGAAGAGGAATGAGAAGGGAAGAGAAGAAGAAGAGGGAGGGTGTGTGCGGAGGAAAGAGGGAGAGAGAAAGATGGTGAGAATAAGTGGGGAAGAATGTCAAAAAGAATCGTAAGAGAGAGAGAGAGGGGAGGTTTAAATAAAGAGCTCTCTCTCTAAAAGAGTGGTTTTCAAAAAGAGAGAGAAAATCTTAAAAATATAGCAAGAAGAGGGAGGTAGAAAAAGAAAGGCGGCTAGGGTTTTGCAACTTTCGAATTATGCCAGTTTTACCCCTGTTGGACTGCTTGGTCCATTGGCCCATTACGCATTTCATAAAATGGCCCATTAACCTGCAAATACAACATATATCTGAAATTAATCAATTATCGTGCATGATAATAGAAATCTTATGAATTAATCAGTATCAATCAACAAAATGGCATGATTATTTATGATAATTGTGATATTATCACATCTCCCAACTTACTCATTGCTAGACCCTTAGCAATGCACCCAGGTGAATAATTACGACTAATAAGAACTTCAAACATCATTTTTCATGTCAAGAAAGCAGAGATAAGACTGATCAACAATAAGTATTTCCAGTTCTAGTAGCATGTGTCAAAGATAATCATGCAGTTCATGTTATTAGACAGTTCCTCAAGATACAGTTGAAATTATCATTTCCTTCATGTACGCACTTATGATCAATAAGCATTACTAAGATAGTGTATGAGATTTTGACCCATTACTTAGAGATGATATCAATTCTACACTCCTAAAATCCAATCCTCGAATTACAAGTAGCTTTCACTCTGCCTTTTTATTTTCATCCTTCGGTATCATTTTTTTTCTTTCTTTGGATATCCTTTCACTGTTTGACGCAAACTTCAACACTTCATGAGGTGCCGAGGCCCGGTTACTAAGCTAGGGATTTCCTTCATCATTTTTTCATTGTTTTTTTCATAACTTGCAGGCAGGTAGCTTTTTCCCCACGATTAGTTTTCAATAAGAGTGTAGAATGTCAATCTTCATCATGAGTATTAGGTAAAACCCTCATCACCCTCTTGAATGACACTTATTCATCATCTAATACATGTGTGAAAGTTCAATAACATTTCAAATGTAGCTCAAGGAAAATGCTAAGAATATAACCACAAAATTCATCCTTTAGCGTGCCACTAGCACAAGTATATACTTAGTGTAAAATCAGTCTAGAATGATGTATTCCTCCCATGAAAAATGATACATGAAGTAAATGAGCATAGAATAATGCCTGGGATGTTTAGGATTTAGAGATTTGAAAGATTTGCCCTCCCCCAACTTAAATGACATTGTCCTCAATGGCATAAAAGTAATGAACATAGAATAAAGCCAATGTAAGTTAAGAAAGGAGAGATGCAACCTGATGATCTCATGAGGGTGGTGGCACACTGGCTTCAGCAAAGGTAATGGGTTGCTCACTAGCCTTCCAAAAACCTAGAACACAATAGAAAAGAAAAATAAGTTAAATGTCCTAAAAATATTGGGTTGCCTCCCAATAAGCGCTAAATTTAATGTCTTCAGCCGGACACAAATGAAGTTCCTGCGCATCTACTCAAGATCATTCAAGGGAATGGATTCATTAGGTGAGAGCTGCATGTTTTCCATGTATGGTTTGAGACGTTGACCATTAACAGTGAAAGTTTGACCATTTTTAGGATCAAGAATTTTAACAGCACCATGGTCAAAAGTTTTTACCACAATGAATGGTCCATCCCATCGAGATTTCAATTTACCTGGAAATAAGCGCAGCCTAGAGTTAAAAAGCCAAACCTTTTGGTCGGGATGGAAGGATTTCCTCAAAATGTGTTTGTCATGAAAGACTTTGGTCTTGGCTTTATAAATTTTGGAATTATCATAGGCTTCATTGCGCAATTCCTCAAGCTCATGTAGTTGGAGGGCTCTATGTGATCCAGCTTGGGCTAAGTCAAGGTTGAATTGTTTAATGGCCCAATAAGCTCTATGCTCCAACTCAACAGGAAGGTGACAAGCTTTACCAAAAATTAACCTGTAGGGAGACATGCCAATGGGAGTCTTATAAGCAGTCCGATAGGCCCACAAAGCATCATCCAGCCTTTCTGACCAATCTTTCCTATCGGGCCTAACAGTCTTTTGGAGAATGTTCTTGATCTCCCTATTGGACACTTCCACTTGGCCACTGGTCTGGGGGTGGTAGGGGGTAGCAATTTTTTGAGTTATCCCATATTTTTTAAGCAAAGCTCGAAATTGGGAATGAGTGAAGTGAGATCCCCCATCACTTATGATGGCTCGAGGGCACCCAAACCTAGAGAAGATATTCCTCCGCATAAATTTCATGACAACCTTATGATCATTGGTGCGGGTGGCAATGGCTTCAATCCATTTAGATACATAATCAACTGCCACAAGGATATACTCATTGCCAAAGGATGAAGGGAATGGGCCCATGAAATCGATCCCCCAGACATCAAAAATTTCTACCACCAAAATGGGGTTTAGTGGCATCATGTCTCTCCGAGAGTTGTTCCCCACAGATTGGCATCTCAGACAGGTCTTACTGAATTCATAAGCATCCTTGAACAATGTGGGCCAGTAAAACCCACTTTGCAAGACCTTGGCAGCAATTTTCTTCCCCGAGAAGTGTCCCCCACAGGCTAGAGTGTGACAGAAATTGAGGATGCTTTGTTGCTTTTCCTCAGGGACACATCTCCTAATGACTTGGTCTGGACCCATGAAAAATAATTCTGGGTCATCCCAGAAATAGTGTTTGGTTTTAGAGAAAAAATGATCCCTTTCATTCTTTGACCATGCTTCAGGAATTCGCCCCACCGCAAGGTAATTGACAATGTGAGCATACCATGGGGGTGTATTATGAGAAATAGCAAGGAGGTGTTCATCGGGAAAGGAGTCATGCATGGGAGCTCTTTCTGGGATGAGAATTCGGGACAAATGATCAGCAACAACATTTTCAGTACCTTTCTTATCCCGAATTTCCAAATCAAATTCTTGAAGGAGAAGGATCCATCTGATGAGTCTTGGTTTGGAGTCCTTCTTCGCCAAGAGATACTTCAAAGCAGAATGATCTGAGTAAATGATGACTTTTGCCCCCAAAAGATAAGATCGAAATTTTTCAAGGGCAAAAACCACAGCAAGGAGTTCTTTTTCTATGGTGGTGTAGTGCAATTGAGCATCAGCGAGGGTGCGACTCGCATAATAAATCACCACAGGACGTTTATCAATTCTTTGTCCCAAAACAACACCTATGGCATAGTTAGAGGCATTACACATGATCTCAAAGGGCAATGACCAATCAGGAGTTTGAAGAATGGGAGCTTTGGTCAAAGCTTCTTTCAAAGTAGTGAATGCCTCTAAACAAGCATTATCAAATTGAAATGGGACATCCTTTGCTAGGAGAAGAGTTAAGGGACGGGCAATCTTGGAAAAATTTTCAATAAATCGGCGATAGAAGCCGGCATGGCCAAGAAATGCCCTAATCTATCTCACGGAGGTCGGGGGAGGAAGATCAGCAATGAGGCCAACTTTGGCTCTATCTACCTCAATGCCCCGCTCAGACACAATGTGGCCTAAGACTATGCCCTCTTGAACCATAAAGTGGCTCTTCTCCCAACTGAGCACCAAGTTTGATTCAACACATCTAGCCAGAACTTTCTTCAGATTTTTCAGACAATTTTCAAAGGAATCCCCATATATCGAAAAGTCGTCCATGAATACCTCAAGGAATTCTCCCACCATATCAGAGAAATTGCCATCATGCACCTTTGAAAAGTGGCTGGTGCATTGCAAAGTCCGAATGGCATTCTTCTAAAAGCAAATGTGCCATAGGGGCACGTAAAGGTGGTCTTTTCTTGATCCTCTGGGTAAATTGCCACTTGATTGTACCCAGAATAACCATCCAAAAAGCAGTAGAACTGTTGGCCTGCTAGTCTCTCTAGGATTTGATCCATGAATGGGAGTGGAAAGTGATCTTTCTTGGTCATGGCATTGAGCTTCCTATAATCTATGCACACTCTCCATCCCGTGGTCAATCTAGTGGGTACCTCCTCCCCTTGCTCATTTTTCACCACTGTAAGCCCAGACTTCTTGGGAACCACTTGGGTTGGGCTTACCCATTGGCTGTTCGATATTGGATAAGCAATGCCAGCATCTAGCCACTTCACTAATTCCTTCTTCACCACTTCCTTCATGTTGGGATTTAACCTCCTTTGCGTTTCCCAGCTTGGTTTAGCATTATCCTCCAAGTAGATGTGGTGCATGCAAACAAATGGACTAATCCCCTTAAGGTCAGCCACTGTCCAACCTATGGCACCCCTATGCTCCCCTAAGACTTCTATCAATTGGGCTTCTTGGGTAGGACTTAGGTTGGAGGCAATGATAACAGGCAAAGTTTGGTTTGAGCCTAGGAATACATACTTGAGGGAGTCTGGAAGAGGTTTAAGCTCAAGATCTGGAGGGCTTTGAAGTGAAGGTAGAGCTGGTGCAGAATGCAAGGCCGGTAGAGGTTCGACCTTGGACCATGGTGCCAGACGGAGTGGTGAGTCATGTAAAGCATTGGTCTCCTCAAGTTGGTCAACATCTAGATCATTGTCAATGGACTCAGTCAAAATGTCAATAGAATGACATCCTTCTTCTTGATCTGGATATTGTGAAGCTTTAAAAACATTGAGAGAAACCTTTTGTCCCCCAAATGAAATGTCCATCATCCCCGTAGCACAGTTGATATTGGCTCTAGCAGTGGCGAGGAAGGGACGACCAAGAATGATAGGAGTGTGTTTCAACTCCTGGTTGGTGGACATATCAAGGATGAGAAAGTCCACGGGGAAGTAACAGTCATTGACTTTGACAATTACATCCTCTATCAATCCCCGTGGAGTCTTGACCGAACGATCGGCCAACTGCAGAATGATGGAAGTGGGCTTGAGTTCCCCTATGTTGAACTGTTCATAAATAAAGGTGGGAAGAAGATTGACACTTGCCCCTAAATCAAGAAGGGCACGGTCAAAGGTTATGCCACCTATATCACATGAAATGAGGGGAGCACCAGGGTCCTTCAACTTCCTAGGGAGGTGGTTTGTCAAGACTGCACTAACATCTTCAGATAGCCAGATTTTCTGAATTGTAGTCTTGGATTCTCTTCGTGGAGTGCACATTTCTTTCAAAAATTTAGCATAAGTCGGGACATGCTTGATGGCATCTAGGAGTGGAATATTGATGTGGACTTGTTTGAACAATTCCAACAACTCCTCATCTTGGACCGACTTCTTCTTCTTAATGGGCTTGGATTCTAGAGCACTTGGAAATGGCACTTTGGGCTGGTAAGAATTTGGATTTTCATGAGCCTTCTCTTTTCCTTTGTTCTCTTCCCCCAACTTAGTTTGAACGGGTTCCTCTTCACTATCACTAGTGTCATCTTGGGCCCCCAGTTTAGAATTATTCACAGCCTCTTTTCCCTTATGTGGGTCACTTAGCACCTTACCACTTCGCAGGCTTGAAATGGCTTTTATGTTCTCCAATTGCGGGCCTCTTGGTTGGACTTGTTGGACAGGTTGAGGTAGGAGGCCTGGTTGTGAAGCAAAGTTTGGTGGTTGATTTCTTGGGTTGGCCACAGGTTGGCTAGGCAGTTGGCCCACTTCCCTTCTCATGGTGGTTTCAGCCATCTGGCCCACTTGGGCTTCTAACCTAGCCATGGTCTGTTGGTTTGTAGCCAAAGTTGTTGTTGTTGGTGCAATTGCTGTTGTTGGGCCAGGATGATTTGTTGGAGTTGATTGAATTGTTCTTCAAATTTTTGTTGAGGAGGTTGTTGAAAGGTAGGCTGAACTTGCTTGGGTTGAGGAGGAGGATATTGGACTACCTGAGAGAATTGGGCCTGAGGCCCTCTGGCATAAGTGCCATTGTACGGATTCGGCTGGGCCTAAAACTGGTTCTGGAATGGTTGTTTTGGGGCTTGAGGCATGGATGGGTTTGGTCTTTGAGGTGGAACTTGTTGATTTTTCCAAGAGAAATTGGGATGGTTTCTCCAGCCTGGATTATATGAATTGGAGAATGGGTCCAGATTGTGCTTGGGAAATCCCTGGGCTGCTTGGACCTGTTCTTGGACTTGTTCTTGGATGAAAGGTGGGAGTTGAGCTGCAGTTGGGCAGTCATTAATATGGTGTGTTGGACTAGCACACAAGCTACAAACTTCCTGATGATAGGAATCTGGGCCAACATATAGGCTTGAGGGGGATTGGCCAAAGGATTCCTGATGGGTCCTAGACAAGATTTGGTCCATCTTTTGAGCCAGAGAGGCAACAGTTTGGGCCATGGTATCCACTTTCTCCCACTTTTGGGCCATGAGATGATTCTCGAATTTGGGCTCCGATTCGGCCTAATTTCTTACTTCATACAACCCAGCCCTTTTGGATGGCCCGACAGATCTTTCATAAGATGAAAGTGAGGCATGATTAATTGAATTTTCGCTTAACATTTCAAAGAGAGCATAAGCCTCATCCTCACTTCGACTCATGAAAGCCCCTCCACATGAAGCATCCACCATTTGTCTATATTGTTCAGTCAATCCCTCATAAAATGCTTGGACAATTTGCCATCTTGAGAGACCATGGTGGGGGCATTTTCTCAAAAGCTCCTTCAACCTTTCCCATGACTCATGAATTAATTCCCCTGGTGTTTGAGAAAATCCAGTAATGGCTCTTCTCATGGTATTGGTTCGGCCTATGGGATAGAACTTTTTCAAAAATTCTTGTTGCATTTCTGCCCAAGTTCTAATGGGTTTCCCTACAGTGCCCAACCAATATTTGGCTTTATCCTTAAGAGAGAATGGGAAAAGAGTCAGTCTGAGGGCATCATTAGTGAAGTTCTGGATCTTGATAGTGGAACAAATCTCCAGAAATTCATCTATGTGTTTGTAAGGGTCCTCATTGGTATTTCCATAAAAGGATGGGAGCATTTGGATGGTGCTGGATTTAATCTCATATTGGATGGCTTGATTTTGTGGGAGATGAATACAAGATGAAGGTTGATATTGATTGGGAATGAAATAATCCTTCATTTGTTTGGGAATTTCTTGATTATCTTGATTTTCAGCCATTTGATTTTTCAAAAGATTGTTCCTTTGATGGAGAATTCTCTCAATTTCTGGGATTGGTCCTAGAAAATTAGGGCTTTGTGATCTCCTACCATGCATGCACTAGGACCAAATGAGAGAAGAGAGAGAAATTTAAAAAAAAATTGTTTTTTTTTTAGATTTTTTTTTTAAAAACAAAGACAAACAAGTTTCAAACAATTACCCTATTTGACCTAGAGATCTTGGACTTGACAGTGAGATTTCTCACAAAGTGACCTAGACCAATTTAAGTCCACTATTAGGTATATCCACTGGCCAGGTAAGAGGTGGGGTAGTGGGAGGCTCCCCCTACTTTCGTAGGGACCTAATTAGAGAACCACTTTCCCGCTTAAGCATTTGCCTTTTAACCTCTAGCCTTAGACACCAGTTTCCAAAACCAATTAGTGGGCCCAAGTGGGCCTAAACCTCAGTGTGAACCCTAAGGCCAATGTTTACTAACTTTTATTAGGGCTTGGGAATGCAAAAGATGTAGGTAGATTGTGGTTTGTGGGCTAAGGAAGGGTGATCAAATCCCCACCTTATCTTGTTAAGGAAATTGCCCTTAAAGTATTTTGGAAATGATGTGCACACCACAAAATCAAGCAAGGGGTTCTATGCAAGCATGGCAATGCATGATCATGCTTTCTAAAAAAAGTTCAGATTCTCACCTTGCCTCCCGCAATCTTCGACAAGAAAAGAAACTTTCAAACAAAAGAAACTACCTAAACATGGAAATCTAAATGATGCATGTCCTAAAGATGGAAGGTTTCTATTCTTGACATGACATCTTTGATTGGATTCAAGTGATTGATTTTTTTTTTTTTTGATTTTTGATTTTGTTTCTTTTTTTTTTAGTTATCTAAACATGGTAACTAAGAAAATGAAACTAAATCAAGAGGGTTTTAATGGTACTTACCTCCAATGCAATCCCTCGTTCTTTTGGAAATGAAAATAAATGGAAAGAGTGAGAGAAGGAAACTCACCTCACTTACCTTTTTTCTGATTTTTCCTTCAATTTTTGGATTTTTCACTTTTTATTTGATACCTACAAAAAGAAAGAACATGTTAGCATGAATATATACAAATAACACCAAGATTATCAAAACTAAAATTCTAATTCCCGGCAACGGCACCAAAAATTGATAGCCCACGAATGCGTCGTTAAACACGTGACTAACAATCTCAAAATTATCGGCCTACACTAAATATTTTGACAATAGTTAAGTGGCGAGAGCCGAGTCGAATCCACGGGGAACTAGATTTTAGAGTTAAAAACCTGGATTTTTATTTAGGAAAATAATGTGGTGATATTTAAACTAAGTTGCATTAAATAAAACTAGACTAATTAAACTAAGTAAATAGAGAGAGAGATAAAGAGTAACAAGTTCCAAAAATCACAATCCACTAAATACTAAAAGAGGATTAACAACAAAATATTTTTCCTAAACAAAATACATCAACAACTATACTAATAAAATATCAGAAATAGAAAGGAGAGATGAGTAAGAGAGAAGAGAGAGACGAGATACAAGAGAGAGAGGAGAGAGAGCGAATAGAGGAGAGAGAGGGATAGAAGAGAGAGAGGAGCGGCGCATGAGAGAGAGAGAGGAGAGAGAGACGAGAGAGAGAGATAGGAGAGAAGAGAGAAAAGAGAGAGAGGAGAGAGAGCACAGGGAGAGAAGAGAAGGTGTGGCCCTACTTCACGTTGCATGCTAGAGAGGAGAGAGAGCACAGGGAGAGAAGAGAAGGCGTGGCCCTACTTCACGTTGCATGCACAAGCATGCAACGTGAGAAGGGGACGGCGCGGCAGGCGGGGCCAGGTGAGGTAGCAGGGGCAGCACTGGCGGCCGGCGGTTGGGCGACGCGGGGCGCTGGCGTGCGCGGGCAGGGCTGCTGGCGCGTTGCTGCTGCTGCTCTGCGTGTGAACCGAAGAGAGAGACAGAGAGAGACTGGGAAGAAGAAAGAGAAGAGGAAGGAGAAGGGAAGAGAAGAAGAAGAGGGAGGGAGGGTGCGGAGGAAAGAGGGAGAGAGAAAGATGGTGAGAATAAGTGGGGAAGAATGTCAAAAAGAATCGTAAGAGAGAGAGAGGGGAGGTTTAAATAAAGAGCTCTCTCTCTAAAAGAGAGGTTTTCAAAAAGAGAGAGAAAATATTAAAAATATAGCAAGAAGAGGGATGTAGAAAAAGAAAGGCGGCTAGGGTTTTGCAACTTTTGAAATATGCCAGTTTTACCCCTGTTGGACTGCTTGGTCCATTGGCCCATTATGCACTTCATAAAATGGTCCATTAACCTGCAAATACAACATATATCTGAAATTAATCAATTATCATCCATGATAATAGAAATCTTATGAATTAATCAGTATCAATCAATAAAATGGCATGATTATTTATGATAATTGTGATATTATCACGTTCGACCATCGCACTTTGGACGAGGCCCTCAGCGCTGCGTGTAGGCAGGAGGGTGAGATGGAGCAATACCTTGAAGAGAAGAAGGCTTCGCAGAAGAGACCTGCAGCTACGTTCCAGCGACAGGACAAGAAGAAAGTGGTGTACCCGACACAACAGCGATCAGTAGCAGTCAGCAGTACTCAGGTACCTTATGTACATTCCCCTGGTGTGAAGAAAGAGTGTCCCCACTGTGGGAAGACACATGGTGGTACCGAATGTTGGATGATTACGGGAAAGTGCTTGAAGTGCGGAAGCAACGACCACAAGATCAAGGATTGTCCGAGACTTCAGCAGGGAGTCCAGCGCGGAGCGCCAGCCCCAGCAGCGGTAGCGGCAACAGCGCCAGCTACGGGAAGACCAGGAAGGCCTCGAGCCCCAGCTCGAGTGTTTGCTTTAGCGCGCGAGGACGCCGAGCAGGCGGAGCATGTCACCGAAGGTACGGTTTTACTTCTAGGAGTGCACGCTCGGGTTTTGTTTGACACGGGTGCTACTCACTCGTTCATTTCCGAGCGGTTCGCTAGGCAGTTAGCCCTAGAGTCCGGCATAGAGTCTGAGGATTTAGAGGTCCCTTTGTCTGTGCACACCCCTGCGGGTACGGTATCGACTAGGAAGTGCATTTCGTCGTTACCTGTGTGCATTGAGGATAGAATCCTAGATGGGTGCTTCTTCTTGCTAAAGATGAAGGACTATGATGCTATTCTTCGTCTGGATTGGCTAGAGGAGCACTATGCATTAGTGGATTGTCGTCGGAAGAGGATTGTTTTCCGCATTCCTGGTGATGACGAGTTTTCTCATCCCTTGCCAAGGAACTTGGCGGGAAAGTTAGTCATCTCTGCCATGAAGGCGATGCGCATGGTAAACAAGGGTTGTGACGCTTTTCTTGCCAGCGTGGTATTAGTACCAGAGGCTGATGAGTCACCTACTCTTGCAGAGATTGAGGTAGTGCAGGATTTTCCAGATGTCTTTCCTGATGACTTGTCTGGATTGCCACCGGATAGAGAGAGAGTTTACCATAGAGTTGCTTCCGGGCACCTCTCCTATCTCGAAGGCTCCATATCGGATGGCACCTGCGGAGTTAGCCGAGTTAAGGAGGCAGTTGCAAGAGTTGCTAGATAAGGGATTTATTCGCCCTAGCGTTTCCCCTTGGGGCGCACCTGTATTATTCGTCAAGAAGAAAGACAGGTCACTTAGGTTATGCATTGATTACAGAAAGCTGAACCAAGTGACTGTGAAGAACAGGTATCCCTTACCTCGTATTGATGATTTGTTTGACCAGTTGCAAGATGCATCAGTCTTTTCTAAGATTGATTTGCGATCTGGGTATCATCAGTTGAGGATTCGGAGTGAGGATGTGTCCAAGACGGAATTCAGATCCCGTTATGGACATTATGAGTCTTTGGTCCTTCCTTTCGGATTGACCAATGCCACTGCAGCGTTCATGGATCTCATGAATAGGGTGTTTAGGCCTTATTTAGATAGTTTTGTCGTAGTGTTTTTTGATGATGTGTTGGTCTACTCTCCGGACGAGGCCACACACCGTCAGCATTTGAGGGTAGTGTTAGAGGTTCTTCGTGAGCACAAGCTGTACGCTAAGTTCAGCAAGTGCGATTTTTGGTTGCGCGAGGTTCATTTCCTCGGGCATGTTATCTCCGGTGCTGGTGTAGCAGTGGATCCAGCAAAGGTCCAGGCAGTTATGGATTGGGAGGTTCCCAAGACCCCTTCGGAGATTCGTAGTTTTCTTGGTTTAGCTGGTTACTATCGGCGATTCATTGAGGGATTTTCATCCATCGCCGCCCCATTGACTCAGCTCACCAGAAAGGGAGTGAAGTTTATTTGGTCCGAGAAGTGTGAGAGTAGTTTTCAATTGTTGAAGACTAAGCTCACGTCAGCTCCGGTGTTACTCTTACCGAGCGGTGTAGAGGGTTTTTCTATCTACACGGATGCGTCTCGGATTGGTTTAGGCTGTGTGCTAATGCAGCAGGAAAGGGTAGTGGCTTATGCTTCTCGTCAGTTGAAGGAGCATGAGAAGAACTATCCGACTCATGATTTGGAGCTCGCAGCAGTGGTTCATGCACTAAAGATCTGGAGGCACTATCTTTATGGTGTCAGATTTGAGGTGTTTACCGACCACAAGAGCTTGAAGTATCTTTTCTCCCAAAAGGAATTAAACCTGAGGCAGAGAAGATGGATTGAGTTCTTGAAGGACTATGACTTCGACCTTTAGTATCACAGTGGAAAGGCGAATGTCGTAGCGGATGCTCTGAGTAGAAAGAGGCCATTTCTCCAGCAGGATTGGAAGATGTTGGAGGATGCGGCTTGCGCGTTGACTGAGTTAGAGTCATCGCTATGCCAGGCTTTTGTAGCTCAGTTATCTCTTAGGTCCTCGATTTTGGATGAGGTGATCGAGCAACAGAAAGCCGACCCTAGACTCTTAGAGCTAGTGGGCAAGGCAGACATTGCTCGTGATGAGGACGGTGTGATTAGATTCCATCACCGTGTTTGTGTCCCTGATTTGGTAGATGTCCGTGAGCATGTGTTAGTGGAGGCTCACAGATCGCGATTCTCTATTCATCTGGGTAACACGAAGATGTACCAGGATTTGAAGAGATCCTTCTGGTGGTCTGGCATGAAGAAGGATGTAGCGGATTATGTATCCCAGTGTTTGGTATGCCAGCAAGTGAAGGCCGAGCGATAGCGACCATCCGGCCTTATGAAAAGGATGGAGATTCAGTTTGGAAGTGGGAAGCTGTCACTATGGACTTTGTTTCGGGTTTGCCTCGATCTAGAAGGGGAAATGACTCGATTTGGGTGATCGTAGATAGATTCTCAAAGACTGCGCATTTCTTGCCTATGAAGAAGAAGCAGTCGGTTGAGAGCTTAGCTAGATTGTATGTTAGTAGTGTGGTTAGATTGCATGGTGTGCCGAAGTTGATCATTTCGGATCGAGATCCGAGATTTACTTCGAGGTTGTGGAAGGGTCTTCAGCATGCATTAGGTTCGGAGCTGAAGCTCAGTTCGGCGTTTCATCCCCAGACTGATGGACAGTCTGAGAGGACTATCCAGATGCTCGAGGATATGTTGAGAGCGTGTGTATTGGATTGGAAGGATGATTGGGAGCGTCATTTACCTCTTGTGGAGTTCGCATACAACAACAGCTTTCTTGCGAGTATTGGTATGGTTCCATTTGAGGCGTTGTATGGTAGGCCTTGCAGATCTCCTTTGTGTTGGGAGGAGACCGGTGATAGGCAGCTGATCGGTCCGGAGTTAGTTCAGGAGACTTTGGATAAGGTCCAGCTTATTAGAAAGAGGCTTGTTGCGGCACAGGATAGGCAGAAGAGCTATGCCGACAACAGGAGGAAGGATCTTGGGTTCGAGGTGGGTGATCATGTCTTCTTAAAGATATCACCTACTCGAGGTGTCGTCAGGTTTGGCAGGCATGGTAAGCTGAGCTCTAGATTCATCGGCCCGTATGAGATTCTCAGACAATTGGGTAGCGTGGCATGTGAGCTAGCTTTACCCCCAGCTCTAGCTAGTGTCCATCCCGTTTTCCACGTTTCTATGCTCAGGAAGTATGTCCGAGATCCATCTCATGTGATCAGTCATGAGCCAGTGGAGATTCAGCCAGATTTGTCGTATGTGGAGCAACCAGTAGCTATTCTTGACCGGAAGGTTCAGCACCTCCGGAATAAGAGTATTGCGTCGGTGAAAGTTCTATGGCGAAACTTCTCACGAGAGGAGGCTACTTGGGAGCTTGAGGATGCGATGAAGAAGAAGTATCCCCTTTTGTTTGAGTAGTGTCGTTCTAACTTCGAGGACGAAGTTTCTTTAAGGGGGAGAGGGTGTAAGGCCCTCGAATTTTGTTGCATTATTTTAATTTCATGTAAATAATTCATGTTGTGTATGCATAGATGTACATATCTATGTATGTATTAACTATTTATACTTATGTATGCATGTGTATAATTAGTTGTAAATAATGTATGAAATGCATGGTGGTAGTGTGTACATGATAATACAAATGCATGGCACGTATATAGGTATAAGTTGTGCATGGTTTCTGCATGTTTTTGAGTTCTGGCCGAAGGCCAGCTTGGCGTCAAGATCAATGGACGTTTGTGTTGTGTCGGCGTCAACCATATGGACGCCAACACTAAGTCCAGCGTCCAGCGATGTGGACGTTAATGTCTCTGATCTGCATGCGTTGCAGAGCCGGATTTCCGGGAGCAAGCTAGCTCACCCATTGGGGAGCTGTCCCCAACGGTCTGAAAGGGTTCACATCAACCCCTGCGGGACAGGAGAGGCCTCTCTCCTATATCTGAACCCGAGTGCAACCCTAAAACCCCTCTCTTGACCTCTTTTGAGAGATAGGGAAAAACCCTAACTGCTGTGAGCAAAACCCCACCTTTGCAACCTTTAATCCGGCGATCTGAAGCTTGTTCCGGCCATCTACCACGACAAGGAGGTAGTTGGAACATCGAGAAAGGCATCCCCGACCTCGATCTGTTGTGGAGATTGCTCAAGAACCCGGGGGAAGGCAATTTTGGGAGCTTCTTGGGACTGCCCAAGGAGAGCATCACCAACCCATTTAATCCCTTTGGAGAGTTTTTGAAAGGCAAGTAACCTACACACATCGTCCCTGTAGATGTCTAGTAGGGTTTTCTTATTTTTACACATTTTTCCTCGTGTCCTAGATCCCCCATTCTTCTTGTTATTTGGAGCTCGGTCTGTGTTTCTGCACAGACAGGAACTTGGCTTCAATGCCTTGACGCCAAGATCTCCAGTGTGCGTCCAGCAATCTTGCCGTCCATCTCCTTGAACGGCCAGACACTGCCGCCAAGTTCTTCAATGCAGAACAGTGAACTGTTCTGCCTTAAGTAATTATTTTCCGGACTTTGACGTATGAGGATATAGTGTAATTTTTATATGTTATTAAAATAGCTAATGTGATGTGTGTGAAAATTTCTGTGATTTTCTGTGGATGACATAAATTGTTGGATTTATTGAAATACATGTTGGGGAAAAAGGGTTATGCATGATTGCCTACTGTCTATATGATTTCTGAGGAATTAATTGCCCTGGATTTTTCTACCCCATGTGTATATGTGTCAATTCATACCCTGCAAATTTGAGAAATTATTCATGTTCATATGATTTACTGTAATTACTGCAATGGAAATAGGAAGTATGTGTGGGATTTCCAAAAATCCACAGTAAATTTTATGTTGTGAAATAAATTCGGGAAAATTTTCTATGACAACATATATGATAGATTCAGATCTGTGAATTGTCAAATCTGAGATTCGGGTTATGTTCCATGACAAGTTGAATTATGAATGGCATGCAATTGAATGTTTTAATTTCTGTAAATGCAATATGAGTCAGAAAAATGTGAAATTTTCCATGTGAAATCATAAATCTGTAATCAGCATGTGGTTAAATTTTCAGGCTGTTTGGACAACTGTAGAATGCAATATGAAATTTCCATGCGAAAATATGTGAATTTAATGCACGCCATTGTGAAATGATTTAAGTTCTGTGTAACCCAACCTGATTGTGAAACTTCCTGAATGTTAATTTTTGTCATCTGTAGTGGCATGATTAGGGGAAAAACAGAGTCACGTTGTGATTGAGAGAATGAATGAGATGTGAGTGTCATGCGTAAAAGTATGTGTTAAAATCGGTAAATGTGAAATGTGTAAGACTGTGCCAAGTGTGACACTGCTTCCATAGAGGGCAGTGGAACCGTATCATGGAAAAGTCTCCATGAGAAGGTTCAATGTGTTGTGATCCTAAGGGCATTAGGATGAAATCCTGGAGGTGGACAAGTACCACTGGTTAGGGTGGAGACTTGTTCTCCCAGTCTGCGCAGTCCAAGAGTCGTCACTATATTGCCTAGGTGGCGTCTATGTGTATGTGATGTGATGCGTCCTTCTTATGGTAGTTTGGACTATGTGTCACGGTACTAAATATGAATGTGAATGTGAAATGTGTAAAATTGTGAATGTGAACAATGTGTAAATGTGAATGTGTGAAGTGTGAAGTATGTGAATTTGAAATTGTGTAAAAATGTGAAACCAAAATGTGAGGATGTGAAATTGAAATCCATGATATGATGATCTGAAATCATGTTAGAACAGCAACATAAATGTGGTTATGATCATGTGCTATATGTGTACAATGCGTAGAATCCATGCTAGGGACAATCCTTACTTATGTGCAAACCATTCCATGTATGTTTACTCTCACATTGTGGTTGAATGAGAATGTAGCTTTCATGTGTTAGATTGTAAAGTGTTAAACCATGTCAAAACAGCAAGCTTAAAGCATGTAAAATGGTTATGTGCATGTGTAAGAATGAGTAGTAACCATGTTAACAATGTTTTCTTTCATGTATGTAAGCTAATCATGCTAGATTGCTTTCATGTTTTAGCTTAATTGGAAGTAGAACTTTCGTGTGTTGGAATGACTAGAGAGCATGTGATAGGAAATCTGAAAGCATGAATCATGTGTTTCATTAGTAGAATTACCATGATAGGTTGTTAATTTCAATGTCACACATGCTACATGTTGTGTCTTGTAAATGTGTATGTAAAAACCTGCTATGATATGCATATGGATGATAGATGTAGTGTTATTTGCTGAGTCTTTTAGACTCATTACTTGCTTCGGCGTACAGGTGTAGTAGGTGACACACCTTTGGAGGAGACCGTGGAGAGCGACTCCGAGTGCGGGGAGTAGCTAGCTTGGTGGAGCTTAGTTGTGACATTTTGACATTTGATGTATGTAATTGAGGCATTGTATTAAAACTATCATGTAAACTTGGACAAACTATGTATTTTATCTTATCACTTCTTCTATATGGATTATGTGGACTTTAGCTCTTTAAATTCAATCAAATCATGTATGTTAAATGTGGATGATGAATGAAATGAAGACAGTAATTCTTTTACTTCCGCTACTCTATTCTTATATTCATGTATATCTCAGCTGAATGTTATCGTTTGGGTAAATGTCCCACTGTGGCAACGTTCACTATATCGACGTGGGTTGGTATAACCGTACTGATATAATGAGGGTCGCTACACCGCCGCTAGGACATAGCCACGAAGGTGTCACCTTCGGTCACTGAACGCAGGGAGGCAACCTGTCGCGTTCCCACCAGAAGGTCCTAAAGGCAACCCTGCCCTGGGGCACACGCCGACACGCCAACCGCGGCCACGGAACCACTCGAGGCAAGCGAGGTCTTGTCGCACCCTCCTAGCCGTCGCGATGGAATCGCAATGGGAAGGGCAACCGTGACAAGCATCGAGTCGCGGCGGGGAGGAGCGTCGCGACATCAACCTTGTCGCGACGGGAAACCTCATAAATTAAATTGTGATTGTTATTAAATGGCGATGGATGCATGCCGTACACATCCTGATCATGTAACCCTTGCAAGGAAATGGCACTCTTCGGGCGCTCCTCCCAGGACCAGACCAAGCCCTATTGCTTTGGCATATAGTACTTGCTTGTTTAATTTAGACAATCAATTGTATGACCAAATAGAGTACCAAGAATAGATGAGAGTACTAGACGAGATAAATGAGAGTGTAGAGAGAACGTGAACAAATAAGAGGATATAGATAGTAGACGAGATAAGGACAATATCGTAAAAACACGAGAAACAACGATAGTCACAGTTGCACGGCACACCCTAGTGGGCCGGCAGTCCGGTAGAAGTCACCATCGCTCACTAGCCATGCTATGAACACATGCTAGATGGTCCGGCATGATCACAAGATACGGAGAGAACACACTAAGGCCATGGATCGTATTGATCCCTAAGGTGTAACGGGTTTTGAGGTATAACCAGCTCGTCGGCAATGGATGTGCGCCAAAGCCAAGAAGACTTACGGAGGCCTTGACAAGGAGTCTCTGGCCCAGTCGGGAGTATTCCCGGTGGAGAGGTGGTCCAAGTCAAGAGAAAGTGTGTAGAAACTGGTCCGTCGTGCCTCGAGTGCTCGAAGGCCGAGGGAAACGATAACAGTGTAAAATCACACGAATAAAATGAAGACATGTGTCATTTAAATAATAGGAAAATTAGGTAATTAATTTCACTTAATTACCAGATACATTATTGAGAAATTTAATAGGGTCAATTGGCAAACATTAATGATATGTGTGTGATGTAGTTGAACAGGAATATGCCTACAAAACAAAAAAAGAGAAACATAATAAACTGAGCAAAATATCAAATAATATTACTTGTTGTACTCACTGTAATAAACTAGGTCACACTAGAAACACATGTATAGGTAAACACTTAAAGTGGATTCTAAAAGGTAGGTCTATTGAAACTAACCAATCAGGACCCAAAAGGATTTAGGTACCTAAATCTCATTAATCTGGTTGTAGGAGAGCCTTAGAGCATCAAAGTGGTACCAACAGTGGTTGCTCAAGGCACATGACGGGTGACAAGAAATTGTTTTCATCAATAAAGACTAAAGAAGGAATATTAACATATGGAGACAATGGAAAAGGGTCAGTAATTGGTTGTGGATCAGTTGGAAGCAAAGAAAAGACTCTCATATAAGAAGTACTTCACATGGAAGGCCTCAAATGCAACTTAATTAGCATAAGTCAGTTATGCAACAAGAGACATCAAGTTGAGTTCCAAGAATCCAAGTGTCTAATCATCAAGGAAGGAGTAACAGTTTTTGAAGCCTATAGAGAAAGGAATCTATACGTTTTATGATTGAAGATATGAAGGGAGAAGATGTTGTTGGATCGGTGACAGTAGAGCTTTTCACCTAGAAGGGGGGTGTTCATTTATCTTGTAATACAATCGCAATTAAACATGAGATTTACACATAATGAAAGAGATGTTCCTAGCATGGATTCTATAGATATTCTCACATATATAACCAAAGTATATACATAAATAGCTTGCTGTTTTGACATGGATAAAACACATTCATGTAGTGATTCACAAATTTACACGTTATCATATTAGTTCACATATTCACGTGATCATTTACACATTTTACATATTCACATTTCACATGTACACAATCACATTGTTCTCATTAAATGCCGTGACACATAGTCCAAACCACCTCTAGAAGGACAAACTCTTATCTCATTCACACACATACCTATCACCTAGGCAATATAGTGATAGATCTTAGTTACTGCGCAGAACCGGGAGAAGCACTCTCCACCCTAACCATTGGTACTTGTCCACCTCTAGGATTTAATTCCAATGCCCATGGGATCTCATAATCATATGAACCTTCCCGTAGGGACTTTACTATGGTACAGTTCCTCAGCCCTCTAAGGTAGCATTGTCACCCATGGCACAGTTACATATTTTCCATTTTTTTTAACACATGCCATGGTACACTATTTATCATAAAATTTCCACTTTCACCTAAATTCACATGGATCAGGCTACCTAGCATGATACTAATGTTTATAATGTTAAACAGACTCAACAGCAACTTAATCATGCTGAAATCCACAATTTTTACAATAATCAATTTAAACATGCATTAATTTGTCATTTTTCTCTCAAAAATCTAAATGTATATCTACTATCATCCATTCAGTATGAAAATTTAACCACGGACCACTTATAGGTTGGTTATAATGTATACAAAATTTCCTATTTTTATGAACTATACACAATTTATAGAAATTAAAACAATAATTCTGCATGATTATTCATAACAATATTAAACATGAATTCATAGTATGACAGGTACGTTAACCATTTTACAACATGCATCTGATAGTCATGGTCTCATACAAAATTTCTGAAAAATTTTCCTGTATCATACCATTTAATTGAGAATTTAAACAGAATGTGCATATTCACTGTTTCATACTTCAGAAAACTTAATAATTTATACAGAACTCAAAAATTCGCCAAAATTTCAAGGTAAGACTAGATTGTGGTACATATGTTACAGAAATTTCATAACACCCAAATTCAGCACGAATCCACATAAACAGTATTTAACAAGATCAAAACATTCTCAAGACAATATTCCAGCAACTTAAATAAATAATCCATTTAACGAAATTTCATAAGGATTGCATGCCATGATCCACTGGAGATAATATACAACATATAATATTTACAGTATATCCTCATGCGCAAAAATCTTGAAAAATAGCTTTTATAGGGCAGACAACACACTGTCCCTGCCTGAAGAACTCAGGGGCAAGGGGGTGGCCGCCTACCTGGTTAACGGCAACATAGGTGGCCGCTGACCTCGGATCTTAACGGCAACAAAGCTTGTCGTTAAGTTCCTATCTGTGCAAAACACAGACTGAACATCAAAATCCGATAGAAAGGGGGGTTCCAGGACACGATTAAAATTCTGAAAAATTACCTAGGACCTACTGGACGCATGTAGGGATAACAGGCATGGGTTACTTGCCTTCAGAAAAATCTACAAACAAAGGATTGGGTTGAAGAAGCTCTCCTTGGCCTGAGCCAAAGAGCCTCCAAAGTCCTCCAAATCCAGGTTCTGTGTTGATGTAGACAGCCACCCAATGTCGAAGGAGTCTTCCCCAATACTTAGACTCCCCTCCAGTCGCAGAAGATCGCTAGAAGGAGCCACCAATCGCCGGATCAAAGGGTCCAGAGTTAAGGTTTCACACAGAAGAGAACTAGGGTTTTTGACAAATGCCAAAAGGGATCTTTCAGCCGGAGATTGGGTATCTTATAGGGCTAGGGAGACGCGCTTAGGAAAGGTATAGGACCATTGGAGAACGGTTTCCTAAACAAGGGGTGACATTTTCGAGGCCGTTTTTAGATCTGAAGATGCAACAGATCTGGGAGGTTAACGTCAACATCACTGGCCGCCAATCTGGAGTTGGCGTCCATCGATGTGGCTGCTGACTCCCTATGAACGTCAACTCATGTTGACGCCAACAGGTCGTTTGGCCAGAACTTAAAAACTACAGAAACTACACTTACTCAATGCATGTACATGAACTACACAGTGTATACTTTAGAAGATTACTACTACTCATGCAATGTAAGTAAATAATATATACAATATATATATATATATTTACAACAATACATCAATTTGTTATATATGCATATCTACACACACACACACACAAGCTGAAGTTCTTCACACAATCAAACACCTACATAAGAGGATAAAATTCAAGGGCCTTACAGCAATAATCAGCACCAATTGTCATGACATTTTTTTTTCAAGTGCAGCAGAAAAACACATCAATACAGCAAGGTTTAGTAGTCATCAATTGATGAATAAGGTAGCAAACAGGCAAACAACAAGTCAACTTCCTTGTTTCACAAGTTGACTTTCCATCAGCATAAGTTGACTTCTAACACATTGAAGAACAATTGCAAGAGCCATTTTCATTCTTGTTTGTTTTGACTAAAGGAATATTAAAATTGTAGAGCACTCTTTGTAATGCCCAACATCTTTTCTACAAGTTCGCGCTTTTAGAAGATCGTTCGGACGGCAATCCAAAACCCCGGATGGCACATTTTTGACTAAAGGATAGTCTGTTGAAGGCAAGCCGTTGACGTCAATGAGTGTGATGTCACACCTTGTTGATGTCAGCATGTGGTTGTCATCAACAAGGTTGACAACAACTTGATTTTTGTTTTCCTGGGTTTTTCTCTTCGTCTACTAACGACAGTTTCGATTGCCATCTATTTTTGTCTTGACGTCAATATATGTTGACGTCTACTATTCCTTCATGAGATTTCCATATTTTTCTTCGTTTGATGGCTATGTCGATTGTCATCAAGCTTCCTTTTGACGGCAACTTATGTTGACGTCAATTTCTACGTATTCCAGTCTGAGTTTTACCTCGAAACTAGCTAGTTTCTTTAGATAGGTATGACCGGTTAGTGTCATGTTAGTGCATGGATCTTACCCCAATCATGACCCAAGAGCTCTCTATATATGGGACTACTTCATTTGGGAGATATCTTTGTTCAAGTTAGGGTTTTGTTAATCTTTAAGAGAGGTGAGAGAAGGTGAGTTCGTGAGAGAGTAAAAGGAAAGATTAGTTGTGTTGTTGCTTGTTCGAGGTTGCTATGGAGAAGATAAAACTTCCACGACATGAGAAGAAGGCTCTGGATGTGGAGATCGTGTCCGGTTCATGCACAAGAAGGAGGATTTGATCGCGCTTGGAAGATACCTCTTTGGGTGCCAAAGAGGGCTTCATCGACTTAATTCACGTGTTGTGGAAATTTTTGGAGGCAAGCAACTTAGGGTTTCTCTCTGTGTACTTGTCCTCTAGGATTTTCCTATTTTATAGATATTTAGACATTTCTTTCTATGTCATTTTCCATGATTTCTTACTTTCGGGCTGCACTGTGTGCAGTCAAGAACTTGACGATAACATACTACATCATTAACCTGAAGTTAATGGCAACCTACGTTGACGCCAAGTTCATCTTGTCCAGAAATTTACTATTTCACCATATGTGATGATTCTGTGATGGTTTTGGGTTCATTTAGGTCTATATTGAAGTGTTAAACATCATGATGTGATTGGGTAACCCTAGAATTTTTTCAATAATTATGGTAATTATTTGATTTTCTATTTATATGAAAAAGCATGTGAACACTTGAAAATTTGATTTCCATGTCCCATGCATGTTATAAAATTTTTAAACTTTGTAATTCAGTTTTTAGACTACTGTGAGCATGATTTAAGACATGCTAACCACATTTAATTTTTCTTCATGAATATATAGTGCTTTTGTGAATAATATGCTGATTTATGTCCTTAATTATAGAAAATAGTTTTACTATTCCAAAAAATTCTGAAAAATTACAGTTGTATTATATCCTAGATAAGTATCATGTGGTTAATATTTGAGCATGTTATAATCACTATACAATTAGTGATGTTTTTCTGAAGCTTCTAGTACGATGTTTTGATAATAAGTCCCAAATTAGCTTTAAAATATGATTAGCATCATGATTAGGTTCTATTTGCTATTGTTTAAGATTAACATACGTACCTGAAAGTGATTAGTATGTGATTTATATCATATGTGTGCATGTGCAAGGAAAGAGAGGGAATATGTGACATGCGTGCATGCATAACATGATAATGTAAAAGATAAAAGTTGTGCCAATGAGACACTACCACCATAAATTGCATGGAGCCGTACTTTAGTAGTGCCCCTATAGGAAGGCTCAATTGTTTTATGTGAAACCTGGGGCAATGGGTCGTGCGAAGTCCTGGAGGTGAACAAGTTCCACTGGTAATGGTGGGGAGGGCTTCCCCCAGTTCTGCACAGTAACCAAGACTTCATCGCTTTGCATGGTGATTAAGTATGTGTATATGATCATGTGATCTTTCTAGTGGTGGTTTGGGCTGTGTCTTGGCTTGTGTAATAGTTAAAGTGAATATGTGAATGTGTAAGTGAAAACTGATATGTGATCGTGGCATGTGGTATGTGCAAAGTGAATGTGATATGTGATCGTGAAAGTGAAACGTAAAAGCTATGTGATATGTGAAATCCATGTGAAAAGTAAGTGTGAGTGGATTTGAATGTGACAAGTAAAAGAATAAGTGCATGCGAAAGCAAAGATAAGAGTCCATGTGCTAATGTGTTCCATGTTAAGTGATAGTTATGATATCATGTTTAGTATCATGTATTCCATGTTATCCATGTTTAGTTATATTAATCGTGGCCATGTGTTAGAATTATAAGTGTTAAACATAAGCCATGTATATGAAAAGTGTAAGTATGAGTGCTATTGTTTACATGTTAATAAGTTCATGTTTAAAGTCAATCATGTTAATGATCTTGCAATCCATGTGTTAGTGTAGTTTTACTTTGTAATGCCCTCAAATTTTAAATACCATGATTTTCTTAGAAATTCTTGTTTATGCAAACCGATTAGGTTTAAATTGTGATATTTGGGATTAAGGGTATGTTTAAGACACTTTATCATACCCAGGTATCACTTTCGGTCATGCGCACCCCGACAGGGCGACACCGAAAAACTGTAACGAAATAAAAATACGAGAACACCATAATTTCCAGAAAAATGTGGAGAAGTCAGAAATGTAATTATCTGAATTTTTTTGACGTACGGATTTCGAGATTAAGTCGACACGACCATTTTTCGGGTGAATTTTCACCTACTGTAAAATAAAATATAAAAATTAAAATAAAATCACTACAATTTGTAAAACCATCACATTAGGTTATGGTTGAAATTTGAACTCAAATGGACACCATTTAGATGTGTTTGCATAGTGATCATTGGACCAATTGAATTATGGGTCAATTACGGTAAGCAATTTCTTGGATTTTCTAGTGGGATACGTGTAAGGCTCTTAAAGAGCCACCACACTTGAGAAATGGTTATAATTACTACTGTATGTGTGTAGCCATGGTAAATATGCATGGGCTACATGTTAAAACATGGGTAAAAGAATTCTTACCAAGACACGTTAGCCACCAACGTGTTGTTGTGCATGAAGATTTCTGGGTTTATAAATACACCTCAAGACCCTTCGTATCTATCTTTCTGAACCCTTCTACTGTTATGCTGCTGCTATTGCATTGGGTGATCTCAGGTTAGGAGGTGGTTTTGAGTGCTAAACCTTGTGCAGAAGCATCTTTGGTGTGAACTGTTGTCTCTCTCTTTCGTGCAACTAGTTCCTGTTCAAGTTTTTACCAGAACTATTGCTAAGGAACAACTGGAAAATCATATTGGAGGTTGTTGCTGCTACAATAACAAGCTCTACTTGCTTGATCCTTCACTTACAGTCATTTCTTCTTCTTGGTTAAGCTAGGTAGGATTCAATTCCTAACTCTCTTCCTTTCCACCCTTGGATTAATTGAAGCTTACCTTGTATCTGTTACTCTGTAGTTCTGAGAGTATGTTCATAATAGAACTATATTCTCCATCATGTTTTAGTTAGTTTTTAATCCATGAAAGTCACAGTTTGTTCCTTCTTTCTTCAACTTGATCCAAAAATCTGAAGTTATATCAAGTCTTTTGTGTAGTGTAGGCAGAACCATGATGGTTCTTTCTTCTTTGTGAAATTGAAATACTGAAAGATTATGGAAGTTTTAAATGAGTAAACTTGATAAGTGTTTAGTGGAAAAAGAGTAGAGAGTCTAAGAGAAAGACTTTCCATTCGATTTTCCTTGAACTTTCCTTTCAATTTGCCTTCTTGAAAGATCAACCATATGAACCACATTTCATGTCTTTATCTTTCATTCTCTTGTCATGATAGCTTCATGTTTGAGGCTAAGATTATGTTTGGATTAAGTCCTAATCATGTTAGGAATGATAGAAGAGTTTCTTAGTATCATTTATAGTTGGTTTAGAATCATTTCTGAAAGTTTGCACAAGACCTGTCGACAGATGAACTCCTTGCTGTCGACAGGAACCTATTTCCAGAAACCAGAAAACCATCACTGTGTGTTGCTGTCGACAGGCCCATAGCTTGCTGTCGACAGGAACACACAGAACTGAAATTCCAGTTCTGGAAACCAGCCCCTGTCGACAGCAAGCTCTTGCCTGTCGACAGGTGCTGACAGTATCATGTTTCCAACACTTGTTTTGCTTCGTTTCTTGTTATAAATCTTACCCAATTATTCCAACCAATGGACCACTTAAATTTTGTGGTTTTTACCACCTAAACACCTACAAGAATCAGTCATGTTACTTTTCTTCCACCATGAACCATTCCTTCAAAGTTCCGAACAAGATTGTTCTTGTGAGATTCTCAAATTCTGAAATTAGTAAAGGAACAGCGTTCCTTAATTATTGTGTGTGAACCTTGAGTAAATCCTTGTGTACCTTGATTCATTACAAGGATGAGTGTGTGATGATGACCATTATGGATCTTCATTTTCTTTTGGATTCTTATATGATTCAAATCTTTTGAAGTTATTGGCTTGAGTCATAACCCTGTCTCAGCCAATTGTCTTTCTTATACTCTTGAACTCTGAGCTACTTTGTCACTAAGATATTTGTATTAATTCTCAACCAAAACTACTTTTAGATTTCCCATTTCCGTTATGCTCATGAAATGAAGTTATGATCTGAAGACAGTGCTCTCTTCAAAAGAGGGTTTAGGATCACTTGTAGTAGCACCCGCTACTTATGATCGGCTGAGGGCGACAGTTTGTACGTATGTAAATCCAAGTCAATGGACTGACGATGGTGGGTAATAAAAAAATTATACCCCGTTCTTGCGCAATGAACAAGATCCAAGGTGCTGTAATCGCCTAGGCACGGAGGATGTAATTACGATTATATAGTAACCTCTTGAGAGCAGTGATGCCTGTCAAATTTGTTCTGAAATCAAGTTATGATATGAATTTTGAAAGACAAATATGACTTTGTTCTGATATTCGTTTGAGCCCGTCATGAAATTAATTTGGGCTATATGTTTATGTTAAGTATGAAATTCATGAGCAATTATGTTTTGATCCACATATGCACTATTTGAATATTCATTTAGTTCTGCAAATGAAACTTCTACTCTATGTTTACTTATACCTACTGAGTCCTTTCGACTCATGCCTTTGTTTCCTCCAACCCTTTCAGATTGAAGGTGTGTATAATCTCAGCTACATGTGAATCCTAATTCCGTTGCGAACGATGAAGAGATGAAGAAGAATAATGTAGCTTTAGTAGTTTCTTTTAGTTGGTGATGTATTAAGTTAGAGAGAGAAACTTGTTTTTTGTAAATAATGAGTATTAATACTTTGTTACCTTGTGAAGTATAACATGTTCAAAGATACCTTTGTGGAATGGTTTGCTAATGATTGAGCATTACACGGATTTATCTACCTATAACGAAAGTTTGTCAACGTCACCCCTCTTCCGATCAAAGGTTATGTATGTATTTGTGTGATGTCGGAGGAGGGTGTTACATACTTAGTAGGTTCCATGTTTATATTGTCCATGTTAATAGCATGAGCATGTGTTAGTTAGATTGTTAATTGCTAGTAAGTTAATGATAATGTGATAATTAGTAATGTGTTTGAATTGTTAGAAAGCATGTGCCATGTGTGGCAAGTGCGTGGTTTGCAATTCTAAGTTGCTTGCTGAGTCTATTACATTTTTTTTTTTGGTACTCTGGCACAGTGGTTAGAGACCACTACGCTTGTGAGCAAAATCCCTACACGGCCAGGGATCGAACCCTAGCTGCGCCCCACCCACCCAAACGGGGTGTCCACTCCGCCACTAGCGGGGGATGCTGAGTCTATTACATAGATTTACCCTTGCTAACATTTCAGAAAAAGTTGGAGATTTAGAAGCTGAAAAATTAGCAAGATCTAACGTGGAGCATGAAGAGTGGATTGAAGAATTCTAGATTAATACTTAGTATGTGATGTTATTATTATATGGACTTTGCATTATGGTACTTGGAGATTGGCTATATGATGAGTTATGCTTTGTTCTTTCTTTTGCTTGGATTATATAGACAGTGGTATGTGGATTATAAAGTTGATGGAATAAGAGTTCTTTATTTTCCACTGCAATATTCTTCTTTATTTGTGTATACCTCAACCTATGTGACTATCGTTGGGGTCTTCTCCCCTGTAGTGACTTGTTCTCATCCGACGTGGGTTGGTATAATCGTACTGGATAGAAGTGGTGTAAGGCCCTCGAATTTTGTTCATATTACGCTTATTTGATTTTGTGCATATTATAATTATTTAATTACTTATGTGCATATATATATATTTATATTTATTTATTTCTATGCATATAATATATTTAAACGTGCATATAGTATTTAATTATTACTATACATATTGTATGTATTATGCTGTGTATGTAGTTTATTTGAATATTTCTATGTTTCTGCCGAAATCCCTGTTAACGTCAACATCCATTGACGTTAAGGGCAGGTTGACGCCAACATGTGTGTCGTTGACTGCATGGTCGGAGAAGATAGACGTCCAGATCAATGGACGCCTACTTCCTGTAAACGGTAGCCAAGTGGCCGTTTACTTCTCCGGTTATGTTGCGATTCCAGAACTAAAAACGGTTGTGTTTCTTACGAGTTCTTGATTAGGAAACTATCCCTAACGATAGGAAACCTAATCCTAGGCGCACCCCGACCCATTAGCCCTATAAAACCAACAGTTTTCGGCCAGATTAAGACTTTTGGGTTGAGAGGAAAGCTAGGGTTTTCTTATGGGAAAAACTAAAACTTTTGCAAGCTTGATCCGGTGAATGGGGAGGTCATCCGGCAATCTTCTTCGAGTGGGAGATACTCCAAGTATTGTAGAGGCTTCCCCGACTCCGGAGGATCTTCTGTGTAGGCGTGAAGAGCTGATTCGGGGTTGAAATCTCACCTTCTTGGCTTGGCCGAGGAGGGCTTCTTCGACCAAATAATCCCTTTAGAGATTTATTTACAGGCAAGTAATTGAGGGTTAACATCCCTAGACATGTCCTTTAGGTCTCAGGAATTTTGCAGATTTTTATTCGTGTCTTGGAACCCTCAATTCTCCATTTTATTTGTGTTCAGTCTGCATTTTCTGCATATAGGAAATTGACGGCATGCTTGTTGCCACCAAGTTACTGAGTTGATGGCAGCATCCTATGCCGTTAACCCATCTTGACGTCAAGGGCCTTGCCATCAAGTTCTTCTATTTTTCACAGAATTGTGTTGATTATGTTTGTGCTATGATTTCGGATTCTGGATGTCTGTGCATGCTGTAAAAATTAGGGTTTGTCAGGTATGGTCTGTAGGTCATATCATGAGGTTCTGTCAATTTTCTGAGCATAATATTATTTAGTATAATTTATGTATTTAGAAAATAAGCATGTTTAACAGTGTTTAATTCTAAATAAATAGTTTCGTTGCATGTTAGGGTTCATGATCTTAGGGTTACTGTTTTCAGGTTTTAGACCTGTTAGAACCGACTGTGTTGGTGTATACCATGTTAAAGTAATTATTATATTAAATTGGCATAAAATCTATTTAAATTGTTAAAAATAGATTTACAGTTGCAAAAAATCTAAAAAATTAGACATTGACATATTACCTATAAGAAGTCTGTGATTAAAATTTGATACTGTTTTGATGTCAGTAAAGTACTGTTTGTACTTTAATAAGGGTAATTAGTCTGTGTAAACATGTTTAACTTAAATCATGTAACATTTAGTGATTAGCAGCATGATTAAGCACTGTTATGATTAAATTAACACTATGAATCAGTAATATTAAATTCTGTAAACTGAAGCATGTGTATTTGTTTAAAGTACATGTGAATGAGTTAAATGGTGCATGTGAATAATGTAAACTATGTGATAAAGTGTTAATGTGTAATTTGTGCCGAAATTGACACTGCTACCATAGAAGGCTGTGGAGCCGTACTGTAGTAAAGTCCCTATGGGAAGGCTCAATGTGTATGTGATATCCTATGGGCATTAGGATGAAATCCTAGAGGTGGACAAGTACCACTAGTTAGAGTGGAGAGGGCTTCTCCCAGTTCTGCACAGTTACCAAGATTCGTCACTGTGTTGCCTAGGTGATGGGTATGTGTTATATGAATGTGTGTCCTTCTTTATGGTGGTTCGAACTATGTGTCATGGCAATTAAGTGTAAAAGTGTGAATATGAGAAATGTGAACATGTGATAGTATTATGTGAATGTGAAAGCATGTGAATGTGATATAATTATGTTAAAACAACAAGCTAAATATATGAATAAATGTTATAAAAGCATGTGAAAATGATTAGATATCATGCTAGGTTGCTAGTTACTATGTGCATCTTTCCATGATCTAATTGTGTGTAATTGTGAAAGGATACAAATAGAAATTGAAACCATGAATCATGTTATATATTATGTGTAGAAAGCATGTGTAGGCTGTTCATGTGTATTTACTTAATTAACATGAAGCAAGTGCCATGTGTTCCCCTTATTGTTTAAAAGATTAGCATGTGTGTGATATGTGTAAGGATGTACATTTAGGTTGCTTGCTGGGTCTTTTTGAAAGACTCATACTTGCTTTAACATATAGATGAGACGGGTGTCCCCGTTCTTGAGGAGGACTTAGTGAGGAGCAACTCCGAGCGTGAGGAGTAGCTGCTTGTGGAGATTGCTACCTAGTTTACATTTACTTTTACTAGTATGTGGACATGGACGATGTTATTTCATATGGACTTGTAATATTGTGGACATTTGTTATTTCTTTCACTGCTATATAGACTATGGAATTATGTGAATAATGATGGAATAAGACTGTTCTTTTATTTCCGCTGTACTCTTTTGTTATTTATGTACATCTCGACCTATTGTGTTGTGTTGGGTAAATGTCCCACTGTAATGACGCTCTTTATATCGATGTGGATTGGTATAATCGTATCGGTATAAGGAGGGTCGTTACAAGTGGGGTGTTACAAAGATGGTATCAAAGCCACGAGGTTGAGATTATACATTGATAACCATCAACTTAATTCACATCTCAAAGTCTTTATAGTGGATAGCCAAATCCATGGAATAATTAAGATAGGACTAGAAAAGTGATAAGATGAATGCACCAACACAGTAAGGACTACCAGTACCACCCCCGCCACCATTGGTCGACTACGACAAGTTCATGCAAGGCTCTTACAGATGATGTAGATTCAGGCGCAGATGCAGACAGTACTGTAAGCGCAACTCAAGGTGCAGGCTCAGGCACCGACTTAGTAGGATTGTGGTGTTGGAGGAGTGACGGTTATGGAGAGGTTTTTCATTCTTTACTTTTTCCTTTTCAATTTCAAACTTCTTTTTATCATCATTCAGCGGGTTTTTCTTATCTTCTTTTTTAGTCTTCAACTCAAGAATTTTTTTTCTAACTTTTCACACTTATCATTCAAAGATCTATCAGAAAATAAGCATTTAATGTTCTTTTTCCAATGATGATTTTCTTCAACCAATTGTTTGAGTTTTTCATTTACTTGATGATCATGAGTCATATTAAAAATCTGTTTACTTAATTGATCATTATCAAATCTAAAGTTCTCATTGAGATCAATCAATTTTTCATTCTCATTTTTTAGATCAATAACTTTGGATTCCAATAGCTCATAATTTTCCCTCAATCCATTCAGCTTATTTTCACAAATTTTGATTTCATCTTTCAAATTTTCTTTTTCATAATTTAACCTTTCAATTTCATTTTTCAAATCCTCATTTTCTATTTTAAAATCATCATTTTCTTTATAGAATGTTTGAACATTATCAATCATCATCTCATTTTCCTCAATTTTATTTGTCAGCTTCTTGTTTTGAGATTTAAACTTTATTATTGTTCGCACAAATGTTCATAGCTTTCCATCAGCTAATCATAAGATAATTCTTCATTATCACTATCAGAACATGAGATAAATTTTTTAGAACGTACTGAGCTCTTTGAGCTTTCCTATGCCATAAGGCATTTATCTTTTGTTCTTCTCCCTTTCTTCCTTGTCTTCACTAATTATTTCTGCAAATTAGAATGAAATAATGAGCTTGGGGATTTCTTCACAATTGAAATAGGCATCTCATGCAAATTAACATACATTGCAATATCATAAGATCAACTAAAAAATGTAATGAATATAAAAGCCAAAAGATAAATTAGATCTACAAAGAATTAGATATGATAAACAGAGCACCTGCTTTGATACCAATTGTTGGCTCAGAACAATGTGATATGGCAAATCTCGAAGGGGGGTTGAATAGATTTACAGTGGAAACTTAAGCAATTAAAATTACTGTGAATTAAAAGTCTATTCAATCAAAACCCCCACAAATCTGATAGGCTTGTGTGATTAATGTGTGTTGTGAATTAAAAGTCTATTCAATCAAAACCCCCACAAATCTGATAGGCTTGTATGATTAATGTGTGTGAGTGTTAAGTATGTGTAATCAAATTCCTATGCATGCATCTATTGCAGAACTAATATCAAACCACAGATCAAACCACAGTGCACAGGGGATTTTTAGATGGTTCAGTCTGCACACAAGCACATCCTACATCCACCCCTCACACAATAAGGCACACACTACGCAAATCTGAGTACAATACACACACGAGCACTAAGGCTCTGTCTACACACACACAAGCTAGATAAAACACATCTCACTGAGATCAGACCCTCCAGCTAAGGTAAGACCTCACACACACACAAATACCTTGATCTGTACACAGAAATTGTATAGATCAACCACACAACACTTTGATCTACACAAAACAATTATACAGATTAACCACACAAACAAACCAGTTCTAGATGAAAGATCCAATATAAATTGAGGTTTAGAAAGATTGATTGGATGTTCTATGATTAGAGAAGCCTAGTGGGAACTTGAATTGATGGCGCTTCACTGCTATAGATCCAATTCTTCGAATGGCACTCCTTTGCTTCAAGCTAGTAAGTAGATGCACTCTTCCCAGCCTGCTCGCCTCTCTCCGTTGCTCTATTTGCTCTGCTACTCTTCTGCTCTTCTTTCTCTCTAAGCAAAAGACTTCATGCCGTGGCTCTTCTTGGCCTCTCTTTCTTCTTCTTCTTCTTCTTCTTCTTCTTCTTCTTCTTCTTCTCCTCCTCCTCCTCCTCCTCCTCTTTCTAGGTGCTCCTTTTTCATCTCTTGTGGCTCTTCTCATTAGCTGTGTTGGGCGTGCTTTCTCCAGATGAGACAAGGGCATATTTATAGCCCATTGCACATGACCTCGTACCTAGGGATACATGTGCACAGAAATTTAGGGCTTTTTATACAGCCTTCAAGTTGGCACGTGCTTCTGGCCCTTGCACATGCTTCTTTAGTCCTACATACATAAAATTTCCAATTTAATAAAGTGTTCATGAAATGTTGTTTAATTGATGCAAGAACATTAGCCAATTGATGTGGCACAGTAGCCAATCGATGTGGCAATATGAGGCAATTGATATGCAGCAAGCAATATGAGGCAATCGATATGCAGCAAGCAATATGAAGCAATTGATATACAACAGCCAACAATCGATATGAAGTGGTCAATAATCGATATGAAAACATAAGCCAATCGATTGTGGCGATCAATTGATGGACAAGACAGTTAATCGATTACAGAAAAATATAACCAAGGCCATCGATTATCGAATAAACATAGCAGATAGGCCATCATATCTATCAACACTTCATATTCATGTGTCGACACTTGGTCTTCATGTGTCGGCACTTGATCTTCATCTATCGACACTTGTTCTTCATCTATCGACACTTGTTTCTCGAGTGTCGTCCAATACTGTCCAGATAATCTTCTCAAAAGCTTGATATCTACCAGTCTTTGATATCTATCGACAACTAATCCTTTGTTTGTCGACCAATACTGTCAGCACACATCTTCCACAACCTTGATTTCTTCTGGTGTTTGACATCTGTTCCTTGACTTGTCGATCTGTGATTCTTTGTCTGTCAACCTGAACTGTATGGAATATCAATAAACTTGAAGTCGTCATTAACATCATCATTAACAATCATGTTTAGTCATCACATCAAAACCAAGTTTAGTCATCATCAAAACACAAGCTTATTCATCATCAAAACACAAAATGCAACAAAAACCATGCACAAAACCCACAAAATCATCATCACATGCTCTAAATAAATGTCTAGAAATACAAGAACTTAACAATAGGGGTTTTGCCATTAAGTAGGGTTAGCAGCAGTGTCGATTGCCATCAACATGAAAACTAGACGGCATAAGATCTTGCCATCAAGTTTGCAGGCCCAAAGATAGAAGAAACAAAAATTGGGGGCCCGGACAAAAAAATGGTAAAAATTGAAAAACCCTATAAGATAGGCACATGAACGAAACCCCTAAGTTACTTATCTCTCAAAAACTCCTTGAAGACCAAATTTCATTTATGAAGCCCTCCTCGGCCAAGATAAAGAGGTGTGCTCTGACGGCTTGATTCGATCTCCACAACCTCCCTGGGTGTCTAGAATCTTCTCCACATCCTAAAGTAGCTTCCTCTTGTAGTAGAACGTCGAATAAGCCTTCACCTCATCAATCAAGCCCCAAGAAGCCCCCTTCTCTCTCTCTCTCAAAACTCTCACCCTAACCCTAGCCAAGCAAAGGTCCTTCCTCCACGTAAACAACCCATATATATAGGGCTTTGGGTCGTGTTCAAGAGAGTAAACAACCCCCTATAGCAACCCAAACTTTCCTAGTTATCCTTGTGAAGAAATTGGGGTTAGAATAGATTTAGGAACTGGAACACAGAAATCTTAACGGTGACCTACACCACTGTTGATAAAGAGGTAAACGACATTCGATTATGTCATTGACCAAAACAGATTCAAAAGTTATAAAATATGAAAAGTAGACAACATTGGAGACTGTCGCTTACATGAGGTTAACGACATACTATGCTGCCATTGACTCAGCTTGACGGCATAACTTGCCGCCATCAAAAGAGTCTGGCCAGAACAAAAGAAAATAGCACAACACAAGTTAACAAGCTAAGTTATGAAAACCTAGGGCCTTATAGATTCTCTCATTGTTCCTTAGACTCAATTTCTTTCACTTATTAGATTCGATTTTATCATAGTCTCAGACTTGATTATTTCAATACTTGAATTCTCATTAAGTCCAGGACTCAATTTTCTTATGACTCAATTTATCAAATTTGAGATTTGATTTGTTGAGTACGAGACTCGATTTGGTCTAAAGTTTGAGAAATATTTTTGTCTGAGTCTGAGACTCAGTTTGGCCCAAGCTTGATAGTCGATTTGGCCTTGTATTGTTGAGTCATGAGACACATTCTATTGGGTGAGTCTAAGACTTGATTTTTCTTATCAAGTCTATAACTCAATTTTTTAGGCTTGTCCTGATACCTGATTTTTTTTATGAATCAAATACTTGATTTTTAGACTCTTGTCTCATGAGATTCATTTTCTATTAAGTCTTGAGACTTGATTTTCATTGTGTATTAAGATTCTATCACTGTGAGTCTAAGACCTAATTTCTGAGACTCGATATCTTTTTGAGTCAGAGAGAAATTTTCTTCCGAGATATGTTTTGTCATTTTGTCTTGCGACTTGCTTCTTAGACTTTTTTTTAATGAGTCAAAGAGTCATTTTCAGAATGAGCTTGTGACTTGATTTTTATTTACTTAGAGACTCGATTTCTTCTATTTGGGAGATGATATATGATTTTCTAAGAAATTGTTGATTTCCCAGCTAGTGACTTCTTAATAATGGGCATTTAATTTTGTTGTTACATTTGACTTTGTAATTATATTTAATTTTGTTATAATAGAAAGTTAAACTATTTAAACCGGTTCAGTAAAATACATGTAAATGTAAGTGATCAATTCATTAAATGTAAGTGAAATACATAATTGTGGTCTTGGATGAAGAATTAGTCTTATAGACAAGATCAAGATTCAATAAAGACATTATTAATTAGAAAAGAGAAAAGAAGACGGTCAAGACCACTTACTAAGCATGATTAGATAACTTGATAAAACTTGATATAAATATGCAATTAACATTGTCGTGCATGAATAACATCATCCAAACTATACAAACATGCAATTCAACATTCTTGTTTATCAATTAGCTTAATTCTATTGAGCACGATATACTAGACATTGATTATCATGATATGTATGCATACAAAGTAATATTATCACTCAATGAATATGAGTGTTCTACCGTATATGGAAGCTAGTTATGCATGAAACATCATTGTTATGGAAGCATGCTTATCACAAATATACATAAAAATGAATCAATTAGCTTAACTCTTTTAAGCATGATATTTTGTCTAGATAAATATTATATTTATACATACAAGATTGTGTTAATCACTTCAATAAATATAAATATTTTTGTTGATTATACAAAATTGAACAATATGAAGATATTACTGCCATATAACATACAACAATCATGTTATCTGTCACACCTTTTTTTATTTGGTGAGATTAGGGTGATTTGCTTGGACTACTAAAAGTTAGGTTCTTACATCATCAACATGTAATGAATATCATTTTTAACGAAATTTTTGTAATACCAATTTCTTTTACGAATGTTTTTATTTTTATATCTAATTCCTTGGACAAGAGGAGAGATTCATCTTGTAGTCTGTTCGCAATTCCCACCCCTTATCTGTTCGTAGACATAAATAAGATGAGCTCCACAACATTCAATGTACTGATGGGGCCCATTTCCTTTTGACTGTAGATGTAACACCCCTCTCAGACTCAGTACAGTTATTCCAACTCACATTGGATCTAATAGAGGTATTACAGTGGAACATATCCAACAATAGACGGTACAGATTGAGATATACATAAATGACACTTTAATTCCAATAATATGCAATGGAATATGGAACCAAATTCTTTATAATCAACATCATATTCAAATGTTAAGTCTAAAGCATAAGAGAAAGATAACAACAGCCCAAATTATTACAATGCATAAATTCAAATGCATAACATCAAAGGTACATAATTTCCTCACATACATAGTCACTCTAGCACTCTCAAGCAAATCACTAAACCTCCACGTCCTCACGCTCCGAGTCAGAGTGCACTAACTCTTGAGTATCTTTTGTCTCTCCTGAAATGTTAATCAAGTGTGAGTCTAAAAGACCCAGCAAGTCACATGAAAGTTAGTTCAAGATATTATGTATATATTATGTTTAAAACATGGTAACTTATATCTTTCACATTCTTGATATCATATAGTTCTTCCTACTAACACGTTTCTAAGTCCTTTGGCAATCATTCCTTTACATAGCATGGTTATTTATCATGGAAACAAAACATTTCATGTAATGCATATAGCTTACATCTCATAAAATGTGCAATTGATCTAAACATGTTCCTATGCATAGCATGCAATAAAATTTTCCATGGTATATGCTTACTGACATGCAACATGTAAATAATTTCAAGTACTTTTAACTCATATCATGTAACATGCAATTTAGTCATTGTGTAGCAAGTAGTCATGTAGCGTGTAAAACAAATGACATGTAATTCATGTGGCATGTAACATGTAGACATTTATCATGTAGTCATGTAGTCAATTATCATGTAGTTGCCAAGACATAGCCCACATTATTAATAGAGATCATGTAGTCATATAGTCATTCAATTATCACCTAGGCAAAGCAGTGATGAAGTCATGGTCAATGCGCAATACCAGGGAAAACCCTTCCCACCTTAACCAGTAGAACTCATCTACCTCTAGAATTTCAATCCGTTGCCCACGGATTCATGTAGTCATTTCATATAGTTGAACCATTACCATAGGGGATTCCATGGTGTAGTTCCTTATAGTTATCTCTATCATAGCAATGTCTTTTTGGCCAATTCGTTTCAGATGCATTAATGTATATAATCATGGAATCTACCTTTTCATACAGTCTATCATGCTCTCATACGTTCATGTATAATTTATCAAAATGACATTGCAATATCACATAGCATGCCTTTCTCAGATTAATTTGAAATTAAACTTTACTGTAAAACAGAAACCTATCATGGTACTAATTTTATCTCATCCATTCATACATACATTCTCATGTTTATTTAAATTCTATATGCATTTTACTATTTAGAAGTTCATAACAGTATGTAAAAAAATCTAAAAATCTCGAAATTTTGACAGTAAATCTGTTTCAGACCATACCACGTACATGCAAATTTCATAATTTTATGAGCTCTGTAAATATTTTTCATGAATATTCTTCGTAAATATGAACTATTTAACATGATGAAATAGTGATAAAAACCATGCAAAATGTATTTACCAGTATCACACATAGTAGATTTACAGTTCCAACTATCAGTAGTATAGTCTTGAACTTCATAACACAATAGGAATCATGTTTGCATCTTTTCGTAATTCTATTGCTAATTCAATTAAAATTCAAGGGAAACAACTATGCATGTATATATATATATATATATATATATATATATATATATATAGTCTAATCAACACTGGAATGTTTTGTCCATAGTATAACAGCATTGAAACACACTAAAACATCACCTGGCCGAAACCTCACACAAGCATGAATCACAGATAAGCAAATAAAATCAATTTCTGAAATTCACAGTACTGATAAACTTAACAGCCACATATGTGGTGTTTACATCAAGTCAACATCCACATATCTTGTCGTTAAGAATCAGTAGACGGCGGCACATAGCGCCGTTAACATATAGTATTTGCATGAAATAAACAGCGGTCGATGCTGTCGTTTATAAAAACTAAACGGCAAATGATTTGGACGTCAAGTTCATACGTCCAGAAAACACATAAACTTGTACATAAAATGACAGGACTTCTACCCTTTCCCGCACGTTATTTTCATCGTTTAAAAATCTGTAAAAATGATAAATCTAAAGACTAATCTATCCTAAACCGATCCCCCATGTCACTTGCCTCTATCCCTCCTTCTGGAGTGACGAAAAGAGATCCGAAGAAGCCCGCCTTGGCAGTAAGGCAGTCCCCTTCTCCGGCTTCAATCGCTCCAAATCCGCTTCTAGCGCAGCTCCCCCGCTTGGAGAAGCTCCTGCCCTTGATGTTGAAAGGTCCTCCTTGGTCTAAGAAGCTTCAAATTGCACGGATGTGTTCTGCACTCCTTTCTCTCAGCCTTCCTTTCTCTCTTCCCAAACAGTGCGAAAACTCTCTCTCTAATGCCAAATCCGGGTCTTAAAAGGATTCCCACACCTTGCCCAGACCTAATCCTAGTCCTAAGATCAGAAACGCACCATAACTTCCCATTAAACACTCTGGAAATGGCCGGTTTATCTCCCCTGGAATGGTAACATCAAAAGCAGGCAAGTCAGGTTAACGTCAACCTCAGTAGCCGTCAGCCTTGATGTAAACGTCCATCGATCATGTTGTCTACATCCTTGCCCGAAAAATCCAATATTCAAGAAAATAATAAATGACATAGGAAGCTGTCGTTAACAAGAAGTAAACGGCAGACGATCATGCCGCTAACAGTTGTCAATGCCAACAGATGCTGACGCCAAGTTCAACACAGAACAACTTACCACTACATGCAGAAATACACATATAATTGCAATATAAATTTTAATAAAATTTTAGGGCACTACAACAGACGAGGGGGCTGACAACAAATCTTGGTCAAACAACAAAATTGGACTCTCTTAGGTGCTCTTGGTAACTCCAGACCAAGGTTCGCCGTACCATGGGGATGGATCATGACGTATTCTCCGTGGCATGGTATGGTACCATACCATACCACTAAGATACAATGGAAAAGAAGTCTGTTTGATGTTTTTTTTATTTGTGACTAGATCAATATATAAAATGGGTAAACTTCAAAATAAAATGAACAAAACATAAGAATATCACATAAAGAGGCTAAAAAATATAAGAAACTCAATTTGGCTATCCATGTCAACCCAACATGATCATTTAGTGTTCATCAAACATCATATACAAACATACCAAAATCATCTCCTACACACACAAATATATTGAGGATACAATCATCATTTCTTACAAACCAAATGTCATTCTCATATCGTCATCTTAACCATTCCTCAACTTCTATGTAACAAGAACCCGACCCTCGACCCCAGCCGAGGACCTGATTCTCGCAGTCGCCGCCCACGGATCCAGGGACCTGTAAGGGCTATAAATAAGTCTAACAGAATATGTAAAGGAAATAAATGTCAACTACTGAACTAAAAGCACACGCGAAAGTAAGAAGGAAAGAACGAGAGTACTGCGTATCGCTCTAGGTACAGTCACAATGCACTACGAGTACAAGTAAGCAAGGGGAAGAACAGGGCCCATAGGGGCATACCCTGAGGGTGAAGTACAACTGAAAGTAAAGGGGAGCTCACTGCTAGCTACGGCGTCAATGACGACTGCCCCGCCTACTTCGCCCGATGCGCACCCGACCACTGCTGAAAAGTCTCACCTGGAAAAAGGAGGGATGAGCTTCACAACAGAAGCTTAGTAGGGACTACTAATCACCTACTAGCTCTAACAGGCAGGATAACAAATATAATTAAAGTCATTGACAATAGTTATATATTCTACTCTAATGCAGGAAAGTGCGGAAGGGCAGCTAACTAACTAGCAACGGTACGAAAACTGTAATGCGGTCAGAAACACCATGCGACCTACACGTCGTGACCACCATACGACTGTAACACAGACAGAGAGATCCCTACCTAGACAAATGACACTAGCTACAAAAGAACTACCACTAGTCAATCGGTCAGGAGCGTCCACTGACGTCTTATCCTCGACCGCAATCCTTGCCTCCACGTCTCATCAGAGTGGAGCCGATGAACACAAAGTAACCACACAGTAACCGCCATAGTCTTTCCGGACCATGGTCCCACGCTTGGCCTCTCTAGGTGGTTCCGGGGCCACAAAGAGTGAGGCAGTGAAAAATGGACTAGCTGGACTGTGCTGGGAAGAACTCTGAACGACCTCGGCGTCCCAGACCAACCAAGAGAGCTCTACAAAGGACTCAACACTGCTGTCCTACCACTATTTTTCCCTCCGCTCTAGAGTTCGCGACCCAAGCATGCTTGTCGCCTAGAGAACTCCCTCAACGGACGCACGGGGATGGGGGTCCCAGGTAAACGGTAACAACCTCTCATAGGACAAGCCCTCAAGTGCCGAGCACCAGGCGAACGACTAGTGTAGAACCATACTAGGAACTAGCACCGATGGCACGGGTACAGAAGAAACTGAGAACAAGCGAAGACTCGACAAGAAACAGACTCCGCGTGAAACTCACATGTGTCTTCCCCTGTCGTGACATGCAAGCCTGATGCAACCATGTTGCCGCACCCTAAGTTGTCGCGACGCCCATGCCTGCCACGACAGCACAAAGCCTGTTGCGGTCAGCGAATGTGTCGCGATACCATCACGACCCTTAGACTCGTCGTCACACCAGACAGATGGGGGTCCCAGGACAGTCCTCCCAAGGATCACCCTAAAAACATCCAAAATGCATCCATTCGAGGGAGGGAGCATGGGAGACTATAGGAAAGCATGTAAATAAACAAACCACCCTCAAACCTCACGAATCATGCATTAAACAAGGAATCCTACACTCAAAGGAAACCTCTCAATGACAGAGCATGGTTCTCTCACCCCCAAACCCCAAACACCAAGGAAAACAAGAGAATCTCAAGGGGAGGGGAGCATGGTAGAACTAGAAGGAGAAGAGGAGTCCCTACCTCAAAGAGTAGAGCCAATCCGCTAGGGCCTTCTCGTAGGAATGCCCGCCACCTCCTTGCTCTAAGCACCACACGGACGCCGCCTACACGAAGAGGGCGTTACCTCCACGCCAAGAACACCCAAAGATCATCGAAGAAGCACAAGGGCTCGAAGGAGGAAGAAGAAGGAAGAAGAATAGGAAAAGAAGAAAGAGGAAGGAGAAGGGGGGAAATGTGGTGCCTACTCAGTTTTGAACCGACGGCTCTGAAACACGACGGGTCGTTCCATCGCAAAACCAACAATGTCGCGACGGCCAGGCCGGTCACGACACCATGTCGCGGCCACTGGCGTGACCCCAAAAGTGGGTCAAACCTCAAAGATCGGGCAACCCAGAATGCTACGGCTGACCTCATTGCGTCAATGGTCGTACGCGCCCTGACACCCGATAAGACCAAACCATTATGGCAAGAAAGGACGGTGTCAGAACGGTCAGGAACCAGAGTCGCGTCACCTCCAGACGGTGCGACTAGAACATGACGCCTCCCTATGGTGCGTCAAGAACGTGACACCCAAGGGTGGCGTGACAAGAAGCATGTCACGACCGACCCTGCTGTCGTGACACCATCACGACCGACCCTGTTGTTGTAACACCGTCGTGACCAGTAGGTATGTCTCAACTCTGATGACGAGGCCAAGGCCAAAGGGAGCCAGATCTTACATCCTTCCCCCCTTAAGAGATTTCATCCTCGAAATCGCAGAAAACCCGGTTCTGAAAAAAGAAGACTATGAGGCAAAACAACATACCAATCAGTCAAACAAGTATGGAAAGCGTTCTGTCATCTGGTCCTCGTGCTCCCAAGTGGCCTCGCCACCCACACGGTTCTCCCAAACGATCTTGACTAGCTGAATCTGCTTCCTACGCAACTTTTGCACTCTACGGTCCACCACTCTAGCACTACAAATCTGGTGCAGCCTCAATCTGTGAGTAATCTAGCACGTGTGACGGATCTGCGATGTACCTCCTCAGCTGTGAAATGTGAAAAATGTTGTCCACTACTGCTAACTCTACCGGAAGACAACCAGTATGCAACCTCGCCAATCCTCTCTAAGATGGGGAAATGTAACGCCCCAGAAAATTAAATGATTTAAAATATAAAAATAGCAAATAAATGAAAGTGGTGAATGGAAATAAAATAAATGACATGATTAAACTCCCAAATTGGGAAATCAGCTATTTAAATCATATTGGCCCAATACAACTCTAAATGGGCCAAAGATTAACACCCAATAGCAACAAACCCCAAAATTCATACCCATAATTATGCAGAAAATGGGAAAGGGCAAATTAGGGTTTAAACTAATGCTATTAGCCAAGCATAGCAACCCAAATCATGGCCAACCATGCTAATAGCTTTCCTAATGATGTAGCTACTCCTATTGGGAGGAGAAATCCCAATATATGGAAGGTGCCATGCAAAAATCACAACCCACCTTTCCTATGCTCATTAGGACATGAAATAAACTTTAAACCTATAAGAGATCATCACAAGACTTTTGGGGGAAGTTTGGCATTGTGTTGGGAACGTGAGGAGGCAGACTAGAGCTCTGGGAGAGGAGGAGATCGGCTAGGAGGACACCATCTTCTCCGACCTTGGCTCTGCTACCACCTGGGAAGAAGACCTTCTTAGATCCACTACAAGGTAGGTGATCTCAGGCCAAAACTAAACTAGGGCTATACCATTTGAAAGAGCATCGTGTCTAGTTTATTTTGCATCTATTTTTCCCAAATTCCATTAAGCATGTTCGTCGTATTAAGCATTTTCTATAAGTCGCGTAAGTTTAGGGCTTTTCAGAGTTCTGCTATGTTTTACGCAAATTGAGGTAGTTTTGGATCAAACCAAAACCATGGTTCGCTTCTACTAGATGTCATGAACACTTTTCATGTTGAGCGTTTTATCTAGATGTCGTTACATTTCAAGTTATAAGTGTTTCATGAAGAGTGTACGTTTTTCTGCATTTTCGGGTATGATCCAAGAACACGACGTATCCAGGCGTTGTGATTCTGCATGCATGAACACGACGTACTAGTACGTCGCGATTCAGGAAAAGGCGACCGAGTCTTCTGTCGTGATTTAAGGTATGACCGGTCAACCCTAACACCTCAAATTGTGTGTTGCGTGGGTTTCTGGACCCATCATGAATGAGACGGTATGTGCCGTCGCGATTAGTCTGTTTTCCTGCCCATCTGATTCCGTATAGACTTTATATCCAAAGTTTGAAATCCATGCATGAAGAAGACGTAGTGAAGCATCGCAATTCAGGAGTCATCGTGACATATTGTTCTGTCACGTTGTGAACGCGACGGACGAGACTGTCACGATTCTAGTTAGGCAATCGATCGGCTAATCGATTCATGTAAGAAGGCGACCATCTATCCTGTCGCGATTTAAACGTGACAGGAAGGTCCGTTGCGATTTTGTGTCTTTACACTGAGTCTGGTTTAACTATGTACGGTTCTTTGAAAAGGGACGTTTGAACTCGTCGCGATTCAAAGGCCGACCCGAGACTGTTCCTTTCGGTTGGTCAGTCAACATGTGTATTAGGTTAGTCTATAATCATGTTACTTATTGATGCATTGGCCTAAAAGTGATCAACCCATTTCAAAACTATAATGACATGAATATGATTCTAATGTATAATATAAAGTGATTGTTATTCCATTCAATCAATTATCATCTTGTGATCTAGCTTTGTATGAAATCTGCCATGATAAGTTGTGATATAAATCTGTGGAGGATACATGTTAGAATGAACTTGCTTGGTTTAGAGCTTTTCTATTATGTGTCTTGCTGCATGTGGACTTTCCTTATTTACGAGCTTTCCGAAGTTTCCATATTTGGTTCATCCATTGCACAAGCATGATTAGGAAAGTTTCGTGTCACGACACCACAAGCTTGCACGACTAGGCACACCCCTCTTGGGGAATTGGAAGCTCTCTGTCGGTCATTCCGTATTGGCAGACTAGCGACCTTTTCCCTAAGACCTCTGTAAGTCTCTGTACTCTGTGGATTTCCTCATAGAGATCGAGTTGGTTGTACTATGAAGTACCCTGGAGGTAGAGAGCACTTGTAACGTGTACGATATGTCATTAGTCATCATCTTGTCAAGACATTAAAGAATTATGAAACATAAGATACACTGTTATGTTGTCCAATTGATCTCTCGAGCTTTTGTCATACCTTGGACTCTATAAATGATCATGTCTCTATTACAATGAGCTTGTTATTGGAAATCCGTGGCCATAATATGTATATGTCTGATCGACACAATGTGGGACTTCGGTCCATTTGACTAATGCCTGTGCAATAAGGGCCATGTCTGGTCTTGGGGAGGAGCGCCCCATCGTACTTATTAACCACGTGAGTATGGACTTGTGGGGCTTGGCATGACACTGGTCTGTGTGCAAGATTTGTGTGAATGTGCCTTCGTTTGATATGATAAGTTCGATATGATACATCTGATCATGTGAATATGTGATATCTGTGTGAATATGGCCAATCCTTGTGATACAATTCTATTCTTGAATTACCTGTCCAATACGTATGGAAGTCAGTATTTGTTTCGTTATGATATTCGTTCTATTCAGCCATTTGACCTGTTAGAAATGCATGCATGTTTAGTCATCATGTTAATGTTAAGATCCTGCTCATTTAATATGCTAATTATGTATATTAGTGCCCACACATTGAGATGTAAATTCTACTGGGCTAGTTTGCTCACTCTATCATCCTAAACATTTCAGGTAGTGATGAGGAATTCGTGGACACTGATAGGGCAGGACAAGAGTGAAGAGCACCCATCACTTGTGGAGATGAAGGACTAGGAATAGATATTTGAGTAGCATATGTAATGAGGATACATTTTCATGGAGTTTATTATGAAATTTGAATAATGGGCCCTATGGTTGGCTCGGATGATGTAAGGTTTTTAATTAGTTGGATGGAAATAAAATAAAGAGTATTTTAGCTTGCAATATTATTGTCTCAAGTATGTTGTTACAGTTAGTTGCTACTCTGAGTTACTCGACTGTGATACTTATATTCGTATCGTTCACGCATCCCAATGTTTATTTCCGCTGCTAAATATCGGGGCGTGATAGTGTCCAATATACCTCGGACTGAGCTTTCCCCTCTTACCAAACCTTGTACACCCTTGGTCGGAGAGACCCGTATGAACATGAGGTCAGCTACCTCGAACTGCAACAGCCTCCTACGAACATCTGCATAACTCTTCTATCTGCTCTGCACTGCCTGCAGTCTCTGCCTGACCAAACTGACTATCTCTGCACACTGTTGTACCATCTCTGGCCCTAGGAGCTGCCACTCACCCTCCTCAAACCAGTGAAGCGGTTTCCTACATGGCCGACCATACAAAGCCTCATATGGTGTCATTCCAATACTAGAGTGATAACTATTGTTATATGCAAAATCCACCATCGGAAGATGTAACTCCCACAGTCTAAACAACACACTCTCAACATATCCTTTAGTGTCTGAATGGTCCTCTCTGACTGACCATCTGTCTATGGGTGGTACACTGAACTCAACCACAACTTTGTGCTAAGAGCCCTCTACAAACTGCACCAAAACCCTGAAGTGAATCTCGGATCTTTGTCGGAAACAATAAAAATTGGAGTCCCGTGCAACGGAACAACTCGGTCCACGTACAACCTGGCAAGCTTGTCCACTGACCAAGACATCCTGATGGGAAGGAAGTGAGCTGACTTGGTCAACCTGTCAACAATCACCTAAATGCCAGCATGCCTCTGCGAAGAACGGGGTAAACCAACCACACAGTCCATGGTGATGTCATCCCACTTCCACTCGGGAATGGGCAACAACTGCAGATCACCACTAGGACGCTAATGCTCTGCCTTCACTTGCTGACAGGTGAGGCAACGAGCGACGAACTCTATCACACTCCTATTCAACCCAGGCCACCAGAAGAACCTTTTCAGGTTATGATACATCTTAGTGGAACCAGGATGAACAGCATACCTCGATCTATGAGCCTCTGCCAACAGCGCCTGCTGTGCATCACAAGGAATGTACAATCTACCTCTAAACCTGGCCTCACTTTCCTCGTCCAGCTCAACATCTGGCATTTGCAAAACATTGGCTAACTCTGAATCTGCCTGTTGTGCTTCCAGCACCTAATGGTACACTGACTGGCGAACTGACAAACTAGTCATCATGGCCTGATCTCTGTACCTCGAAGGACAGAAAACTCCATGTGCAAGGTCCTCAAACAGACTCCACTCTCTGACCATCAACAAACTCAGTCGAACTCATCTGCTCAAAGCGTCTTCCATGACATTAGCCCTTCCCGAGTGATAGGAGAGGATAAGGTCGTAGTCCTTCAAGTACCATCCATCTTCGCTGCCTCAAATTCAAATCCTTCTGAGTGAAGATGTACTGCAAACTCTGGTGATCTGTGAAGATCTCAAAAGCCTCACCGTACAAGTAGTGCCTCTACAACCTCAGAGCGAACACCACGGCTGCCAACACTAAGTTGTGAGTAGGGTACTTCTCGTCATGCTTCTTCAACTGCCTAGAAGCATAGGTGATGACACCACCATGCTGCATCAACATTGCACCCAAACCTGATCTTGAAGCGTCAGTGTACACCACAAAACCTCTGCTGCCTGACGGTAAGACCAACACTAGTGCTGAAGTCAACCTCTCCTTCAGTTCCTGAAAATTCTGCTCGCAGTCCTCTGTCCAAACAAACCTGGTCTCAAGTCTGGTCAAACGGGTCAATGACTCTGCTATCCTGGAGAAGTCTTGAATAAACCTCCTATAATAGCCAGCCAAGCCCAAAAAGCTGCGAACCTCTAACACTGAAGTGGGCTGCTCCCAAGACAACACTGCCTCTGCCTTGGCAGGGTCAACTACCACACCAGAACCTGAGATCACGTGTCCAAGAAAGTGCACCTCCCTTAGCCAAAACTCGCACTTGTCGAACTTGGCATAAAGTTGGTGACTCTGCAATGTCTCCAACATGATCCTCAGATGCTCCTTGTGCTCCTCCTCAGAAGCAGAGTAGACCAAAATGTCATCTACGAAGATGACCACAAACCTTTCCAAGTACTCGTTGAACACCCTATGCATCAAATCCATGAAAGCTGCAGGTGCGTTCTTGAGCCCAAACAACATCATGACGAACTCAAAGTGGTCGTACCTCATACGAAAAGCTGTCATGCCGATATCTGACTCTTTGATCCTCAACTAGTAGTATCTTGATCTCAAGTCAATCTTCGAGAACACTATGGCTGACTACAACTGGTCAAACAGATCATCGGTCCTGGGCAACGAATACTTGTTCTTCAATGTGACCTGGTTCAACTGCCTGTAATCGATGCACAACTGCAAGCTGCCATCCTTCTTCCTCATGAACAACACTGGCACTCCCCATGGCGAATGACTCGGACGGATGAAACCCTGCTCAAGCAACTCCAACAACTGGCACTTCAACTCACGCTACTCGGCCAGAGCCATTCGGCATGGTGCCCTAGACAAAGGCATCGTCCCCGGCAAAAGCTCAATGGAGAAGTCTACCTCCCACTTTGGCGGTAGCCTAGGTAGATCCTCTGGAAAAATGTTAGAAAACTCACACACAATAGGCACATCAGAAACCGACAACAAGCTAGGTCCTGATGAACAAACAAAAGCAAGGTACGCTACACAACCATCGCGGATCAAACGTCGAGCCCTACAAAGAGAAATAAAAGGTCGACGGGTAGACCAGATACCTTAGAAGCAGAGAACAGGCACTCCAGGTATCTCAAACCACATGGTCTTCCGCTGACAATCCACCAAAGCTAAGTGAGGCTCCCACCAGTCCATGCCAAGGATGACGTCAAAGTCACGAAGCTGTAACGCGTACAACTTGGCCGGCAACTGGTGTCCTTGGGCCTCAACCCTCAAAGAAGCCAAAAGAACTTATGTACTCACCAGTCGGAAGGTCAACCAACACATGACACTGCCTCTCAGGGGTGTGATAGACAAGTGACTTGTAAAACTCCTCGGAAGCAAAACAAAGTGAAGCACCGGGATCTACTAGAACATGAGCAACTCTACCAAGGATAGGCAAAGTACCTATGACCATGTTCGAAGTCTCAGCCTCCTCCCTAGTAAGGGCCATCATATGACCACGACCACGCCCACGCTGCGGTGCCTGATGGGGCTGCTGCTGCTGTGGCGGCTGCTGGTACTGACCCTGCTACTGCGACTGATACTGCTAGAGCTGTTGTGGCTGCTAGTACTGCTGGAATTACTGCGGCTACTGGTACTGACCCTACGGTTGCTGTTGCTGCTGACGGGGTGCCTACTGTTGTGGAGGGTATTAGTACTATGGCAACTGTTGAGTAAACTGCAACTGCATTGGCTGCTAGACTTGCCCCATCGGGCAATCCCTCCTATAGTGGCCTGGTTAACTGCAAGTGTAACAGGTCACCTCCTGCCTGCCCTGCTCGGCTCCCTTCTGGTCTAACTGCTCTGCCAACCTTGATTAATGCTTCTGCTGCGGCCGATGTCACCCACCCCCACGAGTGGTCATCTGCCTAAACCTCGAGCATAGACTGGAGTTGGCCGAGCCCGAAGAAGAGGAAGAAGTCACACTACTACGGCTACCAATGGGACGCTGGTACAGGATGGTCCTAGAGGAACCTCCTCCCTGCTATTGCTACTGCTACTGGGGCTACCAAGCCTCTCTCTCCAAGGCAGTGGCCTTAGCCACCGCCACTCCCAAGGTGGCACACATGTGAGCTGTCATGCCCCACCGTTGATTTGGTCTCAATCCCGTGATAAACCACTCTGCACAAGCCTACTCACTGCTGTCTACATGGGGAACATGCCTCAACAATTGGACAAACCTCTGATGATACTGCAAAATTGTCAAGTCCCCCTGTACCAACTCATGGAACTGATCTTGTCTCTCATGTCGAGCATAATTGGGAAAGTACTCTCCGTGAAAGACCTCCAAGAACCGCTGCCACGAAATCTGATCTATTCTCTGCCCAGGGAAGTGTGTCTGCCTCTGAACTCTCCACCACTCATGAGTTGGTCCCTTCAACTGATATACCGCTAATCTCACCTGATCCTCCTCGGCGCACTCCATGGTCTCGAAAGTATGCTCCAACTCATGAGTCCAGCTCTCAGCCTTGTCTGGGTCATAGTCGCCGAAGAACGTCGGTGGTTGGAGATGTAGAAACCTCTCCAGGAAGGCTATCCAATCCTCAGATGTTGCCATCCTCGCCCTGCCAACTTGGACACTCCGGGTACCTGACGCCTGCTGTACAACTGGTTACACTACTGGTGGGTCTGCCTGTTGCTCTGGTACTGCTGGGGGAGGTACTAGTGGTTGTCCTCTCGCTTTCGCCTGCCCAGTCTACCGTGGCCCTTGGAGCATGGCCCTGAAAAACTGCTCAGCTATAGGAAGCATGGCCTCGAATTGCAGTGGTGGGGGATGGAACCATTGCTACTGTTGCTCACCCTATGTCGTTGTTGCCGCTGGATCCTGAGGATGTGCTACAAACTCTTCTGCTGACACATCCTCTTGAACCTCACCTGGTGCTGGCATATCTGACTCACCCTGCTGCTCCATCAGCAATCTGGTCTGGCTGCGTCTGCGCGAAGCCTTGTCCTGCACGACACACAACCAACAAGGTTAATGCCACTAACTCGGGCGGCTAGTAGTGTACTTGTACTCATGTTAGGACTTTTCCTATTGCTGTTTAAATCCACTACAAGTCCTGATAGACTCTTGCTCTGATACCAATTGTAATGACACCGAGAACCTGACCCTTGGCCCCAATCGAGGACCCAATTTTTATCGTCGCTGCCCACGTATCCGGGGACCCATAAGGGCTATAAACAAGTCTAACAGGATATGTAAAGAAAATAAATGTCAACTACTGAACAAGAAGCACACGCGGAAGTAATAAGGAAAGAGCGAGAGTACTGCATATCGCTCTAGGTACATTCCCAACGCACCACGGGCACAAGTAAGCAAGGGGAGGAACAGGGCCCTTAGGGGCATACCCCGAGGGTGAAGTACAATTGGAAGTAAAGGGGAGCCCACTGCTAGCTACAGAGTCAATGACGACTGCCCCGCCTACTCTGCCTGACGCGCACCCGGCTGCTGCTGAGAAGTCTCACCTAAAAAAAAGAGGGATGAGCTTCACAACAGAAGCTCAGTAGAGACTACCAATCACCTACTAGCTCTAACAGCCTGGATAACAAATATAATTAAAGTAAATGACAATAGTGATATATTCTACTCTAACGCAGGAAAGTGCGGAAGGAAAGCTAACTAATTAGCAACGATACAAGAACTGTAACGTAGTCAGAAACACTGTACGACCTACACGTCGTGACCACCACATGGCTGTAACACAGATAGAGAGAACCTTCCCTGGACAAATGACACTAGCTACGGAAGCAACTACTACTAGTCAACCAGTCAGGTGTGTTTACTGGCGTCTTATTCTCGACCTCAGTCTTGGCCTCCACGTCTCGTCAGAGTGGAGCCGAGGAACACAAAGTAACTACACAGTAACCATCGTAGTCTGGCCGGACCATGGTCCCACGCTTGGCCTCTCTAGGTGGTTCCGAGGCTACAGAAAGCAAGGTAGTAAGAAAAGGACTAGCTGGACTACGCCGGGAAGAACTCCGAATGACCTCAGTGTTCCAGACCAACCACGAGAGCTCTGCAAATGACTCGACTCCGATGTCCTCCCACCATTTTCCCCTCCACTCTAGAGTCCGCGACCCAATCATGCCCGTCGTCTATAGCACTCCCTCAACGAGCGTACGAGGATGGGGGTCCCAGGTAAACGGTAACAACCTCTCACGGGACAAGCCCTCAAGTGCTGAGCACCAGGCGAACGACTAGTGTAGGACCGTACTAGGAACTAGCACTGGTGCGACGAGTATAGAAGAAACCATAAACAGGTGAAGACTCGACAAGAAACAGATTTCGCGTGAAAGTCACCTATGTCTTCCCTTGTCATGACACCCAAGGCCGTCGTGAGACTATCGCAACGCCCAAGCTCGACACGACCATGTCGCGGTGCCCTAAGCTATCGCGATACCCATGCCCACTGTGACAGCACAAAGCCTATCATGGTCGGCGCATGCGTCGCGATACCATCGTGACCCTTAGACCCGTCGCCACACCAAACAGACGGGGGTCCTAGGACAATCCTCCTAAGGATCACCCTAAAAACATCCAAAATGCATCCATTCGGGGGAGGGAAGCATAGAAGGCTATAGGAAAGCATGTAAATAGAAAAACCACCCTCAAACCCGATGAATCATGCATTAAACAAGGAATCCTATGCTCAAAGGAAACCTCTCAACGACAGAGCATGGATCTCTCACCCCCAAACCCCAAACACCAAGGAAAACACAAGAATCTAAACAGGAGGGAAGCATGGTAGAACTAGAAAGAGAAGAAGAGTCCCTACCTCAAAGAGTCTAGCCAACCCGTTGGGGCCTTCTCGTAGGAATGACCGCCACCTCCTCGCTCCAAGAACCACACAGATGCCGCCTACACGAAGAGGGCGTCACCTCCACGCTAAGAACACCCAAAGATCACTGGAGAAGCACAAGGGCTCGGAGGAGGAAGAAGAAGAAGGAAAGAAGATAGAGAAAAGAGAAGGGGGGAAATTGGGCGCCTGCTCGGTTTTGAACCGAAGGCCCCGAAACGCAACGTGTTGGTCTATCGCGACACCAACACTATTGCGACGGCCAGGCTGGTTGCGACACCATGTCGCGGCCGCCAACCCCAGCGCGACCCCAAAAGTGGGTCAAACCTCGAAGACTGGGCAATCCAGAATGCGACGGCTGACCTCGTCGCGTCAACGACCGTACGCACCCGACACCCCACAAAACCAACTGTTTTGACAAGAAAGGATGGCGTCAGAACGGTCAGGAACCAGAGTCGCATAGCCTCTAGATGGCGCGACCAGAATGCGATGCCTCCCTATGGCACATCAAGAACCCGACACCCAAGGGTGGCGCGACAAGAAGCATGTCGCAACCGACCCTTCTATCGCGACACCGTCACGACAAGTAGGTCTATCGCGACCCTGAGGATGGGGCCAAGGCCCAAGGGAGCCGGATCTTACATTCTACATCTACAAGAACAATTCAGTGTGTCATTTCTACTTCTAAAAATCACTCAAAATAGTTCACATTTCACATAATAGTAGTTAAGGATGATTTCATGTAGTGTTCTTATTTGGTGGTGGAATAATTAGAATCTACATGTATGAACCACCATCCCCATACTGGCATCTAAGAGACATAATAGACATCAAACCCTTAGTACAATGCATATAGACTTAGTTGTGCGTGCCCTGAAAAGAAACTATGACCCTCACTGACGGTCACACGTACCCTAATAGAGCGTCTCCAGACTCTGGTAACAAGATTGAATCTGAAATCACCATAATTATAAAAAATGTTAATTCCAAAATATAAATTTCGAGAACTTTTAGGACACGAATATCGAGATTAACTCGATTTATTAATTTTAGAGTAATTTTCACTTAACGAAATTTTATTTTAAAAAATTAAACTAAAATCAACATAAAATGTATGACTTTCCAATTACCTTATGTTCAAATTTTCATATTGATTGGACATTATTTGAGTGCTAAATTGAAGGACCAAATAGACCTAGAATAATTAAAATTTATTTACTTGCATAACTTCTTTTAAGTGGGAGGGCTTTTAAGCCGTGGGATCTAACCGGACCGGTTTGAGTTTGGTCGGGTCCCTTCTAGACCCAATTTGGATTATACATATTCAAGCTAAATTGATCTAGCCCTCCTTGGGTCACCCTTCGCGGGTGACCCGACCGTCCTAGGGCTCGCAAGAGCCCTAGCGCAGTACGATCCTGTAGTGGCACGACGAACTTTGCTCCAAACTCTACGAAACAAGAGAAAGGCTTATTACATTGACCTTAGTGCATTAATGTCAGTTCAAAATGTACTTTAGAAAGTTCATTGATCTACCATGCAATGTTCATTGCATGCACTAAGCCAATTTTTTTTTTTTTTTAATTTTGGATCCTAATCTTTTATTTTGGAACCCAACATTTTAGTTTGGCACCCAAGTTTTTTATTTTGGCGCTCAAACTTTTTTTTTGGTGCAATGAGCGAAATTGGGTACCATTGGGCATCAAAATAGAAATTTAGTGGTTGTTTGATATGGGATTAAATAGGGGATAAGAGATAAGTTAATCCCATCTCATGTTTAGTGCTTCAAAAAAAAATAGGAATAAACATAGTTTAAGTATTTTGGGGATATCCTAAAAAAATGGGGGTAAATTGGGGATAGCTCATCCCACTTTTTTGGTGGGATAGCTTATCCCTATTTTCTAATCCTAAAAATACCAAACAAGAGGTGAATTAGGAATGAGGATAATGTATCCCCAAATTAATTTACCCCTATCCTCATTTGTTTTAATCTCATACCATTAGGTGCCAAAATAAATGGTTGGATTTCAAAATAAAAGGTTAAGCTCTAAAATTAAAACAAAAGAAGGTGACATGGTACAAGGCAATAAATTGTAGGATTTTTTGCATATATTTTCATATAATCATCGTTATTTGCATATATACTTCTGATCTATATCAATTATTTGAAATATCATTGATCTACTATAATGGTTGCAACTATATTTTTATAGGGGCATACATATAACTATTTTTTTAATTTTTTTTTACATATATATCTCTATAAAAGATATAGCGGCAACCATTACAATAGATTAGAAATATTTTAGATAATTACTGTAAATTAGGAATGTTCATGTCAATAACAATATTTGCGCAGTATATATGTAAAACACTCTAAATTATATGAGGTGGATCACGAACTTCTCAAAATATATTTTGAGCTGATATTAACATACTAAAATTAGTACCGGAAACTTTTCTCATGAAACAAAGTAGCGAGGACAGCAGGATTTTCCCAGCTTCCTGTTGCTCTGCTAACTGCACGGTGATCGGGCGGCAAACCCGCCCGCCCCCGCAACCCTAGGTTATCCTCGCGGTTTCGGCGTGCTTCCAACCCCCATGTGACTCCGCAACCCGTGGATGAGCGTCCCCCACATGAGACCGCTCAACCATCTCTTCCCCTCCATTTTCAGGTCATTATCGGCGCCCGTTCCCACCAAGAGGAGCTCCTCCAAGGCCGGAGGCACGGCTATCTCTGCGATCGATCCGAGGAGCCACCCCTTCGGAACCCAGCCTGCTCAGAATCAGTCAAAAGACTCGTCCTTACCGGACGTGTGGAGGATGCTGCCCGTTTGCTTGTCCGTCTCCACCACGGGGGAGAGCCCGCCGGACCTGAATTCGTGTGCTCTATTATCAGATACTGCACCGGCATGGGCACCCTCATGCAGGGGACGCAGGTCCATGCCCACATTACTGTCGTTGGTTTCAACCATGATACTATCGTCTTCAACCATTTGGTCGATATGGAAAATGTGGCTCCTTGGACGTCGCTCATTCAATCTTTAAGTCAATTAGGAAGAAGAATTTACATTCTTGGAACACATTGATGGCCTGTTACTGTAAAGTTGGGTGTTTATCTGAAGCCCGCGAGCTGTTCGACAGAATGCCTAAACGAGATTCTGTGTCGTGGAATTTGATGATCTCTGGTTATGATCATCATGGACCTTGTGAAGAGGCCTTGAGAATCTTCAAGAGAATGAGATGCTCAGGTTCCAAAACTGACCACTTTGGTGTTTCTAGTGCTGTGAGTGCATGTTGCAACCTTCGGTTCCTTGTGAATGGAAGAGGGATTCATGGTTATTCCATTAACCTGGACTAAATTCTCATGTGCACGTCAGCATTGTCCTTGTTGAATGATATGCCAAGTGCATGGACATTGGTGATGCGAGGAGGGTTTTCAATTTGATGGATGTTAGAGAGCGCTTCACTTGGAATTCTATGCTTGGAGGTTATATTCGTTGCTTAAGGATCGATCAAGCACTTGAATTTTTCAGGGAAATGCCTGATAAGGATGTTGTTTCATGGACTGTTCTTATTGAGGGTTGTTATTATCATTATTTGAATGATAATGCTATTGCTTTCTTCCAGAAAATGCGGGTGTCTGGATTACATGCTGATGAAGTAGCTTTTGTTAGTGTTCTAAATGCATGCGTGGAGTTGTTGAATTATGAAGAAGGATCCAAAATACATGGGTTGACCATTAAATGTGGATATGAAGTGAATGTTGTTGTTGGTAGTGTCATCGTGGCATTATATGCAAAGTGTGGTAATTTAGATGAAGCAAGAAAAGTCACTAAAATTATGCCTATTGTTGATGACTTCGCCTGGAGTGTTCTAATTGCTGAATATGCGAAGCACGGGCAGGTAGAGAGCTCCCACAAGTTGTTTAAAAGTTTAGAAGTGAAAAGTGTCCCTTTGTGGAATGCTCTGATCACTGGTTATTCAGAACTTGGAATGTTTAAAGAGGCTTTAGAAGCTTTCAGAGAAATGTGTGCAGGTGGACAAATGGCTGATGATTTTACATATGGAAGCCTTCTAATGGGTTCAAATACTTTTGACATGAGTTGTGGCAAGCAACTTCATGCCTTGGCAATAAAAGGTGGTGGAGATTCTTCTATTTTTTTATGTAGTGCTCTTATAGACATGTACTTCTGTTCTTATGATTGCAAAGCTGCTGACAAAGTTTTTAATACAATTGCTAAACCACATTGTGTCATATGGAATATCATGATTTTTGGATATGGGCAAAACAACTTGCATTCTAAAGCTTGGAATACTTTTCGGCTGATGACAGAATTGGGCACAAGGCTGGATAATGTCACCCTTTCTTGTGCTCTTGACTCCTGCCCAACTATATCACCTCTGGCTTGTGGAACACAGGTTCATTCTCTTGCCTGTAAAATGGGCTTTGAATCTGATGTGGTTGTTGGAACTTCAATTGTAGACATGTATGGAAATGTGGAAACATGGAAAATGCCTCTCTTGCATTGTTCGACATATGTCGACCCAGTGTCATTTCTTGGACTGCTTTGCTTGCGGGTTATGTAAAATGTGGAATGTGGAGTAAAACAAATGAGCTTTTCAATGTGATGCCGGAGAGGAATGTCATTACATGGAATGTTATGCTTTCAGGATGTGCCCAACAAGGCCATGGATTAGAAGCCTTGGAGCCTTTTTCTCAAATGAATGCATCTAGAACATTACCTGATCATTTTACTTTCATCAATCTGCTGACAGCCTGCTGCAAATTTTTATTGAAAGAACAGGTCAGACAAGTTCACACAATCACACCCATATTATTAAAACTGGCCATTACATTAATACACATGTCGGTGTCATCTTGACTAACATGTACCATAAACTTGGAATACTTGTGGATGGTGAAGCTGCACCATCCCTTTTTAATAGCAAGACTATTAGGTCTAAAGATGGTGCAGAGCCAGATGTTCTGTCATGAATGTTTAGCATGGGCCTGAAGGCATAAATATGGCCAAGTGGAGATCTGGTCTTCTTTTGACCATCATGCTGGTTTTAGAAGCTGGTCACACCACATTCACAGAATTTGTTGTAGGGCATGGAGAGCTGCCGGATGCTTAAATTGTCATTTGCTATAACAAAGCTCAATGGGTTGCACAATAACCTCAGTTCTCTGCATTTCCTTAAGTATTAAGGCTACTAAGTTTCTAAGTCTTGTATCGTTGAGAGGAAGGAATTAATTGATTTAAGGGAAGTCCTTATTGTAAATCCTGCTAGTTCTAACCAAGTGGATCCTTCCGTCTGGAATCAGAGAAAGGTTAAAAAATGGTTTGAGTGGAAACTGGCTGAAATAATCATTGCGTCAGGTTTTATTTCTAATACCCCTCAGAACTTCTAACAACTTTAAAGAGGGATGACAATAATTTCTCTGCACATAGTACTTGTTCCCTTCTACAGGCCAATAAATCACAATAGGGGTGTATGTTGATGGCTTATACAGTGAAGACCACAGAAAAGGTGTGCCTATGTTAATTATTTTCTATTTCATGCTGTGTGGAGCAAACTATTCCCTCTGTTTATAGTGCTACATATTTTATAATTTTTCTATTCTGAGGTTATGCCCTTCTAGGCAAGCAATATATGTGCGCTTGTAATTTTCAAGATTCTTGTAATTGTAAAATTTGCATTACCTGTTGAGGAGCTTAAAGTAAATTACCTTATTTGCAGTTTAGTGAGGCTGTGATGGTGAGATCATTGTCTTATCAGGAGGCCTGGAAAAATGGTAGGCAATCTCAACATCTGAAATTGTGTATTGTTTACCTTCTGTCTAGGTGATTGGGGACAAATTTGACACATTACCTCTTTTGGCACTTTGCAGCCATATTTTGGGGCAAAAGTATCACATCCATATGCAATTATTCCAGTGATGTGATAAAGCATTTCCACCATTATAAGAAATATCTTCAATTTGTTTGCTCCTGGATCAATGATAAGCCAGTACCCTGTAGATGAAAATGGAGATGGACAGAGTTGGAGTCTGTTGTGAAAGCATTTGCTACAATAGGCAAAGTGGGCCTATTGTGGTAGGTTAATTAGAATCCTAGAACTCTTTTGTTTCTTGCATGTTGAATGCACTTTTTGGTGTAGTATTCCAGTTTGTCTAAAGAATGTAAGGGTGTACTGTGTGCAGAACTGGGATGGCTGGCATTCCTGGTACAGCTAATGCAAAGTTTTTGTGCCATGAAAGATGTGAGAGTAAATGTCATCATGATATCTCAGCTTGTGCTGTTTGTCATCAATTTGTTGTCCTTATTATTTATGTCTGTCTTAGTTCTAAGTTGGTTTATCTGATTCAGGCTAATAATGAGCATGCTGTATGCTTTGCACACCAGAAAAGGAGGTGAAGGTAGTTGCTGAAGTTTTGCAGCTAGGTTTCAGCAGACTCTGGATGCTGGTCATGTTTCTAAAGTATGGTTTAGTAAATTCTTTTTTTTTTCATAGTAATCACTGTTGAAAATTTGAGACTTATCATTAGCCACTGTTGTGTCTTCATTGAGATAAATATTTATAGCTTGTTAAATATTTGAGTGTGTTGGAACCCAGATCTTAACATCTTTATTGATGTAAACTCTTACTAGAATGGTATTCAGTAATAAACATCTTTATTTACTTTTAGCTATTCTGTAACCATACAGTACGTATAACCACTATCTTGCTTGCTAAAAATGTATATGCAAGAAAACCATTGTAGGTTGATCTTTCTTGTTATGTAAGCACACAGGGGGCTCCATGATTTCCACTATGAAATAAAACTAACTACAAATACCACATGCTTTTGATCATTGAAAAGTCAGACCTTGCATACTTTCTACAGAAACCAAAATCCAAATAAATTCCCCACCCCCGTCAGATCTCTGTGTCTCCACATTCAGTCCGTGGAGGAAGAGATGAGTGAGAGTCTGAGAAATGGGCGAGGAGGTTGGAGGAGTTCTCTGATGAGACAGACTGGTAGCTGCTACCTCTCCCTCATCGGGTGGAAATTTTCTCTGTGGATCTCAGCTTACCTACGATTTCTCTTCCTCACTCTGCTGTAATCTCCCTTCTCACTCTGGATTTTCCCTGTTACATGGGCTGCCGACTGGTGCTGTCATCACTGATCAGCATTGTCTTTAATGCGTTGCCAAGGCAACAAGGTGCTGGCCAACCGCCAAGGCAAGTGCTCGTCTAGGCAAGCAGCCCTATAAGACTAAACAACTACATGATTCATGATCCAGAGCAGCCCCTGTTGTGTTTTTTATTGCTGGATGCCTTAACTATACATATAGTTTAGTCATTCTTCATTTCTCTCTCCATATATTATTTTCCTAACTATATTTCAGGTTAATAAAACTTTTTGACTTGTTGACACTTGACAGGTATATGCTTGGATTCTGATTGATTGCCTTATTATTGTTAATTATTTTGTTAACATTTGTTATTTCTTCTATTACATGACCTCACACACACATATGTGATAAATATTTGTGGGTGACACTTTTGTATTAATAAACAGAGAATGTACATGGTATAAAATCTAGAGTTCTGGGTACTTTGTTAGATAAACTAGGCTTCGCCTACGCACCTTGTCTTGGTGTCTAAGCCGTAGGGCGGTGAGCTACCACCTTAGTCGCCTTGGTCGTCTTAACAACCATATTGTTCAGTCACCATCATTTTGATTATGTCTCGTAGAATCACAACATATTTACCATATTGTAGTTAAAAATATTTTTTTGGATGTAAATATAGTATTTATTAGTCATGTTTACATTTATATCCTCCAGTTTTTCACCAGCAGCTCTTCAAAGGCACCTGTACAAGAGATTGGAAACTCTGTGAAAATGAGAAACAAGAGATTTCCAGCAAGGGAAAATTTTTGAAGATTGAAGGGATGACAACCCGATTGAAGAAAAGTAGATCTTAAAGCCTGCGACAGTTAGGATCTGTTTGGTTGGGTGTAAAACCCCACTAAGAAAAACTTTTTCAGGAAAAAAATATGTTTTAAGTCATTTGGTACCACTGAAAAGATAAATATGAAAAATCTTTTCCTCAAAACTCCGGATTTAGGCATCCCCCGTAAAATCCCGGAGACCATTTTCTTGTAACCCCCTTTACCCTCCCCATTCGTGAAACCCCGAAACCCTTGACGCCATCCCCATCCCCTCTCACCGCCAGCCCCTGTCCCGGCGCCGCGCATCGCCATCCCGAGCCGCGCATCGTTCTGAGCCTTGACGACATCCCTTCTTTTACTTGCTGTCCCAAGCACTGTCGGCTGAGCACACGAGCCCCTGTCTCCGACCTGCGCATCGTCCCAACACCATGCATCGTCGTGATCCTCGACGCCATCGCTGTGAGCCACGCATCGCTGTCCTGAGGAAGGTCTTCCAAAGCGGTACCGGTGGGAGGAACCACGCATCCTTCAGCCCCGACTCCCGCAAATTGTGTTCACCTCCGACTACGCCGCCTTGTCGGTAGAGCCGATATCAAATCCCCACAGCTACCAGCCATACGGCGAGATCTTCACCGCCGGCATTGATGGCTCCGGTGTCCGGCGGTTGACCCACAACTCCTTTGAGTACGGGACCCCTGCCTGGAGCCCCATCTACATGGAGCCTGCTGATGTTGCGGAGGCTTCATGTCCCTGTGAGTTCGAGGACTGCCACTGGCTCGACCAAGGGGCTGTTTCTAGGTTCACCTCTAGAGATCATCCAAGGTGTGGTGAGAACCTCAGTAGCTGAATGCAAGGTGACACAACTCTCCTTACCTACATTGCTGGCGGATATGAAACCATGTCGGCTTGATCTCTCACTAGCTGCTTACGTTACCTCGCTGCGTGAGCTAGTCATCTGCCTTGTCTCTTACCTGCTATCCTGTTCCTTCATATCATATATGACCTGCATGGGAAATGACGTAGATTGGTCTAGATATGATGTAATTAAGAACTGACCTGTATTCAGCAGCATCATGGAAAATAATGATTTCAGACTTTCAGTATATACATCTTTTTATTCTTCTATCTAGCATTTTGTTACCATGTGAAGTGCTTAATTCATTATTTTCCTGCAGCCATTAGGCAACGAATGGAGAAAGATATTGATGAAGTGGGCAAAATTGCACGTATAGCAAAAACCAAAGTTGAGGAACTTGACAAAGATGTATGCACTGATCATTCTTTTCACCCAAAGCTTCATTGCTCTCTGCCTCCAGTCATTTATCCTCAGAAAGGAGGGAAAAAGGAATCATCTGGAAAATTGGGAGGACATAAACGGGAACCACATGTTTTCATTATTAATTATGTTACATTATATTCTTTTAAGAAGATCTCTTTAGTACTTATGTCTTCTTTTGAGTTTTTCTTGGCATCAGAGTTACTGATGAATGAAAAGGATCAGAGACCTGCATTTCATCTCAATCATGACCTAAAAGTGGTGGATTTCTTTAAAAGAACACTTTTGTTAATACATATATATTTTTAATTGTTATTTTTCTCAGATGTTTCTCTTCAAGTTTTCACTATTCCGTTCAACCTCTCATTGTGAATAGTTTCATTACTTTTAGTGACTTTTTCACCTCCAATTCATTTTTGCATTTATCAATGTCTATCATTTGAAGCCCAATTGCTTGAGGACTGTTTATGAACAATTTCCTTTGCATGGTGATCTGGCATTTAGCAATCTGCAGATAAAATGCATCCCTTGGCTCCAGCTAGTAGTAATAATTTCTGAAAGAGCAAGTCAATTAATAAATTTTCTCTCATTGCAAACAGAATCTGGCCAACAGACAAAAACTAGGCTGTGGAAAGGGATCATGTGTAGATCGTTCAAGAACTGCTACTACTGTGTAATTTGTTTTATTTTAGATTTGTGCTCTATACATAAATGTAATCTCTGCTTTCACTTATGTCATTTGTCTTTCTGCTGGATGCAGTGCACTCAAGAAGAAGTTGAAGGAGAAAATGTCTGAGTTCCAGGTGACACACATGTACTGAATTTCTCTATATCCAAGATGGTTGTTTCTTTTGGAACTTGTTTCAAGTGCGAGGCTAGAACATATTCTAGTCAACTCAAAGTCTCAAATGAGGCTGCATTATCAGCCTCGTCTAGTTCCAGTCATATCTAAAACATCTTCTTTGACATATCAGCATGTTAGGCCATACATTTTTGTCAAATTTCTCAAAAATCCTGTCTGAAATGGACACTTCAGGAGATATGGGGCTGTTGGGCAGAAAATAAATTAAGGGTAAGGATCAGCAGGGACAAGGTTTAAAAACTGTTTCTGAAACTAGAAATTGTGCCAGATCCAATTGTGGCTGGCTCTAGTTGAAAGGCCAGTTCTGGTCCTGTTTCAGTCCATGCTGGCGTCATCAATATTGATTGTCTTGTTTGGGTTTCCTAATTAATCTTGGAAAAAACAGTTCAGTGAGAGTGATTGGCGATGCTATTTAGCAAAAATAATTTTATCAGAGTGAAGTAATTGTTCTTTCAGCATGATTACCTCTCATTCATTATCTAAACTGATTCTATTATAAAGGTAATTCCTACTGGGCATGGGATACGTAAAGAGCAATTTGCAAAAAAATTACTAATCTCAATCCACACCTTTTTCCTGCCGGTCATAGTTTTGGGGGCATAAATACATATGATAATCCAATAACTGTCACTCAGACCCTTTTCAATAGTTAAGGCCACCCAATTATGTTAAAAGAGATAACAAGCAGAGCAAACCTTACTGACACAAAGATCAAACGGAAGATGATCATGTTCTTTCTTCTCCTACACATGTGGCACAATATGATTTGGAAGATGATTGTTGGTTGTATGTGTTGCACAGTCCATAATCTCTTAAATGTGGGAACCAGTAGATTTCTCACCAAATTCAAATGCCTGAAACTTCTCATAATTGGTGTTTTCTGCACCAGTATAAACGTGTTGTTGCTGTTTATGTGAAGTTGTAATTGTCTGAGTAGCACAGCCCACAAATGGTCCTGTCCACACAATGTCTTTAAATGGGTGTTTCAGAGTCCAATGTTTTCATCATGTTGCTTGTTGAAAACTTCTCGGGTAAATTTTTGCTTTTGGAAATTTGAACTTCATTACTCATTTCCAACCCTTCAGAAGCTACTGTTTGATGATGTCTCTTTTCTTTCTATCTTTTCCAATCTTGGAAACTAATGTATGATTATCTTTTTTGTGTGAACAATAATATTTCATGGTAACTATGTTTTCCTTCCCATTTTAACAACTCTTTTCCAGCCCATATACCAGCAAACAACAAGTCCCTCAAACGTATAGATTATTTTCTGTCTTTGTGGATTCCAGGGTCCCTTTTTACACTTGGAGTAATAAGAGGTCAGTGGGGTTCCATATTAGAGAAAGGCTGGACATGGCGCTTGCTAATGGGCTCAGGGTGAGTGGAAGTTAAAATATTTTCAAAGAAATGGATAAAGTAATTTTTGATATCCTCACTTTTCCCAGTTCATTCACCTGATGGCAACTGGATCCAAGAGGTATGGTTCTGGCATCTTCTGTTGGTAGCATGAATGTGGTGGAATGTTGTGCTTCTATCCCCATTCTTAAACCAGTGCACTTTAGCTCTTTGAAGCCAAAATAATTCTTCTTGGTCCAAAGCAACTTGCAAATCCTTTTCTAATCTGAGCTCTTCTTTCACATTATCCTCAGTGATAGGCAATTTACTGAGCATGTAATTTGCTCTGAATTTTGAATATTTGATTCTGAGGGCTGACATAGTTGGCTTTTTTCCCACTTTTTGATGTCTCTGGATTTCTAGAATTTTAGCTTGATAATCACTAGCCAAGTGGGGGGTATGTTGTATTACCAGTTAGGTTTGACACAACTGGCCAAGTCCACGCATCCATGTTCTAAGACAACTGATTAATTAAAATAGATGGCGAGACCGGCTTGTAGCAGTAACGTGACCTCCATGTAACAATTACGTACCCCTATGGAATGGCAGATCATATGTTAGAGTGCAAGGCATATATGCTATTATTTTTTAGGAATGGACAGGGTTTGCAGTACTGGTGTGGGCAACCTTTAATTGTGTCGGCAGTACACTCAAATATCGTACGTTGAGAGGTGCATCTACATTGTTGGAGGATTATTAAAGCTGGGTTTTATATATATTCTTGGTTTACCAATTCCTTGATAATACAATTATGTTTACCAATTCCTTGAATAAGTTAAGCCACTATGGTTCTTGTATGTTCAAGCTCTAGCAACAGAGAGATCTGAATACTCAGTGTGTTGTTAGGCAAATGTGATATTGTATCTGCATACAGAGTTTATTTTATCAAGGTAGCTAACTTAATTCCTTATTATATGTTATTGATATCTGGGTTGAGGTTATTACTGTTTATTACAACATATCAAGTTAAAAATTGCACATGTTGATATTTTTTGGGTACCATAATTATTTGCATTATGTATGTCAATTCAGTTTACTGTTTACAATACTAAAATTGACATTTTACGTTGTTTCACCTTAAGTACTTGTATCTTTCTTTTTTCCAATTCTATTAGAAGGTTAACTTGACACTTGACTCATGTATGTGTTTTACATCTTATTTACCGATTTTATGATGATGAGTATGAAGCACACCTAAGATAGTTCTTTTGAAGTGATCCATGAAAAAAGTTGTGAATTTGAGTTTTATTTGTCCCTGCTATGAGGATTATTAAAATGTTCAGTGGTGGCACATTTCTCGTATATGTGGGTTCTATAAAACCTCGACTATTATTTGTATGTAGTTAGTTTCACTTGGTTTAGAAGGCTTTTTATCATGTACAATGACAATGTGGTGCCTCCAAACAGAGAACAATTGCAAGTCGTTATCTAGCACTTGCAACTTTTGATAAATAACTTTGCTCACTTTATTCTCATTAATGTGCACAATCATCTTTAAATTGTTCAAGAAGTTATTTAGAGTATTGTGTAATAAATGCATGTCATTTGTGCTGTAGCATTATTATGTTCTTTGGAGTGGTTTACTATCATCCAGAGCATTAATTCAACTAGAAAAATCACCATCTGAAGCATTAAAATTAAAGTCACTATCATTGACACTCCAACTTGGATGTTTTAGTGTCTGTTTCTCTAATATTCTATCTAACTGTACTTATATCAGGAAAGATCTTACTTTACAAAAAAATGTCTCTTTAATCTACATTTTTTGATCGAAGATCTCATTATTCTTTAATTTTCAAAATAAGTTTAAACAATGCAAATCCCCTTAAATCTTTGGAAGCTATACGAGATCTTTTAGTTTGAGTAAGGGCTAACGTAGATTGTTAGACTTGTTATGTTGGATGAAAAGAGGAAGCAGTCTTTGATTGGGGGTTTGTCTAATATTTAGGAGGTATATGTGAAAATAAGAGCAAGTCATCACATATTTGAAAATCTTTTACACACAAACAAACATGTGAAAATGATTTTCGGAAAATATTTTACGGGAAAACAAACACCAGAAAACCTTTTTAGAGAAAAAATTTACGTGGGAACCAAATGACAATTATGTTTTTGATTTTCCTATAAAAGTTAATCTTTGAAAAACTTTTTCTCTATGAATATATTTTATATGTAACCAAACGGACCCTTAGTGGAAGCTTTGTTCTGCAGTTGATGAGCTATTCAGAGGCCTTCTTTCAGGTCATTGAAGCATATTGATATAGTGCATCCAGTTTGATCAGATCCCTACAGCTATTGCAAAGTAATATGCTCTCCCTGACTTAATTGTTCTGTAACATGACATAGCAGAAATAGAAACTTCAGCTTATGGGAGATACAGGGATCGGGGGAGGCAATTACTGGATTATTGGATGGAAGTGGTGAATGTACACTTGTATATGAAGATGATGAGGGAGACAAGCTGTTGGTGGTGGATGTATGAGGGGAGTATCTTTCCTAGAACTCTTCCCCCCCCCCCCCCCCCCCCCCCCCCTAAAATTTCCTCTTCATAGTTGCACCTTCAAATTTTATGCAAACCTATTCTGGAACATGGCTTTTTAGTTCTATTATCCTAGTACCATGACACCGTCTTTCTGAACGTACTTTTATAAACGAAAAGACTTCTATAATTTATGTTATTTATACTAATTTGTCAAAAATTATTATCCTTACTTACGAACATTTACTTTCATGTTTTGAGCTCTAAGAACCTCATCACAGGGATGGGTTCATGGCTAGTGACAGAGCTCGGAGCTTCCGCTCCGGATTTTTAGAGTGAGTGCCTAGGACCTTCTTCGTCGTCTTCTCATCACTGGGGAGGGGGCTCTCTGTGACCCAGAGAAGCCCCCTACCCCCCGTCCTCTTCTTCATTGCCTTCTTGTTGCCGTCTTCTTTTGCCATCGTTTTCGGCTTCGATAGAAGGAACCTTCCCCTTAGGGGGCATAGTATTAGCTTCTGTGTTTGATATGCTTTTCAAGTGGTGTTGTTCTGTTTTGTTTTTTCGATATGTAAGAAGGTTGTCAGCCGATGGCTCCATCTTTTTGGCCTGGTATCGTCTCCGGCTTACTAGCCCTTTCAAGCTCCCTTTCGAGATCTGCTGCCATGGATTTGTGCTTATTACTAGTTTATTGATGTCGAGCTCACCCCTTTGGCGATCATGGTGGCCGAGGGTTTTCTCACCCCTATCAATTCTCCGTCGAAGTCTGGCGAGCCTCTCCGACAATCTTGTGCGACATTTGGTACATGCAACATGTTATTTGAGGTGCCATTGCTCGTGCCCTCCTACCTTCTCTTCCCCGATCATTCCCCTCATGGTGACATGTCGCCGGTGTTCTCCGATTGAGTGTTGTACCTTTGGGTTTGGGGGTTTACTTTTTGTATTTTGCCCGCTGGTCATTGGGCGTTGCTATGTACTTGGGGTGTTTGTCGGTGGCGTGCATCACTTGCTCTGGCTGTTGGCATTGCCTCCACCGCTAATGTACCTAGCTACGGTTTAATGAAATGAAACCACCTTTTGTAAAGTTTCGAATAGAGCGCAGCGGAAACGCGAATCCCTCAGGTAGATATCGTTGCTGGTGGTCGGATCGAACAAAAACGGAGAAACCACGCACAGGCAGATCTCATCTTTACCTTTGCGGGGTTGTGTAACTCCCGAATCCGGGGAGGAGGTGGCGCAGGAGGCGCCGGTGCTTCAAGCCATTCAAGTGTCCGGCCTCTAGACGTATCCACGTGAGCTCCGGACGCAGACGGGATCTCCTCGTTCTCCACGCGTCTCCCAGATCTCAGCTCCACCATGTGCAGGAGAGAGGAGAGAGAGGATGGGGGGGGCGCCCTGGGAGAGAGAGAGGAGGGGGTGGCCAGGGTTAAGCCTGGAGCTTGGCCCAGGGTTTAACTCTCAGCGTATATTTATAGACACCGTGGTTTTTCACAAAAACCCAGTCATTGTCTATAAAGAACACCTTGCCCAGTCTGCTCGGAACTCTTATGCGTGTGACCCTCTAGGCCCAACTGCTAGTCCAGTTTTCAGCCCATTAAGCTCAATAACTCTTTATTGACTTATGGTAATTAATTAACATCTCATATTAATTAATTACACAATCAATTATCGTCTCACGATAATTGACCGGGCTTCCAATCAAGTTGGGTGCCAAGCAACACCACTTGATCCTGGAAAGCATTGGGGTTCAGCAACCCATTCAAGGAACCTTTTGTATCATCAGTTACCACGTGACTTTAATCCTTCGCTCGTACAATGCTCCCGAGTGCACTTAGGGTATGGTCAACTGTCAAACCCTAATGTGTGTACTCACTTGGTTTAGATGCCGCATAACAATATCAGAAAACTCCTTTTCTGATAAGTAGTCTTGCCCTGGCCAGGGACTATCAGGCATCCTTCCGTAGAGCATTCACTCTCCTATTACCGAGAGCGAGCGATCCCATATTGACCACACAATCACCTTCGAAGGTATTCCGCTAGATCCGATCACTTAACTGATTAAGACCTCATGGCTAGAGATCTATAAGTCAAGGTCAAAACCAGAAGTCCACCAACAAGGTGTCCTTGGTGTCTCAGGTCTAAGGACCAATCACGCCACTGTGACAATGAATCTAGCTGGTTGACAGTTAGGTAACATTACCATCCAGCGATTCATAACGGATCAGTTCAGTGAACTCATTCTCCAATGAGCACCTACAGATTCACCTTAGTGTCTCCACACAAGTGACTATGAGACCAGTCACCCTCATCATATGAGCAGGTGCAACCTATACTAGTCTAACCGGATATTCAATGTCCTTCTTGAATATCCTCCGACTAGGAACAATTAAGAATATACGTTTAAAGGATATTAATCTCATTGTTATGATCTCATCATAATTAATATCCATTGCGTATATTCATGGACTTCATAATGAAACGATAAACGAATTACACATAATGAATATAAAAGCCTTATTATTATTATCAAAGAACAAGATTGTACAAGTTATGATTGGCTTGAGGACACCCATAACTAACAATCTCCCACTTGGACTAAAGCCAATCACCTTTATGTCTTAAACCCATAGACTCTAGGTGGCGCTCAAACACAATTTGAGACAGAGGCTTTGTCAATGGATCTGCAATGTTGTCGACTGAAGGAACTCTTTCCACCAGTACATCTCCTCTAGTGATTATCTCCCTGATCAGGTGAAATCGCCTCAGAATGTGCTTCGACTTCTGATGAGACCGCGGCTCTTTCGCTTGCGCAATGGCCCCATTGTTGTCACACAGCAATGGGATTGGATCAGAGTCACCTGGCACCACACCAAGGTCGGTGATGAACTTCTTCATCCACACTGCCTCCTTGGCGGCTTCAGCTGCAGCAATGTACTCAGCTTCTGTCGTCGAGTCTGCAGTGGTTTCTTGCTTGGAACTCTTCCAGCTCACTGCACCCCCGTTCAAAGTGAACACAAACCCAGATGTAGACTTGCTATCATCTGGGTCTGACTGGAAACTCGAGTCAGTATATGCCCGAAGTTTCAAGTCCCCTCCTCCATAGACCAGAAATATATCCTTAGTCCTTCTCAAGTACTTAAGGATACATTTCACAGCCATCCAGTGTGTTTCACCTGGATTTGCCTGATATCTGCTCGTAACACTTAGAGCAAATGCCACATCAGGTCTTGTACATAGCATGGCATACATGATAGACCCTATAGCCGAGGCATAGGGACTCTATCCATGGCTGCCCTCTCTTCAGGAGTCTTAGGAGACTGCTCCTTAGAGAGAATAATCCCATGTCTCATAGGTATGAGACCTCTCTTGAATTTTCCATGCCAAACCTTTTGACAATGGTATCTATGTACATGGATTGGGTCAAGCCAAGCATCCTCTTAGATCTATCTCTATAGATACGTATTCCCAATACGTAGGATGCTTCTCCCAATCCTTCATGGAGAAGTTCTTTGACAACCAAACCTTTACTGATGATAGCATCCCTACATCATTCCCAATGAGTAAGATGTCATCAACGTAAAGTACGAGAAAAGTGATAGCACTCCCACTGATTTTCTTATACACACATGGTTCATCTTCATTCTTAATGAAGTCATAAGATTTGATAGCCTCATCAAACTTATGTTCCAACTACGAGAAGCTTGCTTCAATCCATAGATGGATCTTTGAAGCTTGCATACTTTGTCTGGACACTCTTTGGATGTAAAACCCTCAGGTTGTATCATATACACTTCCTCCTCAATGTTTCCATTAAGGAAAGCGGTTTTTACATCCATCTGCCAGATCTCGTAATCAAAGTATGCAGCAATGGCAAGAAGAATTCTGATCGACTTTATCATAGCAACTGGTGAGAAAGTTTCGTCATAGTCAATTCCTTGCCTTTGACGATACCCCTTTGCCACCAACCTTGCCTTATAAGTGTCGATCTGTCCATCTGCACCGATCTTTCTCTTAAAGATCCACTTGCACCCAATAGGTACAATACCTTCGGGCAAGTCTACCAAATTCCAAACTTGGTTGGTGTACATGGACTGCATCTCAGAATTCATGGCATCTCGCCATTTCCCTGACTGAGGACAATCAACAGCTCTGGTAGGTCTTTGGATCATCATCCTCATCATAAGACATGCCTTCACTGATATGTCCAACATATCTTTCAGGCTGTCTAGGTACTCTACCAGACCTACGCTGAATGTGTGTATATTCCTGAACAGGTTTCGGAACCGATGTTTCACCTGGTGGACTTTGCACAATTTGTGGATCTAGAACCTCTTCTAGATCTACTTTACTCCCACTGTCCTCTTGGGTAAGGTACTCCTCTTCCAAGAAGACAGCTCTCCTGGCGACAAACACTCTTTGTTCACCAGGATGGTAAAAGTAGTACCCAAACATTTCTTTTGGGTATCCAACAAACCTGCACTTATCGGTTCTGGATTCCAGTTTATCTGGGTCATGTCTCCTCACGTGGGCAGGACAGCCCCAGATTTTAACATGTTTAAAATCAGGCTTTCTACCCTTCCATATCTCATATGGAGTGGAAGACACAGATTTACTGGAACCCTGTTCAGCAGATATGTCGCTGACTCTAGCGCATATCCCCATAAGGAAACTGGTAACTGTGAACGGCTCATCATGGATCGCACCATGTCCAACAAGGTACGATTTCTCCTTTCCGATACACCATTCATCTGTGGTGTATAGGGAGGAGTCCATTGAGAAAGGATACCATTGTCCTTTAAGAATTGTGTGAACTCTGTACTTAAGTATTCACCTCCTCGGTCTGACCGTAGGATTTTAATACTCTTTCCAGTTTGTTTCTCAACTTCATTCTTAAATTCTTGGAATTTCCCAAAGGCTTCAGATTTGTACTTCATTAAGTAAACAAATCCGAACCTTGAGTAGTCATCCGTGAATGTAATGAAGTATGAGTAGCCACCCTTGGCTTGGGTAGACATTGGACCACATACATCCGAATGTATTAGTTCCAATATGTCCTTGGCCCTATCTCCATGTCCACTAAATGGAGATTTGGTCAACTTACCCATTAAACAGGATTCACAAGTTGCATATGATTCATAATCAAATGGATCTAAGTATCCATTCTTATGCAACTTTTGAAGCCTATTCTCGCCAATGTGACCAAGCCTACAATGCCATAAGTAGGCAGTGTTCACACTATTCTTACTTCTCTTAGGAGAAACATCAACATGGAGATTTTCATAAGAGACATCAAGCAGATACAAACCATTCACCAAACTTGCTAAAGCAACTAGTTTATTTCTCAAATAAACTGAACAACTATTGTTCTCAATGGTAAACATGTATCCAATTCTGTCTAAACAAGAAACAAAAATAATGTTCTTAATGATACTAGGCACATAGTAGCAATCATCTAATAAAAGCAAATCTCCATAAGGTAACTTGAGCTTCACTGTCCCCACAGTGTGCGCACCAACACTTGTGCCGTTTCCAAGCCTCAAGTTCACCTCGCCCTTGCTCAGCTTCCTTCTACTTGTCAGCACCTGCACATCATTGTAGATATGAGAAGCACATCCAGTGTCTAAAACCCAAGATGTAGAATCTCTAATAGACAAGTGAAGATCTATCATATAGATACCTGAAGCTTTGCCAAGCTTCTGCTTCTCCTGAGCCTTCATTGCAAGATAGTCCTTGCAATTTCTTTTCCAGTGCCCCTTTTTCTTGCAGTGGAAGCACTCGCCCTTTTCTTCTCCTTTGCTTATGTCCTTCTTTTGTTTCTACTTAGACTGTTTTTTTGCATTGCCTTTCTTAAAGGCTTGCCCTGCTCTCCTCTTCTTGTTGGACTTTCCAACCATGAGAACAGTGGGCTTTTCCTTCTTAAGGTTGCCCTCAGCAGTCTTCAACATGTTGAGCATCTCAACTAGACTCACCTCAATCTTGTTCATTGTGAAGTTCACAATGAACTGGGAATATGAATATGGAAGTGACTGGAGAATGAGGTCCGTGCTTAGTTCCTTGTCAAGAGGAAAACCAAGCCCTTCGAGCCTCTCAATCCACTCTATCATCTTCAGCACATGAGTCTGTACTGAAGACCCCTCTGCCATGCGAGCTCTGAACAGGGCCTTGGATATCTCATATCTCTCTACCCTGCTCTGCTCTTCAAAGAGCTCCTGCAAGTGCTGCATGATGGATCTAGCATCCATGTTCTCATGCTGCCTTTGCAACTCATTGCTCATTGAGGCAAGCATGTAGCATTGGGCCAGAGTGGAATCCTCCTTCCACTTCGCAAACTCAAGCGTTTCCCCTTCAGGTGCATCAAGGGGTGGTTCAGCTGGGATCTCACCCTCCAAGACATAGGCAATGCGCTCAGACCTGAGGACAATCTTCAGGTTTCTGAGCCAATCCGAGTAGTTCGGGCCTGTCAATCTGTTGGCATCCAGTATGCCACGGAGTGGGTTACCTGACGACATTTTTGCCTATAAAGGAAATGTAAACACAATTAGCAGATGTTCATAATAATAATTAAATCTAGATTAGGACTTTAATCAAGATTAGCTCCCACTATTTTTCGGCAGACTGTATAACCCTCAGATATACAGAATGGGAGACACCGACGGTCTCCTAGTGGGGATCGGAATCTCACAGACTCATAGCATGATCTTGTGGATAGCACAACAAACCATACTATGATCTGAAAGCGGTCACCCTTGACACTTGCAACTCTTGCAATATCCGATCTTATTTTGGCCCCTGAATTTTAATGACCTTGTGGATAGCACAACAAGTCATTAAATCCAGTCTAAGCAGTACCATCATTACGTAACGAGCATAGATTTGGATGTAGCCCTTGTGGATAGCACAACAAAGCTACACCGGTCCTCTATCCCGTTTAAGACATCACTATGCCATAGTTTTAGTCTGTCATCAGATTTGGCAAGCCTTGTGGATAGCACAACAAACTTGCCCGATCTAATGGCAATCCTAAAACTATAATGATGGAGGGCCACGTAATTCATTCTAAATGATTACGCTACGGCTTAAAATTTGAATGAGGAGGGATTTTGACATATTTTATCTTGGTCTCTATATCTGCGTGCTATTGATATATAGAATTTGGAATATCATATATTTAATTATATATATCATAGCACATTCCACACATATCAAATATATGAAGAAATACGATGGATGATCATGGACTTTAACCTAGAGTGGCATTACCAGAGCCAGTTGGTAATCCACAAAAATGGTGAACAAATGACAGCCCCGCATCTGATGCTTTAGCTTGATGTAACTTTATCTCCAGCAAGGTCCTGCAAGGTACTCTCCTCCATCTCCGCCAATCCGCTTCTTATAATTACAAGCAATATTTAAATTGGGCTCGCAGGCCCATAAATGTACATAAGATAATAATAAGAAACCTTGAACAAGTCAAGGGGAGTACATAACAGGAGGGAGATAGAATGTACAACCCGGATTTAAAAGAGGGAGAGAGGGAGGCACGCAGTCCTCATAAATTACATCATTTGCCATTAACCATAACATTCATCACATGATATCTAAGTCCATGACCATCCATCCACATACATCACATGCATCAACAAGCAATTATCACATAATTACTTCTGAAATATTTTACTTCAAAAATATAATAATTATACTTTGAAAACCATTTAACTAAACAATTTAGCTAACATGGATATTATCTAATCAACATTAGATAAACGTCATTCACCGTTACTGCATGAAGTCGCCAAAATGTACAGTTAATTAATTTAAAAATCACATTTCTAAATCAATTAACATGTCTTAATTAGATTAGAGGAAATAACTAAAACGGTTTTAGATTTCCTTTAAACTAATTAAGTAATGGGTCATATATATGAAAAATAATTTACAGAGAGTTAAAACAATTTTTAAAACTCTTAAAACTAATTTTCATAATTTTTTGGGATTTTAAAACATTTTTCTAAATTTTTAAACAATTTAAAAAACATTAAGAAAATGGAAAAATGGGGGGGGGGGGAAGGGGGGCGGACCGGTCCGGATCCGGCGCGGGCGGATCCGGCCGCCCGGGACCCGCGGGGGACCCGCGCGGGGTCACCCCCGCCGCCCGATAGGGCCCGCGGCGGCTGGGGAAAACCCTAGCCGCCGCCCTCCGCGCCGCCTCCGGCGGCTGCGGACGGCGCCAGCGGTGCCGGAGGCCGCCGCCCTCCGCCCCTAAGCACCCAGAAAATCCCGAAAAGCCCTAAAAAATCTGCAAAAACGCCCCATCTTGGACTGTCCAATCTGCACGACGGCGACATCTTGCAGAGGGCCGTGTGGCCTCCACAGTGGGCCAAACGACGCCACAAAGGGTTCTCCGCGAAGCCCTTGGTACCAGGAACATCTTCCATGTGCCAAGCGGCAAGTGCACATCTCATGTGCGACCCACGAACACGTCAAACATGGCGACTCATGCACAACGGAATCGACGAAAATGCATAAAATATCATACACAAGACGCCGATTCCGAACGTACCAGCAACCTGGCTTTGATACCACTGTAAGGTTTCGAATAGAGCGCAACGGAAACGTGAATCCCTCAGGTAGATATCGTTGCTGGTGGTCGGATCGAACAAAAACGGAGAAACCACGCGCAGGCAGATCTCATCTTTACCTTTGCGGGGTTGCGTAACTCCCCAATCCAGGGAGGAGGTCGCGCAGGAGGCGCCGGTGCTTCAAGCCGTTCAAGTGTCCGGCCTCTAGACGTATCCACGCGAGCTCCGGACGCAGACGGGATCTCCTCGTTCTCCACGCGTCTCCCGGATCTCAGCTCCACTATGTGCAGGAGAGAGGAGAGAGAGGATGGGGGGGGCGCCCTGGGAGAGAGAGAGGAGGGGGCGGCCAGGGTTAAGCCTGGAGCTTGGCCCAGGGTTTAACTCTCAGCGTATATTTATAGACACCGCGGTTTTTCACAAAAACCCAGTCATTGTCTATAAAGAACACCTTGCCCAGTCTGCTCGGAACTCTTATGCGTGTGACCCTCTAGGCCCAACTGCTAGTCCAGTTTTCAGCCCATTAAGCTCAATAACTCTTTATTGACTTATGGTAATTAATTAACATCTCATATTAATTAATTACACAATCAATTATCGTCTCACGATAATTGACCGGGCTTCCAATCAAGTTGGGTGCCAAACAACACCACTTGATCCTGGAAAGCATTGGGGTTCAGCAACCCATTCAAGGAACCTTTTGTATCATCAGTTACCACGTGACTTTAATCCTTCGCTCGTACAATGCTCCCGAGTGCACTTAGGGTATGGTCAACTGTCAAACCCTAATGTGTGTACTCACTTGGTTTAGATGCCGCATAACAATATCAGTTGTATATCTTGTTATATTTATTTAAATTCAGTACATATCTCACTAGACTATTTCTTCTAACCCTTCCAAGTCTTTGGATCCGTGGGTGGCGGTGCGAACTTCAGGGTCCCTGGCGAGGGTCCGAGAGGTCGGGTCATTACAGTTGGTATCAGAGTGTGGGTCTACTGAGATTTGTAATGAGTTAATAGCTATAGTTGTCCCAAAGAGAGGTACTTGTACGCTGCTGACACTGTGCGGCTAGTGTTAGGCTTTTGCTTTCAATTGTTTTGCAGACGTACAACTTCCCTACAAGGTTCACATGTGTGGTGAATGTGGTCGCTCGGTGTGTTCGTGCCATGGTGGCGCGGTTGGCGGTGGACTCACTGGCAGTGGTCTTCCTCGTGTGGAGGACGGTTGCAGGCAAGTCCTGGTGCGGTGCTCTTGGTTGTCTTCATCTCATTTGGGTGCGTGTGTGTCGCAAAGGCTGAGGAGCCTGCATGTGGTGTGGCCTTCACTAGTGCAGGGTTGTTGTCTGTGGAATCAGTAGAAGTGTCCCTGCATTGTTGGCTGCTCCCTGTTGTTGGGGTGTGTGCTATGTTTGTTGTGTGTGTGTTCTCCTATCTGTGCGCTGTTGTGCGCTATGCTTTACTCGGTCGGCATTGTTGCTCGAGTTAAGTTAAGCAGATGTTCTGTGTGCCATGATGCATCGCTAGTTGAGCGCTGCGACACTTGTTTGTGGTTGTTGTCGGCCTTGTGCTGGCTGGTTGTGAGCTCTGGTGATGCGCTCCCGAAGTCCTTCTCTGTTGGTTCTAGCGGAAGTGAGGTTTCCCCAGAACTGTGTTGTGCTCGTTTATGGTTGTTGTTGCGTTGCCCTCTGGGTTGAGGTGCATCTCTTGGTTGCCCTATGTTCTGGTGAGGTTTCCCAAAACTGTTTGTTGTTGTCTTGGTGAGGGTTTCTCCCAGGACTGTTCCGTGCTCATTTCTATTGTTGTTGTGCTGCCTCAGGGTCTGAGGTATGTGTTGATTTGGTTGTGTTCTGGCCGATTTTCCTAGAACTGTGCCTTGGTGGTTCTGGTGGAGGTTCTCCTAGGACGGACTTGTGTTGCTTCTGTTTGCTGCTGTGTTCTCTTTGAAGGTCTGTGTTGTTCGGCCGTTTGGGTGGTGTGTTCTGGTGAAGGTTCTTCCCAAGATCGTCCTTTGTCGTTTCTGGCGGAGGTTCTACCTAGGAGTGTTCTGTGTTCATTTCAGGCCACCGTTCTGTTGCCCCTGTGGTTTGAAGTGTGTCTTTTGGTTTGGTTATTTGTTCTGGTGAAGTTTTCCTAGGATGACTTTCTATCGTTTCTGGTGGAGGTCCTTCCCAGGGTTGCTTCATGTTGTTTTGGTTGTCGCTGCTCTCTCTCTCTGTAGAGATGAGCTGCCATTGTTGCCGGTTGGACTGTCCATGTTATAGTTTGCTTGGGCGTTGTCGGTCAAGGTGGGGTGCCTTTGACCGTGTGTCTGTCCGTTGCGCTGGCCAGGTTGCCTTGTTCTTCATTTCCAAGTTTCTCAGTTGCGCTGGTGGGACTGCGTGTCCCTATGGTTCAGGTGGTTTGCTTCATTTCTTGCACCCGACGTGCTCTTGTAGATGGTGGTCTGGTGAGTGCCGTGGGTGTCTGGTTGGCTATGCTTCTTGTGGAAGTGTAAGTCTTGCGTTGTGGTTTTATCTCTCTCATGTGTGGAAGACACTTGTTGCGTGTCTCCTTCCTCTACTTTTCGTGGGTTGCTCGGGGTGGTGATACTCCACTGTGGTGTTGCGTCGCCAGGGTGTGCATCGTTGTGACCTTCTAGTGGAGTCATCTTCCCTTGAGTCATTTTTGGGTTGAGTTGGTTGCTCCCCTTGTGCTGCCATTTCCTTGTGGCACCGTGGGACGGTGGACCTGTTTGTGCCGTTTGTCATTGTGATGGTTTCTTGCTGCCTGCCTGGACAATTTGGGGCATTGGGTCCCTATTGGTTTAGTGCGAGGTAGTATTATTTTCTTGTTGGGTGTCTTGCGTGAGCATTGTTCCGCTATGCATTGGTTTTTCTTGGTTTGCTTGCTCGTGTGAGCGTTATTTCGGTGTGTGCTCTATCGTGCCTCAGCTTGTGCCTTGGAGGCATTTCATGTCATCGTTTTGGTGTTTGGCCTCTCTACCGGTCACGATAGAGGTGGTGCTTCTTGCTCTTGTGCGCCAGGGAGTTGCGGTGGTCTTTTGCTCCCCATGCAGCAGAGTCGGTGTTCCGTGTTCTGTGTGCCTTTTGGAGCTGACATAGTTGTTGCGCTCTTGAAGTTGTCAGATTTCCGTGTGCTTCTATTGTGGGTCTCTGGTGGAGAGTCCCCTTCGGTGGGCCCTGTGTTGTCTAGGGCCGTTGTTGCAGTTGTGTGTGCTGCACTTTGAGCGTTTTTCAATGCTTCGTATTTTTGTGCCTCAAGGGTCGGTGTCGGTTTGGCTTGTTGTGCCCTTTTAGACTTGCAGTTCTTTGCGTGTGGCTTTTGGCAGGTCTCCTATGGAGAGTCCTTCCTGTTAGCCTGTGTTGTTTCGGCCGATGGTGCACTCGTGTTGCACTTTGCTTAGTTTTGGTGCTTGTGGTAGCACCGTGTGCTCGTGCACGAGTGTTTTGGTTTTGTGCCGTCTAGAGCCTTGGTGCATTGTGTTGTACCTTGGGTGGCTCCTGGTGCTTGTGATAGCACCATGTGTTGTGTCGTGTGCCTGTTTGTGAGATTTGTGTGTCGTTTCACAACTTCGCTCGATGTTGGAGGCGTTGAGCTTTCCACCTGTAGGACACTTTGTGCTGGCCCGTGCCTCGTGGTTTTACCGTTACCGCTGTGGGGTGGCTGCTTTGCCTTGTCTAGGTAGCCTTATCGGTGGTATGCCAGGCTTTGGTTGTTGCCTGTGTCCAGGTTTTCCCTCTCACATTGGGAACGAGTGTCTTCGGTTGTGGTACGCTGCTTCCGTCTGGGTCCCTTTGAGGTCGGCGTGTTATCCTCGACCTCTGCGGTTGTTTTGGTTCCTGTGTGGTTGTGCGTCTTTTTGGTGGTTGGCATATTGGTACCCGCACTGAGCCCTGTGTGCATGTAGCGGGTGTGCTACCAACTCTTCGTTGGTTCTCCGGTCGTGCGTGGTGTTGGTAAGTCTGGAAGCCGATGGCGGAGTCTCCTGTCGATTCTTTTGGTGACAGTGAGGCCTATTGGCTCGCTAGTACTCAACCACGTGGTTTGTCGACGTTGTGAGGTGCTCGGTTTTGACTTAACCTCAGACATCTTTTGTGCTTCTGTTGCAATATGTCGCGTTGTGAAGCATGCAGTTTCTGAGTACTGTGGCTTCACGTGCGTTTGGTGTCCTTATCGAACCATGAGGAAGGTCTGGGTGAGACCTAGTGGTGATAGTGGATGTCGTTTTCGAGTGTTGAGGTTTCTCCGCGTGCGTTTGGTGTCCTTGTCGGACCACGAGGAAGGTCTAGGTGAGACCTAGTGGTGACAGTGGACGTCGTTCCATGTGTTGAGGATTCTCCACGAGCATGATGTTGCTCTGGTTCTCGTTGCTCGCGTAGCTTCTTGGTTGGGATGGTGATCGATGCTAGCTGCTGCTAGTAGCGTGAGGTTGTTCCCCTAAGTGTTGTGCTTGACCATCAGGCATTTTTATGGGTTGTTGTTGGCAACTGTGTACTCTGTCGGGTTTCGCTGGCGACGGAGTGGGTTGCTGACCAGCGTTTCTCGTGTTGTCAGCAACTGCATCCTCTGTCAGGTTCTTCTGGTGACAGAGTGGGTTTCTGATTGGTTCGTCCCAACAATGGGGTCTGTTGGTGGCTGCAGCCGAGTGGTTTTTGGCTGGTATTTTCTGTCGCTCATGCTAGTTTTGGCGTTGCTCGGCACCTGTGGGGTTGTCGTTCCGTTTGGATGCCTCACATGTAGCTGGAGTAAGCCATAGGGTTTCCAGTTGCATGCTTCCCTTGTGTTTGGAGCTCGTTGTGTGAGCCGTTGGTTTTCCAACTTCGTGCGCTTTGTGCATGTTTGGCGGTGTGGTTGTTGCCACGAGGAGGTCGTGGTGAGACTTAGTGGTTCTTCGCACCCACGCTTCATGTGCTCCGCATGCGTTCGGCGGTGCGGTTGTTGCCACGAGGAAATTGTGTTGAGACTTAGTGGCTTATTCGCACTAGTGTTACGTATGCTCCTTGTGCTTCATTTCGTTCCTCGGGATCTTTTGGGCGTGCCCTAAATTTCGAGGACGGAATTGTTTTAAGGGGGGTAGAATGTAAGACCCGGCTTCCCGACTTTCCATCCGGTGTCTTGGATGACTGGCCACTAACGTGTCCGGGCTGGGTGATGCGTTAGTGTCGCATTGTGGGTGTCCGATGTGATAGTCATCCTTATCGCGACCAGCTTGTGTGTCACGTTCTTGTCGCACCCTACTTTCCCGTCACGTCTTCGTGTCACGTCCGGTCAATGGTTGCGGCGTCCCTAGGGGATGCGTTCTTGTCGCGGTCCATTGACCCGTCGAGTTAAGGTCCTTAACGCGACGCGTCGCCCCGTTGCGACTTGGGTGCTGAAGGCTTAAGGCCTTGGATGGCGACCCCTTCTTCCATGTTCTATTGAGCCTTCCTCTTGCCAAAGAACATCGATGCCGCTTTTGATTCACCGGATTTCTCACCTCAAAGTCTCCCTCTTACTCTCTCTAGACTCCCAAAAACCCTAGCTAAGTAAAAGTTCCCCCCTTTATAGAACGACCAGTATTTATGGGGCTTTGGGTCCTGCTCATGGTAGGAAATGGAATCCCCACCCAATTTGGGCTTTCCAAGTCTATCCCTGAAGAGATCAGAGTTGGATCAGAGCAAGAAACCAACACACAACCGGAGGGGTTGACGTCAACGTGGTTGCCGTCAACTTCAAGTTGACGGCAATCAACTATGCCGTTAGCTTCCCAAAGCCAAAAACTCGGCCAAAAATGCAAAAATACCAAAAACAAGTACAAGAGTACAGAATCTAGGGCCTTACACCCCATCCCCCTTAAGGGAACTTCATCCCCGAAGTTAGAGCAAGGGTACTAACTGAATAGGTGCAGATATTGCTTCTTCATGGTATCCTCAAACTCCCACATAGCTTCTTGTTGTGAAAAGTTCCTCCACAGCACCTTCACGGAAGCTATAGCCTTGTTCCTGAGATGCTGAATCTTGCGATCCAAGATAGCTATTGATTTTTCCATGTATGACAAATTTACCTAAAGTTCAACCGGCTCAAGGCTAATAACATGCGATGAATCTCGCACATATCTCCTACGCATAGATACGTGGAACACAGGGTGCATAATTTCCAACGCTGGGGTAACACTAGCTAATATGCCACACTACCCATTCGCTTAAGAATCTCAAACGGGCCAATAAACCTCGGACTCAACTTGGCACGCTTGCCAAACCTGACAACACCTCGGATAGGTGACACCTTGAGAAATACATGCTCACCAACCTGAAACACTAAATCCTTTTATTGTCGGTGTAGCTCTTCTACCTATCCTGTGATGTAGTCAATCTCTGCTTGATGAGCTGGATCTTGTCTGATGTCTCCTGAACCAACTCAGGTCCTACTCACTACCTATCTCAAGTCCCCTCCTAGCACAAGGGATACCTACAGGGTCGACCGTACAATGCCTCAAATGGAGACATGCCTATACTAGCGTGGAAGCTAGTTGTAAGGTCCCCAATTTTCTGTGTAATGTTGGCTATTATTGCATTTTTTATTTTCTGCTCAGATTCTTCTTAATGTCAACATCCCTTGACGATAAGGATGAGAAGACGGCAAGATTTGTGTCATTTACTATCTGATCGGAAGATATCGACATCAACATCGATTGATGTTGACTTCTAGTTAACGATAGTAAGGTGGACATTTACTTCTCCGAATGCGTTTATGATTCCAGACATGAAACGGGTGTGTTTTCTCCAGAATCCAATTAGGAAAGGTTCCCCCAATAGTTAGGACTCCTAATGCTAGGCGTACCCCGACTCTTAACCCTATATAACCTAAGTTTTTCGGCTAGGATTAGACTCTTTGGTTGAGAGGAAAAGCCAGGGTTCGTTTGAGAGAAAAGAGAGAACTTCCTAAAGCTTGATCCGACGTTTGGGGAGGTTTTCTGGTGATCTTCTCCGACTGGAAGGTGCTCCTAGTTGTAGACACCCGATTCTGGCCTACAGGTCGAACCACATTTCTTGTTATCTTAATGAGCCCCAAGTTGGTCATTCACCTTGCGCCCACCATTAGCCTTACTTTGAGCCCATTAAAAACCTAATTTTTAGATTATCCCGTCCAATTATCCTTTGAAGAGTCCTTATGCTTTATTGTCTAATTATTCTCCTTGGTGATTGGTCAATATTTTGAGAATAATCAGTTTTCCTTTACGCGAGGGGTCGTAGCGCCGGTTAAGCTTATCGCGCCCCCCATAGGCGTCGCGACAGCCCATGCATGACCATGCACGTGGCTTTAGAATCGCAACCTGCATGGTCGTCGCGTTCATCCTTGTCGCGCCCCTACGATCCGTCGCGACTACAGCCGCGGAAACAGCCTCCGCAACCACCTCCTATTTATCTTCTCATGGCCTTTATCTTCATCCTTAAGTAACCTCCCAACCCCCTAGCCGTAGTTTGGGGTTGTGGGTCACGTTGAGGGCTTCTTAGGACTCCCACCCATAGATTAACATGGTATTATCACCTCATTTTGGACCTTTATCAACTAAAATGGGATTTTCTCTCTCTTATCCTATATAAGCAAGGCCTCTCCTTCAGAGGAAAGAGAGAGCCCGATTTTGCCACGAAGTGCTGCTGAATTCTCTCCAGGCCAGACACTTAGCCCGTAGCTCTCCCTTTCCCTCACATTTCCTCACATTCTCTTCATCAAGCTATACTCATTTCTTCATCCATGGAGCTTGGTGAGTGAGGAGGGCGACTTCCACTTCGTCCACAACTTCTCCAGCACCCAAGGACGCCATACAACGCTGGGGAGTCGCCCCATTTGGGGCTCCTTGTAGCAACCTAGATTTTTCGAAGAATAAAAATTTAATAATAATAAAAATAAAAGTAATTAGAAAATCAAGTAAAAGAGAATTAAATAAAACCCATTAAATGAAAAGAAGTAATGGGCTTTGTTGAATAGACCCATTAGATATTAGTGGGCCAAAATAGAGATTTTTAAAAGGGGAATAATAGGAAAAATACCTTAAATTCGTAACTAAATTATTACTTAAATAGAAAATGGGCACTTAATGCATTAAATAGCTAGTTTGAGTTAGATTTGGATTCCTAAACCTACCCTAATAGGTTGGCCACAAATTTAGGTCCCAACCTAACCCAAATTAGAAGTTCTCATGCTTAGAAAGGGGAGATGAAATAGGAAATCCCAAAATTTAATAGGAATTAGAGTCATATTATGAATTAGAAATACAAGAGACATAAATACTCTCTTTAAACCCCCATGGTCGGCCCTTGCTCGTACCCAAGACTTGTTGGATCAGGAGGAGAGGCCAAGGAGGAGGGAATTTCGTGGGAAGAAGTCTCTCTCAAGCTCTCTCTCTCGTTCTTCAAGTTCTAGCCCTAGAAGAGGAAATCGTCCAAAGGTATGCATTCTCACGAGAAAAACTAAATCAATTTTGTCTGTAGGTTGATCTAAACCTCGGGAACAAAAGCCCTTTGGTTTCATAATTTTTCATTGAGTCAATATTTTCTTCTTAATTTTTCATATTCTGCAACTAGCATGAGTCCAACCCTTCATCTTAATTCTTGTTCTCCTTGTATTCTCAACCCTATGCCACGAGATTTTTACTGTAGGAACTGATGTATGTTAGGCATCTTTTGCCCCTGAAAGCCCTAATTTTGATTCATCCTATCTTGCGAAATAAATCGTTGATCTTAACTATGTACTATTTCAAGTTCATCATGAATACTCATGTTTAAAGCATGTTTAACCATGTCTGTTGTCAAATTTCTATTTTCTGTAAGTACCCATGCATGTCTAGATCAATTCGCAACTAGTTTCATGATTTTTCATTGCTGGTACAATTAGTTACAATTTTTTAAATCCCCCTATGTCAAATAGGGTAAGTTCTGGCCCGTAATCCAATGTAATGTCCTTTCCCTGTCGGACTCAGGTGCAGACCCTGTGAACGCGACGGCCCGATAGGCTGCATTCACAAGGCTATCGCGACAGAGCCTTCCATCATGATCTGATCGCGACAGGGCCTGTCGTCGCGATCTGCTGCCTGATATGAAGAGCTCGTCGCGACCCTCATGCAACCCCATCGCGACCTGCCTACCCGAACTGACAAGGCCGTCGCGATCTGTACAAGCCCACATCGCGTTCTCAGTTGAGCCCGTCGCGACCCTTACAAGGGTGCGTCGCGTTATGGCTTTTTGCTTGAAAACCCATAACTTTTGTTGCTAACACTTGTTATAGTGTTCATACCCTTGTTTAACAATCATATACGCAGTAAATATACTTGTTATAAACTGAACATAAATGTGTCATTGTAAAAGACATGCACATGACTTGTTCTAGCTTTGATTTTCATGATACATACACACACTTTGAACCATCCAGTTATGGCTTAACATGGCATGTAATTAACTCATAATACATCTGGTAAATTATGTAATTAAATTGCCATATTTCAATATATACTTGTCTACGTTTTCTCGCACTGTTTTGGGAATACCGTTATCGACGCTCCACTGTTCTAGAATTCCTCTAGAACGTCGAGCACTTGTTTCTATATACACACTCTCTTGACTTGGATGAACTCTCTGTCGGATACTTCTTCTGCCGGACTAGTGAGTCTCCTCTGTCTATGGATTCCCACATGGTCGACGAGCCGGTTGTACCCTAACACCTATGATACCCTTTAGGGATCAATATGATCCAAACGGCTATTAGAAGTTCGCTCTTATCTTGAATCACGCCAGACCTCTGGACCTGTGTTAACTTGGCCAGTGGAAGGGTCGTGAGTTCTACTTGACTGCGAACACCTTGTGCGCGTGTTGTGCAAGTGTTACTATCGCTTGTTTACTCGACGTATTATGTGCAATGTCCACTAGCTCTCATTTATACTCTACTCGCTCATCTATTCACGTTCACTCTACTATCTAGTCTATTCATCTAGTGCTCTCATCTATTTCTTGGTACTCTATATTGGCCATTGACTGATTGTCTAAAGATAAACAATATAACCAATGACTGGCAATATATAAATGGCCCGATCTTGTCCTGGGATGTGCGCCCGAAAGTGCTAGTACCCAAGGGAGTTAAATGATCAGAGTGTCTGGCATTACACTCGAGTGCTATCTATCTCGACTATTTAAATGACAATCAAAAGTGCTATGTTCTCTCATTGTCTATTGACAAAAGTGCTATACTATACCCGTTGTGCTATTACTATACTTTGTGCTATGACCATCTTGCTATTTGTGCTATACTCGACACTCTTGCTATATTTGGAAAGTTGTGCTATTTTGTTCACGTGCTATCCTGCCATCCTTTACTTGACTCTCTTGCTCTATCATTAGGTACTCTGTCTTTAATGCATTAACTATTTAAAGCCTGCTTGACTATTGAGATTTAAGTCCTACTGGGCGTTATCGCTCACCCTGCGTTATTTGTCATTGCGTTCTCAGGTGAGACTGAGGATGAACTATACAATCAAGAGGACGGGAACGACCAGAAGTGATGTCAAGAGTACCCTAGTGTCCTAGTGCTATGATAGAGTCTTAGTTTAGTCTTTTACTTTTATTTCAATGTAATTGGGCCCTATAGATTGGCTCTGATATTAGTGGTTGTAACTAGACATTGAAAAGTTATTAATGAGAAGAATTATCTTTAGTATTATTCATTATGCAATGGTTTGATGTCTAGTACTTGCTCTGTACCCGTTTACTTGCAACTGTAGACACCCGATTATGACTAATGGGTTGAACCACATTTCTTGCTATCTTAGTGGGCCCCTAATTGGTCACTCCCCTTGAGCCCATCATTTGCCTTGATTTGAGCCCATTAATCCATTAAAAATGCCTTGAAATCCCGAAATCAATCACTTGAAAGAGTCCTTAGAGGAGTTGACTCCTATTTTAGCACGTGGTTAAAGAGAATAATCCAAAATAATTCGGATTCCTTGTCGCGACGCATCATGGCGCCGCGACTCTAGTCGCGACGGGTTAGGCCGCCGCGACAGCCCATGCATTATCCATGCACGTGGGCAGTTCTGTCGCGACCCTCCGCACCGTCGCGTCTCTAGTCGCGACCCCGCGATCTGTCGCGACAAGGACCGAGATCTCTGGCCTCCATAACCACATCCTATTTATCCTCCCAGGCACCTTGACTTGGTCCAAGAGGTTTATCCCGACCCCTTGAGCACTTTTTCGGCCCTAGGGACTCTCCCAAGCCCCCCTAAGGACTCTACATCTGATTTTGATAAGCTTTATCCCTTTTTTTTAATTTCCACATCTTTTTGAGGAGATAATACCCAATTTTCTCACTCCAAGCTCTATATAAGCATGACCCCTCCTCATGGACGGAGAGACCCTCATGATCACCCCGAAGGGCTGTCAAAATTTTCTCTGAACAAGACTTAGCCACGCAGCCATTCATTCCACTCATTTCCCTTCACTTTTCACTCCTCACAACTCACTCATTTCACCATTAATGGAGCAAGGAACGTGAAGAGGGCGACTTCAGCAATCTCCTGGACCTCTTGGCACATCATTGGAGCTGCATCCACGCCAGGAAGTCGCCCTAATGGGGCTCATCATCTCTTCTCTCCCTTTTCCCTATTTCTACATGCATTTTTATGTTCTTTTTAAATAGAGCACATTTATCATCCACCCACGTTTTCCCACACCCACAGGGGTTTAAAACCACCCCAGGTGCGTTCCCACCATGATCTCCCATCTCATTTCGTCTTTTAGAATAGATATTACGCTTTACATGTTCTAATAGGGTCTTTTCTTTGTGTTTTCTTTTGATTGGCAGGCAAGCAAGCAACGTCTACGAGGAGCTCTGGTGCTCTGGCCGGCTGGAGGACTAGAAGAAGGTCACAACAACAAATCTCCCGCATTCAGAGAATGCGACGGCCTCGGGTGACGCGACAAAGACGTGTCGATCCCTACTGACGCGATAGCAGAGACGCGGCGGCCATGACGACCGCGACACCAGGTCAGTCTTCCTGTTCTCTTTCTTTTCCTAGTTTAAGTTAGCCATTGTCTTTTCACATCATTAGGCAACTTACCTAGGTGGCGATCACATCCTATTTTTCATGCTATCATATTTGATATCCATGTCCGTGTCGAGGGGAAGCCAATCCCTGTGATTACAGCAACTGCCTCGTGTTCCGATATTCCGCGTCGGGGCATGACACTCCTTCTTCCTTTCCTTCCTCATTTCCCTTTCATGCATATTAATTGTTTTTTTAGATAGGAGCATTTCCTATTCCTTCCCATGTTTTCCTGCTACCCAAGGGGTTTAAAAACCACCCTAGGTCCGTTCCCTCCATGCTCTCACCTTTCCTTTCATTTTTGTATAGATACTACACCTAATATGTTCTAACAGGGTCTATTTGTTCGTTTTCTTTGTTTTGGCAGGCACCCAAGAAACATCTAACGAGGAGCTCTTGTTCTCTGGCCGGCCGGAGGATGGGAAGAAGGTCCAGCCACATTTCTCCCGCACTGCAGAGAATGCGGCAAGATAGGGCGTCGTGACAAGCTTAACGTGCCCTGGTAGGACGTCACGACATCACCCGTCGCGACAAAGGTCAGTGCCCCATTCTCTCTTCTTTTCCTAGCATAGTTAGCCTACGTAGTTCTTATCCATGGCAACGTGTTAGGTGGCGTTCACATCCTCCATATTTCCATGCCCCTTAGTTAATTTTAAAATGTGTTTCGAGGCGTGCACAACCTCGTGATTACACCTTTTGGCGATCACGGTGGGACCTTCAGTGCTAACCTCATGATTGTTGCTTGTTTGCCTGCCTTGTTTGTCTGTTTAAATGCTTTGTAGAACCCTGTTAAGTCCATTTCTGTGCTTTTCCTACTCTTCTACGCTCTGTTGTTATCACGGTGCATTGCGTGACTGTGACCTCATCGCGTCCAGGAAGGCGGACGCGACTAAGGGTACGTATTCCCCCTCTTTTCATGCACTGATTTCCTGCTTTGTGGGTGCATCCATGTCTTTTGCCTGCTATTCTACCATGCATATTCACGTTTGTGTATGTTAGAATGCTGCTATGGTACGGATTTTCCTTTTATTTTTGACCTTTGATTTCGGATCTGGTCGCGGTTGATCGTGCAGTCTCGACATGGTCGCGTCCTGTTTGAACGTCGCATCTGTAGGTACACATTGTATGTTACTGTTTCTGATCTATGCATCAGTTTCTATGTGTTTATCTTGCTATGTTGTTTAGTTTATTCTATGATTGTATTTCGCCCTAGGGTAGTCTATTTGCCATTTGTTTGCGTATGACTATGGGTTCTGCGCTAAGTTATGATCGCGGCCATGTTGGCGGGCGCGATAAGGTCGCGATGGATCTAGGCGTCGCGACGTCAGCCGAGACCTGCCAGTTTCTATTTGTTAGCTTAGGTTAAACTTGCATGCACCTTGGTGCACCTAAGCTCATGCATACACTTCTATCTCGTGGAGATTAGGTTTTCCTCCTTGGTAGAGTCGACCCTCTCACCTGTGAACACTCGTGGGCTGACTAGAGCCACCTACCGAGGGCCTCCGTAAGTCCCCGTGGCCGTACGCACGTTGCGGTTCGCCGGGCTGGTTGTACCTGTTGTACCCTTAGATCAGGCCGTGTCACGTGTGAGTTGTGTGTTCCTTTTAGTGTCACCGAAGTACTTGAGTTCATACCCATTAGGGTCCTTCTTTAGCCGAGTGTAATTCAATTAAATCAATCCATTAAAAGGCTAAGTGACAACCCTAAAACCCTGACGCATATCATGTTAACTTGGGTGTTTGCTTGAGAACTCCTTTTCTCATCCCATTCTTGTGTGTTCGTAATTGTTGTTGTACCCCTTATTTGTATTTTAGTGTATCCTTTTTAATCCTTCCTTTCTCATCCTCTCATGGCTCCTTTCCACTTCACCTATCCTCCAACCTCTCCTCCTCATGTAGCCCCTTTGTCTCATGAGTATGTTCCAAATTCGGCCCAGTCTCGGGCCCATCGGGCCTACGGGAGTGCCCGTCCTCAATCTATTCCATCACCATCCTCTTCTAATGCGGCCGCTGAATTGGAGTGCCTCCTACTTGAAATGGGCCCTGACCAGGCCCGTGGATTATTGTCCACCTTTGCTCCACAATCATCTTCCAGGGAGGGCCCAACAGGCCCTCACTATCTTGCTTGTTCTAGATCCACGCACATTGTCACTCATAGATCTGGCCATCCTTTTGTTCAGCCCACATCATCACAACCGGCCCATTATACTCAATCTGGTCCGAACCTTGACTCTCAACTCTGCTCTCATTCCCAAGCTGGCCCTCGCTATCCGCAATTCACCTCGACTCAGGACTTCCAATCCGAGTTCGAGTCCATGAAGCGAGAGCTTAGCCACTTGCGGAGGCAATTAAATCACAAACCCTCCTTCAAAAATACACTCCCTGATTTCCATGGTCTTCGGATCTTTCCACTTTCTCAGCTTCCTGTCTATCACAAATATAGTGGAGCGGGAGACCCTCACATCCATCTGAAGGAGTTCCTCTATGACTCGATGTCCTACCAACATGATCGCCGCTTATTGGCCTACCTTTTTAGGCGGTCGTTGGATGGGCCCACTCTAGAGTGGTTTTATTCCTTGCCTCCCAATGAAGTTGAAGATTTTGAAGTGGTCAAGGTCAAATTCATACAACAATATCAAGGTTGTGCCGGGCCCAAGTATTCAATGTCTGATCTGGTGGCTGAACAGATGAAGCCTGATGAAGAATTTGTAACTTATGCTTACTTGTGGCGTCAAATGTCCACACATGCCCAAATGCACATCCTAGAAGAGGAGAAAATCAAGCTCATTATTGCCAATGCAACACCTATGTACCGCCACATCCTAGCTGTGAACAACATCACATCCATGCAACAATTATACATCCGTGCTCGCTTTGTTAAAACCCAACTCAGTGACTCTCCCGTGCCATCCTTGTTTGAGGACCAACAACCCAATTACACATTTCAAGGGCCCACCTATGAGGGAGTCCAAACCTACGCCCAAGTTGATGTTATCCACCGTCCCACATCTACCCACTCCACTGACCATTACTCATCCTCACCACTCCTACCAAGCCAACTCACACCACTCCCACAAGAACAACCCCCTCGCCCGTGCCGCCGCACCACACCTCACCCATCACAACGTCCACTTGGCCCAAAGCGAGCCCATTATCATCATTTTCCGGAGTCCCTCTCTAATGACTTCACAGCCCTGATGTCTATCAGTGCATTGCAACTCCCTCCAGAAAAGTCAAGCTAGGACATGACAATGGATCGATCAGAATATTGCACATATCATCGCCATCCAGGGCATACTGTCGTGAACTGCTGTGAATTCCGAGATGTGATCTATGATCTAGAACACAAGATAGATTGGGCTGAAATGCACAGACTCATCCTGCACTGTCAAGAAAAGAGCAGAGCACAAGGCCAGGGGCAGCAGCCCTCTCCATCACAGACGGCAGAATAGTCACCCAAGCAGCTAGCACCACAGTCAAAACAGCATGCACAAGCATCAAGGCAGTCACCATCTTCATCGGCTCAAGGCCAGAGTCATTTCTTCACCTACCCTCCAAGTGTGTCATCTGCTCTGTCACCACCTCAACAGTCTTCCCCACCAACCTCTGCTCAGGCTATCTCCACCACACCTACCCTTGGTACCGCATTGCACCCCGATGACAAACTGTCGGCTCAACATATTGTGTCGGTGCGCTGTTGGTAAACTTCCCCAATGCCATAAACCATTGATCCCTCACCTCCCACAGATCCTCCATCCTTACCCCTCACTACTATCTCCACCCCACCGCCACTTTTACCTGAGAAAGCCATTACCACCACACCAAGGCTCGAGCAAGCTCCACTCACCTCTGAGCCAGAGCAAGAGTTTCCCACTCCTAAGCTTAAGGCTGGTTCAGCCTCTGAGTTGGAAGAAGAGCTCTCTCCATACGAGCCTGTCCTTGCCATCATTCAATCACCTCACACTAAACCCTTCGCCTCCGACGAACCCATCACCGCCACCATACATCCCGTTACCATAACCACCCAACGGAGCGGGTGTGAACCACCAAGAATATGCCTCGGATCTACTTCTCATGTGCAAGAAGGACCAAGTAAAGGTAGTCCAGTCCCAGTCATGCGCTTCGACCCTCATAACTACATCAGTCGCATGCCGGTCTATGTCCTTATCTCAGGCACATTTGGGAAGGGTAAGCCTCCATCTCCTCAGAAAATGGCTGTCAAGAAGAGTTCTCAAGCACTAGTACCAGTCACTTCCAAAGCAGGGACGGTAGCTGTTACACTGTTCATTGGAGATGCTACCATTAAGGCCATTATTACCCCTCGCTCGGTTGCACTACAGATGACTGGACAAAGGAAGGGCTTCTCTACAAATATTGTCCTATCTCATACTACTGTCAAGGCCGTCATGAAGTCAACGCTTAAAGGTCAGGCATGGCAACCTTTAGTTGAAGCTCTCAGCAGTACAAACTCCACATCTCTACTGGAGTCTTCACTCAAGGGGCAAGAGACCAAGCTGCCCAAATTAAATGCACACATGACAGTCATGGAAATTGATGAGAGAGCCCTATGGCTACAGAGGAGAGCGAGGCCATCTGCTGCTTGGGCCCATTATCTGAGGAGACATACCAAGAAGAAGCAATCGCGTTCATCCGTGAGAGCAAATCAGTTGTGGCATGCAAGGGCATCTCCCAAGAAGCGAAGGAGGCTGAGTTCAAGATCAAAGTTCTACAAGAGAAATATTTATCTCCCTAGTTTGGCATCTCCCGATCTTGATCTCTCAATATTATTCATCCTGGCCAATCTTGTTCCCAGAAGAGGCACCCGATCTCTCAGTCCTGGGTTGTTCCCACATCCTTCCCCTTTCAGTCCTTTAGGGTCGTTGGACCCTCACTTATCTCCTCCACCTGAGCCGCCCGATCATCCTCTGGGTACTCAGGGCATCTTTTCATCCTCCCCACCTGAGCCACCCAATCATCTTTTGGGTACTCAGGATTCCCCTCTTCCTCTTCCACTTGAGTCGCCTGATCATCCTCTGGGTACTCAGGGCATCTTTTCATCTCCTCCACCTGAGCCTCATAATCATCTTGTGGGCACTCAGGATTCCCCTCACTCATTTCCCCCACCTGAGCCCCCCAATCATCTTCTGGGTACTCAGGATTCCCCTCAATTACCCCTTCCTCTTGAGCCACCTGATCGCCCTCTAGATTCCTAGGACTTCTTTCCATATCCATCTGGGTCACTTGACCATCTTCCCGATGCTCAGGATTCTCCTCTTCCTCTTCCACCTGAGCCTCCTGATTGTAGGTCGGGTCCACCTTCTCTAGGGACGTCTGATCTTGGTCCCGATTCCCCTCCTTCCACTTCCCTTTATGATACTCCAGATCCTCCACCCTCTATTTTGGAGTTCCTTTTTCCAACCCCTCCTGATCTTGGGTTTGACCCGATTCCTCCTTCACTACCTATTCGGGGTCCTGATCCTTTCTCTCACTATTCCCGAGGTTTCAGTCTCCACTAACATTCTTCACCTTCTTTGTAAATCCTTTTATTCTTAAGTATATGTAGAGTCTTGTCTCCCTCTTGTTCTTGTGTTGAGTTGACTCCAATTCTCGCCATCCCTACCTTTTCTTGCAAATGTGCTAATTAAAATCCACCAAAAATTAAAGTTTGAAGACCAGTGCAGGTCATTCTTTCAATATAGGGGTCGCATTGTACATTTAAATATTTATTTCAACCCATTAAAGAGAGTCATCTCATTTCACAACTAGAGTGGTCGAGTCAGTCTTAGGCTTATTTTGCTTCTGTAGCACTCAGGCTAGAGATTGCTCTGCGCTAGGGGACCGACGTTCATTCCCTATCATTAAAGGTCACCTTAACCAAGGATCATCACACACTCACATGGTAACCTTAGTCGGCTCCTCTAGAAAACATCGCTGCTACTTAGGCTATACCTAGGAGGTGCAAAAGTTGTTCTCCTCTTTACTCGGTCAAAGTGTAAAGGCAAAAAGGCTATTTGGGCGAGGCGACTGACCTAAGCACACCTTGCTGAGAGGAAATCTCAAATAAGGACGGTCAATCAGGCCTGCAAAAGAAAAGCAAAATAAAAAGAGAGAAGAAGAACAAATGAAAGAGAATTGAGGAATAGGGGCATGGTAAAGAGTGGCAGTACAGTTCCCCGCGGGACGCCCTTGAGCCCGGTCGTGCGCATGCCCCAAACAAGAAACATGCACAATAAAGTGACCAAAAGTCCCTCCTCAACAGATTGAATCTCTAAGAGGTGTGCCGTGGAAGGAAGCTAAGCCTAATTTGTCTTTTAAAACTTGCACGAGACTTGTCCTCAGACTTTCTTCCCTTTCTTCCTATAAGGCTCGAACGTCTCCCGGATATGACCTTTATAGCGGCACCGCAAGTTAGGGGCAACCAACTACAGGGCGCCACCTCCCTAATGCACATCCAATCTTTTGGTGGTCTTTAATGGAAGGGGAATGAATGGGGACCCCTTGCCAGTAGTTTGATCTTACTTTAGTGCTGTAATAGCAAGTGTGAGTACCTTCCATTTCATGTGTTTCTTAAGAAAGGCTATGTTGGCTTTAGGTATTATTCAAAATTCAAAAAAAACAAAAAAAAACAAAAAAATGAAGATGAACAACACAACATGTACTCAACTTTCTTTCTCTCTCTCTTTCGGATCTCATATCACACTCGTGTCAATTACAATTCATTCCAAAAATCACAAACATTGGCACAAAACATAAAAGATCCACTAACAAGAGCATCATGTACAAAGATAAGGGGGAGGTGGCTCACAAAACTCCTCACTGTCCACCGCCACTCTCCCCAGATCCCTCCTGCCTGTTGGGCGGGGTTAGCATCTCACCCCCACCCCTACCACTCCTAGCGCTAGTCTCTCCAGCTAAGCACCTCTCCTCCTCCTTGTTCCTCTGCTGACTGGAGGAACCAACCAAAAATTGCCTGACCAAAGCACCACTCGCTCCACTCACTCCGGTCCTGCACCTGCTCCTGCTCTGGGTCTGACCTATGTCTGTCACTATGCCCGGAAGCTCCCGGGCCAGGGACTGCTGCACGACCAGCTCGGTGCGCAGGCGAGACAACTCTGCCTGATCTGCTGCTGGCCCCTGCGTGCACAGAAGTGCCAACTCCCTCGTCAGCTCCTCTACCTACGTGCATAGCTGGTCCCGCTCTGCCACTACCATCTTTGTCTGGAGGAGCCGCTCGACAGCCGACGCTGTCGCCACATCTACCTCCTCCTGCAACTGGGCCGCCGGGTCAGTGGCAGTCCTCAGCTTGGTCACCTGTGACAAATCAAATCAGTACCAAGTGTAAGAAAAATTCAGTTCAAATTACTGCCATACTTACTCTCTCTGTCAGCTCGGCCTGTGCCTCCTCGGCCCTCCCCAATGCGCTCGCCAGCCAGTCCTCTAGATCCGATTGGGAGCCCTCTGCTACTGCCCCAGATGAGGATGCACCGGCCTGTGCCCTCCTCACACTTGCTAGCTCCGCACGCTGCACATGCAACACTTGTCAGTTTCTTAGTCAGCTAAAAGAAATTGGTAAGTTACTGAAGTCTTAGTAAGTACTTACCAACTGCTCTACCTCTTTCCCAGCTACCTCCCGATCCTGTACTACCGAATGCAGTAGGGCTCGAAGCGAGGCTATCTCCCCAGTCACATCTACCTACAATTCATCCAGATCTGTCAGCTCAATTCAATAAAGAACAATTCAAGGAGTCTGAGTTTGGAGATTTACCTGTTGCCTCGCGCCCCTGTAGACCTTCACCCCATACTTCAAGGCGAATACCTATAGGTAAGCGTCGTCGGACATAGCGTCGGACCTGACCCGTCTGCCTCGGTGCACCCAGTCATCAATCTGCTCGCGGGCCCTCACATGCCAGTCAGTGGTGTCGTGGAGTCCTCGGAAGCTCCGGCCAAGCCTAGGGGTCCGGCCTCAGCTAGGGAACTCCACTGCACTCTGACGAAGGCCGAGGGACCTTTGAGTCAGATACAGGTGGAGAGGTAGCACAAGGTTTAGAGCATGCACCCACACCGTCCTACCAAAGTATGGGCGGGCCGTCTCCAACTAGGGATGTCCCTAGTCCACCTCCTCTAGATACGGTTGCCACACCACCTGCACATCAAAGCACATCTGATCAATATTCAATTCAAATTCAAATGAACTCAGAAAGGGTAGAGCACTTACATCTAGCTAAGGGTAGAAGTCGATCACGTCCTGGATGGACGGCAGCTGATCCTCCAGCGGGTGCGTGTCACGACACGACACCCAGTGCCTAGCCAGGGGCACGATACCCGATCGCTCCAGAGTCCCCGTCCTCAGGCCAGGGAGGTGAAGGTAGGTCCAGACCTGCAAGAACGCAAATACATTCAGATCACAGGTGCAATATAAAGAGCAGTTTAAGTAAAGGGGCATAGAAGAAAAGAAGAGTACCTGAAGGAAGGGGTAGAAGCCGCTGATGGCTGTTTGCCTGTCGGAGGAACCCAGGCTCTCAAACTGGTGCACCAGGAACGCCGGTCCCCACGCATAGCTCCCCACCTAGCCCAAGTCCTCTAGAAGTGGCAGGAACCAGCAGTGAATCGGGTCGCCCCTCGTAGCAAACAAGAGTCTGCCAAGGAAGAAGATACTAGCACCTCTCTACACCCCCTCGCCAGCCTCTGCAGCTGCTCATCCACCGTCTCAGCCACCTCCCTCCCAGTCTGGAATAGCCCTAGGCTCTCCTACAGCTCAACCCTAGAAAGGAGGGAAGACCTCTGTCCTACAGTTAAGCCCAACAGTCTATGAGCTAACTCCCTGTAGCATGGGTAGGTGTACCCACTCACCGGGCGCCCATACACTCTCAGGCCGGTGATGCGGCTCACGTCCTCTAGGCTGGGGATCATATGTCCCCATGGGAACACGAAGGCAGTCACCTCCGCGTCCCACCTGCTGTGCAGGGCCTGGGTGAGTGGGGCATCTGCCCTCATCCTCTCCATCTTGAGGACCTCACCAAATCCCATCCCATCTAACCTATCCCTCTGAAACCCGGGGAAGGCTAAATATGCCGCCAAAACCAAGAGCCAAGAAACTCGGGCCCTCATCTCGCCCTGAAAGCAAATTAGTCAGTGCATCAGACTAATCAATTGTGTTTAGGTTTCTCGGCTGAGGTCGCACCGGCCCCGTGGGTCGCGACCTTGTCGCGACGCCCCGATGCACCGCGACATGGTCGTGACACCACAGAGGACCGCGATTATGTCGCGACGGCCTTAGTCGACGCGTCATAGTTACGGCCCCGGATGCTGTCGCGACTACTGGTGTCGCGACAGGGTGGGTCGTCGCGTTCTCAGGCGATGATCGACCGGAGTATACTCTGTCCGGGGGTCATTTTCTAGGCACATCGCCCTACACTGAACCCTCTGTGGGCTTCCTCACTCATGCACAACCATCAAATCAAGGGTTTTAAGGCCAAAGGACTCACCTTCTTCATCGCTTGCTCCCGCACCATGGCCGCCGCTTCAATGTCCATGGGTGGCGCCTCCTCCTCTTCCATCTCGACCTCCGGTACCTCCTCCACCGCCGGAGGCGCTTCCTTCCATTGTCGGGAACGCCTCCTCGCCGCCGGCCGCATCCCCTTTCCACCGTCGCTGCTACCACCCCCTTCCATCGCCACCAAAGAGAGGGAGAGAGGAAGAGAAGAGAGTGAGCAAAGAGCAGGTGAGGAAGAATGAGTAAGAGAAGGTGCAGAGAGACAGCCGAAGCGAGAGAGGGGGTCGATCGCCGGAGCTGGATTCTGAAGCGGTTTGAACGCACAAAAAAGGGAGAAAGGGGGTTTCTGAGTTTTGAATGCTCGGGTAGAGTCGCGACGCTTATATGTGTCGCGTTTAGGTCACGGTGGTCGGATATGCCGTGACCTTGTCGCGGCCTGCCGCCATGCCGCGACCTTAAGGCGACCGCTTGCACGGTCGCGACATGCACCGACCTAATCCAGCCCTCAGTCCATTAATCAGGGACGTTGTGTTTGTGTGTATGATTCTAATTGAGTGCTCATTTGTGTCTGTGCATAGTTAGTTTGTTGTGTGTATATATTTTCTATTCTATGTTGTTCTTTGCTTTGATTATTTATGATAAAACCACAAAAAATAAAAAAAAATCAGAAAATCACAAAAAATAGCACGTCACATGTAAGTCAAGTAAGGATTTCTACCCTTATCCCTTGCATTACTATATGGTATATTACTTATATATTATATTGCTTCAAGGACCGGCTGATTTTCAATGTACTCTGGGATCTGAGTTCCCCTTTACCAAAAAATAGTGATGATCTAGGTGTACGCTGTTAATCGCTGGATAAGCCGTTAAGTTAGATAAGTTTGGGAACGATGGATTCAGGCCTACACTGTGGTTGCAGGTAGTCTCTTGACCCATTCTTATTCAGTTTAACAATATTATCCTTGATATATTTTCTATTTTCTCCTTTTCTTTGCATTTGACTTAATGATTTCTTTTCCTTTAGCCCAACATGCATCATGTAGGACTTTGAGCCATCTCGACTCATTCCTGGCAAATGGTGAGCTCTTGATGAGTTCCCAACCATTCTTCATATTATGAACAAAAAATCCTATTCCACTTTGAATCGGAAGGTTTGCCTCCGAGTGAGTTGTTCTTGTAGCAAATTGGATTTTTTGAAATATAAATTTTAATAATATAAAAAGAAAATTAATTAAATTAATTAGAAAATCAAATAAAAGAGAATTAAATAAAACCCATTAAATGAAAAGAAGTAATGGGCTTTGTTAAATGGACCCATTAGAAAATTAGTGGGCTAAAATAGAGATTTTTAAAAGGGGAATAATAGGAAAATACCCTAAATTCGTAACTAAATTATTACTTAAATAGAAAATGGGTATTTAATGCATTAAATGGCTAATTTGAGTTAGATTTGGATTCCTAAACATACCATAATAGGTTGGCCATGAATTTGGGTCCCAACCTAACCCAAATTGGAATTGGTATGCTTAGAAAGAGGAGAGAAATAGGAAATCACATAATTAAATAGTAATTAGAGTCCTATTAGGAAATAGAAAGGGAAGAGACATAAATACTCTCTTTAAACCCCCATGGCCGGCCCTAGCTCGTACCCAAAACTTGTTGGACCAGGAGGAGAGGCCAAGGAGGAGAGGATTTCATGGGAAGAAGCAATTCTCAAGCTCTCTCTCACTCGTTCTTCAAGTTCTTAACCCTAGAAGACAAAACGAGTCAAAGGTAGGCATTCTCACGAGCATAAACCATGAAAATTTATCTGTAGGATATTTTGTCTATCAGGAACCAAAGCCCTTTGGCTTCATAATTTTCCATCGAGCATGTCTTTTGTTCTTGATTTTTCATGTTCTGCAACTTGCATGACCCCGAACCCTCTTCAAAAATCTAGATCTCCATGTACCCTCTATCCCATGCCACGAAAATTTTACTGGAGAAACTGATGGCTATTAGGGATCGTTTGCCCCTGAAAGCCCAAACTTTCATGGATCCTATCTTGCAAATTAATTCTTGCATCTCAACTATTCTCAGTATTTTGTTCTTCAAGTTTGATTTGATTAAAGCCTGTCGAAACCATGCTTGTTTTCTAATTCCAAATTACTGTAAGTACCCACATGAGTCTAGATCAATTTCCAACTAGTTTCATGATTTTCCATCACTTGTACCATTAGTTATGAATTTTTGAACGTTCTAGTGTCAAAACATGGTAAGTTTGGACCAAGAACCAAGAACATGTCAGATCTCTGTCGGACTCAGGCCCAAGACCTGAGAACGCGACGGCCCGATAGGCCACGTTCTTAGGCAGATCACGACAAGCATCACCGTCGCGATCTGATCCCGACAGGACCCCCGTCGCGACCTGACCTTCTGGTCAGACAGACCTGTCGCCTTCTTCATATGAACCCGTCGCGACCTGCCTGCCCGAACCGACAAGCCTGTCATGACCTGTACAAGACCCCATCGCGATCTCAGTTGACCATGTCGCGACCCTCATTAGGGTGTGTCGCAATCTGACTTTTTGCAGGAAAACCCATCTTTTTTCAAGTCTTGTTGTTCTTCAGCCATTAGCATTTGTTTTATTTGATACTGGAGCAACTCATTCATTTATATCTCAACACTTTGCTGATACCCTAACTAAAAAACCCATATCCATGGGTTGTGAGTTCTCTGTCACAACGCCACTAGGAGAGAAGGAGAAACTGAACAAATACTTCACATCTGCCGATGTAATGTTCAGAGACCATAACCTAAAAGCCGACCTGGTGTGTATGCCCATGGAAGGCTATGATATAATTTTGGGAGCCGACTGGTTGTCCGCTTATGGGGCAAGTGTCGAGTGTAAGAAAGGGAAGGTTACCTTTAGTGACTTTCCTAAATTGGCATTCTCAGGGATTAGACATAAGAGACGAATGTCTCTAATCTCTGCCATAAAAGCTCATAACATGATAAGGAAAGGTTGTATTGATTTTCTAGCAGCCGTAGTTGTGGAAAAGAAGGGTTCTAAGATAGAAAGACATCCACATAGTCTAGGATTACCCCGATGTGTTTCTTGAAGATCTGCCAGGGATTCCCCTGGAACGAGATGTCAACTTCGCCATAGAGTTGATCCCTGGAGCTGCCCCGGTATCGCGTCAACCATACCAGATGTCACCTGCCGAGCTCAAGGAACTAAAGGCACAACTGATGGAGCTGCTAGCAAAAGGGTTCATTAGACTGAGTACTTCCCCATGGAGAGTGAACGCGGCATTCTTGACTGTGCACTTTCGTTGTCCAGAGTTCTTCGCACACGTCAATATACTCACCTTCTCTAAACTATCTCACAAATTTAAAATAGCAAATATGAACTAGCAAAGTGGTGAGAACAGAGGCTGAATAGAATTTGAATTAAACTACTTTGACTTGAAACCAAAAGATTCAACAGTAAAATTCGATTTAAATCCACTTAGTTCACGAAAACTCTAATGCAATTAGAACTCTACAATATCACATTCAATATGAACACTAACAAAACTTAAATTCTCAATGCGTTAAAACTGAAGTAAGAACTCTTGATAGCAGGACAAATTAACATTCGTAGAACAATATGAACTATGAGAAATTCAAATCACTATACCCTCACAGCTCGAGGGATGAATAACAAATCAATTTAAGAAATATAACTTGCACATCAAATTTTGCTATGTCCAAAGAGAAGATGAATAAGAACGTCAACGAAGTAAAAATATCAAAATAAAATAGAGAGAGGAGCCAAGCTCTCTGATCTCTGGATTGATTTCTCCCAAAACACAATCAGTCCAATTTCACAAAAGAAAGAAGAAATGAAAACAACAATTCCCCTGGATCGGACGCTCCAACACAGAAGAAATGGAGAGTACGATTCCCTTCCCAGCAGCACAGAAGAGATGGAAGGCAAATCCCCAAAAATAAAAATCACAGTCCCCTCCACTATGTCGAACTAGCACAAATGCATAACAGAAGAAGAGAAATAGGAAAGAAATCAAAAAAATTTGCAAATCCCTTCCCAGCAGCACAGAAGAACAGTAGAAAACCCTCAAATCGTCACAGAGCAACAGAAGCAGAAGGAATCGCCCCTGGAAAATCCCCACAACCTAACCAATCTCTCTCGTCCAAGAACAAAGCAAACGAAGCCCTTCAGATCCCGAACAGCACAGAAGAAATGGAAGAAGACATCTCGATTCCTTCACAACAGCCAGACATGAAAATTGGAAGAAATCCTCAAATAAAAATCACCAACTCTTCAGATCAAACCAACTACAGAAGAAAGAACTCCATATCCAAAAATAATGAATTAGATGCTTACAGAAGGAAGAAAAACCATAAAATTCCAACAGTCGAACCCCTCTCCTGTAGATGCTGAAGAAAATAGAGATCACAAATGCTAGAGAAAACCCAAAAAAAAATCCGACTCTACCCATCCCTCTGAACTCTGGAAGAATAGAAGAAAACTAAAAAGTCTTAAAATTGAACCCTAAAATTCCCCAAAAATGCTCAACTGGCGAACTCCCCCGCTCTGAGGACCTTGGGGTCCTTTTATAGACTTTTGGAATTCCTGGCGAGCTCTGCACGGCCATCTCAGCTCCGCACGCCACACAGCAGATCCGGCCACTGCCTCCACTTCCGTACGCAGCAACCCCAAATCGCCATCCGCCTCCGCCGCGCACCGGATGCCCTAGCTCCAACAGCACACATGGCCGCCACCTCAGCACGCCTCAGCATCACGCACTGCAGCCTGCCTCCTCAGCTGACCACCTCCATCACGCGCCAGCCGTACACCCAAATCCCATCGCGGTCCGCCCCAAATCGCCACAGCTTCCAGCTTCTTCTGAACTTAACCGGAAGAAAGAAAGAAAAAATAATGGAAGGTTTAGTGGTGGCCAGTGAGATGAGAGAAGTGGCATGTTGGTATTGGTGGGGTATTTAAAATAATTTTTATTTATTAATGGGATTGGGTGGGTGTTATTATAAAACTAGTATTTATTTATTTACAAATTCAAACTTATCTATTACTAAAAAATTATTTAGAAAAAATTTATTATGACAAAATTTATTTATATACAACAAATATCTTTTTTATTTTCAAAGTGTATTTGTGAACAGAAAATGAAGTTGATTAGTCCAAAGAAGAAAGAAAAATGACTTACTAAATGAAAATCTAACATGTATATTCTAACCCAATATTAACTAATATGTTCAAAAACTTATTCATCGATGAAATGAAAATTGATGTCAATGTGCACATTATTGATAGACAAAAGATGTCTCAAATCAACTACATGTATGAAATTTAACGCTAAAAATTTAGTAATTATAACTCCCCCTACTTGAACATTGCTAGTCCCTTAGCAATAAAAATCACTCCAAATGTAGGACTAGAAGATGTAATGTCTCATGTTAAATAGTCATCATGTAAAAGATTAATGTGGATACATGTCTTTCCTAATTGTAAGGGTTTATGGCAAAAAATTAGTGCACAAATGATAGCTCACTTAAGAGTTCGCATCATCCCTTCTGGAGCTTCTCTGTCTCAACTAGTATTTAAGATTAGATTAATTCGAGGGAGAAGAAAAGAATTGTGGAATAAGATCCTTACTCAGTCAGATTGGGTTGTTTCTCTCTGTTCCATTTGCCCATCTTCCTTGAGGAATAATGCATCACTCTGAATTACGTCGGTACGATACGATGTGACAAGGAATTTCCAATTTTCTGTATTAATGCAAATATGGAAATTTGAGACGCGTCGTATCGAGTTGATGTGATAAGCATCAATCGATATAATAGCATCGGGAGGACCCGACGCGTTAAAGGGAATCGGTGCAAGCCTCAAAATCGATACATAGTCGCGTCCACACAGACCGACGCATTTCCTCGACTCGATGCGACAAGGGCCAATCGGCCTAGTCACGCCCAACATGCACGGTGCGACTTGATGGAATCACGTCGACTATGTCGGACGCGTTTTAGATGCGACTGCTAGACCCTTCGCGACTTGAATTTCTGCCCACGACCTCCGAAGAGCCTTGGAAATGGAGGGGAAGCCCCGGGGAAGAATGGGGTGATCCAAGAATGATTGGGAAATTACTTTTGCAAGGCAAAAAGAGGGCCATTTGTGGCATCATGGCGCAATATGAAATTTGCCTGCGGTGGAGTCAAAAATCGCGTGTCTACATCGGTCTTGCGCTGATGTGACCGGGCACGGAGGAAAGGCGAAGGAGCTCTGCATAGGTCATCCTCACTGCTTTGGGACTGCCATATGTGATGGAGCAGCTTGGGAAGAGGAAGAAGCTCTCTTCATGGCTTGGAGAGAGAGAAAACCAAGAGAGAGGAAGAGAGAGAAGGTGAGTTACGAAAATAACCCCCTACAGCCATGTTTATAGAGTCCTAGGGGTGCTAATCTCATCCAAATCCGTCCCTAGGTGTTAGAGTTTCTCTAGGATAGGTTTAAGAGTCCTAATGGTAGAGAGGATAGCTCTGGGATAAGGCTAAGCTCGGATTTTTGGTGTTTATCGCGAAGAATTATGTCTCGACGCCACGATCTGACGCGTTAAGGTCGCGACCATCTAGGCTGTCGAGATAGTGTCGTGACCCTCGAGTGCATCGCCTTTCTATTGTATGTGTCTTATGTGTCTGTGCATAGTTTGTTTGTGTTATTTGATTGCATTTGTGTATATTTTCGTCATTGTTTTATTTGTTGCTTTGATTGTTTATCAAGAAAATCACAAAAAAGAAAAAAATCAGAAAACCAGAAAATTACAAAAATGGAGCTTCACAGGTAAGTCAGGTAAGTATTTCTATCCTTACTCTCTTGCATTACTATATGGTATCCTACTTATTATATCACTTCAAGGACCGGCTGGTTCTCAATGTGCTCTGGGATCTTAGTTCCCCTTCATCAAAAATAGTGATGATCTAGGTGCGCGTTGTTAATTGCCGGATAGGCCGTTAAGTTAGATAAGTTTGGGGATGATGGACTCTGTCTTGCACAGCGGTTGTAAGAAGATTCTCGACCCACTCTTGTCCAATTTAGCAATATTATCCTTGATATATTTTCTATTTTCTCCTTTCTTTTGCATTTGATTTAATGATTTCTTTTCTTTAGTCCAGCATGCATCATGTAGGACTTTGAGCTATCATGACTCATCCCTGGCTAATGGTGAGCTCTTCTTTAGTGCCCAATCATTCTTCATGTTCAGAACAAGAAACCTTTTTTCCACTCCGAATCGGAAGGCTTGCCACCGAGCGAGTTGCTCTTGTCAGCTTGTCAAGAATTTCCTTGTCTGGATTCTCTATACAATTTTCATCCTTGTTCCATTTGATCTATTTTAGTTGTGAACTGATCCTAGGATAGAGTCTGTGTTACCTGCCTGGCACGCACATGTCCCTCCAAAATGAAACATGCAGGCCAATCGGCTAGGGTACCTCTCAATCGAGGGGTTGATCGTCCTTTTCTTTCTCGTCCAGACGTGTTTTCCTTGCATTCTTCTCGAGCAGTAAACTCGAGGCTTTCAAGAAGATTCCAATTGCTTATTAGTTAGATCGGATGTCTCTTTACCTTGGCTCCCATCTGTTAAGTCCACTCCATGTCATTTCTACTTCGTTGTCATTTCATGACACCTCCGCTACACTTTCACTACGCTCCCTTGCGAAGTGGAAGCCAAGGAGGGGCAATCTGTAGACACCCGATTCTGGTCTATAAGTAGAACCATTATTCTTGTTCTCTTAATGAGCCCCCAGTTGGTCACTCACCTTGAGCCCATTCATTAACCTTACTTTGAGCCCATTAAAGGCCCAAATCCCGTCCAATTATCCCTTGAAGAGTCCTTATGTCCCATTATTGATTATTCTCCCTTATGATTGGTCAAAAATTCAAGCATAATTGTTTTTCTTTAACGCAACGGGTCATAGTGCCGCGTTAGCCTCTATCACGCCGCCCATGGCCGTCGCGACAATCCATGCATATCCATACACGTGCCCTTAGGGTCGCGACTATCCTTGTCGCGGCCCTACGACCCGTCGCGACTACAGCCGCGTGCACTGGCCTTCGCAACCACCTCCTATTTATCCTTTATTGGCATTATCCTCATCCCAAAGCAACCTCCCAACCCTTTGGCCACGGTTTAGGGTTGTAGGGCACCTTGGGGCTTCCCTAGGACTCTTCCCCACGAATTTCCTTTAGATTTATCTTTCATTTGTGGTCATTATCTCCCATGGACAGGATTTTCTCTCTCATGCTCTATATAAGCAACCCTTCTTCTTCAGAGGAGGGAGAGCCCCATTTTTTGCCACGAAGTGCTGTCAAAATTTTCCCTGACCTGACACTTAGCTCGTGGTCCTCCCATTCCCTCTCATTTCCACCTATTTTCTTCACCAAGCTATGATACTTTCTTCATCCATGGAGCTTGGAGGAGGAGGAGGCGACCTCTGAGGCCCCTTACACCATCCAAGGGCATCATCTAAAGCCAGGGAGTCGCCCCCCCAATGGGGCTCTTTCTTCCTTTCTTCACCCTCATCTCATCCTTCATGCATGTTATTTGCTTTTCTTAGATAGAACGAATTCACTCTTTCCTTCCCTTGTTTTTATACACCCTAGGGGTTTAAAAACCACCCCAGCTTCGTTCCCCCCATGCTCCCACCTTTCTCTTCATTTTTGGATAGATATTACACTCAAATATGGTCTAACAGGGTTTGTTTTCTTGTTTTCTTTGTCTTGGCAGGTACATAAGCATCAGTCGACGAGGAGCTCTTGTCCTCTGTCCGGCCGGAGGACAGGAAGAAGGTCCATCCATCATTCTCCCGCACTGCAGAGAACGCGGCAGGCACGAGAGTCGCGACAGCAGAGACACGCTCTGGCTGGGCGTCGCGACATTAGCTCTATCGCCACGGGTCACCCTGTCGCGACTACAGTAAGGGCCTCTATTCTCATTCCTTTTCCTAGTGTAGTTAGCCTATTTAATTCTTAATCAAGGCAACTAGCTAGGTGGCGATCACATAAATCCATACTTCCGTGCTATGTTTATTTAATTTTAAAACATGTTGTGCATTTTGAGGGGTGCACAACCCCGTGATTACACCTTTTGGCGATCACGGTGGGACCTTTAATGCTAGCCTCATGATTGTTGCTTGTTTGCCAACCCTGTTGATCTGTTTAAACGTTTTTTAGAACCATGTTAGATATATCTCTGTGTTTTTTCTGCGTTTCTATTCTCTGTTGGGAACGCGACGTATCGTGTAGGCACGACTAGTTCGCGTCCATAAAGGTGGATGCGACTTCCGGTACGCGTTCTTCCTCTTCTGTTCACCCTATTCTTGTTCTGAGAGTGCTTCCATGTCTTCTCCATGCCAATATGCCATGTATATTCGCTTTCCTGCTTTTTAGAATCCTATTAGGGTTTGTATTTTCCTTTTATTTTTTTACTGTTTGATTTCGGATTATGTCACGACTGATCGGGGGACCGCGACAGTGTCATGTCAGCATTGCAGGCCGCGTCTTCAGTTACACACTATTTGTTACTATTTTGATTCATGCGTCGGTTCCTATATGTTTAGTGAGTATTACTTTGTTGTTTAGTCTATTCCATGACTGTATTGCATTTTAGGTTAGTCTGTTTGCTTACTGTTTGTGTGTGACTGTGGGTATCTGTGCCCTATTTGTATCGCGGCGGTCGCGATAAGGTCGCGACTGATCTGGTCGCTGCGACTTCAGCAGAGACATGCCAGTTGCTATGTGTTAGTTTAGGATAGAATTGCATGCACCTTGGTGCACCTAGGGCTCATGCATACACTTCTGATCCGTGTTGATTAGGTTTTCCTCCTTGGTAGAGTAGACCCTCTCACCTGCGACCACTCGTAGGCGGACTAGGGCCACCTACCGAGGGCCTCCGTAAGTCCCCATGGTCGTACGCATGTTGCGGTTCGCCGGGCCGGTTGTACCCGTTGTACCCATAGTTCAGGCCATCTCACACGTGAGTTTGTGCATCCTCTTAGTGTCACTGAAGTACTTGAGTCCTTACCTATTAGGGTCCCTATTGACCTAGCGAAATCCCATTAATCAATCCATTAAAGGTCAAGAAAGAAACCTAAAAATTTGATGGTACGGACCATTTCCGCGTCCTCACCGGCGGCTCTTTGCCTATTGGGCTCCTTGAGGATGTGGCCCAACCTTCTGCGGCCACCCTCTCCGGGCACATCCAGCCCCCTACTGTCGTTGATGGTCAATCTCGCCCCCCTTCTCCTCCTGGGGTGGATGACCCGCACACCCAATTCAGTCAGCTCCTCTCACATTTGAGCCCAGACCAAGTTCGGGAGTTTCTGGCCATTGCCAAAGGCAAGCGTCCCTTATCCCCGCCATCTCATCACTCAGTCCAGCAGGCGGCCTCTTCTGCCCCCGCTGCCTCTGCGCCACATGTCCCTTCCACCATGGCGGATCCTACTCCCTTGCGTCCACAAGCTATTCATTTTTCTGAGCCCAGCTACCTTCTCGCACAAGAGGTTCGGCCCAAATCCCGTCTAGTCTCCTCGTTCTATCAGGCCGAACTTGCTTCCCTTCCCTGTGAGAGGTCCTATTCCTTGGAGCAATCACGCTCCCTCATTCCCGCTCATCACGCCACGTCCCCCTCCGACTTTCTTGCGGAGTGGACGTCTATGAAGAGGGAGCTCCATGACCTCCAGAGACAATTGGATCCGCGGAAAGCCACTGATATCCCCCTTCCTTCCTTCCAACACCTCCGGGTCCCACCCCATTCGAAACTCCCTATCTACTGGTGGTATTTTGGGGTAGGTGGGGTTCATTTGAAAGATTTTGTATATGAATCCGCCCCACACAAGTACGACTGCTATCTCATGGCGTACTTGTTTCACAAGTCATTGGATGGAGCGGCCCTCGAGTGGTTCTACTCTTTACCCCCTGAGGAAGCCGAGGATTTTTAGATTGTTCAAGAAAGATTCTTACAGCAATTTCAGGACCGGGTCGGACCCGAGTATTCTTTTGTTGATCTGGTAGCTGAAAAGATGAAGCCTGATGAGGAGTTTGCAGTTTATGCTGATAGGTGGCATGCCCTAGCTTCAAAGGTCCGCTGCCCAATGCCTGAGGAGGAGAAAGTCAAGTTGATAATTGCCAATGCCACACCTACCTACTGTGCCATCTTAGCTATGAACGACATCACCTCCATGCACCAGCTATGTAGTCGAGCCCGTTTCATCCATACCCAGCTTAAGGACTCGCCCATCCACTCTATGTTTGAGACCCCTAAGTCTCGCTATCCTAAGAAACCTTAAGGTCCCGTCACCGAAGGAGTCCAAACCAATTAGCAGGTAGGCGTAGTCAACAATCCTCAGGGTTCGGTAGGTAGGTCTCCCTATACCCAACAACCTCAGCAGCCCTGGAACAATAGGCAACCACCTCCTCAAACCCAGAACCCCCAACAAGACTAGCGCCAGTATAATCAGGTCTCTCCACCCCAAAATGGCTATGCTCCCAGGAAGCCTAACAGACCTAAGAGAGCTCAATATCCTCCCGTTCCAAAGAGTCTAGCTGATATTTTTGCGGCCCTCATGTCCCTTAATGCCCTTAGGCTACTTCCCGAGAAGGCTAACTGGAACATGGCGGTGGACCAGACAAAGTATTGCGTGTACCACCGTCATCCAGGCCACAATGTGTCAGATTGTTTTCAATTCAGAGACATTATATATGACCTCCACGAGTGAAATCAAATTGATTGGGCCGAAATGAAAAGATTGATCCAGACATTGAGGGACCAACAGGGGCAGAGGCAACAGCAGCAGCAGCAAAGGCGACAGCAACCACAGCAACAGCAATTCCAGCAATAGTAGCAAAAATTTCAGCAGTAACAGCAACAATTCCAGCAACCGTTCCAGTTCCAACAGCAGCAACCACAGCAGCTTGCAAATGTCCTCAGCAGAATTCGCAATCCTATGCCGCAGCACCAGCCCGCTCTGAACCCCCAACCTGCTCCACCACCTCCTCCACCCGCTCAAGTCAACCTCGTCATCCATCATCCGCCACCCGCAGCCGCATAGGCTTATGAGGAAGAGCATGAAGCGGGCCAACTTTTGGCCATTTCTCACGTCACACCTACCTCCACCACACCCACCATCGCTACCATTACCTCGCCACTCTGCAATACCTCCATCAAACCACCCATCATTCTGTCACCCCTTAACATCCCATTCTCAACTATGCCTCCACCTATAATAGCCAATCCCTCTATCATTGACACCTCTCCGCCCCCACTTCACCATAACCTCGCCCTACGGAGCGGGCGAATGTTCCACCGGATGTATCCTAACTCATCAGTGTCTATGCCGGGTCAGCTGGCCCAAAATTCCAGCAGCAACAATCAACAGCATCAATAAGAACTCGAGGAGATAGATCCGGTCCCAGGGACCCAGTATGATATACTAAAGCATCTGGATCAGACTCCAGCCAAAATATCCAACCTCGAGCTGATCAAAAGGTCACAGACCCATCAAGATGCCTTGAGGGCTTTTCTGCAGAGGTTTATGGTAAATGAAGATATGAACCTCGACAACCTGCCTTCGGTCCTGTCTATTGTAAACCAGGGACCAACAATTACTTTCACTGATAGTGAGCTAGCTCCCACTAAAGCTCGAAAGATGCCTTTATGTGTAACTCGGACGATAAATAAGGTGGCCGTCGATGCCGCCTTGGTTGAGACAGGGGCTTCCATAAATGTGTGCCCTCTAAGTACCGTGCGGTCATGCAACATTTTCGAATGCCACTTGCAACCAACTCCCACCACTATAGCAGCCTACAATAACTCCCGGCGAGCCTGTCACGGTGTTGTCTCTGTTAGAGTGTGGAGTCAGAACTTTAACAATGTGGATCAATACAGGGGGTCTGGGTCGCTAAATTCGGCCTACAGAAGTGAATGAGTCGAAGACTTCAAGGAAGTCGACTTCAGCAGTCGACTTCAATATTCGATTGCAGTAGTCGAAGTCAGCAGTCGAATATAGTATTCGACTGTAGCAGTTGAATTTGGCAGTCGACTTTAGCATTTGACTTCAGCAGTGGGAGTCAGCATTCGACTTCAGCAGTGGGAGTCAGCAGTCGAATTTGGCATTCGACTTTAGCAGTCAGATTTCTCAAGGTAGTCGACTTCTCAACCCCAGGGTAGGCGACTTGCGTGAATCTGAGTGAGGGGCAATTTTGTCCTTGTAAATCTCGATTATGGCGCCCTAACCTCCCAATATATGTAGTAGGGCTATCTCTCTTTGTATATATATGTGTTGGACAATTGTTCCTGATGTATAGTATTGGAACTACTGCTGTGGCCGTGGACGTAGGAAGCCTTTGCCTCCGAACCACGTAAAACTCTGGTGTTCTTGTGTTCTTCTTCTCCCTTCTTCAATCTCTTCTCCAAACTCTACGTGTGAGTTGTGTGAGAGAGGGCTGTCGATCGGGGGGACGATTCCCCAACAGTCTCCCTATAGGCAGAATTAGGCCCACTTGTTATGACGGTGGACTTTTATGTGGTTGACAATGACCCAATTTTAAGGCTATCTGGGGTCGCCCTTGGATTGTAGCATTAGGGGCAATCCCCTCCACGGCACATCAATGTTTGAAATTTCCATTCCATGAGTGCATAGTCAAAGTTAAAAGTGTAGCAACTACTCATACTGTGGAGGCCATTGAGAAAATCATGCTGGCGGTTTGGCCATCAAATAAGCCCATCATCTCAGTGCTTGATGTAAATTATCCGTGGGCTTATACCTTTTCCTCCGGTCACCAAACAGTGTCCCCGTCATTAGCTGTTGTTAAGAAGGGTATGTCGTTAGGCACCAAAGGCTGGAACATCATGCTCAAGATTGGCTACCAGCTGAGACAGGGTCTAGGAGCTCACCTCTAGGGGAGAACTCAGGTCATCCCTAATTCCAAGCAAATCACTAAGCGTGGCTTGGGATACATGGAATGGGCAGCATACTCGTCTACTTTAACGTTAGACCAAGAGCCCCTCATCTGGACATTGTATGATCACTTTCTCAAAGGGCCCATACAGCCAGGATACAACACTTTCAAGACAAAGGCATCTACATCCGCATATCAAGATCTGGAAGCCCAGCCGCCTGCAAAGAAGAAGAAGGCCGAGGAAGCGAAGGCAGAAGTAGAATCAGACATAGAAGACCTGGTCTCAGCACTCAATCTTTTGTTCCAAGAAGCGAATATCACACAGCTCCGAGCAGTGACAGAATCAGCAGCATCCACATCAGCAACCACCTGCAAGCGACAGTTGCTTGGGAATGGTGAGGATTTTAAAGTTCTGAACACCAACAACCCAGTAGGGGAGTTCTGGCCAGGGCACCCCGGGCCTTTTAGTCATTCCTTATTTTTAATCCTTGTTTGCAAATTCTCCTTCATCCCTCTTTCTCCTCCTCTTATTCTCCAATTCTCCTCTGACGCTCTCGAAGCGTTTGCCACTCCCTCACCCCATTTCATCATCTCCTTCAATGGCACCGTTCTTTCCTTCTCCCAATGCCTCCGTATGTAGGATAGTTAGTTTCCTTAGTCTAGTATCTCCTATCTAACTAATTAATTAAAAAAATCAAAAAAAATGCTCCCTTTCCTTCTCATTCCTCCCAGCTATCGGACGGCGATCCCCGTCTTTCCTCCCCTTTCTTCGGATGGCGATCCCCGTCTTTCCCTCTCCTTCGTCGGACGGCGATCCCCGTCTTTCCTTCCTTCAAAGCACCAGATCTCCCGTTTCCATTTCCGCTGCAATCCCTGTGCTTGATGGCGATCCCCATCATTCGTGCACTCCTTCTTCAACGGTGATCCCCGCCTTTTCCCTCCTCCTTCTGCTTGAAAAGCAATCCTTGCACACTGACCAGCATGGTCACATTGGGCGATTTGGGTGAGGGGCCTTCTGTTCCCTTACACCCTGACTCTACTGTAGGCACCCTAAGCTCGGGTGGCCTGCCTCTGCCTCTAGTCCCATCGGAGGACCCCTGCGGCCGTGCTGCACCACTTTCTTTCCCTTCCAATAATCCCTTGGACACTTCTCCAGAGTCCTGTGTAAATATCAACCCTAGTTTAGGTTCAAGGGTAGAATCTAGCAAGTCCCCGTCCCCGTCTAGGAAGAGTAAGGGTAATGGCATACCCCGTAGATATTTAATGGATCTGGTACAAAGGTGTGGCGCTCTTCTAGCTGTTGAAGAGTTCGTCCAAGAAGCTGTCATTCTGAATATAGAAGCTCAGCACGAAGAGGAGGGGCTAGATGATGGATTTGGGGTATGTGAAATCTTAACTGAGGAGGACCCAATGAATGAAGAAGATGGTAAAATAGAGGACACTGCTGAGATGTTTGCCAGTGGTATGAGGAGATTTGATGAACCTACATCAGCAGTGGACGAACCCACTAAGGAGGTAAACATTGGGATAGAAGAGGAACCCAGACTCTTGACTATAGCTTCCAATCTCCCTCTTGAAGAAGAAGAAGCGCTCGTAGAGATGTTAAGGGAGTACAAGGATTCTTTTGCCTGGTCATACGATGACATGTCCGGCATTGACCCTGAGTTAGTGGAACATCAGCTGATCTTGAAGCCAGGGACAATAGCCGTTAAGAAAAAATTAAGGTGTTTTCTCCCCCACATTGCTTTGAAGATGAAGGAGGAAATTGACAAACTACACAAAGCTAAGTTCATCCGTGTAGTCCTCTATCCGCTGTGGGTGGCTAATATAGTCCCGGTGATGAAAAAGGACGGAAGAGTGCGTATCTGCATAGATTTCCGGGACTTAAATAGGGCATGCCCAAAGGACGATTTCCCATTACCTCATTTGGATGTTTTAATTGATAACACCGTTGGGTATGAAACCCTTTCATTCATGGATGGTTACTCACGATACAATCAAATCCATCTAGCCCCGGAGGACCAAGAGAAAACCTCCTTCACCACACCCTTGGGAACTTATTGCTATGTGGTCATGCCGTTTGGACCGAAGAATGCCAATGCCATGTATCAAAGGGCAATGTTAGCAATCTTCCACGATATGATTCATATTGATGTCGAGGTTTACGTGGACGATATCGTGGTGAAGTCTCAGACCCGAAGTGAACACTCCATGCTTGCCAGGGTGTTTTGGCGCACACAAGAGTATCAATTGAAGATAAATCTAAAGATGTGCGTATTTGGGGTTTCCTCAGGCAAGCTGTTAGGTTTCATAGTCAGCAAGCGGGGGATTCAAATAGACCCAAACAAGGCCAAGGCAATAAATGAGATGCCTCCTCTTAAGAACATATATGAACTTCGAGGACTAATTGGTCGGCTACAGTTCATAAGGAGATTCATATCTTAGCATTCTCAAAGGTGTCATCCTTTCTATGAACTGTTGAAAGGAGGGGCCAAATTTGAATGGAATAATAAGTGCGTAGAAGCCTTTGATGAGCTCAAGAGCTATCTAATAAATCCGCCCGTGCTGCAGGCGCCTACCCCAGGAAAACCCTAATCCTATATCTGTCGATTTTGAGGACTCCCTAGGAGCTGTCCTTGCTCAGCATGATGATTCTGGCAAAGAAAGGGCAGTCTATTACCTATCTAGGCTCTTCAATCCTTCCGAGCTCAAGCTCACCACAATGGAGAAAACTTGTGCAGCGCTAGTGTGGGTAGTGCAGATATTGAAGCACTACATCCTAGCCCATCAGGTGAGCTTGATTTCTAGAATAGACCCTATTAGGTATCTCCTGGAGAAGTCAGTCCTCGCCGATAGATTGGCACATTGGCAGAGCTTCTTGTCTCAATTCGATATCACCTTTATAGTCCAGAAGGCTATAAAAGGGTATGCCATTGCTGAGCACCTTGCTAACCTTCCTCTTCCTCATAGTGACACGGTCAAGGAGGAATTTTCTGATGAAAACCAATCACTCATCTCTCGCAATCCCTTCTGGTCAATCCATTTTGGTGGAACTCTCAATTCTAGGGGACGGGGCATAGGTGTTGTCTTGCTTACCCTAGAAGGGATCACCATTCCACTAGCATATCAACTTCAGTTCCCTACCACTAATAATGTGTCCAAGTATGGGGCTCTCCTAGCTGGTCTAAAGCTTACCTATCTCCTAGGCACGCGTCATCTCAAGATCATAAGAGACTCTCAACTTGTCCTTCGGCAGGTCCTTTCTACCTACCACACTCATGACCCCAAGCTCAAGCCTTATCAAGATCTGGTCACTCTCCTAGCTAAGCAATTCCGCAAGCTTATCTACATTCATATTCCTCACTCTCAGAATATCCTGGCCGATGCCCTAGCATCTCTGGCCTCGTCTCTCTCCTTCCCACTCAGTCGCAGTGCTGAGACTATCATTGTCCAGAGGTTAGAAGCACCCTCCACTGAGGATCCTTGGTTCAATAACCTCAGGAGCTCTTTATTTTTGAAGGCAAGGAGAAGAGAAGTGAAGGAAGTAATACTGGTGGAATTAGGAGAAATGATGGAAGAAGAAAGGCCATGGTACCATGATATCGAGTAGTATTGCAAGGATGGTACCTTCCTAGAAGAAGCTGAGGCTGAGGATAGAAGAGCCATCCGTAGTGCTGCGCTAAGGTATACCATTATTGCAGGAGTATTGTATAGGCGTGCTCTAAATGGAATGCTCCTCAGATGTTTGTCGGATGAAGAAGCCTAGAGAGTAGTGGAAGGAGCTCATTCTAGTGAGTGTGGTGGGCATGTGAATAGCCAAATGCTGGCCAAGAAAATCCATAGGCAGGGCTATTACTGGCCAACCCTAGAAGAAGATTGCGCCATCTACGTCCGTAGGTGTGTCAAGTGCCAGCTCCATGCCGATAAGATCCATGCTCCATCTTCCTCCTTACATCCACTATCTTCCCCTTGGCCATTCTCCATGTGGGCCTTTGATATCATTGGACCTCTCAGTGATCTTAATGCTCAAGTTAAACAAAAATCTTTCATCCTTACTGCTACTGAGTATTTCACCAGTGGGCCGAAGCCGAAGCATTTGCAGAAATCAAATGTTCAACCATGTGCAAATTCATCATGAAGAACATGATCTCGCGGTTTGGAGTGCCAAGTGGTTTCATCACCGACAATGGACCCCAGTTCATATCCCAAGAGCTTCAGGACCTATGTAAGAAATTCAACATTTCTTTGCATCATTCATCTCCATACTATCTACAGGGCAACGGTCAAGCCGGAGCCACAAACAAAACACTTTTGAAAATTTTAAAGAAAACTTGTGAGTCTCATAAATTTGCTGATTGGCCTGAGAAATTGATTGAGGCTCTATGGGCCTACCATACTTCCATCCGCATGCCCACTGGGCAAACTCCCTTTTCACTTACTTATGGGATGGAGGGAGTATGTCCACATGAGATCCTCATTCCTTCGCTAAGGGTACAACTGGACAAGGAACTTAACCTCGATGAACGTCGAGAGGCGTTACTTATTCAACTAGAACTTTTAGACGAACGACATCTAGCCGCGGCCAATCACGTGTTTTCCTATCAAAATAGACTCTCAAGATCTTTTCAAAAGAAAGTGATTGAACGCAAATTCCAAGAAGGAGACATGGTTTTGAAGCGAATTTTCATAAAACCTGGAGGTCCTAGGTCAAAGTTGCGAGCAAATTGGGAAGGGTTGTACGTCGTCAAGGAAGTGTACCCTGGAAACGCGTATAGGCTAGTCAATGCTGAGGGTGAGGAACTCTCTCACCCGTGGAATGGGTTATATCTTAAAAGATTCTACCCTTAATAAAAGATTTTCAATAACAACACTATTTTGCAAAGGAATGCTAGTAGCTGCGAGTTTCACATTAGTTTTATGGCTATCAGACAACTTCTGGGTTCAGTTAGCACACAGAACATAGGCAACCCGGGCTGAATTTCCCTTAGTCAGATGTGTTCCTACTTAGCCCTATTATAGGGGAGGGAAGGTCTTTTCTCCTCTTAGTCAGACAAGGTCTAGGGGCAAAAGGATGCTGGTTTGTAGACAAGGGAGGGTGTAGATCATGTGTGAATGAAGTCTCAAAGAGGGACGGTCGGTTCAAAAGAAAGAAATACCAAAAAGAGCATCAAATAAGTGAAAGAAAAATGAGAATATGGGCATGGCAAAGAGTGGCAGTATAGTTCCCCGCGGGACGCCCTTGAGCCTGGTCGCACGCATGCCCCAAGCAAAAGGCAATGACCACAAAGTCTCTGGACAACAGACGGAATCCATGTATGATACACCCTTGCGAGACGAACAAGTCAGTGTCCCAAGCACTGATGTCGAGTCTTATCCCCTCAAGTCTTCTTATCCCCACTAATGACTAGAATCCTCTATGCCTGGCCTGCGTAGGAACACTGGACCAGGGGCAATCAGCCTTCGGGAAGCCAAGAACTAACGCACACTATGCCTATAAGGCGTTTTGACAAGTGTAAGATGGAAGGTGAGATTCCTAGCTGATCACTCAAATGCAGAAAGTGTTGTTATAGAAAATCCAAAAAATTCAAAAAAATAAAAAAATAGAAAATCCCAAAAATAGAAAATCTCAAAAATAAAAAAAATAGAAAACCCCAAAATCCAAAAAAATCAAAAAATCCCAAAAATCCAAAAAAAAATAGAAAATCTTAAAAATCTAAAAAAAATAGATGTACATATCATGCATTATTTCCTTTTGTCTTTTCGCCTATTTAATAAGGCTTAGCCCCTTGACTGCTATGAAGTTATAGTCACTCCTTGTTTAATGCAAGGGGCTGAGTCAAAGAGCAGTTCTAACATGTTTTGTTGAGTGTGTAGGGGCAGGAAACTCTAGAACAAGTGCAACGATGTACTCTGTTTATTCTCTCTCTCTCTCTCTCTCTCTCTCTCTCTCGGATCTCATGTCACACTCATGTCAATTACAATTCATTCTAATAATCACAAACATTGGCACAAAACATAAAAGATCCAGTAAAAATAAACATCATGTACAAAGATGAGGGGGAGGTGGCTCACAAGCTCCTCATTGTCCACCGCCACTCTCCCCAGATCCCTCCTGCCTCTCGGGCAGGGGGTAGCATCTCACCCCCACCCCTACCACTCCTAGCACTCGTCTCCCCTACTAAGCGCCTCTCCTCCTCCTCGTTCCTCTGTCGGCTGGAGGAACCTGCCAAAACCTACCTGACCGACGCGCCGCTCGCCCTGCTCGCCCCAACCTGGCTCTGACTTCTGCTCTGAGCAGCCTGGCTCACCATCGCCATGTAGCTCCGAAGCTCTGCAACCAGGGACTACTGCATGGCTAGGTCGGTGCGAAGTCGAGCCAACTCCCCCGGGTCCACCAATGATCCCTATGCACGCAAGGTCGCTAGCTCTCTCATCAGCTCGCCCACCTGTGCCACCACTGCCTCCGCCTAGACGTGCCACCGAGCTGCCTCCACTGTCACTGTCTCCAACTCTGTACGCCATCGGGTCACCTCCGCTATTGGTGGTCCGCCTGTGACTGCAGCTGGTCCGACTCCGCTGCTTCCGTCTCCACCTAGAGATGCCACTGGACAACCGACGCTGCCACCATATCAGCCTGCTCGCGCCAGTGGGTCGCCTGCCCGGTGGCGGCCCTCAACTCTGTCACCTGTACCAAAAAGCATGTTAGTGTCAAGTCTAGATCAAATGGAGATCAGGTTAATGACACACTTACCCTCTCGGCCAACTCGGTCCTCGCCTCCTCGGTTCTCCTCACTGCACTCACCAGTCGGTCCTCTAGATTCGAATGAGGCGCCTATGCTGCTGCCCTGGATGAGGATGCATTTGTTTGTGCCCTCCTCACACTATCTAACTCCGCACGCTGCACATGCAACACTTGTCATTTCCTCAATCAGTTAACAATTGGTGAGTTACTGAAGTCTGAGTAAGTACTTACCAGCTGCTCTACCTCTCTCCAAGCTACCTCCCGATCCTGTACTGTCGAATGTAGCAAGGCTCGGAGTGAGGCGATCTCCCCAGCCATGTCCACCTACAATTCATCCAAATTCGTCAGCTCAATTCAATAAAGAACAATTCACAAGGTCTGAGTTTAGAAGTTTACCTGTCGCCTCGCACCCCTATAGACCCTCGCCCCATACTTCAAGGTGAAGGCTTGCAGGTATGCATCATCTGAGTCAGCATCGGACTAGACCCGTCGGCCTCTGTGCTCCCAGTCCTCTATCTGCTCACGGTCTCCAGAAGCTCCGGCCATGCCTAGGGGTCTGAGCTCGGCTGGGGAACTCCACCGCACTCTGACAGAGGCCGAGCGACCTCTGAGTCAGATATAGGTGGAGAGGTAGCACAAGGTTTAGAGCATGAACCCACACCGTCCTACCAAAGTAGTGGCGGGCCTGCTCTAACCAGGGCTGTCCCTTGTCCCCCTCCTCCAGGTATGGCTGCCACACCACCTGCACGTCAAGAGAACATCTTGTCAGTAGTCAAGCACTTAAATTTTAAATCAAATTGAACTCAGAGAAGGGATAGAATACTTACATCTAGCTGAGGGTAGACATCAATGACGTCCTGGATAGATGCTAGTTGCTCCTCCAAGGGGTGTGTGTCACGACACGGCACCCAGCGTCGAGCTATGGGCACGAGGCCCGGTCGCTCCAATGTCCCCCTCCTCTGGCCAGGGAGGTGAAGGTAGGTCCAAACCTGCAAGAACATGAAGCCACGGTTAGATCTCAATTATAATATCAAAAAGCTGTTTAGGTAAAGAGGCAAGAGAAAGAAGTGTACCTGAAGGAAGGGAAAGAATCCGCTGATGGAGGTCAGCAGGTCAGAAGATCCTATGCTTTCAAACTGATGCGCCAGGAACGATGCTCCCCACGCATAGTCCCCCACCTGACCTAGGTCCTCCAACAACGGCAAGAACTGGCAGTGGACCGCGTCACGCCTCGTGGCAAACAGGGGTCTGCCCAAAAACAAGGTGAGGAAGCACCGCAGATCCAAATCTGCCTGTGCCCCAGGCTCGTCAGCTAAGGTCTCCCTGCAACCCCTCGCCAGCCTCTTTAGCTGCTCATCCACCGTCTCCGCCACCTCCCTACCCGTCTAAAAAAGCCCTAGGCTCTCCTGCAGCTCCACTCTAGAGATGAGGGAAGACCTCAGCCCTACAGTCAGACCTAGCAGCCTATGGGCTAACTCCCTGTAACACGGGTAGGTGTACACACTCACCGGGCATCCATACACTCTCAGGCCCGTGATGCGGCTCACGTCCTCCAGGACGGGGATCATATGTCCCCATGGAAACACGAAGGCAGTCGCCTCCGCATCCCACCTACTACGCAGGGCCTGGGTGAGTGGGGCATCCGCCCTCATCCTCTCCATCCTAAGTACCTCCCCAAATCCCATATCATCCAACCTCTTTCTCTGGAACCTGGGGAAGGCTAAATACATGGCCAAGACCAGAATCCAGGAAACTCGGGCCCTCATTTCTCTCTGCAAGCATAAATCAGTCATTTGGTCAGTTTAAGCATGCTTTGTTGGTCTCTCAGCTGAGGTCACGCCGGCCAGGATGGCCGCGACCTTGTTGAGACGACCCGATGGGTCGCGACATAGTAGCGACGACCTTTGTGACCGCGACCTTGTCGCGATAGCCATCAGCCATCGTGAATAGGTCGCAATCTTTGGCCCCGTCGTGACAGCTGGTGTCATGACAGGGCGGGCCGTCGCATTCTCAGACGCGGACCGAGCGCCGCTTTCCCTGTCCGGGGTCACTTTTTCTGGGCATCTCACCCTACATAGGCCCATAATAAGGCATCCACACTCATCCAACACCCCGAATCAAAGGGTTAGGGTCTCAAGAACTTACCTTTTTCATGGCGGCTTCCGGTGCCCTCGCCGCCACTTCGAGGTCCATGGGGGGCGCTTCCTCCTCCACCATCTCAATCTCCGTGGTTTCCTCCACTGCCGAAGGAGCCTTCTCTCGCCGCCGGGAAGGCCTCCTCGCCTTATCCTTCTTCCCCCTTCCACCGTCACCACCGCCGCTACCACCTCCTTCCATCGCCACCAAAGAGAGGGGGGAGGGAGAGAAGAGAGTGAGAAGAGAGGGAGAGTGAAGGAGCAAGTTAGAAAGAGAGTGTGTAGGGAGAGAGGAGATCGGAGCAAAGGGGGAGAATCGCCGGAGCTCGGGTCTTTCTTGCACGTTTGAATGCACAAGGGAGGGAAGAAAGGGGTTTCTAGATTTTGAATCCCTCAGTTCATGTCGCGACGGCTATAGACGTCGCATCCTTATCACGACGGCCAGGTAGGCCGAGACAGTGTCATGCCCTATCGCCCCGTCACGACCTATAGGTGACGTCTGTAGTGGTCGCCACATCGACAGAGCAATGCGCACAGTGAACAAAATCCTGATTTTACTGATTCAAAAGCTTAGTTACAATCTCTAATCATGTCTATAATCAATCAAACACCTTTTCTGTCCTAACTACCATCTGATACAATGCCTACATCTCTCAAACCCATCTCAAGCGCCCGGTGCTACCTCAGACTCCGCAGGTATGTCTGGCCGGATCCTCTTCAAAGCTTGATGATACTCCCGAACCACATCCTCGTCTTCTACCACTTCTACTGAAATAATGCTTGTAGAGCATCCCTTGCAGTGGATGATGGTGCTCCTCACGTCTTGTTCATCCTGATCGTCAACCCTTTTCTGTGCTTGGATTGGTGGGTAGTGAGAGAGTGGCGGTACAATTGTGCGTCCAGCTCCACAATGAAGGTGGCACCGGTCGGGGTTGTATAGGACCAACGCTTCATCGCTGATGAGTTGCAGAGCCAGGCCGGTGTGCTGTGGGAGGTGGATCATCCTGTTGTGGAGGAACCTCGGGTGCATTTCAAATTTCTCCACCGGTATTGTCTTAAAGTAGATCCTCCATTCTTTCAGTCCCTTGATCATGGCCGTCTTGCACCATGCTTGTGGTGTCATGTAAAGAGGAGCGCCAACAAAAGCTAGAGGATGGTGAAGCATGCTATTGCATTGGATAGATGGGTCGTCTGTCACTTGGAAACTGATGTGCATACCCATCCAGCACTTGAGGGCAATGACAGAACCAAAGAAAGGACCGCCTATGGCTGTAGAAGATAATCCAGCATAGAGATATCCAAGGATAGCTTGGGAGATGGACATACCTTCCCTTATGCAGGAGATGATGTTGTGATTTGTCGCAGTTAGATGGTTGTCCTGCACTGGGAAGAGAATCACGCTGCAAATGCAGATGGCAGCAGCCTTGGCAATAGAAAGATGGTTCCCCATTTTTCTTTTACACTGAGACATTATCCATTGAAAAATTGGGAGGAAGTGAGCATACATCGGGCTCGTCATAGACCGCAAGTCTCCATGCTTGGTAGTGATCTCTCCTGGGATGGCCCAAGAATCAATAGGGGCCACAATGTGGGAAATGCAGTACTCCTTCTTTCTCTTGTCCTTTGGGATCCCCAGCATAAGCTCCAGTTCCTCTAGCAGTATGGTGGCCTCAAAAGAAGGGAAGATGAATGTGTGGGTCTGTGGGTGCCACAGCTCCACGAGCGCAGTAAGGTTGTCCCACACATGTACCACCTTGTGGTAATTCATGGCAAGCACGAGGACCGGGGTAAGTTTCCATTCGCGCAGGTGGTATGTGGACGCCACAGGGAGGGCTCTGATCATGGGTTCGAGCCAGGGGATTTTTGAGTAGCGTCTATGGCATGGGAGCATCTGTAAAAGGGGATAGAAGAGAGGTTGGCAGAAGAAGAAGAAGAAGTAGGGGAAGAAGAAGAAGAAGAGAGAGAAAATCAAGTGGCCAGAGAGGATTACTTGAGGATCCGGCCTTGCGCTAATGTGACCGGGCACGGAGGAGAGGCGAAGGAGCTCTGCATAGGCCTTCCTTGCTGCTTTGGGACCGCCATAAGGGATGGAGGCAGCTTGGGAGGAAGAGGAAGCTCTCTTCATGGCTTGGAGAGAGATAAAACCAAGAGAGAGGAAGAGAGAGAAGGTGAGCTGCGAAAATAACCCCCTACAGCCCTGTTTATAGAGTCCTAGTGGTGCTAATCCCATCCAAATCCGTCCCTAGGTGTTAGAGTTGCTCTAGGATAGGTTTAAGAGTCCTAATGGTAGAGAGGATAGCACTAGGATAAGGCTATGCTCGGATTTTTGGTGTTTGTTGTGCAGAATTATGTCGCGACTCCACGATCTGACGCGTTAAGGTCGCAACCATCTAGGCCGCTGTGATAGTGTCGCGACCCCCGAGTGCGTCGCCTTTCTATTGTATGTGTCTTATGTGTCTGTGCATAGTTTGTTTGTGTTATTTGATTGCGTTTATGTATATTTTTGTCATTGCTATATTTGTTGCTTTGATTATTCATTAGGAAAATCACAAAAAAGAAAAAAATCACAAAACCAGAAAATTACAAAAATGGAGCTTCACAGGTAAGTCAGGTAAGTATTTCTATCCTTACTCTCTTGCATTACTATATGGTATTCTACTTATTATATCACTTCAAGGATCGGCTGGTTCTCAATGTGCTCTGGGATCTGAGTTCCCCTTCATCAAAAATAGTGATGATGTAGGTGCGCGTTGTTAATTGCCAGATTGGCCGTTAAGTTAGATAAGTTTGGGGATGATGGACTCTGTCTTGCACAGTGGTTGCAGGAAGATTCTCGACCCACTCTTGTCTAATTTTGCAATATTATCCTTGTTATATTTTCTATTTTCTCTTTTCTTTTACAGTTGATTTAATGATTTCTTTTCTTTAGCCCATCATGCATCATGTAGGACTTTGAGCTATCATGACTCATCCCTGGCTAATGGTGAGCTCTTGTTGAGAGCCCAATCATTCTTCATGTTCAGAACAAGAAACCTTTTTTCCACTCCGAATCGGAAGGCGCAAGCGAGTTGCTCTTGTCAGCTTGTCAAGAATTTCCTTGTCTGGATTCTCTATACAATTTTCATCCTTGTTCCTTTTGATCCATTTTGGTTGCAAACCGCTCCCAGGACAGAGTCTGTGTTACCTGCTTGGCATGCACATGTCCCTCCAAAATGAAACCTGCAGGCCAATCGGCTAGGGTACCTCTCAATCGAGAGGTTGATCGTCCTTTTCTTTCTCCTTCTTGTCCAGACTTGTGTTTTCCATGCATTTTGCTCGAGCAGCTAACTCGGGGCTTTCAAGAATATTCCAATTGCTTATTAGTTAGAGATGTTGTCTCTTTACCTTGGCTCCTATCTTTCAGTCCACTCCATGTCATTTCTGCTTCGCTGTCATTTCATGACACCTCTGCTACACTTCCGCTACGCTCCCTTGCAAAGTGGAAGCCAAGGAGGGGCAATATGTAGACACCCGATTCTGGCCTATAAGTCGAACCATTATTCTTGTTTTCTTAATGAGCCCCCAGTTGGTCACTCACCTTGAGCCCACTCATTAATGTTGGGGATCGGATAGGTGACTTTGATAAAAGAACTAAGAAATTGTGTGTATGGTAGCGGAATTAAAATAAGTAAAACAAACAATTCGATCAGATCCAAGTGTGGTGTGTGAGTATAGTGAATAAGAACAGTAAACCACACATCAAACCACAGTGCACTGAAGATTTTATGGTGGTTCGGAGAACACAACTTGTGTCTCCTACATCCACCTCCTCACAACGGAGGAACCACTAGCACAAGTGCAATACAAACTAGAGCACGGCGACTCTAACCACTTTGAGTGCGACGACTCAAAGAAACCCAGGAGATAGGCACAACGACCTACTCCAAAGACCACTTGTGAATTCAGCAAATTCACAAGCCCTTGAGCACCACGGCTCAAGCACCAGAGCACAACGGCTCCAACCCAGAGCACTGGGGCTCCAAAATAGAGTACAAAGTACTCAAACCTCTGGACCACAATAGATCCAAGTTCTGCTAGAACAAGCACACTTAGAGAATAGATCCTCTAGCACGGTCTATCTCAATACAATAGAATTGGTAAAGACAAATAGAATTGGGAGATCTGTGTAGAATACATACACAGATTCCCCAAAGAAATTAAACACTCTGACCAAATACAGACTCGGCTGGATCTCCTTCTGGATCAGCACTGCTGCAATCACGAGCTCCTTCTCTTCTTCTTCCTTCTTCTTCCCTTGGCGGCGCTGCTCTGCTCCTCTGGATGTAGATGCCTTTTTCCCGCTCTCCTTCCCTCTTCCAGAATGCTCTTGGCCTTATCTTGCGTGGGATGCCTTTGGAGTACCAAAGACATGGGTATTTATAGCCCCATATGTCCATAAAGAGCCTTAGGGTACGTGGGCACAAAAACCTAGGTAGATTCCCTTGAACCCCAGGCGGCCATGTGTCCAGATAAAATCACGATTTTGAGTTTCAGCCGGAGTGTGTCGACACAGTCACTGAGTGTGTCGACACATTGTCCCAATTGCACAAAATAGGTCTTCTGGGAGATGGGACTAGTGTCGACACACTCACTGGCTGTGTCGACACACTGTCCCAGTCTGGAAACTGGGTCTTCTGGAATCTGGGACTAGTGTCGACACTACCAGGGGCTGTGTCGACACACTTGACCCTGTCTTCATGAAAAACCTTCAGGGACTCTGACCCAGTGTCGACACCATCAATGGGTGTGTCGAAACTACTATGACAAAATCTGTATACACCTGTAAATTTAACACATAAATCATTAGTATAGGATATTATCATTAAAATATGAGGTATTAAACATCAAAAACATGTTGTTTAAGCATTATTGTGATATGTATAGAATGTATAACATGTTCAACATATCATCATCAAAATCACAATATGTCATCATCAAAATCAAAGTATGAGTGATGTTCATTGGTCATCATTAAAATACAACTTTAGGAAATTCCAAAACACACTCAACCCAACAATCTCCCCCTTTTTGATGATGACAAAACATATGCACAATCTCTCAATGACCTGACTTCCTTAACTGCAACAACTCCCCTATAAAGAACTTTCTCCCCCTAGAAACCTTTCTTCTCCCCCTTTTTGACAGCATCAAAAAGATAGATAAGAGAGAGAACCAAAGATTTTAAGAGATCAAGAAATGAAATGTAGGAAATGAATGGTCAGAAATGATCAAAATAAATGAGGCAAAGTGATATTTACATATGAGAGAAATTATTGTGTTTTTGTTATTGTGCAGCAAAGTTTAATCACAAAGACACACTCAACACAAAGTATAGCAAAATATAATGATCTGAATGTGGTTAAAATAATGATGCAAATGTGAAATAAAGTGACCTATATGAATGAGCAGAAATATTTAACAAGGATGTTAGGAGCTTTAAGTTTAACACAATGTAAAATAATAGGTCTAAACTCAGTATACATGAACTTTATGAAGGTCTTAAGCTTTTCAATCCTGTCAATTTGATTTTCTTTCATTTTTAACTGGAAAAGAATACAAGAATAAATTAGTTAAATCTCACGTTTCAGTGCAAGAGATCACATTGATTAGATGCAAGATCTCCTGATTACTCAGTGGTTTAACTTTCATTATCTTATACAGAGTTGAAAACTTTGATTTCCACTTTTTGACGCGAAACAAATCACTTTTTAAGTGAAATGGCCCGGTTACTCAATGGTTCAAGAATTTGCATTGCTTTGTTTGTATCTTTCCAGATTGTTGATCATTTTCTTTTGATGTTTTGCAGGAATATGTTTGCTTTGACCAGAAAAGACATGACTACGAATTTAGAGAAATTATTCTTAACATGTGGTAAAAATGAAGCTTAAACATACATATGTGAAATATTAAAGCCACTCATGTGCCTATAAAAGTGTTTTGCAAATCATTTTAAAAACATTCAGTATTAAGATTGCTTAACCTTGAAATGATAATAAATCTTTGAAATTAAACTAAGTGCACAATGAGTTTAGGTTCAATGTCTTAATTCTCTCATAAGAAAATAGCACAATGACTCAAAAATGTTGATGATTGGGGCTCAATATAGACAACAAATGTCAAGAAAAAATGAGTGAGAATAGATAATGACTCCCCCTCAACAAATATTCCCCCTCAACAATTGCATAAAGGAATCTTGATACTTGGCGGAGACATATACTCACGCATAGTGAAAGTGTCCAGACAAGCCTAACTTGCCTTTCTTTAAATCACTATTTGATATACCAAGAATTTAAATGCAACTGAGAAGTAAGAATTTATTTGCAAGAGAGAATGGCCTTTATTTGCACAAAGAAATGAGATGAAGATATCAGACATTTGAAGATTTGCATAAACCAAGTTCCCTTCTAAGAGAAGTGAATCTAGGTTTTGCAAGAGGCTTAGTGAAAATGTCTGCAATTTGTTTTTCTGTGTCAATGAAGTGGAGTTCAAAAGAATTCTTTGAGACTTCATCTCAAAGGAAATGATATCGAATGTCAATGTGTTTTGTGCGGGAATGCTGAATAGGATTTTTGGACAGATTTATAGCACTTGTGTTGTCACAAAGAATGGGAATGCAACCTAATGTGTGATTATAATCCAGAAGTTAATGTTTGACCTAAAGGACTTGGGTACCACAGCTACCAGCGGCAACATACTCAGCTTCTGCAGTTGAAAGAGCTACAGAATGTTGCTTTTTGGAAGCCCAAGAAATAAGACACCCCCCTAGATATAAACACAACCCACTAGTGCTTTTTCTATCAAGTTTGCACCCGGCATAATCAGCATCACTATATGCAATCAAGTATAATTTACACCCAGCAGGATACCAAAGACCCAAATCACATGAAGAAAGAAGATATTTGAAAATTCTTTTAACAGTAGACATGTGACTATCTTTAGGATTTGCTTGAAATCTTGCACACATGCAGACACTAAATTGAATATCTGGCCTAGAGGTAGTTAAATAAAGAAGAGATCCAATCATACCTCTGTAAAGTGTAGCATTAACAGGCTTACCAGAAGCACCACTCTCAAGTCTTACACTTGTGGCCATTGGTGTGTTGGATGGCTTGATGTTTTGGAAGTCAAATCTCTTGAGCAACTCCTTGACATATTTTTTTTGACTCAGAAAAATTCCTTCAGCAGTTTGATATACTTGCAGACCTAAAAAGAATGTAAGTTCACCCATGAGACTTATTTCAAATTCACATTACATAAGATGGGCAAACTTATTGCACAAATTATTATCTGTGGAGCCAAAAATGATATCATCAACATAAACTTGAACAGCAATGAAATGATTTTTTATAGTTTTTGTAAACAAAGTTTGATCAATGTTTCCTCTTATGTAACCTTTATTTACAAGAAAAGAGCTCAACAGGTCATACCAAGCTCTTGGAGCTTGTTTAAGACCATAAAGAGCCTTATTAAGTTTAAAAACATAATTGGAAAATTTTTCATTTTCAAAACCAGGGGGTTGTTTGACAAAAACATTTTCTTTTATGTATCCATTTAAAAATGCACTCTTGACATCCATTTGAATGACTTTGAATTTCAACAAAGCAGCAAATGCAAGAAATATTCGAACAGCTTTAAGTCTTGCTACAGGGGCATAAGATTCTTCAAAATCAATACCAAGTTCTTCGTTATACCCTTGAGCAACAAGTCTAGCTTTATTTCTAACAATTTGACCAGATTCATTCAATTTATTTCTGAAAATCCATCTAGTTCCAATGACAGAAGTTAAATCTGAAGGTTTTGGTACTAAGTCTCAAACTTGATTTCTTTCAAATTGATGAAGCTCTTCATGCATAGCATTTATCTAGTTTTCACAAGATAAAGCTTCATCAACATTTTTGGGTTCAATTTGGGAAAGTAGTGCCAAAGAATCTTCAACTATGATAGAATGAAAAGATGATCTGGTTCTTATTTCACCTTGCAAATTACCAACAATGCTTTCAAGTGGATGATCTCTTAAAAATCTGGGTTCAGAAATTACCTCAGGGTTTGCATGATTTTCAGGAACATGATTACCTGAATCACTTGAAGTTGGCAATTCAAGAACCTCATGTGCATTTGGTACTTCTTGCTCTTCAAAATTTGTAGATGGATGTTCAAGAATATCATCCTCATCATCACATAATGGAGTTCTGCATGAAGTAGGAATGTCAATCTTTTGTAAATTTTCATTAAAAATGACATGTGGAGATTCTTCCACAGTCTTATTTTTCAAAATATAAACTCTGTAAGCTCTTGAAGTTTCAGAATAACCTAAGAAGATTGATTCAAAACTTTTTGCATCAAATTTATCAAGATTTTCTTTGTTGTTATTGTGAACAAAACATTTGCAACCAAAAATTTTGAAATATGACACACTTGGCTTTTTATTTTTGAACAACTCATAAGGGGTTTTTCTGATCTTTGGTCTTACTAATGCTCTATTCAAAATGAAATTAGCTGTATTTATAGCTTCTGCCCAAAAGGATTTAGACAGTTTACTTTCAATGAGCATAGTTCTGGCCATTTCCACAAGAGTTCTATTTTTTCTTTCGACAACACCATTTTATTCTGGAGTTCTAGGGGAAGAAAACTTATGGAGAATTTTCAGTTCAGTACAGAGATCAGAAAATGATTTATTTTCAAATTCACCCCCATGATCTGTCAAAATAGAATTCAGTTTGAAAGATAAACCCACTAAGGCAGAATTGTAAAATCTCCTGAATTCTGAACATGCATCACTTTTATGGGATAGGAATAAGACCCAAGTATATCTTGTAAAGTCATCAATGATCACAAAGCCATATCTATTACCACTGAAACTTTGAGTTCTGGTTGGACCAAAAAGATCCATATGAAGCAACTCAAGTGTTTAGATGTAAGTACTTCATTGAACACTTTAAAAGATTTTCTTGTTTGTTTTCCTTGAGCACATATCCCACAAACAGGATTGTCAATGACTGGAAAAGATTCAGGAAGACCTTTTACAAGATTCATTCTTATGAGTTTACTAATAGTTGTGAAACTTGCATGACCCAACCTTTTGTGTCACAACCAAGCAGTGTCATTTTTATTTGCAATCAAGCAAACATTTAAAGAGGAATTATCACACAAATCAATCATGTAAACATTATTTTCTCTTTTTCCAATCAATTTAATTTTCTCAGAAGAGGAGTCAATTATTTTGCATGAATCATGTTCAAAAAGAATCTTATGACCATTGTCACACAATTGGCTAATGCTAAGCAAGTTGTAATTCAGACCCTCAACTAAACAAACATCACCACTTAAAGTAATGCAAGACTTACCAATTTTTCCTTTGCCAATTATTTTTCCTTTATTCTTACCTCCAAAGGTGACTGATCCACCTTCCTTTTCAATCAAGCATGAAAATTTATCTCTGTCTCATGTCATGTGCCGTGAGCATCCACCGTCAAAAATCCAGATGTTGTTGGAATTGGATGCACGGCTTTCCTGCACATAACAAATTAGACAAGAAATTTTTTTGGTACCCACATGAGATTGGTACCAACATCCTGAGTGAGAAGAGATAACAAATCCTTTCTAACCCAAATTTGTGTATTTTTCTTCACAGTGTTTTTTGAAACAAAAGATTCAACTTTTTATTTTTCAATTTTCTGAACATTATACCTCTTAGTTGATTTGTTCCACTGTGAAAAACTTGGCATGTATTGCTGTTGATATGCAGGAAAAGATGAATGATAGAAACAAGGATTGAACCATTGGTTACCACTGTACCTTTAGTTCCAAGACTTATTCCATCTTGAATTGTAAGAGGAGAAAACATTCCAATTTCCATGAGAAAAATGATTATTGATTGGTTTGAAATTTTTGTGATTTTTATAAGAGGAGTAGGTCGACCTCTGACTAGGATAGGTCAACCTGTGCATAGTGTGTGTCGACCTAGGTAAGGTATGTGTTGACCTCTCAGGTTCTTTTTATTTTTGTATTTTTCCTTTGTTTTCAGATGAGCTTGCCTTGACAAATTTTATTAAAGGAGTTTTTGATGATTTTATTTTCTTTGGAGATGATTCATTTTTCTTTGAATTTTGTGGTTCAAAACCTAAGCCATGCTTGTTTGAATTCATCTTAACGCCAAGTAGAGCATTCAAATTGTCTTTTCCTTAAGTGAAGTTCTTGATGATATCTTCTTTTTCTTTAATGCAAAGATTGAGTTTTTCAATTTGATTCAAGTTTTCATGATTTTACTTTTCTTTTTCTTCAAATTTCTTAATAGAATTGATAAGTTCTTTGTTCAATTTTTGAATTTTCAATTTGAGATTATCAACAAAAATCAACAGTTCATCATTTTCTTTGATTTGATCTGAAACTTGAGCTTCCAATTCAGAAATCTTTTCAGATGATGAAGTATCATGAAGAATGCTTTCAATTTTTCTTTTCAAATATTTATTTTTTTTTCTAACATCAGAAAGATTTTCAACTAAATTACCATATGCTTCTTGCCAATCTTCAATGGTAAATAGTTCAAAAGATATATCTACATGTTCTTCACTGCTTCCTGCCATGAAGCAGATTTCATTCCATTCTGAAGTTGAGGATTCTTCATTGCAGTCTGAGATTTCATCATCTGACCATGTAGCCACCATGGCCTTGTTCTTCTTTTTGTGGAACTCCTTCTTGTGGTTTATGTGCTTTTCCTTCTTACCTTCTAGACAATCAGCCTTCATATGTCCAGATTTGTTGCACCTATAACACACAGGAATTTCATCAGTTTTCTTATGATCAACACGAGAGAAATGTTTCTTTTTACTAGACATGGCATTTTGCTTATTATCAAAATTCTTCTTGTTTGATTTCAAAAATGCCTTGAATTTTCTAGTGATGAAAGCAAGATTATCATGATCAGATTCAGATTTCTCAGACTCAGAATTTTCTTTAGATTTTCCTTTATTACTTGATGAAGCTTTAAGAGCAATGGTTTTTGTTTTTAGCATGTGTTCTTCTGATCTCTTAAGGTTTAATTCATATGTCATTAATGATCCAATGAGTTCATCCAATGTGATTTTGGATAAATCCTTTGAATCTTCAATGACAGTTGCTTTATTGTGCTATACAGGAGATAATGAGCGCAAGATTTTTCTTACCAAGTCTTCATTTGAATATTCCTTACCCAAGGCTCGAAGTCCATTTATGATAACCATGAACCTAGCAAACATTTCAGATATAGTTTCATTAGATTTCATGATAAACAACTCATAATCAGAAACTAACATGTTAGCCTTAGTCTCCCTGACCTGAGATGTGCCCTCATAAAGCAATTCTAATTTATCCCACATCTCCTTGGCAGACTTACACATAGAAATTCTGGAATACTCCTTCGGATGGATGGCACATTGCAGCATGTTCATGGCACTGTAGTTTAGGGTGACCCTTCTGATCTGCTCCCTGGTCCATTGATCTTCATCTCCAGTGACTTCATTTGGTCCTTCTTCAACAATTCTCCATACTTCATAGTTTTGTGCTCTAAGAAAAACCATCATCCTATTCTTCTAGTAAGGATAGTCAGTACCATCAAAAAATGGAGACCTATTGTTTGAATGACCTTCAGCAACAAAACCTCTAGAGTCCATGATAAAAACAATCAAACCAAAGCACACAGCAATTTGAGCAAGTGATCAAAATCTGAAATACAGAAAATTCACCAAAGCACCTCAGAGTATAGAATTGACTCTGACCCTCTCTGATACCAGATGTTGGGGATCAGATAGGTGACTTTGATAAAAGAACTAAGAAATTGTGTGTATGGCAGTGGAATTAAAATAAGTAAAACACACAATTAGATCAGATCCAAGTGTGGTGTGTGAGTATAGTGAATAAGAACAGCAAACCACACATCGAACCACAGTGCACTGAAGATTTTAAGGTGGTTCGGAGAACACAACTTGTGTCTCCTACGTCCACCTCCTCACAACGGAGGAACCACTAGCACAAGTGCAGTACAAACTAGAGCACGACGACTCTAACCTCTTTGAGTGTGACGACTCAAAGAAACCCAGGAGATAGGCACAACGACCTACTCCAAAGACCACTTGTGAATTCAGCAAATTCACAAGCCCTTGAGCACCACCGCTCAAGTACCAGAGCACAACGGCTCCAACCCAGAGCACTGGGGCTCCAAAATAGAGTACAAAGTACTCAAACCTCTGGACCACAATAGATCCAAGTTCTGCTAGAACAAGCACACTTAGAGAATAGATCCTCTAGCACGATCTATCTCAATACAATAGAATTGGTAAAGACAAATAGAATTAGGAGATCTATGTAGAACACATACACAGATTCCCCAGAGAAATTAAACACTCTGACCAAATACATACTCGACTGGATCTCCTTCTGGATCAGCACTGCTGCAATCACGAGCCCCTTCTCTTCTTCTCCTTCTTCTCCTTCTTCTTCCCTTGGCGGCGTGCTCTGCTCCTCTGGATGCAGATGCCTTTTTCCCGCTCTCCTTCCCTCTTCCAGAATGCTCTTGGCCTTATCTTGCGTGGGATGCCTTTGGAGTACCAAAGACATGGGTATTTATAGCCCCATGTGTCCATAAAGAGCCTTAGGGTACGTGGGCACAAAAACCTAGGCAGATTCCCTTGAACCCCAAGCGGCCACATGTCCAGATAAAATCACGATTTTGAGTTTCAACCAGAGTGTGTCGACACAGTCACTGAGTGTGTCGACACATTGTCCCAATTGCACAAAACAGGTCTTCTGAGAGATGGGACTAGTGTCGACACACTCACTGGCTGTGTCGACACACTGTCCCAGTCTGGAAACTGGGTCTTCTGGAATCTGGGACTAGTATCGACACTACCAGAGGCTGTGTCGACACACTTGACCCTGTCTTCATGAAAAACCTTCAGGGACTCTGACCCAGTGTCGACACCATCAATGGGTATGTCGACACTACCATGACAAAATCTGTATACACCTGCAAATTTAACACATAAATCATTAGTACAAGATATTATCATTAAAATATGAGATATTAAACATCAAAAACATGTTGTTTAAGCATTATTGTGATATGTATAGAATGTATAACATGTTCAACATATCATCATCAAAATCACAATATGTCATCATCAAAATCAAAGTATGAGTGATGTTCATTGGTCATCATTAAAATACAACTTTAGGAAATTCCAAAACACACTCAACCCAACAATTAACCTTGCTTTGAGCCCATTAAAGGCCCAAATCCTATCCAATTATCCATTGAAGAGTCCTTATGTCCCATTATTGATTATTCTCCCTTATGATTGGTCAAAAATTCAAGAATAATTGATTTTCTTTAACGCGACGGGTCGTAGCGCCGCGTTAGCCTCTATCGCGCCCCCCATGCCCGTCGCGACAATCCATGCATATCCATGCACGTGCCCTTAGGGTCGCGACCATTCTGGCCGTCGCGACTATCATTGTCGCTTGCCTACGACCCGTCGCGATTATAGCCGCTAGCACTGGCCTCCGCAACCACCTCCTATTTATCCTTTATTGGCATTATCATCATCCCAAAGCAACCTCCCAACCCTTTGGCTGCGGTTTAGGGTTGTAGGGCACCTTGGGGCTTCCCTAGGACTCTTCCCCACGAATTTCCTTTAGATTTATCTTTCATTTGTTGTCATTATCTCCCATGGATGGGATTTTCTCTCTGATGCTCTATATAAGCAACCCTTCTTCTTCATAGGAGGGAGAGCCCCATTTTTTGCCATGAAGTGTTGTCAAAATTTTCCCTGACCTGACACTTAGCTCGTGGTCCTCCCATTCCCTCTCATTTCCACCTATTTTCTTCATCAAGCTATGATACTTTCTTCAACCATGGAGCTTGGAGGAGGAGGAGGCAACCTCTGAGGCCCCTTCCACCATCCAAGGGCATCATCTGAAGCCGGGGAGTCGCCCCCCAATGGGGCTCTTTCTTCCTCTCTTCACCCTCATCTCATCCTTCATGCATGTTATTTGCTTTTCTTAGATAGGACGAATTCACTCTTTCCTTCCCTTGTTTTTATACACCCTAGGAGTTTAAAAACCACCCCAGGTTCGTTCCCCCCATGCTCCCACCCTTCTCTTCATTTTTAGATAGACATTACACTCAAATATGGTCTAACATGGTTTATTGTCTTGTTTTCTTTGTCTTGGCAGGTACATAAGCATCAGTCAACGAGGAGCTCTTGTCCTCTAGCCGGTCGGAGGGTAGGAAGAAGGTCCAGCCATCATTCTCCCGCACTGCAGAGAATGCGGCAGGCACGAGAGTCGCGACAGCAGAGACGCGCCCTGGCTGGGTGTCGCGACATCAGCTCCATCGCGACGGGTCACCCCGTCACAACTACAGTAAGTGCCTCTGTTCTCATTCCTTTACCTATTGTAGTTAGCCTATTTAATTCTTAATCAAGGCAACTAGGTAGGTGGTGATCACATCCATCCATACTTCCATGCTATATTTATTTAATTTTAAAACGTGTTGTGTGTTTTGAGGGGTGCACAACCCCGTGATTACACCTTTTGGCGATCACGGTGGGACCTTCAGTGCTAGCCTCATGATTGTTGCTTGTTTGCCTGCCATGTTGATTTGCTTAAACATTTTTTAGAACCATGTTAGATATATCTTTGTGTTTTGTCTGCGTTTCTGTTCTCTGTTGGGAACACGACGTATCCTGTAGGCGCGATTGGTTCACGTCCATAAAGGCAGACACGACATCAGGTACGTGTTCTTCCTCTTATGTTCACCCTATTCTTGTTCTCAGGGTGCTTCCATGTCTTCTCCATGCCATTATGCCATGTACATTCACGTTCTTGTTTGCTAGAATCCTGTTAGGGTTCGTATTTTCCTTTTCTTTTACTGTTTGATTTCGAATCGTGTCACGGCTGATCGGGGACCGCGACAGTCTCACATCGGTGTTGCAGGCCGCGTTTTCAGGTACACATTGTTTGTTACTGTTTTGATCCATACATCGGCTTCTGTATGTTTAGTGAGTATTGCTGTGTTGCTTAGTCTATTCCATGATTGTATTGCATCCTAGGTTAGTTTGTTTGTTTACTGTTTGTGTGTGATTATGGGTCTCTGCATTCTGTTGCCATCGCATCCGGTTTGCCGGCCGCGATAAAGTCGCGAAGGATCTAGTCGTCACAACCTTAGCTGAGCCCTGTCAGTCACTGTTTGTTAGTTTAGGTTAGACATTGTATGCACCTTGGTGCACTTAGGCTCATGCATACACTTCTGATCCGTGTTGATTAGGCTTTCCTCCTTGGTAGAGTAGACCCTCTCACATGCGAGCACTCGTAGGATGACCAGGGCCACCTACCGAGGGCCTCCGTAAGTCCTTGTGGCCGTACGCACGTTGCGGTTCGCCGGGCCGGTTGTACCCATTGTACCCATAGTTCAGGCCATCTCACACGTGAGTTTGTGCATCCCCTTAGTGTCTCCGAAGTACTTGAGTCCTTACCTATTAGGGTCCCCATTGACCGAGTGAAATCCCATTAATCAATCCATTAAAGGTCAAGAAAGAACCCTAAAAATTTGATGGTAATCATGTTAACTTGACTGCTTGTGTGACACACCCCTTCTTATCTCATAATCCTTTCTTGTGTCTTAGGGTCTAGGAATTGTTTGGTAATTGTGTCATCTCCCCTAATTGTTTAGGGGTTGTTGCATGCATCGTTGTTTAGGTCGTTCGAGTCAGTCCCCTCCAACTATTGTATTATATCACAATCCTTTCTTCGGCATGGACCATTTTCGCATCCTCGCCGGTAACTCTTTGCCCATTGGGCTCCTTGAGGATGTGGCCCAACCTTCTGTAGCCACCCTCTCCGGGCACATCCAGCCCCCTACTGTCATTGATGGTCAATCTCGCCCCCCTTCTCCTCCTGAGGCGGATGACCCGCACACCCAATTCAGTCAGCTCCTCCCACATTTAAGCCCGGACCAAGTTCGGGAGTTTCTGGCCACTGCCAAAGGCAAGCGTCCCTTATCCCTGTCATCTCATCACTCAGTCCAGCAGGCGGCCTCTTCTGCTCCTACTACCTCTGCGCCACATGTCTCTTCCACCATGGCGGATCCTACTCCCTTGCGTCCGCAGGCTATTCATTTTTTCGAGCACAGCTACCTTCCCACGCAGGAGGTTCGGCCTAGATCCCCTTTAGTATCCTCGTTCTATCAGGCCGAACCTACTTCCCTTACCCGTGAGAGGTCCTATTCCTTAGAGCAATCTCGCTCCCTCATTCTCGCTCATCACGCCATGTCCCCCTCCGACTTCCTTGCGAAGTGGATGTCTATGAAGAGGGAGCTCCATGACCTCCGAAGACAATTGGATCTGAGGAAAGCTGCTGATATCCCCCTTCCTTCCTTCCAACACCTCCGGGTCCCACCCCATTCGGACCTCCCTGTCTACTAACAGTATTCTGGGGTAGGTGACCCCTATGTTCATTTGAAAGATTTTGTATATGAATCAGCTCTGCACAAGTACGACAGCCATCTCATGGCATACTTGTTTCGCAAGTCATTGGATAGAGCGGCCCTCGAGTGGTTCTACTCTTTACCCCCCGAGGAAGCCGAGGATTTTTAGATTGTTCAAGAAAGATTCTTACAGCAGTTTCAGGACTGGGTCGGACCTGAGTATTCTTTTGTTGATCTGGTAGCTGAAAAGATGAAGCCTGATGAAAAGTTTGCAGTTTATGCTGATAGGTGGCGTGCCCTAGCTTCAAACGTCAGTTGCCCAATGCCTGAGGAGGAGAAAGTCAAGTTGAAAATTGTCAATGCCACTCCTACCTACCGTGCCATCTTAGCTATGAACGACATCACCTCCATGCACCAGCTATATAGCCGAGCCCGTTTCATCCATACCCAGCTTAAGGACTCGTCCATTCACTCTATGTTTGAGACCCCTAAGTCCCGCTATCCTAAGAAACCTCAAGGTCCCGCCACCGAAGGAGTCCAAACCAATGAGCAGGTAGGTGCAGTCAACAATCCTCATGGTTTGGTAGGTAGGTCTCCCTATACCCAACAACCTCAGAAGGCCTGGAACAATAGGCAGCCACCTCCTCAAACCTAGAACCACCAACAAGACCAGTGCCAGTACAATCAGGTCCCTCTACCCCAAAATGGCTATGCTCCCAGGAAGCCTAACGGACCTAAGAGAGCTCAATATCCTCCCCTTCCAGAGAGTCTAGCTGATATTTTTGCGGCCCTCATGTCCCTTAATGCCATTAGGCTACCTCCCGAGAAGGCTAACTGGAACATGGCAGCGGACGAAACAAAGTATTGTGTGTACCACCGTCATCCGAGCCACAATGTGTCGGATTTTTTTCAATTTAGAGACATTATATATGATCTCCACAAGCAAAATCAATTTGATTGGGCTGAAATGAAAAGATTGATCTAGACATTGAGGGACCAACAGGGGCAGAGGCAACAACAGCAGCAGCAAAGGCGACAGTAGCCACAGCAACAGTAATTCCAGCAATAGCAGCAACAATTCCAGCAGCAACAACAACAATTCCAGCAACTGTTCCAGTTCCAACAGCAATAACCACAGCAACCACAGCAGCCTGCAAATGACCTCGACATAATTCGCAATCCTATGCCACAACACCAGCCTGCTCCGAACCCCCAACCTACTCCACCACCTCCTCCACCCGTTCAAGTCAACCCCGTCATCCATCATCCGCCACCCGCAGCCGCATGGGCTTATGACGATGAGCATGAAGTGGGCTAACTTTTGGCCATTTCTCACGTCACACCTACCTCCACCACACCCACCATCGCTACCATTACCTCGCCACTCTGCAATACCTTCATCATACCACTCGTCATTCTGTCACCCCTTAACATCCCATTCTCCACTATGTCTCCACCCATAATAGCCAATCCCTTATCATTGACACCTCTCCGCCCCCACTTCACCATAACCTCGCCCTACGGAGCGGGCGAATGTTCCACCGGATGTATCTTAATGCATTCGTGTCCATGCCGGGTCAGCCAGCCCAAAATTCTAGCAGCAACAATCAACAGCATCAACAGGAACTCAAAAAGATAGATCCAGTCCTAGGGACCCAGTATGATATACTAAAGCATCTGGATCAGACTCCAGCCAAAATATCCATCCTCGAGCTGATCAAAAGGTCACAGACCCATCAAGATGCCTTGAAGGATTTTCTACAGTGGTTTATGGTAAATGTAGATATGAACCTCAACAACCTGCCTTCGGTCCTGTCTATTGTAAACAAGGGACCAACAATTACTTTCACAGATAGTGAGCTAGCTCCCACCGAAGCTCGAAAGATGCCTTTATGTGTAACTCTGACGATAAATAAGGTGGCCGTCGATGCCGCCTTGGTTGAGACAGGGGCTTCCATAAATGTGTGCCCTCTAAGTACCGTGCGGTCATGCAACATTTCCGAACGCCACTTGCAACCAACTCCCACCACTATAGCGGCCTACGATAACTCCCGGCGAGCCTGTCACGGTGTTGTCTCCTTATAGGCAGAATTAGGCCCGCTTGTTATGACGGTGGACTTTTATGTGCTTGACATTGACCCGATTTGAAGGCTATCCTGGGTCGCCCTTGGATTGAATCATTAGGGGCAATCCCCTCCACGGTACATCAATGTTTGAAATTTCCATTCCATGGGCGCATAGTCAAAGTTAAAAGTGCAGTAACTACTCATACTATGGAGGCCATTGAGAAAATCTTGCCGGTGGTTTGGCCATCAAATAAGCCCATCATCTCAATGCTTGATGTAAATTATCCGTGGCCTTATACCTTTTCCTCCGGTCACCAAACAGTGTCCCCATCATTGGCTACTGTTAAGAAGGGTATGTCATTAGGCGCCAAAGGCTGGAACATCATGCTCAAGATTGGCTACCAGCCGGGACAGGGTCTAGGAGCACACCTCCAGGGGAGAACTTAGGTCATCCCTAATTCCAAGCAAATCACTAAGTGTGGCCTGGGATACATGGAATGGGCAGCATACTCGTCTACTTTAATGTCAGACCAAGAGCCCCTCATCTGGACATTGTATGATCACTTTGTCAAAGGGCCCATACAGCCAGGATACAGCATTGTCAAGACAAAGGCATCAACATCCGCATATCAAGATCTGGAAGCCTAGCAGCCTGGAAAGAAGAAGGTCGAGGAAGCGAAGGCAGAAGTAGAATCAGACATAGAAGACCTGGTCTCAGCACTCAGTCTTTTGTTCCAAGAAGGGGATATCACAGAGCTCCGAGCGACGACATAATCAGCAGCATCCACATCAGCAACCACCTCCAAGCTACAGTTGCTTGGGAATGGTGAGGATTTCGAAGTTCCGAACACCAACAACCCAGTAGGGGAGTTCTGGCCAGGGCACCCCCGGCCTTTTAGTCATTCCATATTTTTAATCCTTGTTTACAAATTCTCCTTCATACCTCTTTCTCCTCCTCTTATTCTCCAATTCTCCTCTGACGCTCTCGAAGCGTTAGCCACTCCCTCGCCCCGTTTCCTCATCTCCTTTAATGGCTCTGTTCTTTCCTTCTCCCGATGCCTCTGTATGTAGGATAGTTAGTTTCCTTTTCTTAGTCTAGTATGTCCTATCTAATTAATTAATTTAAAAAATAAAATAAAATAAATGTGCTCCCTTTCCTTCTCATTCCCTCCAGCTATCGAACGGTGATCCCCGTCTTTACTCCCCTTTTGTCGGACGGCGATCCTCGTCTTTCCTTCCTTCCAAGCACCAGATCTCCCGTTTCTGTTTCTACTGCAATCCCTACGCTTGACGGCGATCCCCGTCACTCCACGCTTTCAAATATCGGACAGTGATCCCCATTCCCTCTTTTCCTTGTTCTTGACGGCAATCCCCGTCATTCGTGCACTCCTTCTTTGGTGGCGATCCCCACCTTTTCCCTCCTTCTGCTTGAAAAGCGATCCTTGCTCGCTGACCAGCATGGTCACGTTGGGCGATTTGGGAGAGGGGCCTTCTGTTCTCTTACATCCTGACTCTGCTGCAGGCACCCTAAGCTCGGGTGGCCTGCATCTACCCCTAGTCCCATCGGAGGACCCCTGCGGCCGTGCCGCACCCCTTTTTTTCCCTTCCAATAATCCTCTGGACGCTTCTCCAGAGTCCTCTGTAAATATCAACCCTAGTTTAGGTTCAAGGGTAGAATCTAGCAAGTCCCCATCCCTGTCTAGGAAGAGTAAGGGTAATGGCATACCCCGAAGATATTTGATGGATCTGGTACAAAGGTGTTTTGCTCTTCTAGCTGTTGAAGAGTTCATCCAAGAAGCTGTCATTCTGAATATAGAAGCTCAGCACAAAGAGGAGGGGCTACACGATGGATTTGGGGTATATGAAATCTTAACTGAGGAGGACCCAATGAATGAAGAAGATAGTTAAATAGAGGACGCTGCTGTAATCACAGGGATTGTACTTCCCCTCGATACACAAACATGTACTAAAACTAGTAGTGTGGAAATATGGATTGTGATCGCCACCTAGAGAGTTGCCTAAACAAGAAAACGATGATGGCTAACTACTCTAGGAAAAGGATAGAGAAAACTGAGGAGTACCTGATGTCGCGGCCGTCCTGAACGCCGCGACGGCACTGAGATCACGTCTGTCTCAACGGACGCGTTTCTTGTCGCGTCGCTCTCCTCCGTCGCGTTCTCTGTCTTATGGGAGATGGTGGATGGGACCTCCTATCTCCTCTTCGGTCGGCCAAAGAGGAAGAGCTTCTCGTGGATCTCACTTGGATGCCTGCCCAAAAAAAGAAGAAACAAGAAAAAGCCCTATTAGAACATGTTAAGCATAGTATCTATTCTAAAAATGAATGAAAAATGGGGAATCATGGTGGGAACGCACCTGGGGTGTTTTTTAAACCCCTGTGGGTGTGTAGAAAATGTGGGAAAGTAGTCAGTGTGCTCTATCTAAGAATAACATAAAAATGCATATAGAAATGAAGGAGAAAGAGAGGGAAGAAGGTGAGCCCCATCAGGGCGACTCCCTGGCGTGAACGTAGTTCTAGATGGTGTGTAATGGCTTCAGGAGGATGCTGGAGTCGCCCTCTTCACATCCCATGCTCCATTGATGATGAGATGAGGAAGCTTTGTGGAGTGGAATGTGAAGAAGTATGGTGGAAATGGACGGCTGCGAGGCTGAGTGCTGGTGAGAGGAGATTTCGGCAGCCCTTCGGGATCAAAAATGAGCCCCCCCCCCCGGTCCTTTAGGAGGGGCCTTGCTTATATAGAGCTCATGAGTGAGAAAAATATGAGATTATCTCCTAAAAATAGTCAAAAATCAAAATGGGAGATAAAGGCCAATAAAAACCGCATGGAAAGTCCTTAGAATCCTCAAGGAGAGTCCCTGGGGCCAAAATCTCGTCCCAAGGGGTTGAGATAATCCCTAGGGATTAAGTTAAATCCATGGTAGGATAATTAGAAGGTAGTTATGGAGGCCAGAGGGCTCGGTTACTGTTGCGGCGTATCGTAGGGCCGCGACTAGAAATGCGACGGGGCGGGGTGACGCGACAGAATTGCCCACGTGCATGGATAATGCATGGGCTATCGCGGCAGCCTACACCGTCGTGACTAGAGACGCGGCGCCACGATGCGTCGCGACTATAAAACCGAATAATTATGAATTATCAGTCAATCATATGAAAAGATAAGAGTTATTATGCTCCAAGGACTCTCTCAAAGTGATAATGAGCGGGATTTCAAGGCAATTTAATAGTTTAATTGGCTCAAAACAAGGCTAATGATGGGCTCAAGGTGAGTGACCAATTAGGGGCCCACTAAGATAACAAGAAATGTGGTTCAACCCATTAGTCAGAACCGGGTGTCTACAGATTGCCCCTCCTTGGCTTCCACTTTGCAGGGGAGCGAAGCGGAAGTGGAGTGGCGGTGTCATGAAGTGATGGCAGAGTGGAAAAGATGCAGAGTGGACTGAAAAGTGGGAGCCAAGGTGTAGAGACACCCGGTCTAACCAATGAGCAATTGGAATCTTCGTGAAAGCCCCGAGTTAGCTGCTCGAGCAAGATGCAAAGAAAAGCATAAGTCTGGACGAGAAGGAGAAAAGAAAAGGGACGATCAACCCCTTGATTGAGAGGTACCCTAGCCGATTGGCCTGCAGGTTTTGTTTTGGAGGGACATGTGCGTGCCAGGCAGGTAACTCATGACTCTGTTCTGGGAGCGGTTCGCAACCAAAATGGATCAAAGGAATAGGACGAAAAATTGGATAGAGAATCCAGACAGGGAAATTCTTGTCAAACTGACGGGAACAACTCACTCGGAGTCAAAACTTTCGATTCGGAGTGGAATAGGATTTCTCATTTGGAACATGAAGAATTATTGGGCACTCAACAAGGGCTCATCAATGGTCTGGAATGAGTCAGGAAAGCTCAAAATCCTATATGATGCATGTTGGGCTAAAGAAAAGAAATCATAAAAATAAATATAAAGAAAAGAAAAAAATAGAAAATATATCAAGGATAATATTGCTAAGCCAGATAAGGACGTGTCAAGAGACTACCTGTAACCGCAGTGCATGTCTGAATCCATCGTTCCCATACTTACCTAACGCAACGGCCTATCCAACGATTAACAATGTGCACCTAGATTATCACAGTTTTTGGTAAAGGGGAACTCAAATCCCAGAACACATTGAGAACCAACCGGTCCTTGAAACGATATAATAAGTAGAATATCATATAGTAATGTAGGAAGTAGGGATAGAAATACTTACCTGACTTACCTGTGACGACCCTTTTTTTTGTTTTTTTGAGATTTTCTGATTTTGTGATTTTTTTTGTTTTGTTTTGATGACAAGAGACAAACATAATGAGATAACAAACACACAATAATTATAAACAATCCAACAAACAACACGTATACACAGTACAGACATGAAAACAACCCCTCAGGTAGAGAGGCGATGCCCTGGATGGCCACTACACAGTCGCGTCGTAGTGCCCTGTCGCGACAAGGTCGCGTCAGATCGCGGCATCGCGACTCGGACTGAACCCAGAAAAACCAAAAAATCGGAGTTTTATCCTTATCCTAAGACATCTAGACTAACACTAGGGCTCCTAAACCTCTTCTAATCTCACCCTAACACCTAGTTACGGGATTAGAGTGGGTTTCTATCTTCTAAGACTCTATAAACAGGGGGGTTGGGGGTGCTAAACCCGCAGCTAATCTTCTGCTCTCCTTTCTCCTTCGGTTTTCTAGTTTTCTCCTTTCTTTGCCACCATGAAGAGAAACTACTCTACTTTCCAGGAGGAGATCCATCCATACTCCGGTCCAAAGGAAGCAAGGGAGTCATACGCCAAGCTCCAGCCGCTTTCCGCCATCCCCGGGCACATATGCATGCGCCCGGAGCTCCAAGTAAGTGTCATTCTCCTCAATTTTTGAACCATACTCTGTTTTTCCCCTATTTTTCTGCTCTTTTCTTCTCCGTTCTTAGACTCCCTCTTCTTCAAACATCAGATTCTTCCCGGCCAGAGGCGGTTCTCCCGGGTGCCATAGCTAGCACCCATGCTCGAGCTACTGCCGCCCGCGTCCATTAACCACTTGAAAGAGTGGGGGCTGTCCACGGTGCTTGTCCTCGCCAAGAAATATGACAAAATCATACATGTGTGGGACAGCATCACCGCGTTAACAGAGCTGTGGCACACCCAAACACATACATTCATCTTCCCCGGCTTTGAAGCTACGATCTTGCTAGAAGAATTAGAGATAATGCTCGGTCTCCCGAAGTATCAAAGGGGCGAAGAACTTGCGATTTCATACACCGTGGCGCCCATAATGCTTGGAGCATTCTGGCGGATATCACTACGAGGAAGACAGATTTGTATTCCATGACGAGCAGTATGTATGTTCATCTTCTTCCAATTACTCAGTGGATCACTTCTCAGTGCAAGCGCTAGACCAAGAACTACACGGCTATCGCCAAAGCAGCCGCTATTTGCATCTGTGGTGTCATACTCTTCCCGTCATCGGACGGCGCCATCTCCTTTGCGAATTTGAGCGTCATTGACTCTATTTCTGAGGGTATGAGCATCGGCCAGGTGGTCTTAGGGTATCTATACGTGGGCTGGACTTCTGCAGCAACCGAGGGACCTCTCTTCGGCTCCGTTATTGCCCTCGAGCTTTGGATGGGCATGCACATCCAATTTCGAGCGATGGACAATCTGGCCACGGAGTGCAAAACAATGCTCAACCATCCGTTGGCATTTGTGGGCGGCCGTCTCCACATGAGCACCAAGGCGTGGTGCAAGACGGCACAGCTGAAAGGGATGAAAGCATGGCAAGATTATTTCAGAAAGATGAGCATAGCCGAGTTCGACATGCGCCTGCGATTTCTGCACAACAGGGCGATTCACCTCCCCCAGCGCACAGGGTTGGCGCTAAGGCTGTTGGGCAATGAAGCATTGGTGTTATACAACCCGGATCGATGCTATCTTCAGTGCGGCGGAGCTCGCACGGTGGTCCCTATCCTATCGTATTACCTGCCCATTCAAAAACGGAAGATGGATGACAAGCAGGATGAGCGCGACGTGCGTAGCGCCCTCATCCATTGGGAAGGATGCGCGATCAGTGTTGTTCAAGCCGAGGTAGAAGAGGACAAGGATGTGATGAAGGAATACATTGAAGCTTTGAAGAAGATTCAACCAGCAGCGGGGATTGTTTGAGCATTGATTAGGATTTAATGTAGGGAAGACAGCAAATGGTAGTTAGGGAAAGAATTTTAGCACTTATTTGATTGATAGAATTAGAGCATGTAATGATTTGGATTTGAATGAATAAAACTGAATTTTCTGTAAACACAATGGGCTCTGTTGATGACGCGACAAGGAGGGATGCTGCCTTACTGTCGCGTCCCAACTGTGACGGACCGGGGTATTTATGCCCATTAAGGCTCCATATCCAGATCCGCCTCCCGCGAACGGACCGAAGTCTCGCAAGGGATAGCTCACACAAGTGTCCAGTAAGAATATAAAAGACAAACCAAAACAGTATAAGACACAGGAAAGTACATGTGCTCATACTTGCATATAACAATTTACAACTGTCCCATTACATTAATACATGTCCAATTAAAAAGTACAACTATCTGGGGCATACCCAAGGGAGCACAAGCTCACACAACACTGACTACTACACAATTGCTGGTGGTACAAGTCTGACACAACGCCGCTGCAAGCCAAACACTCGGCAAGCCCTGAAAAGAACTGTAGGGGAGTGAGCCTCAACAAGTCACAGGCTCAGTAGGGGCTACCCAAAACAACACCGTAACCAAAGACACCTCAACCCCAATGGGTCTCACTGGCAGCACCAATAGCCAAACCATTTCATGCTCACAACATTTATATTTAAATAACACTTTAAACAGTAATTGATAAACAAATGCATATTCCTTATAAAGAAAATGGAACCACAGGCTAGTCCGCTCAACAATTGAAATGCCTAGGCCGTAAGCCTCACATGCACATTACAGTTACAACCAATCATTTAAGTTATAAGCTGCACAAGTCAACCACTACCTAGACTTATAAGCTTCACAGGCAAATCTCAAGTACGAGGGTAATAGGACTGCTAACAAAAAGTTGGTCCTGTATGCCTCAAATCACAATATGTCGGAAACCACATACACCAAGTAACATGGTCGGCTACAGTAGGCCAATCCATCACATCTGAAAACCATATACGGTAGTTTTACCCGAGGAAGGTAAGACACATTGAGTGGAAGGTCACACCACACGACCTCCACGAAACGCAATTCCACGTCAACACCATAACAAATTGGTACACGACGTACCATCACAAACCATTACCCACACAGGGTACAGGTACCTATTACCACAAGGCACCAGCACAGAAACTGCAAGTAAACCAGTGCCGTAACAGGGCACACCATAGCAAGCTGAACTACCACGAAAACCAATCATTAAACCAGTGCCAACATAAGGCACTTCATTAAAGCAAATCCATAATATAACTGTGCCAACGACAAGGCATACTACACGAGTCAAACCACATTTGGCGAGTCAACACTCACCAACCATAACCAAAACGGTGCCACCACTCGGGCACACCACAAGCTACAACCGTAGTCACAACTGTGCCAACACCAGGGCACACCTCGAACGAGTCAAACCTCGACTACGAGTCACAAACTCACAAACCACGACAAGTAGAAAAGCACGAGTCGGAAGAGAACGACGCCACCACATGGGAACGGACTACTGGCTGATCAGGCCAGTATCCAACCCGGACAACACAACACAAGAACAACCTCTCAGTCTCGCAGTCATGAACGAAAGGTCCAACTGCCGCTCCACGAGAACAAGTCAAACAACTATGGAGACCAACCAACACCACACCTGCAGACACACAACTGTAGGTCCATGCCTGACACCTCTAGGGTCTCTGGCCGGAGCACCCTAAAGTGAGGCACTGGAAAACATGACTAGTTGGGGACTAGTACGTCTACTGGTGTCCGTACCCCCAACCACGAGCGCGCTACAAGCGACTGCACACCCACCAACACAAGCCGCTGCCCTACTGTCGTCTTTCCCTCAGCCGGACGTACAACTCAAACACAGGAGTGAGGGTGTCCAGAAAGATGACACAGACCTCAACGGTACAACACAAGTACCGGGACAAACCCCGAGCACAACAAACACACGTGCCTGGCTCACAAAGAACCTGGGGTACCCGACTAGAGAGGCATTCCGGAATAGGCGCCGGACCACCACACTCGGCAAGCTCAAACCACGATATATATACAAACACTTTCTGTTACCGATCAGGGTACATATGTTAGGAATAGCTTGTCCCGATCACCCTGTGACTTACAAGCTAACCTACACAATCACATACATAAACCACATTAATAATAATACCACGACCTGTCATTGGTCACAAAGTGACAGTGAAGGTTACACTAAACACTGACGATAATCATATAATAATCACACTTGTATTTTACTAATTATCCATCCAGAATAATCTATAAAAGATTCTAGAAGATCGAGGCTAGGTTCAGATGTGAATCTCATCGCCACAACACCACAATAATTAATATATAATAAACATGATAACGTACGATGTGCCATGCATATGCAAACCACATGCACGACATCAAAACCCTGTGATATTTCACAACTACATAGCCGGTAAACTGACCTCAAAAGCCCCATGCTCCAAGAGCACCACAGGTGTTAATACACCGCAACACTTGTAACAAGAATACCATTAAAACACACTGTGCACATGCACAGGTTGGCGGCGACATCGATTGCCGTCCAAAGGATATAGACGACAATGTCCCTTGCCGTCAACACCAAGTAAGCGACCACCACTTGGCCGTTTACCCACAATCAACGGCTAGATACCTAGCCGTTAATCTCCCAATGAAGAACTCTGCGTCAACCGATGTTGACGCCAAGATCTTCACTGCAGAACCCGCCAGAACACACAAAATGGCCCTAGACCGATTGCACGGGCAATCTAGCCATAAATACAATAGAAAAACAAGGGGAAACACTCCCCCTTACATGTATATACCATAATTAAACCAGAGAAGCAAGATCCAATACTTGGATCGATCAAACCACCCAATTTCCCGGCATGGTAACCCTTTTTCCCAAAAAACACAATTAACAAGTAATCTGTGCAAACGGAGCATGACAATTCAAACAAGAGAAGTCAAGGGGTCCAATCCCTACCTCAGAAACGCAAATAAATTCCTAAAGAGCTTCAAATCACGCCGAAACCCCCAGGAGCTTCCCGCGAACACCACCCTCCAATCCGTCATTCCCCGCCCGATCTGCCGCTACCGCGCGCATCACGGCCTTCCCACGTGCTCTCGTCAACCGTCGGAAGTAGTGAAGAAGCACTAGAAGACAGATGGGGGAAGAGGAGGGAAGAAAACGAGAAAAGAAAAAGGCTCGGGTTTACCTAAAAACACAAGCGCCTCAGGTTAACGTCAACCCCTACGCCACTGACCAAAACCGCTACAACTAGGCGTCCACATCGCTCGACGCCAAGTTCAAGCAATAAAACCCATTAAAATAAACGGTAGACGTCCACATCGATGGACACCAAAAACATGTTAACGGCAACCCATGGCCGCCAACACAAAGTTGACGTCACCCGCCTGGACGCCAACCCACTGTTGATGTCCAGCGTACTGAACACCAACACAGACCCATAACCAAGCCCGGTAAGGATCTAATAAGAAACACACAACACTAATGGGCCTCACATTGGCCACCAAACTCGCTAAACCTGGATCCACGAGGATCCGGAAAACACGCGACGACGCTCAGGAAGGCGCGACATGAACACGACAGCCCGCTGCATCGCGTCAAGAACTGACTTGTTCAAAATGCAAACGGCCCTTCTTCTTCCCCCTTTCTACCTTTCAAACTTCCCGAACTCCAATCTTCAAACCCCCCTTTTCTGTCTTCTTGCAAAACTTACAACTTGGTTCCCCTTCACGCCATCCTCTTCCCAATTCTACTTCATCACCTCAGAATTAAGATGGAGGGAGGAAAGGATGCTGGCGAAGGTTCATCTCGGAGGAAACGGCAAGCGGAGTGGAGGAGCTCTCGGCGCCAGGTGGAGGCACCTCCGGTCGAGGACGAGATAGCTGACGTCGAGATGGAGACGGAGGAAGAAGTGGAGGCTCCGGTGATGAACGTGGAAGAGGAGAGGAAGAAGAGGGCTAAAGCAATGAAATTGGTAAGTAAATCGCCCCCAATTCTCTGAATGAATGATTAGAAATAGTAAACGAGCCCCCCCAGAGGGCAGATGTAGGGCGTGATGCCCATGGGAAAGCAGATCAGGCAAAGGAGGCTCCAGCCGGTCTGGTCCTGATAACGCGTCAGCCCGACCTATCGCGACAGGGTGTCGCGGTGGTCATGGGCGACGCGACCATGTCGCGACGACGCTGGTGGACGCGACCTTATCGCGGCCTAGGAAGGTGACGCGACAAGGTCACGGTGCACCACACTGTCGCGACAAGGTCGCGGCCTCCCTGGCTGTCGCGACTCCGACCGAGCACCCAAAAAACTTGACTGGTTTAACAAATGGAATGTGTCTGCAAGGTGAGATGAGGGCCCGAGTGTCCTGGATAGTAGTGCTGGCTGTTTTCCTGGCGTTCCCCCCTTTCCAAAGAGAGAGGGTAGAGGAGATGGGGTTTGGTGAGATCTTTAGGATGGAGAGGATGAGGGCGGATCCGGCCCTCACTCAGGCTCTGCGGAGCAGGTGGGATGCGGAGTCGACCACCTTCGTATTCCCATAGGGACACATGATCCCCAGCCTCGAGGATGTGAGCCGGATCACAGGGCTCAGAATCTATGGGAGGCCGGTGAGCGGATACACCTACCCCTGCTACCACGACTTAGCCCAACGACTTCTAGAGCTACCCATAGAGCATAGGTCTTCCCTAGTTCCTAGGGTACCCCTCCAAAAGAGCCTAGGGTTGTTTGATGTGGGGAAGGTAGCAGGAGAGAGTGAGGACGAGCACCTAGATAGGTTGACTCGGGTTAGCCACAGGGAGCTAGCGAGCGAGCCCGGGGTGCAGGCGGACCTGGACTTGCGTCGTTTCCTCGTCCTTTTCCTAGGTAGACTTCTGTTTGCCACGAGGGGCGACGTTGTCCACTACCGTTTCCTGCCCTTGCTGGAGGACCTGAGTGAGGTAGGGGGGTACGCTTGGGGAGCAGCCTTTCTAGCACACCAGTTCGACAGCCTGGGTGCCTCGAAGCGGCATACCTCGACGAGCGGGTTCTTCCCCTTTCTTCAGGTACACATCTTAACTTTAACCCTTTAAATTGGATTGCATTCTTCCTAAACTGCCATCTAACTTGCTTCTCACTCTGCAGGTCTGGGCCTATCTACACCTCCCAGCCTTGGGGAGAGGGGATCTCATACGACCGGGCCTTGTGCCCATTGCACGCTGTTGGGATTCTTGCCGAGATTCACGCAATCTCGGGGACCAGCTAGAGCGACTTCAGGAGGCCATTGACAGTTACCCCAACCTGGATGTAAGTGTTCTAACCTTTCCCTTTGATTGATTGCTTGATTTCACTTCCCGACGACTGACTGACTCTGTTTTGCAGGTGGTTTGGCAGCCGTACCTGGGGGAGGGTGATGAGGGATAGCCCTGGTTGGTGCCGGCCAGCCCCTACTTCAGTAGGTCGGTGTGGTTGCATGCACTCAACCTCGTGCTACCTCTTCACTTATACCTCAGCCAGAACTCACTCGGCCTTCGACAGAGTGCCGTGGAGTTCCCCGTCCGAGACCGGTTTCGCAGACCAGGTCGGAGTTTTCGAAGGCTTCACGACACTACCGATTGGCGCGAGCGGGTGAAGGAGCAGATCAACAACTGGGAGCACCGAGGAAAGGCCGTGAAGTCGGATGCTACCACCAATGACGCGTACCTCCAACCATATGCCTTGAACTATGGAGGGAAAGTATACAAGAGCGCCTGACACCAGGCAATGACCCTAAAACCACAACCCTGTGAATTTTGATTTTTATAGAATTGGGTTAATGATTTGAAATGTTCTATAGGTAGATGTAGCTGGCGAGATCGCATCGCTCCGAGCCTTACTTTACTTGGCGGTGCAGGATCGGGAGGCGGCGCAGAGGTAGACCGCGGAGCTGGTAAGTGTTTATTCCAACTTCAACACTTAACAATTTTAAGCTGATTTTGGAAACTGACATGTGCTTTTGCGCGTAGCGGAGGAAGCTGGAGAGAGTGAGGAGCACTGGAGCAGGCGGTGCTTCCTCTTCGCGAGGGGCAAGGCGGTCTCCATCGCTTCTGAAGGCTCAGCTGGCGGGAGCGGTGCTGAGGGCCGAGGAGGCTCAGAGGCATCTAGAGGAGCAGGTAAGTACAACAACACCTTTAGATTGAAAGCCGTTTAACAATTGATACTGACCAAATTTCTTTTGAAGGAGAGGGATTTGTGGCTCACAACAGAGCATGCGATGGACCTACAGGGGCAGAGGGACCAGCTGCAGGGGCAGAGGGACCAGCTCCAGGGGGAGATCTAGACTACCCGGAGCGAGAGGGACCAGCTGCGCATCCGGGCAGAGGCAGCTGAGGCACAGGTCGCAGAGGCGACGAGGGAGTTGGAGGCACTGCGGGTGCAGAGATCACCAGTGGACCGGGAGGAGCTGGAGGGAGTGCGCGCCGAGCTACGGGCGTAGGAGGCCGTGTCGCGGAGCCTCCAGTAGATCGTGACGGACATAGGCCGTTCACGCAGCAGGAGCAAGAGCATAGGGAGTGCCAGCAGGGCGACCGGTGCCTCTGTGGGGCAGTATTTGGCAGGTTCCTCCAGTCGGCAGAGGAACAAGGAGGAGGAGAGGCGCCGCCAGGGTGAGGCGAGCACCCAGAGTGCTAGAGGTGGCGAGATGCTGCCACCTCTAGACAGGCAGGAGAGATCTGGGTGGTGGACAGTGAGGAGATTGTGAACCACCTCCCCTTTATCTTTTGTACATATTGTTCATGTTTTAGTGGAATTTTACTTTGTGTCAATCTTTATGGAATGAATGAATGATTTGCAATTGGCACGAGTGTGAGACGAGACTCAAACACAGGAGAGAGACGGAGAATACTGAGCACCGCGCGTGTCCCTTTGAATTACCTGTTCCTGTACACTTAGCAAAACAGGTTAGATCTGCTCTTTGACTCAGCCCCTTGCGCTTAAATAAATATGAATGTGACTTTATAAATGTCAAGGAGCTGAGCCTTATTAAATAGGCAGGAAGGAAAATAAACAATGCATGATAAAGGAAAGCAGTATGTACACACATTTTTTTTTATTTTTGATCAATTTTTTTTTATTTTTGAGATTTTCTAATTTTTTTGAATTTTTGAGATTTCTGACTTTTTTTATTTTGAGATTTTTTATTTTTTTGGATTTCTAAGATTTTTGAGATTTCTGATTTTTTTTTTTTTTTGAAATTTTCTGATTTTTTTGGATTTTTGATATTTTCTGATTTTTTTATTTTTGAAATTTCTGAATTTTTTATTTTTGAAATTTCCTGATTTTTTTTTGTTTTTTGAAATTTCCTGATTTTTTTAAATTTTTGAAATTTATGATTTTTTTTATTTTTGAGATTTCTGATAACAACACTTCTTGCTTTTTGAGTAATTGGCCATGGATCTCATCCTCATCTCTTGTTTGGTGGATAATATCTATGTGCAACGTGCATTTATTCTTGGCTCACTTAGGCTTCTTGCCCCTTGAATATTGATTTTTCAACACAGACCAGGTGTGGGGGTCCTTTGGTCTTTTAAGGGGAATAGGAAGATTAGTAATGAGAAAAGACTTAGTCTTGGGGTCAGGGTTACTGGCTTGTAAGATTTGCAACGGGTATGTTACACGTGAAATTCGTCTGTTGTCCAGAGACTTTAAGGTCATTGCTCTTTTTGAATTGGGGGCATACGTACGACCGGGCTCAAGGGCGTCCTGCGGGGAACTGTACTGCCACTCTTTGACATGCCCCTATTTTCTTACCATTTTTCTTTCACTTTTTGTTTCCTTTCCCTTTTGCTTTTCTTTTGAATTGATCGTCCCTCTTTGAGACTTCATACACATGATACATACCGCTTTACTGATCTACATGCTAGCTTTCCCTTTGCCCCTGGACCTTGTCCGAGTGAGAAGAGAATTGACCTCAGGTTCTCTACACGAGGGCTGAGTGAAAACACCATAAACGACGGGGAATTGGCCTTAGGTCGCCGTGTTGTGTGTGACCGGACATAGAGATCATTTACCACAATGAGGGGGAGTGAGGCACATGGCCAACAACATTCTCAAGTTGGCGTTGTTATCAACACTAGGGGTAGAATCTTTTAAGGTACAACCCATTCCATGGGTGAGAGAGCTCCTCACCTTCGGCATTAACTAGCCTATACGCATTTCCGGGGTACACTTCCCTAACGACGTACGGCCCTTCCCAGTTTGCTGACAATTTTGACCTTGGACCTCTAGGTTTTATGAAAATTCACTTCAAAATCATGTCTCCTTCTTGGAATTTATGCTCAATCACTTTCTTTTGAAAAGACCTTGAAAGTCTATTTTGATATGAAAGCACATGATCGGCCGCAGTTAGACGCCGTTCGTCTAAGAGTTCTAGTTGTGTAAGTAACGCCTCCCGATGTTCATCAGGATTAAGTTCCTTGTCTAACTGAACTCTCAGTGAAGGAATGAGGATCTTGTGTGGACATACCGCTTCCATCCCATATGTAAGTGAGAAAGGAGTTTGCCCAGTGGGCGTGCGAACGGAAGTGCGTAGGCCCAAAGAACCTCAATTAGTTTCTCTGGCCAATCAGCAAATTTATTAGACTCACAAGTTTTCTTTAGAATTTTCAAAAGCGTTTTGTTCGTGGCTTCGGCCGGGTTGTTGCCCTGCGGATAGTACGGAGACGAATGATGCAAGGAAATGTTGAATTTCTTACATAGATCTCGAAGCTCTTGAGATATAAACTGGGGTCCATTGTCGGTGACGAGGCTGCCTGGTACTCCGAACCACGTGATGATATTCTTCATGATGAATCTGCACACGGTTGAACCTTTGATTTCTGCGAATGCTTCAGCTTCGGCCCACTTGGTGAAGTACTCAGTAGCAGTGAGAATGAAGGACTTTTGTTTTTCCTGAGCATTAGGATCACCAAGAGGCCCGATGATATCAAAGGCCCACATGGAGAAAAGCCAAGGGGAATATAGTGGATGCAAAGAGGAAGATGGAGCATGGATTTTGTCGGCATGGATCTGGCATTTGACACATCTACGAATGTAGATGGCACAGTCTTCTTCTAAGGTTGGCCAGTAGTAGCCCTGCCTAAGAATCTTCTTAGCCAACATCTAGCCATTCACATGCCCTCCGCATTCACCAGAGTGGGATCCTTCCACTACTTTCCGAGCCTCTTCATCAGTTACACACCTGAGGAGCATTCCATTTAGAGCGCGTCTGTAAAGTGCTCCACCAATAAGGGTATACCTTAATGCTGCTCTACGGATAGCTCGCCTGTCTTCCGCTTTAGCTTCTTCTAGGAAGGTACCGTCTCTGCAATACTGCTCAATCTCATGGTACCAAGGCCTTTCTTCTTCTATCATTTCTCCTAGCTCCACAAGCAATAACTCCTTCGCTTCTTTTCTCTCTGCCTTCAAAACTAGAGAACTCCTAAGGTTATCAAACCAAGGATCTTAAGTGGAAGGAGCTTCTAACCTTTGAACGGTGATTGTCTCAGCGCTGCGGCTGGGAGGGAAGGAGAGAGAGGAGGCCAGGGATGCGAGGGCATCAGCCAAGATATTTTGAGAGCGAGGAGTATGAATATAGATGAGTTGACGGAATTGCTTGGCTAGGAGTGTGACCAGATCTTGATAGGGCTTGAGTTTAGGGTCACGAGTGCGATAGGTAGAAAGGACTTGCCGAAGGATGAGTTGAGAGTCTCCTATGATCTTGAGATGACGCGCGCCTAAGAGGTAGGCAAGCTTAAGACCGGCAAGGAGAGCCTCATACTCGGAGATATTATTGGTGGCATAGAATTGGAGCTGATAGGCTAGAGGAATGGTGACCGCTTCTGGGGTGAGCAAAACAGCACCAATGCCCTGTCCCCTAGAATTGAGAGCTCCATCGAACTGGAGCGACCAGAAGGGGTCGTGAGAGACGAGTGACAGGTTTTCATCGGGGAATTCTTCTTGAACCGTGTCACTATGAGGGAGAGGAAGGTGAGCAAGGTGCTCAGCAATGGCATACCATTTTATAGCTTTCTAAACTATAAAGGTGATGTCGAATTGGGAGAGGAAACTTTGCCAGCGTGCCAATCTGTCGGCAAGGACTGGCTTCTCTAGGAGATACCTAATAGGATCCATTCTAGAAATCAAACTCACCTTATGAGCTAGGAAGTAGTGCTTCAATTTCTGCACCACCCAGACTAGCGCTGCACATGTTTTCTCCATTGTAGTGAGTTTGAGCTCGGAGGGATTGAAGAGCCTAGATAGGTAGTAAACTGCCATTTCTTTGCCGAATTCGTTATGTTGAGCAAGGATAACTTCTAGGGAGTCCTCGATAGTTGACAGATACAGGATCAGGGGTTTCCCAAGGACAGGAGCCTGAATCACGGGCGAATTCATAAGATAACTCTTGAGTTCATCGAAGGCCTCTTGGCACTTGGAGTTCCATTCAAAATCGACTCCTCCTTTCAACAGTTCATAGAAGGGACGACATCTTTGGGAGTGCTGAGATATAAATCTCCTTATGAACTGGAGCCAACCAATCAAACCTCGAAGCTCAGATATGTTCTTATGAGGAGGCATCTCATTAATCACCTTGGCCTTGTGTGGGTCTATTTAAATCCCCAGTTTACTGACTATAAACCCTAGTAATTTGCCTGAGGAAACTCCAAACACGCACTTCTTCGGATTCATCTTCAATTGATATTCTTGTGCGCGACGAAACACTTTGGCAAGGATGGAGGAGTGTTCTCTTCGAGTTCGATACTTCACCACGATATCATCCACATAGACCTCAACGTCAATGTGTATCATGTCGTGGAAGATAGCTAACATTGCCCTTTGATAAGTGGCGCCGACATTCTTTAATCTAAACGGCATGACCACATAGCAATATGTTCCACATAGGGTGGTGAAGGAAGTCTTCTCTTGGTCCTCCGGGGCTAGATGAATCTGATTATAACTTGAATACCCATCCATGAAAGATAGAGTTTCGAACCCTGCAGTGTTATCAATCAAAACATCCAAGTGAGGTAATGGGAAATCGTCCTTTGGACATGCCTTATTCAAGTCTCGGAAGTCTATGCAGATGCGCACCCTTCCGTCCTTTTTCATTACCGGGACTATGTTTGCCACCCACAATGGATAGAGGACTACACAGATGAACTTGGCTTTGTGTAGCTTATCAATCTCCTCTTTCATCTTCAGAGCAATGTGGGGGAGGAACCTCCTTAGCTTTTGTTCAACGGTAACTGCCCCTGGCTTCAAGATTAACCCGTGTTCTACCAAATTGGGGTCAATGTCGGGCACGTCATCGTAGGACCAGGCAAAAGAATCCTTGAATTCCCTAAACATCTCTATGAGCGCCACTTCTTCTTTAGGAGGGAGATTGGCGGCTATGGTTAAGAGCCTGGGGTCCTCTTCTGTTCCCACATTCACCTCTTTGGTGTGTTCATCTACTGCCGAGGTAGGTTCATCGAATCTTCTCATGCCACTTGTATACATCTTGGCAGCATCCTTTATCTCACAATCTCCTTCATCTGATGGGTCGTCTTCAGCTAAGATCTCATATACCCCAAATCCATCGTCTAGCCCTTCCTCTATGTGCAGATCCTCTATGTTCAGAACCACTGCTTCCTAGATGAACTCCTCGACATCTAGAAGAGCGCCGCACCTATGTACCAGGTCTAACAGATATCTATGGGGTATGCCACTACCCTTCTTCTTCCTTGATGGGGGCGGGGACTTACTAGATTCTACCCTTGAACCTAAACTAGATTCGATATTTACAGAGGGCTCTGGAGAAGTGTCCAGAGGTTTATTGGAATAGAAAGGAAAGGGTGCGGCAGGGCCGCGAATGTCCTCCGATGGGACCGGAGGAGGAGGCAGGCCACCCGAGCTCAGGGTGCCGGCAACAGAGTTGGGGTATAGGGGAACAGAAGGCCCCTCACCCAGATCGCCCAAAATGACCATGTCGGTCGACAGGCGAAAGCACAGCTCGAGCAAAAGGAGAAGAAGGGAGGGGATTGCCGCCTAGGAAGAAGGGGAGTGACGGGGATCACCATCAGAAGGAGAGAAGGAGTGAGGGGATGACGGGGATCGCCATCGAAACAGAAGGGAAGTGCGAGGAAGGCGGGGATCGCCGTCGAGAGAATGAGAGCCTGACAGTAGGAAAAAAAGAAGGATGAATCAAGGTAGAAAGGAGAAGACGGGGATCGCCGTCTGACGAAAGGGGAAAGGAGAAGGCAGGGATTGCCTTCCGAAGAAAAGGAAACACACACACACTTTTTTTTTTTTTTAGGAAAAGAACTAAATTACATCGGGAGGCTTCGGGAGAAGAACATGACCGAGCCGTTAAAGAAAATGGTAAAGAGGGGTGAAGGGTGGATTAACGCTTCAATAGTGTCGGGGGAGAATTGGAGGATGAAGGGGGGAGACAAAGGAATGAAATAGAATTTATAAACAAGGATGGACGAAACAAAGTGGCTGGGAGGCCGGGAAAACCCAGGCCAGAGCTCCCTTGCAGATTCGGCTGAACTTGCAGTTTCAATTTCCTCACCAAATCCAAGTAGTTGTCGCTTAGTGGTGGCTGCTGTTGATGGTGCTATTGCTTGAAACTGTGACACGTCATCTTCGCTGAACAAGCAGTTGACAGCTGAAATGGGATCTTGTAATTCTGGCTCCTCTGCCTCTACTTCAGGTTTATTGAACAGCAAACTGACTGTCGAAATCAAATCTTCAAGATCTTGTGCTTCTGTATTTGTCTCGGCCTTCTTCTTCTTGCCAAGTCGCTAAGCTTCCAACACTTGATATGCTGACCTTGGAACTTCTTTCACCATAGTGTTATACCCGGGCTGTATAGGTCCTCTGATGAAGTGGTCATATAGTGTCCAAGTAAGAGGCTGCTGATCTGACTGTGAGGTGGGTGAGAATGCTGCCCATTCTGCGTATCCTAAGTCGTGCTTTGTAGATTTCCTTGTGCCGGTGACAGCTTTAACTCTACCTTGGAGATGAGTACCTAACCCTTTTCCGGTCTGGTAGCCAATCCTGAACATGATATCCCAACCTTTTGCATTTGCCGACACATCCTTCCTAACTGCTGCCACTGATGGGGACACAATTGGGCGATTGGAAGAAAAGGTATAAGCCCAGGGATAGTTTACATCATGTATATAAATGATGGGCTTGTTGGACGGCTAGACTGAAGGCAACACTCTCTCAACAGCTTCCACCGTGTGGGTCGTTGTTACACTCTTGACTTTGACTATCCCCCCTTGGAAAGGGAGCTTCAAACATTGGTGTGTTATGGAAGGCACTGCCCCTAGTGATTCGATCCATAGGCGTCCCAGGATAGCCTTGTAAGTGTGATCGATATCCAACACATAAAACTCAACTGACATGGCAAGTGGTCCCAACTCCGCCTGCAAATTGATAACCCGTGACAAGCCCGCCGAGAATTGTCATACACAGCTATGGTGGTAGGGTTAGGCTGCAACTGACGCTCTGAGATGTTGCATGCTCTTAAGGTGCTTAGTGGACATACATTGATGGAAGCTCCCGTATCCACTAATGCTGCGTCAATAGCTACTTTATTTATTGTCAGTGTCACACACAAGGGCATCTTCCTGGCTTCAGGAGCAGCTAACTCGCCATCAGAGAAAGTAATTGTGGGTCCTTTGTTTACAATAGAAAGTACAGAGGGCAGATTGTCGGGGTTCATGTCCTCACTGACCATAACTCTTTGCAGGAAGGCTCTTAGGGCATCTTGATGAGTCTGTGACCTCTTGATCAGCTCCAAAATAGAAATCTTGGCGGGAGTTTGATCCAAATGTTTCAAGATATCATATTGGGTCCCCGGGACCGGATCTATCTCTTCCGTATCTTGCTGCTGTTGAGTGCTGGTTTGTTGTATTGGTTGACCTGGCATGGATACGGATGCATTAGGGTACATCCGATGGAACATCCTCCCGCTCCGCAAGGCAAGGTTATGGTGGAGGGGAGAAGGCGGTGTGTCAAGAATGGAGGGGTTGGCTAGTAATGGTGCCGGCGTAGGGGATAGCGGGACGTCGCTAGGCGATGGGATGATGGGTGATATGACGGGGAAATTGTAGGGTGGTGAAGTGATGGTGGCCACGGTGGGTGCAAAGGAGGGGGGTTCAGTGGATGTAGGCGTGGTAGTAGTGGGTGTGACATGGGAAATGGCCAAAAGCTGGCCCACTTCATGTTCATCGTCGAAGGCCCATTGAGCTTCTGGTGGTGGGTGATGGACGACTGGATTGACTTGCGTGGGTGGAGGAGGTGGTGGAGCAGGTCGAGGGTTTGGAGCAGGCGGGTGTTGAGGCATGGGATTGCGGATTATGCCAAGGTCATTTGCCGGCTGCTGTGGTTACTGCAGTTGTTGCTGTTGCTGTTGTTGATACTGTTGCTGGAAGGGCTGGAACTGTTGCTGCTGCTGTTGCTGTTGCTATTGTTGCTGCTGTTGTGGCTGCTGTCACCTCTGTTATTGCTGCTGTTGTCTCTGACCCTGCTGGTCTCTCAATGTTTGGATTAACCTTTTCATTTCTGCCCGGTCAATCTGATTTTGCTCATGAACATCATATATAATGTCCCTGAATTGGAAGCAGTCTGACACGTTGTGGCCTGGATGGCGATGGTACACACAATACTTCGTCTGGTCTGCTGCCATATTCCAATTCGGCTTCTCAAGAGGGAGTCTAAGGGCATTCAAGGACATAAGGGCTGCAAAGACATCGGCCAAAGTCTCGGGTAGAGGAGGATATTGGGCTCTCTTGGGTCCATTGGGCTTTCTGGGTGCATAGCCATTCTGAGGTGGAGGAACTTGTGAATATTGGTGCTGGTCTTGTGGAGGGTTCTGACCTTGAGGAGGTTGTTGCCTATTGTTGTTCCATGGCTGCTGAGGTTGCTGAGCGTATGGGAACCTACCTACTGGGCCTTGGGGGTTGCTGACAGCACCTACTTGTTCATTGGTTTGGATCCCTTCAATGACTGGGCCTTCGGGTTTCTTGACATAACGGGATTTGGGGGTCTCAAACATGGAGTGTATAGGCGAGTCTTTAAGCTGGGTCTGAATGAAGCGGGCTCGGCTATACAGTTGGTGCATGGTAGTAATGTCATTCATGGCCAAGATGGCTCAGTAGGTTGGGGTAGCATTGGAGATCAACAACTTGATTTTCTCCTCTTCCGGCATGGGGCAGCGGACTTTAGAAGCCAATGAGCACCACCGGTCGGCATAAGTTGAGAATTCTTCATCGGGCTTCATTTTCTCAGCTACCAAATCTACAAAAGAATATTCGGGTCCAACCCGATCTTGGAATTGCTGCAAGAACCTCTCCTGGATGATCTGGAAATCCTCAGCTTCCTCAGGGGGTAATGAGTAAAACCATTCTAGAGCCGGACCATCTAAGGATTTTCTGAACAAGTAGGCCATGAGGTGACGGTCATACTTGTGCGGTGCAGACTCATAAACAAAATCCTTTAAGTGGACATAAGGGTCTCCAACCCCAGAATATCGCCGGTAAACAGGGAGCTCGGATTGGGGTGGCACCCGAAGGTACTGGAATGATGGGAGAGCAATGTCTGCTACCTTCCGAGGGTCGATTTTCCTTCTGAGGTCATGAAGTTCCTTTTTTATAACAGCCCACTCCGCAAGAAAGTCGGAGGGGGCTTGGGCATGGTGTGTGGAAACAATGGAGCGGGGTTTTTCAAAAGTGTGGGACCTCTCACGGGGGAGGAAAACAGGTTTGGCTGTATAATATGTCGAAGTTGGAGGGGATCGAGGCCGAACTTCTCGTGCTAGATGGTAGTTTGGTTCTGAAAAATGAATGGCGCGAGGACAGAGGGGTGTAGGATCTGCCCCTGAGGAAGGAAAGTGAGGTGCTGAGGCAACATGGGCAGAGGAATCCGCCGGTCGAGCTGAATTATGAGTAGAAGGAGACAAGGGTTGCTTGCCCTTGGCAACAACGATGAATTCTCGGACTTGATCCGGAGTCAAATGGGGAAGTAGCTGACTGAATTTCGAATGGGGGTCGTCTTCCCTTGGAGGAGAAGGAGGACGGGATTGACTCCCAATGATGAGAGGGGGATGAATGGGCCCCGTAAGTATGGCCATAGTGTTTTGGGCCACATCCCCAAGGAGCCCGATGGGCAAGGTATCATCGGCAAGGACACGGAATTGGTCCATGTCGAACAAAGGATTATGATAAAGTAAAAGGATCGGAGGGGACTGACTCGATCTCCCTAAGCAATGATGCATGCACCCCCCAATCAATTAGGGGGTGATACAGACAACACCTAGACCCTATCACAGCAAGAAGGACTGAGATGAGGAGGGGTGAAACGAAACACTCAAGTTGTCATGATTAATGCGCAAATTTCTTAAGGTTTGAACTTGACCTTTTAGATGAATTGATTAAGGGGACGTCACTTGGTCAAGTGGACCCTAATAGGGATGAACTCGAGTGCTCCGATGTGGCTAAGGGTGGTGCACACTCACAATGCAAGGGGTGGCTTGGACTAATGGCGCAATGGGTACAACCGGCCCGGTGAACTGCAACGTGCGTACGGTCACGAGGACTTACAGAGGTCCTCGGAAGGTGGGCCCGAGTCAGCCTACGAGTGCTCGTAGGTGAGAGGACTCACTCAACCGAGGCGGAACCTGAATAAATGGGATGAATAGTGTATGCAAGGGGCCTAAATGCCCGAAATGTATGCAAGAGTGAAGATGAGGAGTAGACAGGGTGACCAAAATAGCTCTCAGGTCAGGTCGCGGCGGTCGTGTACGCCGCAACCCTATCGCGACAGAGCGGACTACCGCGATAAAAACAGACGCCTGAGAACACAGTAAGTCACACACACATACCCAAACAGACTACCCTAACAGATGTTAAAGATACAAAATCACTAAACTAACACAGTATGGATCAGGAAGCACTCAGATACCGATTCATGGATGTAGACATTAACAAACAACGTGTACCTGTGAACGCGACGCCTTTCCAAACCGCAACTACTTCACGTCCGTGCGTACCGATGTGACTAGACCTGAAAACTTACAATGGAAAGAAAATGGAAAATCCGAACCCTAGCAGGATTCTAAGAGACAGAAACATGGTCAAGCATGGCAGAGGAACATGATACAGACATGAATGAACTCACAGGATCAGGAGATATCAAATAAGCAAAGAGGAAACGCATACCTGTTATCGCGTCCGTGATAGGTGACGCGATATGATCGCATCACCGCGATGCGCCGCGACACAAACCGAGCACCAAAAACAAATGAAACAGGGAACAACAGACTAACAGGGCACTAAAAGAGCAAGTAAAGGGGAAAACATGGCAAGCAACCAAACTAGATCTACGAGGGTGGCACTGAAGGTCCTACCGTGATCGCCAACAGGTGTAATCACAGGGATTGTACTTCCCCTCGATACACAAACATGTACTGAAACTAGTAGTGTGGAAATATGGATTGTGATCACCACCTAGAAAGTTGCCTAAACAAGAAAACGATGATGGCTAACTACTCTAGGAAAGGGAAAGAGAGAACTGAGGAGTACCTGATGTCGCGGCCGTCCTGAACGCCGCGACGGCGCTGAGATCGCGTCTGTCTCAACGGATACGTTTCTTGTCGCGTCGCTCTCCTCCATCGCATTCTCTGTCTTGCGGGAGATGATGGATGGGACCTTCTTCCTCCTCTTCAGCAGGCCAAAGAGGAAGAGCTTCTCGTGGATCTCACTTAGATGCCTGCCCGAAAAAAGAAGAAACAAGAAAAAGCCCTATTAGAACATGTTAAGCATAGTATCTATTCTAAAAATGAAAGAAAAATGGGGGATCATGGTTGGAACGCACCTGGGGTGTTTTTTAAACCCCTGTGGGTGTGTAGAAAATGTGGGAAAGTAGTGAGTGTGCTCTATCTAAGAATAACATAAAAATGCATGTAGAAATGAAGGAGAAAGAGAGGGAAGAAGGTGAGCCCCATCAGGGCGACTCCCTGGCATGAACGTAGTCCCAAATGGTGTGCAATGGCTTCAGGAGGATGCTGGAGTCGCCCTCTTCACGTCCCATGCTCCATTGATAATGAGATGAGGAAGCCTTGTGGAGTGGAATGTGAAGAAGTATGGTGGAAATGGACGGCTGCGAGGCTGAGTGTTGGTGAGAGGAGATTTCGGCAGCCCTTTGGGATCAAAAATGAGCCCCCCCCCGTCCTTTAGGAGGGGCCTTGCTTATATAGAGCTCATGAGTGAGAAAATATGAGATTATCTCCTAAAAATAGTCAAAAATCGAAAATGGGAGATAAAGGCCAATAAAAACCGCATGGAGAGTCCTTAGGATCATCAAGGAGAGTCCCTAGGGCCGAAATCTCGTCCCAAGGGGTTGAGATAATCCCTAGGGATTAAGTTAAATCCATGGGAGGATAATTAGAAGGTAGTTATGGAGGCCAGAGGGCTCAGTTACTATCGCGGCGTATCGTAGGGCCGCGACTAGAAACACGACGGGGCGGGGCGACGTGACAGAATTGCCCACGTGCATGGATAATGCATGGGCTGTCGCGGCAGCCTACACCGTCGCGACTAGAGACGTGGCGCCACGATGCGTCGTGACTATAAAACCGAATAATTATGAATTATCAGTCAATCATATGAAAAGATAAGAGTTATTATGCTCCAAGGACTCTCTCGAAGTGATAATGGGCGGGATTTCAAGGCAATTTAATAGTTTAATGGGCTCAAAACAAGGCTAATGATGGGCTCAAGGTGAGTGACCAATTAGGGGCCCACTAAGATAACAAGAAATGTGGTTCAACCCATTAGCCAGAACCGGGTGTCTACAGCTGCCAAGAAGTATGCCAGTGGTATGAGGAGATTTGATGAACCTACATCGGCAATGGATGAACCCACTAAGGAGGTAAACATTGGGACAGAAGAAGAACCCATGCTCTTGATTATAGCTTCCAATCTCCCTCTTGAAGAAGAAGAAGTGCTCGTAGAGATGTTAAGGGAGTACAAGGATTCTTTTGCCTGGTCATACGATGACATGCCCGACATTGACCCTAAGTTAGTGGAACATAGGCTGATCTTGAAGCCAAGGGCAATAGCTGTTAAGCAAAAATTAAGACGTTTTCTCCCCCACATTGCTTTGAAGATGGAGTAAATTGATAAACTACACAAAGCTAAGTTCATCCGTGTAGTCCTCTATCCGTTGTGGGTGCTAATATAGTCCCGGTGATGAAAAAGGACGGAATAGTGTGAATCTGCATAGATTTCCAAGACTTAAATAGGGCATATCCAAAGGACGATTTCCCATTACCTCATTTGGATGTTTTTATTGATAACACCTCTGGGTAAGAAACCCTTTCATTCATGGATGGTTACTCAGGATACAATCAAATCCATCTAGCCTCAGAGGACCAAGAGAAAACCTCCTTCACCACGCCCTGGGGAACTTATTACTATGTGGTCATGTAGTTTGGACTGAAGAATGTCGGTGCCACGTATCAAAGGGCAATGTTAGCAATCTTCCATGATATGATTCATATTGATGTCGAGGTTTACGTGGACGATATAGTGGTGAAGTGTAACGCCACGACGCGGAATATCGGAGCGAGATTACAATTATTAAATAGTACAGAGTGAGAAATAAATAACAAACCATTGCACATCTGGATAACACCAAATAAACTTCCAATTTCATTAATGATCCATTAGTCATCATTACATTCACTAATAACTCATCAAGCTTCAAGAACTAACTATTACATCAATGTATCAGAGCCAAAATTAGGGCCCAGAGTACTTTATTCTAAATCAAACTATTACATAGTGACTAACTGACTCACTAACTCACAACTATACTAACTGACTACTACTAAATAGCACTAGTTGCTGAAAAATGGTCACTCCTGAGTCTCCTCGTCGGTCCCATCCTCGCAAGTGTGGTCATGATCCGACTCACCTGAAACACATTAAATAAATACACAGGATGAGCGAATAATGCCCAGTAGGACTTAATATCTCATGAACACAAGCATGTTTTAAATAGTTAATGTTTTAATGGCAGGCTAACTAGAGAGAATAGTCATGTAGATCATGTAACAATAACGAGAGAATAATGGCAACTGGCACAGGGAAAATAGCACAACGAGAATGATAATAGAATGGCCATGTAACGATATAACATGTAAATTGCACAACGTGCACTAGTAACGATAACAATTGTACTGGTATAGATAGCACTTTGATTGTCATAGATTAGTCTTGATAGTATGCTGGCACTGGATGCATGCCGTAACACATCCTTGATCATTTTAACTCCCATGGGCACTGGCACTTTTCGGGCGCTCCTCCCAAGACCTGATCGGGCCCCATTGCACTGGCATTAGTCATTTCTTTATCTTAGACAATCACAAGAATGGCCAATAGAGTACCAAGAAGAGATAAGAGAGTACTAGACGAGATAGATGAGAGTGTAGAGAGAACGTGAACAGATGAGAGGATATAGAGAGCAGATGAGATAGGGGTATTATCATAAAATCACGTTAAACATCAATAGTAAGGTTGCACGGCACACCACCGCGGCCGGCAATCTGGTAGAAGTTACCACCGCCCACTAGCCATGATGTGTACACAGACTAGATGGTCCGGCGTGATGAAAAGATGAGGAAAAGAACACCCTAAGGCCATGGATCGTACTGATCCCTTAGGTGTAACGGGTCTTAGGGTACAACCAGCTCGTCGGAAATGGACGTACGCCAAAGCCAAAAAGACTTACGGAGGCCTTGACAAGGAGTCGCTGGCCCAGTCGAGAGTATTCCCGATGGAGAGGTGGTCCAAGTCAAGAGAAAGTGTATAGAAACGGGTTCGTCATGCCTCGAGTGCTCGAAGGCCGAGGGGAAACGATAATGGTGTACAAAACTTGTGAATAAAATGAAGACGTGTATTTAAATAAGGTAATTTAGTCATTTGTTTCTCTAATTTACCAGATACATTATTGCATAAATTATTAGGGTCAAATGGCAAATAATAATGTTATGTTTGTGTACGTGTAAAGAAATCATGAGATTTTGATAAATCGTGAGAATGGCTTTTAAATAATTAAATTTATCTCATTAATGCCATTTATTAATTTAACAAGTCGAATTAACTATATCATAGTTTAATCATGGCTAATTAAAGGTTATATAGCAAAATCAGCAAGGGCATATGCTTAATTAAATATTTCTGGCCGCAATCCTTGAATCGCGTCGGGCCTACCCACCGCGATTCAAGTCGTGACGGATGGCTCGGTCATAGTCCGAGGACCAACCGGCCCGGCCCGGTCCGTGCCAAGAATCGCAGCGGCTTAGGCCGCCGCATTTCTGAACGCATCGCCGTCGCCGGCTGCGACCTCCCAGTATCGCGGCGGGTTGCGCGCCGCGATATCATGGATGTCCGGCCCCTTTTTCCCTGGGTGAACCCCTCTTGACATAGGGTCATTCTAAATTCAGTATAAAATCGCACGGTGCTCCAAAAATCATGACACTAGTTTTAAACGAAAGTAGACATATAGATCTATCAACATGCATAATTAATTTAACAATAGACAAGGTTTCGGCATGCTGTGATCAAGTAACATATCGATGACCTAAACAGTCATAGTCAAGGTTCATCGAATTAATTAGAGATGGATACATGACAAAAATTAGGCAAACTAGGGAAGTTTGAAAGCTAACATGATGTAGTATTTATGAGAATTTTCTCATGGCATGGGATCATGTATGCCCAAGGTTTAAGAGTAAACATGAAGGGTCGGGTACATAGAACTGATAGGAATTCAAAGAATTAATTCTCCCTCATGGGAGATCGAAATGGAGCGAAATTATAGGGCTTTTGCTCGGGATCATGAAGTCTTCCTAGGGTAATTTTTACACGGATTTAGCTTGAGAGATTGCCTACCTTTTTTGCAGAGTAAGAAAACTAGGGTTTGATGACGAAAATAGGATGAAATCCCTTGCTCCAAGCCTTCTCCTCCAAGGTCCTCACGTCCAGAACTCCTCTTCATTCCTCAGAGCTCCAACTGTGGTCTATGGGTTGCTAGGGCCGAGTTTAGGGTGTTTTGATTGCCAATTAGAGTCCTTTCTATCTAAAAGTCCTCCCTCCTATTATAAATTCGAATTTCCATATTTATCTTCCCACTCTCTCTCATTTATCCACCTAATAAGGCTGGGAACAGATCTAATTTCGTGGGTAGATGGTTAGGGTAAGCATAGGACTCCTTTTTAGGATATATATAGGTTATTTAGTATTTATCTTAACCCCTTTTCATTTATTTAATTAATTAGGTACGATTTTAACCTAATTACCTCTCATCCCATGATAGGCTCTCCTCTTTTGGGTCCAATAAACCATGTTAGGACCATTAGTACATCTCATTGCTAATTTAGCATAATGGGTTTTGATTTAAATCATTCTAATTCTATTCATTCCCCTTTTTATTCAATTAATTCTATTTTCCTCATTTATTAAAAATAGAAGTTTTATTTTTATTTGGATTTTAAAAATCAAGGATGCTACATCCTCCCCCTCTTAAATAGAATTTGGTCCCCAAATTCATAGAATCGTAAGAGGAAGAATGACTTACTAAATAACTCCGGATAATTTCGTCGCATTAATGCTTCGGGCTCCCACATGGCCTCTTCAACTTCGTGGTTTCTCCAGAGTTTCTTGACCACATATATAGGTCGGTTCCGAAGCTGTTGAATTTTCTTGTCCAAGATCTTCATTGGCCTTTCTTCATAGGTCATGTCCTTGTTCAGAGTAATGTCATCATAGCTGATTACGTGTGACGGATCATACACGTACTTCCTCAGCATGGACACATAGAACACATTGTGCACTGTTGCGAACTGGGGAGGTAGCGCTAGTCGGTACGCCACCTCGTCAACTCTATCCAATACTTCGAATGGACCTATGAATCTTGGTCTTAATTTGCCTTTCATCCCAAACCTTTGAAATCCTCTGGTCGGGGATACTTTCAGCATCACATGATCTCCGGCTTGAAATTCTAAGTTTCTCCTTCTCTTATCTGCATAGCTCTTCTGCCTGGACTGAGCTACTTATATTCTGTCTCTGATAATCTGTATATCCCTGCTAGTGCTCTGCACCATGTCTGGACCCAGCCATTGCTGTTCTCCTACCTCGTTCCAGCACACAGGTGATCTGCAGCTTCTTCCGTACAGTGCGTCAAATGGTGCCATTTTCATGCTTGCATGATAGCTGTTGTTGTAGGTGAATTCAATTAGGGACAGCTGCTCATTCCAATAACCTTCAAAATCTATAGTGCAGGCACGAAGCATGTCTTCCACTATTTGATTTGTCATTTCTGTCTATCCATCTGTCTGTGGGTGGAAAGCAGTGCTGAAATTGAGTTTAGTACCCAATGCTGTCTGAAGTCCCTTCCAGAATCTAGATGTCAATCTGGGGTCACGATCTGAGACAATGGACACGGGGACTCCATGTAATCTCACAATTTCCTTTACATACAAAGCTGCTAACACATCCACACTCCAGGTGCTCTTAATGGCAAGGAAGTGTGCGTACTTGGTTAAACGGTCCACAATAACCCAGATAGTATCAAGTCCACCACGAGTTCGGGGTAAACCCATGATGAAATCCATGCCGATGCTTTCCCACTTCCATTCAGGTATGTCCAGGGGTCTAAGTACACCTGCAGGACGACGATGCTCGGCTTTCACCTGTTGACAAGTGAGGCATTGCGCGACATGCTCAGCCACCTCACGCTTCATGTTTGGCCACTAAAATGACATTTTCATGTCTTGGTACATCTTGGTTGCGCCTGGATGTATTGTGTACTTGGTCTTGTGGGCTTCATCCATCAGTTTCATTTTCAGCTCTTCATTGTCAGGCACACATGTCCTGGCTTGGAATAATATTCTTCCATCTTCCGTGATGGAGAAATCTGGCTTGTCAGCTATAGTCTCCTTTACTCGGATTAGAAACGGATCATTAGCCTGTTGCTCTCTGATCTCGACAAAGATGTCGGGTTTAGCTTTAAGATTAGCCACTAACATCTTATCACTTCTCTTCTCAATATTCAGATCTAGACTGGCGAATTGCTCTAATAATTGCATCTCGCCCATGACTAGACAGGATAAAGAAGCTACTGGCTTCCTACTAAGTGCATTAGCTACTGCATTACCTTTACCTAGGTGGTATTGAATATTGAAATCAAAGTCTTTCAAGTACTCCAGCCATCTCCGTTGTCGCATATTGAGCTCCTTCTGAGAAAATAAGTATTTCAAACTCTTGTGGTCGGAGTAGACAATAAATTGCTCCCCGTATAGGTAATGCCTCCAGATCTTGAGTGCAAATACCACAGCATCTAGCTCTAAGTCATGGACAGGATAATTGACTTCATGTGGCTTCAACTGCCTTGAAGAATAAGCTATCACCTTTTTGTTCTGCATTAATACGCAGCCTAGACCGATTCCGGATGCATCAGTGTAGACTGAGAATCTGCACCCTCGACCGGTAACGCGAGGATAGGTGCAGACGTCAACAACTGCTTCAGTGTCTGGAATCTCTTCTTGCACTCCTTGCTCCAGACGTAGGGGTTCTCTTTCCACGTAAGACACATAAGAGTACAGCTATCTTGGAGAAATCTTTTATGAACCGTCTGTAATATCCAGCCAGTCCAAGAAAGCTTCTTATCTCTGTGACATTGGTCGGCCTTTCCCAGTTCAGTACAGCCTCTACCTTGGAAGGATCGACAACGATACCATCCTTGGAAATAACATGGCCTAGTAACGACACCTCCTCGAGCCAGAATTCACACTTGCTCAATTTGGCGTAGAGTTGATTGTCTCGCAAGATTTGCAGAGCGATCCTCAGATGCTCCTCATGTTCTTCCTTGGTCTTGGAGTATATGAGGATATCGTCAATAAAGACCATGACAAATTTGTCGAGGTAGGGCCGATATATGTTGTTCATCAGTTGCATAAAAGCTGCATGAGTATTGGTTAGTCCAAAAAGTATTACTACAAATTCATAATGACCATACCTGCTCCTGAAAGCCGTCTTGTAAATGTATGCATCTTTAATCCTCATCTGATGATATCCCGATCTAAGGTCAATCTTAGAAAAATATTTGGCTCTTGATATCTGATCAAATAATTCATCGACACACGGCAGAGGGTACTTGTTCTTGATAGTGAGATTGTTCAACTGCCTGTAATCGATACATAATCTCATGGATCTGTCCTTCTTCTTGACGAACAACACTGGTGCTCCCCAAGGAGAAGTACTTGGCCTAATAAATCCCTTTTCTAAAAGTTCCATCAGTTGCTCTTTCAACTCTTTCAGTTCAGCGGGGGACATCTTGTAAGGCTGGCGTGAAACCGGTGCAGCTTCAGGTGTGAGGTCAATTGAGAAATTGACATCTCTTTCAGGTGGTATGCCTGGAAGCTCATCGGAAACACGTCTGAATATTCTTGCACTATATGAATGTCTGATATTTTTATTGCCTTCTTTTCAACCGCAATTGCGGCAAGAAATGCCACACATCCCTTCTTATCATGTTTTGTGCCTTTATAGCAGAGACGAGAGACAAGTGTCTCTTGTGTCTACATCCCGTGAGGGTCAGCTTAGGGAATTCACTAAAGAAATTTTCCCTCTTCTACAATCCACGATAGCCCCATACGTAGATAGCTAGTCGGCTCCCAGAATAACGTCGTAGCCCTCCACGGGCATACAGATCAAGTCAGCTCTAAGGTTAAGTTCACCAACCTTAACATCAGCTAAAGGAAAGTATTTGTTGAGTTGAGCCTTTTCTCCCAATGGTGTAGTAACAGGTAATTCAAATTGCATAGATGTGGGTTTTTCATTTAATGTATCAGCAAATGCTTGTGATATGAACGAATGTGTTGCGCCAGTATCAAACAAAACAAATGTTGATTGAGAAAAGACTGGTAGTGTACCTTCCACCACTCCACCTTCCTCGGTGGTGTCCACTTCTTGCAAAGCCTATAGTCGGTCGGGCTTCTTCTGTCCCATAGGACGCTTTTCATTCTCCTTAAGCAATGGGCACTTGGAAATTCGATGCTCTCGGCTCCCACAACGAAGGCATGCACCTGCTTTCCTCTAGCACTCTTCTGCGGTATGGCCCAGCTTGTCACAGTGTTTGCATCTGGGCTTGTTGTTTGGGGCGGTAGAAGTGGGGACTTTGGGCTTTCGCTCCTGGCTTGGCCCATCAGTGATACTTAATGGCCTTTTCTTGCCATTAGTAGGCTTGCTCGGTGCTCTGGAGGTCTGCTCCTTCTTGAACATTCTGCCCTTGATGCGCTCGGTGAGTTCAGTCGCATCTTCCAGGCACTGTACTCTCCTGACTATCTCCGGGTAGATCTGAATAACAAATGGTGTCAGCTGGGTGATATATGCGGGTTTGAGCCCGTTGAGGAATCTCTTCGCCTTCATCCTCTCAGTGCTAACCAGATGATTGGCGTAGCGAGCCAATCGAGAGAACTGTGCCTCATATTCTGCAACGGTCAGGTTCCTCTATTTCAGAGCGGCGAACTCGGCGGCTTTCCTTTCTTGAACTCTTTCTGAAAAATATTTGGAGTTGAATTGCTCCTTAAACTCAATCCACGTGAACTGTGCGTCTGCCCTCGTAGCTTCAATGGACTCCCACCACGCACGGGCATCCCTTTCAAGCTAGAATGTGGCAAGTAAAAGCTTGTCACCATCTGCACATTGCATGACGCGGAAAATGCACTCTATCTCCTTGAGCCAATTCTCAGCCTCGTCAAGATCAGTGGTCCCACTAAAACGAGGTGGGTTTAAGTTGCGGAAATTCCTGTGTAGTTCACCAGCTCCTCGGTTATTGTTGTTATTAGCTCTAGCAGCCTGGAGCAATGCCTGAGTAAGCTGTTGGATTGTGTGTTGCATGTCACGGAGTTGAGCACGCTCCGCTGCCATTGCTAGTGTTTAAGTTCCTTCAAAAGAGAATTTTAAATGTAAGTTATTGAGTTTGCACTAAGTTTGTGCGTGTGTGCGTTTGTTTTATCTTAATTACCCTTGGGTCTGCCCTTCTCACATAGGTATGGAATTAGACTCTAAGTCAAGTCAGGTCAAACCTAGATCATCCTATACTTAAGAATAACCTAGGCTCTGATACCACAAAACTGTAATGCCCCAACACAGAATATCGGAGCGGGATTACAGTTATTAAATAGTACAGAGCGAGAAATAAATAACAAACCATTGCACATCTGGATAACACCAAATAAACTTCCAATTTCATTAATGATCCATTAGTCATCATTACATTCACTAATAACTCATCAAGCTTCAAGAATTAACTATTACATCAACGTATCAGAGCCAAAACTAGGGCCCAGAGTACTTTATTCCAAATCAAACTATTACATAGTGACTAACTGACTCACTAACTCATAACTATACTAACTGACTACTACTAAGTAGCACTAGTTGCTGAAAAATGGTCACTCCTGAGTCTCCTCGTCGGTCCCATCCTCGTGAGTGTGGTCATGATCCGACTCACCTGAAACACATTAAATAAATATGCAGGATGAGCGAATAACACCTAGTAGGACTTAATATCTCATGAACACAAGCATGCTTTAAATAGTTAATGTTTTAATGGCAGGCTAACTAGAGAGAATAGTCATGTAGATCATGTAACGATAACGAGAGAATAATGGCAACTGGCACAGGGAAAATAGCACAATGAGAATGATAATAGAACGGCCATGTAACGATATAACATGTAAATTGCACAACGTGCAATAGTAACGATAACAATTGTACTGGAATAGATAGCAATTTGATTGTCATAGATTAATCTTGATAGTATGCTGGCACTGGATGCATGCCGTAACACATCCTTGATCATTTTAACTCCCATGGGCATTGGCACTTTTCGGGCGCTCCTCCCAGGACCTGATCGGGCCCCATTGCGCTGGCATTAGTCATTTCTTTATCTTAGACAATCACAAGAATGGCCAATAGAGTACAAAGAAGAGATAAGAGAGTACTAGATGAGATAGATGAGAGTGTAGAGAGAACGTGAACAGATGAGAGGATATAGAGAGCAGATGAGATAGGGGTATTATCGTAAAATCATGTTAAACATCGATAGTACGGTTGCACGGCACACCACCGCAGCCGGCAATCTGGTAGAAGTCACCACCGCCCACTAGCCATGCTGTGTACACAGACTAGATGGCCCAGCGTGATCAAAAGATAAGGAAAAGAACACACTAAGGCCGTGGATCGTACTGATCCCTAAGGTATAACGGGTCTTAGGATACAACCATCTCGTCGGCAATGGAAGTACACCAAAGCCAAGAAGACTTACGGAGGCCTTGACAAGGAGTCCCTGGCGCAGTCAAGAGTATTCCCGATGGAGAGGTGGTCCAAGTCAAGAGAAAATGTATAGAAACGGGTCCGTCGTGCCTCGAGTGTTCGAAGGCCGAGGGGAAACGATAACGGTGTACAAAACTTACAAATAAAATGAAGACATGTGTATTTAAATAAGGTAATTTAATCATTTATTTCGCTAATTTACCAGATACATTATTGCATAAATTATTAGGGTCAAATGGCAAATAATAATGTTATGTGTGTGTAAGTGTAAAGAAATCATGAGATTTTGATAAATCGTGAGAATGGCTATTAAATAATTAAATTTATCTCATTAATGCCATTTATTAATTTAACAAGTCGAATTAACTATATCATAGTTTAATCATGGCTAATTAAAGGTTATATAGCAAAATCAGCAAGGGCATATGCTTAATTAAATATTTCTGGCCGCAATCCTTGAATCGCGGTGGGTTCAGGCCCGGTTCGGTCTAAGGACCAACTGGCCCGGCCCGGTTCGTGCCAAGAATCGTGGTGGCTTAGGCCGCCGCGTTTCTGAACGCATCGCCGTCGTCGGCTACGACCTCCCGGTATCTCGACGGGTCGCGCCGCCGCGATATCAGGGATGTTCGGCCCTTTTTTCCTTTTTCCCTGGGTGAACCCCTCTTGACACAGGTGTAGACACCCGATTCTGACTAATAAGTTGAACTATATTTCTTGCTATCCTAGTGAGCCCCTAGTTGGTCACTCACCTTGAGCCCATCATTAGCCTTGTTTTGAGCCCATTAGCAACTCAAATTGCCTTGAAATCCCGACCATTATCACTTTTAGAGTGTCCTTAGGCCTAAATAACCATTATCCTTTCACATGATTGGCTGATAATTCGCAAATAATTGACTTTCTTGACGCGTCGTATCGTAGCGCCGCGTCTCACTGTCGCGTCGCTACGGGCCGCCGCGACAGCCCATGCACATCCATGCACGTGGGCATACTGTCGCGATGCCCTGCCCCGTCGCGTCTCCATGTCGCGGCCCTACGATGCGCCGCGACAGCAGCTGCACATGTTGGCATCCGCAACCAACTCCTATTTATCCTCCCATGGGTTTATCTTTATCCCCAAGAAATATCTCAACCCCTTGGGCGGGATTTGGGCCCTAGGGACTCTCTTGGGGATCCCAAGGACTCTCCCGTGCGATTTTGACTGACATTTATCTCCCATATTAATTATTATCCATTTTTATGAGATATCCTCACTCAAAAATCTATAAAAGCAAGGCCCTCTCCTCATGGATGGGAGAGCCCCATTTTTCACCCCGAATGGCTGCCGAATTCTCCACTGAGTTATACTTAGCATCGTAGCCCTCCCATTTCCACTCCTTCCTTCACATTCCACTCCACAAAACTTGCTCATTTCATCATCCATGGAGCGTGGAGCGTAAGGACGGCGACTCCAACCCCTTCCAGAAGCCATTGCACGACATTTGGGACTGCATCCACGCCAGGGAGTTGCCCTCATGGGGCTCATTATCCTCTCCTTCCTATTCCCTCTATTTTCTCATGCATTTTATGTTATTTCTAGATAGGTTGCATACCACTTTCCCTCCCATGTTTTCACATACCCTAGGGGTTTAAAAAACCACCCCCAGGTTCGTTCCCACCATGATCTTTCCCTTCTTTTCATTTTTGAATGGATACTACTCTTAACTCATTCTAATAGGGCTTTTGTTGTTTCTTCTTTATTTTGGCAGGCACCCAAACTATCTTCCATGAGGAGCTCTCATCCTCGACCGGCTGGAGGATGGGAAGAAGGTCCAACCATCAATCTCCCGCACAACAGAGAATGCGACGGCGGAGGGCGACGTGACAAGGAGACGCGTCCGGACAAAGCAACGCGTTACCAGCACCATCGTGGCAGGTGAGACTACTGCGATACCAGGTCCGCCTCCATTCTCTCTCCCTTTCCTAGAATAGTTAGCCCCTCACATTTTCTACTCATTAGGCCACTTTCTAGGTGGGATCACATCCTATTTTCTATGCCATTAGATTTAATACGTGTTTGCGTGTTGAGGGGGGGGCACAATCCCCGTGATTACAATAGGGTCATTCTAAATTTAGTATAAAATCGCACGATGCTCCAAAAATCACGAAACTAGTTTTAAACGAAAGTATACATATAGATATATCAACATGCACAATTAATTTCACAATAGACAAGGTTTCGGCATGCTGTGATCAAGTAACATATCGATGACCTAAACAGTCATAGTCAAGGTTCATCGAATTAATTAGAGATGGATACATGACAAAAATTAGGCAAACTAGGGAAGTTTGAAAGCTAACATGATGTAGTATTTATGAGAATTTTCTCATGGCATGGGATCATGTATGCCCAAGGTTTAAGAGTAAACATGAAGGGTCGGGTACATAAAACTGATAGGAATTCAAAGAATTAATTCTCCCTCATGGGAGATCGAAATGGAGTGAAATTATAGGGCTTTTGCTCGGGATCATGAAGTCTTCCTAGGGTAATTTTTACACGGATTTAGCTTGAGAGATTGCCTACCTTTTTTGCAGAGTAAGAAAACTAGGGTTTGATGACGAAAATAGGATGAAATCCCTTGCTCCAAGCCTTCTCCTCCAAGGTCCTCACGTCCAGAACTCCTCTTCATTCCTCAGAGCTCCAACTGTGGTCTATGGGTTGCTAGGGCCGAGTTTAGGGTGTTTTGATTGCCAATTAGAGTCCTTTCTATCTAAAAGTCCTCCCTCCTATTATAAATCCGAATTTCCATATTTATCTTCCCACTTTCTCTCATTTATCCACCTAATAAGGCTGGGAACAGATCTAATTTCGTGGGTAGATGGTTAGGGTAAGTATAAAACTCCTTTTTAGGATATATATGGGTTATTTAGTATTTATCTTAACCCCTTTTCATTTATTTAATTAATTAGGTACGATTTTAACCTAATTACCTCTCATCCCATGATAGGCTCTCCTCTTTTGGGTCCAATAAACCATGTTAGGACTATTAGTACATCCCATTATTAATTTAGCTTAATGGGCTTTTATTTAAATCATTCTAATTCTATTCATTCCCCTTTTTATTCAATTAATTCTATTTTCCTCATTTATTAAAAATAGAAGTTTTATTTTTATTTGGGTTCTAAAAAACAAGGGTGCTACATGAAGTCTCGGACCCGAAGTGAACACTCCTCCGTGCTTGCCAGGGTGTTTCGGTGTGCACAAGAGTATCAATTGAAGATGAATCCAAAGAAGTGCGTATTTGGGGTTTCCTCAGGCAAGCTGTTAGGTTTCATAGTCAGCAAGCGGGGGATTCAAATAGAGCCAAACAAGGGCAAGGCAATAACTGAGATGCCTCCTCCTAAGAACATATTTGAACTTCGAGGACTAATTAGTCGGCTACAGTTCATAAGGAGATTCATATCTCAGCATTCTCAAAGGTGTTGTCCTTTTTATGAATTGTTGAAAGGAGGGGCCAAATTTGAATGGAATAATAAGTGCAAAGAAGCCTTTGATGAGCTCAAGAGCTATCTGATGAATCTGCCCGTGCTGCAGGCGCCTGTCACAGGAAAACCCCTAATCCTATATTTGTCGACTATTGAGGACTCCTTAGGAGCTGTCCTTGCTCAGCATGATGATTCTGGTAAAGAAAGGGCAGTCTATTACCTATCTAGGCTCTTCAATCCTTCCGAGCTCAAGCTCACCACAATGGAGAAAACTTGTGCAGCGCTAGTGTGGGTAGTGCAGAAATTGAAGCACTACTTCCTAGACCATCAGGTGGGCTTGATTTCTATAATGGACCATATTAGGTACCTCCTAGAGAAGCCAGTCCTCGCTGATAGATTAGCATGTTGGCAGAGCTTCTTGTCTCAATTCAATATCACATTTATAGTCAAGAAGGTTATAAAAGGGTATGCCATTGCTGAGCACCTTGCTCACCTTCCTCTTCCTCATAGTGACACGGTCCAGGAGGAATTTCCTGACAAAAACCTGTCACTCATCTCTCGCGATCCCTTCTGGTCACTCCATTTCGATGGAGCTCTCAATTCTAGGGGACGGGGCATAGGTGCTGTCTAGCTTACCCCAGAAGGGATCATCATTCCACTAGCATATCAACTTCAGTTCCCTACCACTAATAATGTGTCCGAGTATGAGGCTCTCCTAGCCTCTAAAGCCGGTCCATAGGAGACTCTCAACTCATCCTTCGGCAGGCCCTTTCTACCTACCGCATTCATGACCCCAAGCTCAAGCCGTATAAAGATCTGGTCACTCTCCTAGCTAAGCAATTCCGCAAGCTTATCTACATTCATACTCCTCACTCTCAGAATATCCTGGCCGATGCCCTGGCATCTCTGGTCTCGTCTCTCTCCTTCCCACTCAGCCGCAGCACTGAGACTATCATTGTCCAGAGGTTAGAAGCACCCTCCACTCAGGATCCATGGTTCAATAACCTCAAAAGCTCTTTATTCTTGAAGGCAGAGAGAAGAGAAGCAAATGAAGTAATGCTGGTGGAGTTAGGAGAAATGATGGAAGAAGAAAAGCCATGATACTATGAGATCGAGCAGTATTGCAAGGACGGTACCTTCCTAGAAGAAGCTGAGGCTGAGCATAGAAGAGCCATCCATAGAGCTACGCTAAGGTATACCATCGTTGCAGGAGTATTGTATAGGCGCCTCTAAATGGAATGCTCCTCAGATATTTGTCGGACAAAGAAGCCTGGAGAGTAGTGGAAGGAGCTCATTCTAGTGAGTGTGGTGGGCATGTGAATAGTCCAAATGCTAGCCAAGAAAATCCTTAGACAAGGCTATTACTGGCCAACCCTAGAAGAAGATTGCGCCATCTGTACCTAGAAGGCATTTTGACAAGTGTAAGATGGAAGGTGAGATTCCTAACTGATCACTCAAATGCAGAAATTGTCGCTATAGAAAATCCCAAAAATAAAAAAAAATAGAAAATTCCAAAAATAAAAAAAATTAGAAAATCCCAAAAATTTAGAAAATCTCAAAAATCCAAAAAAAAATAGAAAACCCCAAAATCTAAAAAAATAGAAAATCCAAAAAAAAAACAAAAAAATAGAAAACCCCAAAAACCAAAAAATCAAAAAGTCCCAAAGATCCACAAAAAATAGAAAATCTCATAAATCTAAAAAAAAATAGATGTACATATCATGCATTATTTTCTTTTGTCTTTTCCTTGACTGCTATGAAGTTACAGTCACTCATTCTTTAATGCAAGGGGCTGAGTCAAAGAGCAGATCTAACCTGTTTTGCTAAGTGTGCAGGGGCAGAAAACTCTGGAACAAGCGCAATGATATACTCAGTTTTTTTTTTTCTCTCTCTCTCTCTCTCTCTCTCTCGGATCTCATGTCACACCCGTGTCAATTACAATTCATTCCAACAATCACAAACATTGGCACAAAACATAAAAGATCCACTAAAAATAAACATCATGTACAAAGATGAGGGGGAGGTGGCTCACAAGCTCCTCACTGTCCACCGCCACTCTCCCCAGATCCCTCCTACCTCTCGGGTGGGGCTAGCATCTCACCCCCACCCATACCACTCCTAGCGCTCGTCTTCCCTGCTAAGTGCCTCTGCTCCTCCTCGTTCCTCTGTCGGCTGGAGGAACCTGCCAAAAACAGCCTGACTGAGGCACCGCTTGCCTCGCTCGCCCCAACCTGGCTCCGGCTTCTGCTCTGAGCAACGTGGCTCACCATCGCCATGCAGCTCTGAAGCTCCGCAACCAGGGACTGCTACACGTCTAGGTCGGTGCGCAGTCGAGCCAGCTCCCCCGGGTCCACCAACAATCCCTGCACACGCAAGGTCGCTAGCTCCCTCGTCAGCTCGCCCACCTGCGCCACCGCTGCCTCCACCTGGACACGCCACCGAGTTGCCTCCACTATCACTGTCTCCGCCTCTGTACGTCGTCGGATCACCTCCTCTAATGGTGGTCCTGCCTGTGTCCGTAGCTGGTCCGACTCTGCTGCTGCCGTCTCCGCCTGGAGACGCCACTGGGCGACTGATGTTGCCGCCATATCGGCTTGCTCGCGCCAGTGGGTCGCCTGCCCGGTGGCGGCCCTCAACTCTGTCACCTGTACCAAAAATCATGTTAGTGTCAAGTCTATATCAAATGGAGATCAGGTTAATGACACACTTACCCTCTCGGACAACTCGGTCTCCGCCTCCTCAGCTCTCCTCACTGCACTCGCCAATCGGTCCTCTAGATCTGACTGAGGTGCCTCTGCTGCTGCCCTAGATGAGGATGCACCTGTCTGTGCCCTCCTCACACTTTCTAACTTTGCACGCTGCACATGCAACACTTGTCATTTCCTCAATCAGCTAAAAATTGGTGAGTTACTGATGTCTAAGTAAGTGCTTACCAACTGCTCTACCTCTCTCCGAGCTACCTCCTGGTCCTGTACTGCCGAATGCAGCAAGGCCCGGAGTGAGGCGATCTCCCCAGCCATGTCCACCTGCAATTCATCCAAATTTGTCAGCTCAATTCAATAAAGAACAATTCACAAGGTCTGAGTTTAGAAGTTTACATGTCGCCTCGAGCCTCTATAGACCCTCGCCCCATACTTCAAGGCGAAGGCTTGCAGGTATGCGTCATCCGCCCTCATCCTCTCCATCCTAAGTACCTCCCCAAATCCCATGTCATCCAACCTCTCTCTCTGGAACCTGGGGAAGGCTAAATACACGGCCAGGACTAGAATCCAGGAAACTCGGACCCTCATTTCTCCCTGCAAGCATAAATAAGTCATTTGGTCAGTTTAAGCATGCTTTGTTGGTCTCAATACTAAGGTCGCGCCAGCCAAGATGGCCACGACCTTGTCGCTATGCCTCGATGGGCCGCGACATAGTCGCGACTACTTTGGTGACCGCGACCTTGTCGCGACAGCCATCGGCCGTCGCAAACAGGTCGTGATCTTTGGCCCTATCCTGACAGCTGGTGTCGCGACAGGGCGGACCCTCGCGTTCTCAGACGCGGATCGACCGACGCTTTCCTTTTCCGGGGTCGCTTTTTCTGGGCATCTCGCTCTACATAGGCTCATAATAGGGCATCCACACTCATCCAACACCCCGAATCAAAGGGTTAGGGTCTCAAGGACTTACCTTTTTCATGGCAGCTTTCCGCACCCTCGCCGCCGCTTCCAGGTCCACGGGGGGCGCTTCCTCCTCTGCCATCTCGATCTTCGGGGTTTCCTCCACTGTCGGAGGAGCCTCCTCTCACTGCTAGGAAGGTCTCCTCGCCTTAGCCTTCTTCCCCCTTCCACCGTCACCACCGCCACTACCACCTCCTTCCATCGCCACCAAAGAGAGGGGGGAGGGAGACAAGAGAGTGAGAAGAGAGGGAGAGTGAAGGAGCAAGTGAGAAAGAGAGCGTGTAGGGAGAGAGGAGATCGGAGCAAAGGGGGAGAATCGCCGGAGCTTGGGTCTTTCTTGCTCGTTTGAACACACAGGGGAGGGAAGAAAGGGGTTTCTGCATTTTGAATCCCTCGGTTCATGTTGTGATGGCTATAGACGTCGCGTCCTTGTCGCGACGGCCAGTTATGCCACGATAGTGTCGCGCCCTATCGCCCCGTCGCGACTTGTAGGCGACGTCTGTAGTGGTCGCCACATCAACAGAGCAATGCGCACGGTGAACAAAATCCTGATTTTATTGATTCAAAAGCTTAGTTACAATCTTTAATCATGTCTATAATCAATCAAACACCTTTTTAGTCTTAACTACCATCTGATACAATGCCTACATCTCTCAAACCCATCTCAAGTGCCCGGTGCCGCCTCGGACTCTGCAGGTATGTCTGGCCGGATCCTCTTCAAAGCTTGATGATACTCCCAAACCACATCCTCGTCTTCCACCACTTCCGCTGAAATAATGCTCGTAGCACATCCCTCCCAGTGGACGATGGCGCTCCTCACGTCTCGTTCATCCTGATCGTCGTCCCTTTTCCGTGCTTGGATTGGTGGGTAGTGAGAGAGTGGCGGTACAATTGTGCATCCAGCACCGCATTGAAGGTGACACCGGTCGAAGTTGTATAGCACCAGTGCTTCATCGCCGATGAGTCGCAAAGCCAAGCCGGTGCGCTGTGGGAGGCGGATCATCCTATTGTGGAGGAACCTCGGGTGCATTTCAAATTTCTCCACCGGTATTGTCTTGAAGTAGATCCTCCATTCTTTCAGCCCCTTGATCATGGCCGTCTTGCACCATGCTTGTGGTGTCATGTAAAGAGGAGCGCCAACAAAAGCTAGAGGATGGTGAAGCATGCTATTGCATTGGATAGAGGGGCCGTCTGTCGCTTGGAAGTTGTTGTGCATACCCATCTAGCACTCGAGGGCAATGACAGAACCAAAGAAGGGACCGCCTGTGGCTGCAGAAGATAATCCAGCATAGAGATAACCAAGGACAGCTTGGGAGAAGGACATACCTTCCCATATGCAGGAGATGATGTTGAGATTTGCAGCAGTTAGATGGTTGTCCTACACTGGGAAGAGAATCACACTGCAAATGCAGATGGCAGCGGCCTTGGCAATAGCAAGATGGTTCACCGTTTTTCTTTTACACTAAGACATTATCCATTGAGAAATCGGGAGGAGGTGAGCATACCCCAAGCTCGTCAAAGACCGCAAGTCTTCATGCTTGGTACTGATCTCTCCTAGGATGGCCCAAGAATCAATAGGAGCCACGGTGTGGGAAATGCAGTACTCATTCTTTCTCTTGTCCTTTGGGATCCCCAGCATAAGCTCCATTTCCTCCAGCAGTATGGTGGCCTCGAAAGAATGGAAGATGAACGTTTGGGTCTATGGGTGCCACAGCTCCACAAGCGCAGTAAGGCTGTCCCACACATGTACCACCCTGTGGTAATTCTTGGAAAGTGCGAGGACTGCGGTAAGTTTCCATTCGCGCAGGTGGTATGTGGATGCCACGGGGAGGGCTCTGATCATGGGTTCGAGCTAGGGGATTTTGGAGTAGCGTCTATGGCCTGGGAGCATCTGGAAAAGGGGATAGAAGAGAGGTTGGCATGAGAAGAAGAAGAAGAAGAAGAAGTAGGGGAAGAAGAAGAAGAAGAGAGAGAGAGAAAATCAAGTGGCCATAGAGGAGGTACTTAGTTGAAGATCCGGCTTGTGCTATTGTCACCGGGCATGAAGGAGAGGCGAAGGAGTTCTGCATAGGCCGTCCTCGCTGCTTTGGGACCGCCATAGGGGATGGAGGCAGCTTGGGAGGAGGAAGAAGCTCTCTTCATGGCTTGGAGAGAGAGAAAACCAAGAGAGAGGAAGAGAAAGAAGGTGAGCTACGAAAATAACCCCCTACAGCCCTATTTATAGAGTCCTAGGGGTGCTAATCCCATCCAAATCCGTCCCTAGGTGTTAGAGTTGCTCTAGGATAGGTTTAAGAGTCCCAATGGTAGAGAGGATAGCTTTAGGATAAGGCTAAGCTCGGATTTTTGGTGTTTATCGTGCAGAATTATGTCGCGACGCCATGATCTGACACGTTAAGGTCGCGACCATCTAGGTCGCCGTGATAGTGTCGCGACCCCCGAGTGCGTCGCCTTTATATTGTATGTGTCTTATGTGTCTGTGCATAGTTTGTTTGTGTTATTTGATTGCGTTTGTGTATATTTTCTTCATTGTTATATTTATTGCTTTGATTGTTTCTCAGGAAAATCACAAAAAAGAAAAAAAATCAGAAAACCAGAAAATTACAAAAATGGAGCTTCACAGTTAAGTCAGGTAAGTATTTCTATCCTTACTCTCTTGCATTACTATATGGTATTCAACTTATTATATCACTCCAAGGACCGGCTGGTTCTCAATGTGCTCTGGGATCTGAGTTCCCCTTCATAAAAAACAGTGATGATCTAGGTGCGTGTTGTTAATTACCGGATAGGCCCTTAAGTTAGATAAGTTTGGGGATGATGGACTCTGTCTTGCACATCGGTTGTAGGAAGATTCTCGACCCACTCTTGTCCAATTTAGCAATATTACCCTTGATATATTTTCTAGTTTCTCCTTTCTTTTGCATTTGATTTAATGATTTCTTTTCTTTAGCCCAGCATGCATCATGTAGGACTTTGAGCTATCATGACTCATCCCTGGCTAATGGTGAGCTCTTGTTGAGTGCCCAATCATTCTTCATGTTCAGAACAAGAAACCTTTTTTCCACTCCGAATCGAAAGGCTTGCCTCCGAGCGAGTTGCTCTTGTCAGCTTGTCAAGAATTTTCTTGTCTGGATTCTCTATACAATTTTCATCCTTGTTCCTTTTGATCTGTTTTGGTTGTGAACCGCTCCCAGGACAGAGTCTGTGTTACCTGCCTGGCACGCACATGTCCCTCCAAAATGAAACTTGTAGGCCAATCGGCTAGGGTACCTCTCAATCGAGGGGTTGATCGTCCTTTTCTTTCTCTTTCTCGTCCAGACTTGTATTTTCCTTGCATTCTGCTCTAGTAGCTAACTCGAGACTTTCAAGAAGATTCCAATTGCTTATTAGTTAGATCGGGTGTCTCTTTACCTTGGCTCCCATCTTTTAAGTCCACTCCACGTCATTTCTGCTTTTCTGTCATTTCATGACACCTCCGCTGCACTTCCGCTATGCTCCCTTGCGAAGTGGAAGCCAAAGAGGGGCAATCTGTAGACACCCGATTCTGGCCTATAAGTCGAACCATTATTATTGTTCTCTTAATGAGCCCCCAGTTGGTCACTCACCTTAAGCCCACTCATTAACCTTACTTTGAGCCCATTAAAGGCCCAAATCCTGTCCAATTATCCCTTGAAGAGTCCTTATGTCCCATTATTGATTATTCTCCCTTATGATTGGTCAAAAATTCAAGAATAATCAATTTTCTTTAACGTGACGGGTCGTAGCGCCGCGTTAGCCTCTATCGCGCCCCCCATGGCCGTCGTGACAATCCATGCATATCCATGCACGTGCCCTTAGGGTCGCGACCATTCTGGCCGTCGCGACTATCCTTGTGCCTCTGACTTCTAAACCCACATCACTCACCAGATCTATCATCCTAGTGTCGATCACTTGAAGCTAAATGCAAACTCCTTCCCTCCACTGAATTGTCTCATTCATCACATTTTCACCACTTTGGTCATTCCTAAGGACGAAAGTAGGGAACTCATCACTACGGTCCATAAGTCCCTCTTCCACTATTTCCTTTGGATTGAGCAAATTAATCTCCCTCTCCTTATGGTTGACCTCATCAAACAATGTTTTAACAATTCCAAGAGGTCTATGCCATATGCCTGCCCTATCACATCTCTCCTTTCCTTCATTGGCATTCCCATCTCTGATTCTGAGTGTAAAACTCTCTCATCCCGCAGCTCCTTTGATTTCACTGCGGTACATAGGATGGGCTACAAGCTTGTAAATGGGACAGTCACAAGGACTCTCAAGGGTCAGACGCCGGAGGTTGCCCTAGAGTCTGATGAAGATGTTGCAGATGATGGTGATGATGAAGACTCCCAAGCAGAGCCAATGGATGCTCAGGGAGAAGATGAAGATGCTGCTGAAGACCAACCACCACAGGGTCCAGCACCATCTCTTAGAGATTTTATTGTTGATTAGATGGCCCAATTGTAACCAACTCACTACAGGCTTTGACCATCTCAATGTTCGTCTTGATCATGTTGATGCAAGGATGGATGCATTGGCCGATACTCATGTGCAAATTCAGCACCGGCTTACAAGGCTCTCTACAGAGTTTCATGAGTTCCGTCATCCCCTTGCGCCTGGGAATGACGATGTCTAGAAAGTGCCGGATTCAGTTTCAGAAATGTAGTTCTTCTTTTCACTAGGTCTGGGTCATGTCACTGGTGTCTTAGTTTGTTGTGTCAGTCATGTAATTTCCCTTCTTTTGCCTTTATTTATGTCATGTCATGCAAATCTTTTGTAACTGTGTGTACTGAATGATCGTTGAATGAAATTCACAGTTATTTGCCTAATTCCTCTTCATGAGTGCATGGTCTATCTTTTTGGATGTTGCCACAAGGGGTAGAAACATCAATTGTGCATAAATTGAAAATTTTGTCATCATCAAAAAGGGGGAGAATGTTGGGTTCTCATGTGTGATGTTTGTGTCTAAATGTTTTTGATGATGAGAAATGTTAATTGATGTTGTGAAGTTGGTTGACACATGATGACAGTGACAAAGTCATGCAAGATATAATCATATGAGAACATGCTTCTATTGATCACCTATACATTTAGTGTATCTCACTTAGAATGTTTCACAATGTAGGTGTGAATGCATACAAGCCAAGCAACAAGAACCAAATGCAAAGGAACAAGAAAAAGACTTCAAGTCAATACCTGTTGACAGCCATGAAGGCCCATGTCGACAGATGGACCATCCAGAACAAAACAAGCTACTAGAAGCTCATTCGGGACAGTAGTTGTCGACAGCTGAAGCTCACCTGTTGACAGATACAGATGTCCTGACGACATATGAGAATCGCCTATCGACAACCCAGTGTTCCAAGAACCTTCAAAGTTTCTGGAAACCAGAAATATGCAGTAGCTGTCGACAGTAGCAAATCGCCTGTCGACAACTGAAGTTTTAGAAAGATCTGATGGTCAGGATATGATCTATATTTGGGTGATCCCTTTAAGCATGACTCTCCATGTTTGGACACCCATATATAAAGGTCATATGGAGCTATTTTCGCACAGAGAGGCCACCATACTAAAACCCTAAGAAAAACCCAAGTGAGAAAGCTTCTCCCTACTGCTCTGCTTCAACCCTCCATCCAGAGCGAGGAAGATCCACCTTCCGAACGGAGTTGAAGTCGGCTCATCCGTGGTTCAAGCTTCTACGTCGTCTGATCATCATCAAGTTAAAGCTTGAAGCTCTTCTGGACGACCATCAAGAAGAGTTCTTCATCAGGATTTGATTCTTCATCTCAAAACTCTTCTCCTTCATATTTTTCATATCTTTGTGGGTGTGGGTGTGGGTGTGGTTGTGGTTCAAGCATCCTTTGTACTTGGTCCATGTGTGGTTTGTTGTCCTGATAGATTGTTTGCATCAGACAATGTGTGTGTGTGAGTTGTAGAGTGGAACTCGCTGATAAGCAGTTGTTTCTGCGTGTGTGTGTGGACGGTGGATGTAGGATACACAAGTTGTGTACTCCGAACCACCTTAAATCAACGTGTCTGTAGTTTGAATGTTTTACGGTAGATGTTTGGTAGGCATGTTGGTCTTGTTGGGTTCTCATATTGGAGAATGTTGGGTTACAACAAGTGCTTAAATGTTTTTGATGATGAGCAATACTAATTGATGTTTTGTGAAATGTTCACAAATGGTATGTTTGTTTTTGATGATGAACATTTCATGAACAAGACAAAATTGATGTGTTATGAAGGTGTGAAACTTGATGAGAATGACAATTGGATGCAAATGAAACACATGTTTTATATGTTCATTATATCTCACTAATTATGTCTTTTAATGTAGGTGTGAATGTACACAAGACAAAGCCCAAAATCCAAGTGCAAAAGAACAAGACAAGTTGCTGAAATAGTGCACCTGTCAACAGATGAATAGTGTATCTGTCAACAGATGAATAGTGCATCTGTCGACAGATGATTTTCGTCTGTCGACAGATCTACTCAGAAATCTATTTCCAGAAAGCCCAGTCTTCTGGTTTTTACAAACATGTCAGCATCTGTCGACAGCAGCAAGTCGGCTGTCGACAAACGGAGTTTCGGGAAGATCTAATGGCCGGGATATGATCTATATTTTGGTGTTTCCTTTTAGCACGACTCTCTATGCTTGGACACCACTATATATGGATCATATGAGGCTATTTTCGCAGCAAGAAGCCACCATACCAAAACCCTAAGCAAAGGTCAAGAAGAAGGCTTTCTTCCTGCTGCCCTGCTTCATCTCTCTGCGCAGAACAAAGAAGAACAACCTTCCAAGCGGAGTTGAAGCCGGTTCGTCCGTGGTTCAAGCTTCTCCATCAACTGATACTTGTCAAGACGCAGCTTGGAGTCTTCTGGACGACCAACGAGAAGAGATCTACATCGGGATTTGATTCTTCATCTCAAAACTCTTCTCTTTTCACTACTTTCATATATCTGTGTGTGTGCACTGATTTGAGATCAGTACGTGGATGTTGTGCAAGTGTGGATTGTTGTTCTGATTGTTTGTTTGCATCAGACAACGTGGTGTGTGGATCAGATCAAGGCTAGAGGATCTGATCTGTTGTGAACCTGATCTAGCGTGTGTGTGTGTGGTTGAGCCGGTGTGCTCGTGTGTGTGTTGTACTCAGTTGTTGAGTAGTGTGTCCTCACTGTGTGGGGGGTGGACGTAGGAGTCACGTGGTGTGATCTCTGAACCACCTAAAAAATCCCTTGTGCACTGTGGTTTGATTTGTGGTTTGCATTGTATTGCGCTAGATGTATGCATAGGGATTTCGTCTACACACTAACTGTTAATTTATTCACACACATTACATCAGATCAAAGGGGTTTTGATTGAGTAGATCTTTTAATCCGAAGTAGTTTTTAAATTGCTTAAGTTTCCGCTGCAAATCTATTCAACCCCCCCTTCTAGCTTTGCCATTACCGAATAACCGATCCTAACAATTGGTATCAGAGCAGGTTTTCTGTTCATCGATTGTGATTTGGCATATCTGTTTATGTGTGCTTAATTGTTCTGATTGGGCTTATAATTGATTTTGAACTGATCTGATCACTTCGTTGGTTGGTTTATTTATCTACTACATACTCAGAAATATGTCTGAGTTCTCGAGTATCATAAGTAGACCAATGATTATTGAGTTTGATGACAAGGTTCATAAAATGTAGGTCTCCTCTATGAAAACATGCAAGTCTGGAAGGGAAATCAATGAAAAATGCTACATGACTCATGGAAGCTCAAGAGGCTCTTCTCGTTCAGACGACTCAAGAGGATCACATATGTCAAAGATGTCAAGAAATTCTCAAGAATCAGGTAAATCCAATTCAGACCCATTTGATGCATCAATATCTAATTCTGATTCAGAGAATGATATATATTATGATGAATTGATAGAATGCTATGAGCACATGTGCAAACAATTTAAAACTGTTAAACATCAAAACAAGAAGCTAAAAGAAAATCTGGAAAAGAATGAAATGATAATTGATAATGCTCAAGCATTCTATGAAGAAAATGAAACATTGAAAATGGAGAATGAAAAATTGGAAAAGGAAGTCAAAAACTATGAAATCAAGTTTTCTAAGTTGAAAGAAGATCATGATCATGTGGAATCTGAAAATTCTGATTTGAAAAAACAAAATGAAAAATTGATTGATCATAATGAAAATCTCAAATTTGATAATGATCAATTGATCAAACAAATCTCCAACATGGCTCATGATCATCAAATAAAAGAGAAATGCAACTAATTGATTGAGGAAAATAATCATCTGAAAAAGAAGATTGAATGCATGTATCATGACAGACCATTAAATGACGAATGGAACAATTCTAAGAATAAAATTGTTGATCTGGAACAACAAATTGCTCAATTTGAAAATGGAAAGAACAAAATGAAAAATGGTTTGGATGTCATGCTAAACAAGCTTCAGACTTCAGAAAAAGAAGTTGTTGTATTAAAAGCTGAAAAACAGAAGATTCAAAATGAATTGAAAAACACAAATCTTGCTTCTGTGAAAAATAAGAAAAATGTTCAAAAACAAAATAAAAATTTGAATAAAAATGCAGCAATTAGAAAGAATGTTGTTACAACTGAAAATCCGAAAAAGGAAGTGAAAAAGAAAGCAGGATTGTACAAGGTTTCAACTCCTCCAACAGCTCAAAAAGCTTCAAGGCAATCTCCAACTCCACATCATGCCAAGAGATACCAAAGGGTACCACCTCCTCCTTCTCAACCCAAGGGTGATCAAAGGTACTCTAAAGGATCTCAGAGATTCCAGCAAATGCAATCACACTATGGTAAGCTCCAGGTAAATGCTCAACCCGTTTGCTACAAATGCAATAAACTTGGTCATCTTGTTAAATTCTGCTGGAAGAAAAATCAACACTCTCATAAAAATCATGATGTTGTTTATGCTTCAAAGTTCCATAATAATCCATGTGTTCATACATACAAGGATAAACATGTTCATAAAGATCAAAAATTTCATGTATCTATGAACAGGAAAACTGCACAAAACAACAGAAATCCAAAAATCAAATCACTTTGGATTTTGAAATCTTTGTTATATCCATGTCCTAACATTAATGTCGTTGCAGGACCCAAGCAAGTGTGGGTCCCAAAACAAGCTTGATCAACAAGTTGAGATGTCTTGCAGTCAAAAATTAGAAATGGATTCATGACATTGGCTGTGCAAGGCAAGAAATGATGGAGAACAAAGGTAAACTGTTTTTACTATGATTGAAGACTGTTCAGGTAAAATCTCCTTATCACTTCATATTTGAACTGCTGAAATTGAAATGGATTCTTACCTTTATCTGAGCAATGCAAAATGTGTCTTAATGCTACCCCACATGACAATGCCTCTTAGCAATTGGAATCATGCCATCTTGCTTACATAACTGTGCACATGACCTCTTGGTATATCAAATGATGACATATGGAAAAACAAGTTATGCTTGTTTGGAAACTATCATTATGCGTGAGTAAAATACTCCGCCAAGTATCAAAAGTCATGTAATGCATAAGGCTAGTTGTGTGCTTAATAACGTGTGAATTGCTTGATACATTTTCTATGCATGTGTTATGGGGGAGTAAGTTTGAAAATGCTTATGAATGCTCATGAAATTTGTGTGCAACTGCTTGTGATGAATGTGTAAATCATGATTGAATTGCTTGAATGTTATCTCATCACATGCACACATTATGGGGGAGTAAGTTTAAGGCTAGGTGAGTGAAATTCATAAGGGATACCCTTCATACTCAATGTGTATTTATCCCTCAATCTTATGGGTCAAGTCACTCTCAATTCAAAGCCTTAAAGCTGCAGTTTCAAAGCTCCTGTCGACAGCCCTGAACCACACTGTCGACAGATATGACTTCACAGAAAACCAATTTTTGAACTCTGAGTGTTTCTGTCGACAGACGAATTCCATCTGTCGACAGCCAAGCACAGGTTTTGACCTCTCAGAACCAAGTCCTTCAGGTCTGAGTGCATCTGTCGACAGGCACTCCCTTGCTGTCGACAGATACACATTTAAATGATAAAATCTTCATCTTATCCAATCCTTTCTTTATGAGTTTGTTCATATTATTGATGCAAGGGGAGAAAAGGGACTTACTACTCATTGCAACCTTTCATATTCACATAGTATAAAAGACATTGAATCAATCACAATGATTTTGATATAATATTTTGTGCTTGAGTCTAGGTTGTGTCATCTAGAAAACATTGATCAAATCTAATGATTTTAACCTAACTCACTTGAATGGCTCCCTTATGGATTATCATGTTTCTAAAATGGTTTGATAAGTAAGAAGGTTTTTGAACTTAATGTTTTACATTAATCATTGACATTAAATAATCATTGACCTTGATTGTTAAAAATATTAAAAAAAAAGAGAAAAGCTACCTATTTCAAACACTCAAAAGTTCATAAAAAGTATTTGAAATGGGACAAAGGCAGAGCAATGATGAGTATCACTGAGTAACCGGGGACATGGGCATAACAAATGTCTGTCTTCGCATCAAAAAGTCTTTTCATTATCTCTGCACAATGGTATGATGGTCACTCACATTGAGTAACTGGGGGTACGGGCATCCCTCATGTCTACCTTCACGTCAAAAGGTGAAAGTGATCCTAATTACTACTTTTCCCACATTAACTTGACAAAAGAAATTGTTCAAATGCTTGAAATAGAGTGAAGCCTCCAAGATTTAAATCAAGGACAATGGGTTGTCAATTGTCAAATGTTTATGTGGACATTACCTTCCTTTACCAACTGAAAATCACCACTAAGGTATATGATTTTCTTCAATGGTTTCATTCAAAAGGGTTATTTTATTTTCATATGTTTTTGAATGATGTATTCTAAATGCTATAACTTGAGATTCCCGGAGTATTGTCTCTTAACCATTGTAGAATTTTTATGTGTCTTAATACTAGTGTTTATGACATTTTGTAGTGGGTATCAACCTATTCTCAACCTTGCAATCTCATTTGAACACTCATTCCCCACTCATATCTTTCACAATTCAGTTATGTGATCACACAATTCCTTGCTTCATTCTTTTACTTGTGTGTACTCATTATCTTTTTGAATGTTGTCAAAAGGGGGAGAAACATCAATTGTGCATAAATTGAAAATTTTGTCATCATCAAAAAGGGGGAGAATGTTGGCTTCTCATATTGGAGAATGTTGGGTTACAACAAGTGCTTAAATGTTTTTTATGATGAGCAATACTAATTGATATTTTGTGAAATGTTCACAAATTGTATGTTTGTTTTTGATGATGAACATTTCATGAACAAGACAAAATTGATGTGTTATGAATGTGTGAAACTTGATGAGAATGACAATTGGATGCAAATGAAACACATGTTTTATATGTTCATTATATCTCACTAATTATGTCTTTTAATGTAGGTGTGAATGTACACAAGACAAAGCCCAAAATCCAAGTGTAAAAGAATAAGACAAGTTGCTGAAATAGTGCACCTGTCAACAGATGAATAGTGTATCTGTCAACAGATGAATAGTGCATCTGTCGACAGATGATTTTCGTCTGTCGACAGATCTACTCAGAAATCTATTTCCAGAAAGCTCAGTCTTCTGGTTTTTACAAACCTGTCAGCATCTGTCGACAGCAGCAAGTCGGCTGTCGACAGACGGAGTTTCGGGAAGATCTAATGGCCGGGATATGATCTATATTTGGTGTTTCCTTTTAGCACGACTCTCTATGCTTGGACACCACTATATATGGATCATATGAGGCTATTTTCGCAGCAAGAAGCCACCATACCAAAACCCTAAGCAAAGGTCAAGAAGAAAGCTTTCTTCCTGCTGCCCTGCTTCATCTCTCTGCCCAGAACAAAGAAGAACAACCTTCCAAGCGGAGTTGAAGCCGGTTCGTCCGTGGTTCAAGCTTCTCCATCAACTGATACTTGTCAAGACGTAGCTTGGAGTCTTCTGGACGACCAACGAGAAGAGATCTACATCGGGATTTGATTCTTCATCTCAAAACTCTTCTCTTTTCACTACTTTCATATATCTGTGTGTGTGCACTGATTTGAGATCAGTACGTGGATGTTGTGCAAGTGTGGATTGTTGTTCTGATTGCTTGTTTGCATCAGACAACGTGGTGTGTGGATCAGATCAAGGCTAGAGGATCTGATCTGTTGTGAACCTGATCTAGCGTGTGTGTGTGTGGTTGAGCCGGTGTGCTCGTGTGTGTGTTGTACTCAGTTGTTGAGTAGTGTGTCCTCACTGTGTGGGGGGTGGACGTAGGAGTCACGTGGTGTGATCTCTGAACCACCTAAAAAATCCCTTGTGCACTGTGGTTTGATTTGTGGTTTGCATTGTATTGCGCTAGATGTATGCATAGGGATTTCGTCTACACACTAACTGTTAATTTATTCACACACATTACATCAGATCAAAGAGGTTTTGATTGAGTAGATCTTTTAATCCAAAGTAGTTTTTAAATTGCTTAAGTTTCTGCTGCAAATCTATTCAACCCCCCCTTCTAGCTTTGCCATTACCGAATAACCGATCCTAACAGGTCTCTCACACTTCAGGTAAATTGTGATTTGTTCTGCTCATACTCAACACACACATGTTAGCTCGAATTCAATACAGATCTGTTTAAGATTTCAATAAGTCTATGTTACCATCGCAAAGGAAGGTCATAGTAATTTTTAGTTTGTAGTAATCTATTCAACCCCCCTTCTAGATTACCGTCTTAAGATAGTTCCACATATCTTTCATTTTCTTCACCAAGCTATGATACTTTCTTCATCCATGGAGCTTGGAGGAGGAGGAGGCAACCTCTGAGGCCCCTTACACCATCCAAGGGCATCATCTGAAGCTAGGGAATCGCCCCCCAATGGGGCTCTTTCTTCCTCTCTTCACCCTCATCTCATCCTTCATGCATGTTATTTGCTTTTCTTAGATAGGATGAATTCACTCTTTCCTTCCCTTGTTTTTATACACCCTAGGGATTTAAAAACCACCCCAGGTTCGTTCCCCCCATGCTCCCACCTTTCTTTTCATTTTTGGATAGATATTACACTGAAATATGGCCTAACAGGGTTTGTTGTCTTGTTTTCTTTATCTTGGCAGGTACATAAGCATCCGTCGACGAGGAGCTCTTGTCCTCTGGCCAGCCAGAAGGCAGGAAGAAGGTCCAGCCATCATTCTCCCGCACTGCAGAGAATGCGATAGGCACGAGAGTCGCGATAGCAGAGATGCGCCTTGGCTGGGCGTCGCGACATCAGCTCCATCGCGATGGGTCACCCCGTCGCGACTACAGTAAGTGCCTCTGTTCTCATTCCTTTTCCTAGTGTAGTTAGCCTATTTAATTCTTAATCAAGGCAACTAGCTAGGTGGCGATCACATCCATCCATACTTCCATGCTATATTTATTTAATATTAAAATGTGTTGTGTGTTTTGAGGGGTGCACAACCCCGTGATTACAACCCCGAGGGAGCAAAGCTCGCACAACACTAACTACGACTCAATGACTGGTGGTACAAGTCTGCCACAACGCAGCCGCATGCCAAACTCACGGCAAACCCTGAAAGGAAGTGTAAGGGAGTGAGCCTCAACACATCACAGGCTCAGTAGGGACCTCCCAAAACAACAACTGAAAATTGAAGAGACCTCAACCACAAATGGGGTCACTGGAAACACCGATAGCTAAACCACCACATAATTGCATTGAACATAATTAAACTATAATTAAATAAAACTCACTACCTAGCACAGTTTGCAAATGCTAAAGAAAAAAATAGGACTGGTACAGAAACACCAGTCCACAACAAAAAGAGAAATACCTAGGCCACAAGCCTCACAGGCAAACCACAAGCACAAGGGTAATAGGACTGCTAACAAGGAGCTAGTCCACCATACCCAAAAATACCACGGAAGACTACCCTCAGGAGGGTACAACACAATAAGTGGAAGGTCACACGATACGACCTCCTTGGAGCACAGCTCCACCTCAACACCGAAAAAAAACTAGTACACGGCGTACTACAACAAACAACTACCCACATGGGGTACAGGTACCTACTACCATGAGATACCACCACAGAAACCACAACCACCCCAATGCCACAACAGGGCACACCACAACAAGTCAGAACCACAACCGGTGAGTCATCGCTCACAAGCCACAACCACTGGCAAAGCACGAGTCGGAAGGAACGACACCACCACATGGGAACGGACTACTGGTTCATGACTCCAATATCCAACCTGGACAACACAACACGAGAACTACCTCTTAGTCTCGTAGTCAAGGACGAAAGGTCCAACTGTCGCTCCATAAGCACACAGTAAAGCCAAAGAACAGTGGAGCCTAACCAACACCACACTTGCAGATCACACAGCTGCAGGCCCATGCCTGGTACCTTTAAGGACTCTGGCCCGAGCTCCCTAAAGTGAGGCACTGGAAACACAAGACTAGCTGGGGACCAGTATGTCTACTGGTGTCCGTCCCCCAACCACGAGCATGCTACAAGCGACTGAGTACACCCACAACACACACGAGTCACTGCCCCATTGTCGTCTTTCCCTCCGCTGGACGTACAACTCACACACAGGAGTGAGGGTGTCCAAGAAGACGACACAGACCTCAACGATACACACAGTATCGGGACAAACCCTAAGCACAACAAACACAACGTGCCTGGCTCACAGAGAACCTGGGGTACCCAACTAAAGAGGCATTCCGGAATAGGCACCGGACCACCACACTCGGCCCACACACAAACCACACCAATCATTTAGTATACTGGTAAAACTTACACCACGATACACATACTTAATTGGCTCATCACTGGTCACAATATGACCTCCAAGCAACTGTACCTACATATACAATTTTCATTTACAAAACATGATCATATACATAAAGACTTGCTAGTCATTGGTCATCACATGACCTCTATAGCAACACACACCACCATGCATGTTAAACACTTAACTTAATACTATAACATACTTAACATGAATAACATAACTAACGAAAATCACCAACTAACCATAAACCATTTCATTAATCCTACACATGTTGTACTAGCATTAACCATCTTAAACAACCTTAAAATAATAGAAAAAGCCCAAGGCTAAGTCCACACAGGACCCTCACTGCCCCAGCACACAACACACCCCAAGGAAGATGAAACGAGACAAACACAGGCATCGCCTTTAAAAATGTGACGACCCACCCAGACGCGATTCAAAGCCTAACGCAACAGGCCCCAGTGTCAAGACAGCCCGATATGTCGCCTTCAGGCCAAACGGTCAAACCCGACAGTCAAAGCGCAATTTGAGATGGAAAGATACGTTGCGAAAAAGACACCATAAACCGTACACGAAATCGCGACGGACCACATTGATGCGTTCAACAAGAACACGACGGATCAAGTGGTCACGTCCAGACCAGTCGGTCTATCACAATCGGAGCACATGAACACGATTGCCCAAGGCGTCACGTTCCAAATAAAAACACGACGGTTCAGTCCGTCACCTTCTCAGGCAGGCGTCTAAACCCTCCTTCCTCTTCTAGAAAACTATTCCACACACCATGCAACTCACACACAAGCTCATAAAACGAAAATTGAGCAACAACATGATAACCTATCATGCTCTTAAAGATGTAAACTAATTAAATAACACAAAATAGAAAAGGAAGTCTCCCTACCAACATGAAGAACCCATAAAATGCGAATAACACCACATCACCGGCCTGCCCATGCTCTGGATGCCCTCCTCGCGTGGACTCCGCCCCGAACCAGCCACCAGGAAGCTAGAAAACGCCACAAGAGCTCCACAAGAGCTCCCCTCCCACTGGACAGAGCCAACCCTGCTCTGTCTGGCCCAAAATAGAGCATTAAATTCACATTCAAAATCACGATGGAGGTAGACGTCGCATTTAACATGCATTAAACGTGACGGACCAAACCGTCGCCAAACTCACCGCGCACAGAAAAGGCGGTTTGGTGAATCATGTCGGGGGTAGCCATCGCATTTTGAATGTGACGACCTACTCCGTCGCCATTCACACCAGAGAACCAGCAGGCTAAATGGGCTGAAACCTCAAGCCCACGACAACTGCACAGCAACCAAAAGCCACAACCAAGACCCAATGACCCCACATTGGCCAAGGACACCACACCAGACCCATTAAACACGGATCCGAAAAATCGTGATGTTACAATAGCACTTTGCCCTGTGTGGCATTTAGTTCTTGCACTTTTGACTAGGCAAAGCTCTGATACCATTTTTGACGACCCAACCAGTAAATGGCCAACAACTATACTAGTTGGTAAACTTCCTAGGAAGGTCATCCATCACGAGACTACTCCCACCTGAGCACACCTAAATTCAAACTTCTTTTTCTGCTCGAGCTCTGAAAATGACTAGTCTGATTTGTTGGTAGTTTGCCGATTTAGTCCATTTAACATATTCATATATGGGGTGTTACATTCTACCCCTTTTATATAAGCTATGTCCTCGTCACTATTCATATATAGCACATAATCAATGTAGCAACCCGGAAAATTTAATACTTAAAGATTTGAAATAATAATTTCTTTAAAATCGAAATAATAGAAACATACGTACCACTATCGTATGTTCAAGAATACATCGGAAAAATCCTTTAAAATTATAAATCAACCCTAGACATTATTCCTAAGTGTTCTACTAGGAAATTCAAGCAATGAAAAATCAGATTGGCCAAATGTACATCACAATTTGACTAATTATCTAAATTAGGAAACTAAGTCGGAAAATCGTTAACACGGAAAGATAACGCGCCCATAAATTAAACGAACATGTCGGAAAGACTTCCAACATCATGAAATGATTACCCATTATTGGAATTGGACCAATGGACCTCTCATGGCCCATGACTAAATTCAAGAAAAATATAATAAATTCTAAAATTCTATTATTTCCCTATTTAAAATGGAGAATTCTCCTAAGTTAAATTCCATTAAGAATGGGCTTTGATAAATGGACCCTCTAGAATTTATTGGGCCAAAATAGGGATTTTTAAAAGAGGAATAATAGGAAAATACCCTAAATTCGCAACTTAAATATTGCTTAAATAGAAAAGAGGTATTTAAGCATTAAAATAGCTAATTTAAGATGGAATTGGATTCCTAAACCTACCTGTAGACGCGAGATTTGGCCCATCCCCGCGTGGTTCCATGGCCCAATAAGGCCCGTTTGACCATTTGTTGACTTGCCTCGGATGCCATGTAGATGGCAGCATCGACTGCCGCTGACTTCATGTAGGCGGCAAGGTCGGTGGACGTTGACTATAGTTGGCATCCACCCATGTGGACACCTGCATGGTTTTGGCGGTGACATCGTTGGACGTCAACCTGGTTTACTTGGTCTGCGTAACTACCCCGAGAATCTAGCCCACTTGCGCCATTCTCTCGGCCATGCAATGCATGTAGCCATTCCCAACGGGCATATGGGCCACCTTGGCACCCCATTGACCCAGTAAAAATCCTACTTGGCCTCTCCTCATTGGTTGGAGCTTTAATACATGGATTGCCACTTGTACAAGTGTGTTTCTTCACACTTGGGCATCCAAAAATTCTGAACTCTGACCCTACTATCTATATAACTGACCCTTAGGCCTTCTAAGCAAAGGGGGAGAGGTTGGACGTCCACATGCTATCACCTTGAGAGAAGGGAGAGAAAAAGTGCACCCTACCTTCCATCACCTTCTTCTTCTTTCTCTCATCATTTGGGACGTGGAGAAGGGTTCATCCCGAGCTGGAGGAGCCCACCAAGGAGTCAACAACGCCAAACGAGGATCATCACCTCCATTTTCTCCCTCTCCTCCTCTCTCTTTCCCTTTAATATTGCATGTCACACACACCCTCACACACACCCTAGGCACGTAGGGCACCCTCCTACACACCTATAAAGGGGTTTCCCAATCAAAAACGGAGGGAAGAAGGGTGGTCATAGCACTTGGCCACCCCTCTTCTCAAGCCCGTAACCGGTACGGGACTCTCCTTTTGGGCCTTTCTCTTTTCATTTTGAACATTCACTGCACTTCTTAGAGTCTAATAGAGTCTTCTTTCTGTGGCAGGAACACTTGTACGAGACAGTGGAGCTCTCCTTCTTTGGCCGGCCGAAGAAGGAGAAGTTGAGGCCCCATCTCCGTCCGCTACGTGAGGGAGCATCACCAACGTGGTCACAATACTTCCTTGGGCACAGGTAAGGCCCTGGAGATCACAACATCTCCCTTTCCCTTGCTGGTTTCTTGGTTTTCTCCCTAGTCAACTCAGTCAACCGAGGAGTCAACGAGGTCAACCAACAACCCTCCATCGCCAACGAGGGAGCGACGACGTTCGTGAACCACCGGAGGATCTCAAAGTCCGACGGGAGCTGACAGGAAACGCATCGTCCACACTACCCTAATAGGTTGGCCACGAATTTGGATCCCAACCTAACCCAAATTGGACACGGCAAGCTTGGAAGGTGGAATTAAATAGGAAATCTCGGAATTAAATAGGAGTTAGAGTCCTATTAGGAAATAGAAACATAGAAAGCATAAATACTCTCCTAAATCCCCCATGGCCGGCCCTAGCTCATTGCCAAGGGTTACTGGACGAGGAGGAGATCTTGTGGGGGAGAAGAACCTCTCAAGGTCTCTCTCTCGTTCTTCAAGTTCTAGCCCTAGAAGAGAAAAATGACTAAAGGAAGGCATTCTCACGAGTAAAATATAATTAAATTTGTCTGTAGATTGTTCCATGCATCAGGAACAAAACTCCTTTCGTTTCATAATTTTTCGTTCACTCAATCTTTTGATCTCGATTTTTGAATCTCTACAAACCCCATAACCCCGAACCATCATGTTTAATTTATATCTCCTTGAATACTCTATCCCATGCCTTGAAATTTTTATTGGAGATACTGATGATTGTTAGGAATCTTTCGCCCCTAAAAGCCCTAATTTTCATCCACCATACTGCTCGAATTAAATCTTTGATCTCTACTATACACAGTTTCATGTTCTTCATGAATAACTTGATTAAACTATGCCTAAATCCTGTCTGTTTTCAAATCCGTATTTACTGTAAGTACCCATATATGTCTAGATCAGTTTGCAACTTGTTTTGTGATTTTTCATCGATTGTACATTTAGTTATGAATTTTCGAATCACCATGTGTCAAAAGAAGGAAACTTGGCCCGCAATCCCATGCTCTATCCTTTTCCCACTCAACTCAGGTATAGTACTTGAGAACACGATGGCCCGATAGGCTGCTTTCTTAGGGCTGCTCACGACAGTGCACCCCGTCATGTTCTGAACACAACAGGGTCTGTCGTCACGTTCTGGCCACTTAATCAGACAAGCCCGTCGCGTTATTTACAAGGCCATGTCGCGTTCTGTTCTTACCCCGTCGCGACCCTCATATGGGTACGTCGCGATCTGTGCTTTTTGCAAGAAAACCCATAATTCGTGATGCTTTGACCCTCTACAGTTCTTGTGCCTTCTATTAACAGTCGTACACGCAGTTAATATACTTGTCATAAATTGAACATTTATGTGTTTAAAATACATACACATGACCACTTTCTATCTATAATTTCTCTAACATATACACACATTTGAACCATCCAAATATGGCTGAACTTGGCATGAAAATATCTCTTCAAACATTTGGTAATTATATATTTAAATTACCTTATTTTAAATGAACTTGTCTACGTTTTCTCGCGATGATTTGGAACACCGTTACCGATGCTCCACTGTTCTATAATTCCTCTAAGAACGTCGAGCACTTGTTTCTATATACACACTCTCTCTTGACTTGGACGAACTCTATGTTCGATATTCCTTCTGCCGGACTAGTGAATCCTTGTTCAAGGCCTCGTAAGACTCCTCTGTCCATGGGTTCCCACATGGTCGACGAGTTGGTTGTACCCTAACACCTATGACACCTCTAGGGATCAATATGATCCAAACGGCTATTAGAAGTTCGCTCTTATCTCTAATCACGCCGGACCTCCGGACTTGTGCATAACAAGGCCAGCATAAGGGTTGTGTATTCCACCTGACTACCAACACCAAACGCATGTGTTGTGCAACGGTTGCTATCGCTCGTTACTCGATGTTTCATGTGCAATGTCCACTAGCTCTCATCTATACTCTACTCGCTCATATATTCACGTTCACTCTACTATCTCGTCTATTCATCTAGTGCTCTCTTGGTACCCATTGAGCTGTGTGGCTCCTACTGTTTTGTACTGTTCATGACTGTCTAGCGCTAAAATGGGTCTTGTGACTCTACTGACTTGAATGCATACTGCTGAGGGCACGGAGAGTGTCCGAGGGGCTCCAATCTAGTCCTGGGGGCAGAGAGCCACCCGAAAATACTTGCAGAGGCTAATGACGGTGTCTGCATTTGCACCGGTTCTGACTGACTATTCTGAATTAGCTAGACATCTGACTGTTATAGTGTTACTGTTGGTCTGTTAGTTCTGGCGTACTGCACTATTATTGTGCCATCATTGACTGTTACTGTCCTGATATTAAGCGACTACTGTCGTACTCTTTCCTTGCTCTACTTGATACTTGCTATCTTGAGTTATTACGTTGTATCATGACTAAATCGCATTCAAAGTGCTATACTCTCTCGTCGTCTATTGACAATAAAAGTGCTATGTTCTCTCTCGGCTATCTACAGATAACCAAAGTGTCATTACTATTTCGATTGACGAAAGTTAATCAAAAGTGCTATACTATCTCGATTGATGAAACTCAATCAAAGTGCAATTTACTCTTTACATGACCATCTACTATCTCTTTCCTTGCTATACATGTCGCTTGCTATTTCTTGACAATGATGTTACTTGCTATTGTTGTTATCGTTTCTATCGTGACTTGATTTTAATCATCGTGCTATACTTGATTCATCTGCTATCTGAACCATGTTACTTGTGCTATTACTTTCTAGACTTTACATGACTCTCTCTATCGTTAGTTACTCTGCCATTTAAAGCATTAATCATTTAAAGCCTGCTTGACTATTGAGATTTAAGTCCTACTGGGCGTTATCGCTCACCCTTCGTTATTTGTTATTGTGTCTCAGGTAAGTCAGACAATGACGTCACACACACCAATGGGATGGGACCAAAGTGATGAGCAACCTGGAGTCAGTTGATGAAGTTTCCCTAGTACTATGGAGTCTAATAGTTATTGCTTTAGATTTCTTTCTAATGTAGTGATGTCAATGAGTCTTGTGCATGGCTCCGAATTAGTGGTTATAATAGTCTTAGTGACTTTATAATGAAATGAAGACTTTATTTCAATTATTGTTCATTAGATGCTCTGATGTTTGTATCTATATGCATAATTTACGTTACCATACTCGTTGCTCACGTTTCCCTCTGATTTATTCCGCTGCTAAATTGGATGGGCGTGATTGTTGGTATCAGAGCCTAGGATGTCCTTATTAGGATATTTTAAGTCTAGGGATGTTCTAGGTGAACTGTCATGACCATGTCTAAGTCAACCATCATACCTATGTGAGAGATTGGGTAAAGCTTGGGGGTATGCTAGGAGCTTAACTATTTGTATAATCACCCTAAGTTTAAGAAGAAATTAATCAGTATTATTGCTCGCAAGAACTAAAGGAGATGGCTAGCGAGCATGCATGAATTACAATAGACTGTACAGTGGTTAACTCAAGCCCTTAACAACGTGATTCAAGCAGAAGCAAGAAATGGGGCAGGAGACTTATATGGGAACTTTCAACGAATAAATCTCCCTAGGTTTAATGGAACTCCAGATCCCGATGAAGCTGAAAATTGGGTGAAGGCGATGGAACGAATCTTTAGAGTTATGCAATGTTCAGAACAGGAGAAAGTCCTTCTGGCAACCTTCCAGTTGGACCGCGATGCTAGAGCTTGGTGGGAAGCTTCCAGTCAATAATTACCCAACAACAACATAGAGTGGGATAAATTTTTAGAACTCTTCAACACTAAATATTTTTCCGAGAGGATTTGTGAGAAGAAGGCAAATGGATTCGCCAATTTAGAACAATGAATGATGTCTATAGCAGAATATGAAGTACAATTTGAAAGACTAGCATAGTATGCACCACATTTGGTGAGAACAGAAAAGATGAAGGCAAAGAGATTCTTAGAAGGGTTGAGACCTGTGTACTGAGAAAAGTTGGCTCCACTAGACATTGAAGTATACTCAGTAGAGCTCAATTAGTAGAGGACACCATAGAACTTCTTGAAAAGATCCATAAGAAGAAGGTGTTGAAAAGGGAACGTGCTACTCATTCCAATGATAATAAAGAAAGAAATACAGTAGAACGCAAGAGAATGAAAGGGGAACTGAAGCAGAAGGAAGTCTGTGAATTTTGTGAAAAGCCAGGGCATCAGGTTGATAACTGTTAGAAGAGATTGGGTAGATGCTTACGATGTGGAAGTCAACAACATCGAGTCATTAATAGTCCAACAAAGAAGAACTAAACTCCATGCCAAGGATGATTACAAGCCCTTGTGGACAAAAATCCTGCCAATGAGCGTGGACAAGGTACCATCACTAAACCCTTAGTTTAATTTCATATTATTTTCGCGATAACAAAGCCCTACGTGGGGGAGGTGATGGAATGAAATATCCATAATAAATTGGTAGTCATATCATATCATATGAATTTGGGGACCAAATTCTTTTTAAGTGGGGGAGGATGTAGCAACCCGAAAAATTTAATACTTAAATATTCGAAATAATAATTTCTTTAAAATTGAAATAATAGAAACATACATACCACTATCGTATGTGCAAGAATATATCGGAAAATTCTTTAAATTTATAAATCAACCCCAGACATTATTCCTAAGTGTTCTACTAAGAAATTCAAGAAACGAAAAATCCGATTGGCCAAGTGTACGTCACAATTTGACTAATTATCTAAGTTAGGAAACTAAGTCGGAAAACCGTTAACACGGAAAGATAACGCGCCCATAAATTAAACGAACATGTCAGAAAGACTTCCAACATCATGAAATGATTACCCATTATTGGAATTGGACCAATGAACCTCTCATGGCCCGTAAATAAATTCAAGTAAGACAAATATAATAAATTCCAAAATTCTATTATTTCCCTATTTAAAATGGAGAACTCTCCTAAGTTAAATTCCATTAAAAATGGGCTTTGTTAAATGGACCCTCTTGAATTTATTGGGCCAAAATAGAGATTTTTAAAAGAGGAATAATAGGAAAATACCCTAAATTCGTAACTTAAATATTGCTTAAATAGAAAAGAGGTATTTAAGCATTAAAATAACTAATTTAAGATGGAATTGGATTCCTAAATCTACCCTAATAGGTTGGCCACGAATTTGGATCTCAACCTAACCCAAATTGGACATGGCAAGCTTGGAAGGTGGAATTAAATAGGAAATCTCAGAATTAAATAGGAGTTAGAGTCCTATTAGGAAATAGAAATATAGGAAGCATAAATACTCTGCTAAATCCCCCATGGCTGGCCCTAGCTCGTTGCCAAGGGTTTCTGGACCAGGAGGAGAGGCCAAGGAGGAGGAGATCTCGTGGGGGAGAAGAACCTCTCAAGCTCTCTCTCTCGTTCTTCAAGTTCTAGCCCTAGAAGAGGAAAACGACTAAAAGTAGGCATTCTCACGAGAAAAATCTAATTAAATTTGTCTGTAGATTGTTCCATGCATCAGAAACAAAACCCCTTTTGTTTCATAATTTTTCGTTCACTCAATCTTTTAATCTCGATTTTTGAATCTCTGCAAACCCCATAATCCCGAACCTTCATGTTTAATTTATATCTCCTTGAATACTCTATGCCATGCGTCGAAATTTTTATTGGAGATACTGATGATTGTTAGCAATCTTTCGCCCCTGAAAGCCCTAATTTTCATCCACCACACTGCTCGAATTAAATCTTTGATCTCTACTATACACAGTTTCATGTTCTTCGTGAATAACTTGATTAAACCATGCCTAAATCCTGTCTGTTTTCAAATCCCTATTTACTGTAAGTACCCATATATGTCTAGATCAGTTTGCAACTTGTTTCGTGATTGTTCATCTATTGTACATTTAGTTATGAATTTTTGAATCACCATGTGTCAAAAGAAGGAAACTTGGCCCGTAATCCCATGCTCTATCCTTTTCCCACTCAAACTCAGGTACAGTACCTGAGAATGCGACGGCCCGATAGGCCGCGTTCTCAGGGCTGGTCACGATAGTGCACCCTGTCGCATTCTGAACGCAACAGGGTCTGTCATCGCGTTCTGGCCGCTTAATCGGACAAGCCCGTCGCGTTATTTACAAGGCCATGTCGCGTTCTGTTCTTACCCCGTCGCGACCCTCATATGGGTACGTCGCGATCTGTGCTTTTTGCATAAAAACCCATAATTCATGATGCTTTGACCCTCTACAGTGCATGTACCTTCTATTAACAGTCATACACGCAGTAAATATACTTGTCATAAATTGAACATTTATGTGTATTTAAAATACATACACATGACCACTTTCTATCTATAATTTCTCTTACACATACACACACTTTGAACCATCCAAATATGGCTGAACTTGGCATGAAAATATCTCTTCAAACATTTGGTAATTATATATTTAAATTGCCCTATTTTAAATGGACTTGTCTACGTTTTCTCGCGATGATTTGGAACACCGTTACCGACGCTCCACTGTTCTAGAATTCCTCTAAGAACGTCGAGCAATTGTTTCTATATACACACTCTCTCTTGACTTGGATGAACTCTCCGTTGGATATTCCTTCTGCCGGACTAGTGATTCCTTGTTCAAGGCCTCCGTAAGACTCCTCTGTCCATGGGTTCCCACATGGTCGACGAGCTGGTTGTACCCTAACACCTATGACACATCTAGGGATCAACATGATCCAAATGGCTATTAGAAGTTCGCTCTTATCTCTAATCAAGCCGGACCTCTGGACTTGTGCATAACAAGGCCAGCGGAAGGGTTGTGTATTCCACCTGACTGCCAACACCAAACGCATGTGTTGTGCATCTGTGGCTATCGCTCGTTACTCGATGTTTCATGTGCAATGTCCACTAGCTCTCATCTATACTCTACTTGCTCATCTATTCACGTTCACTCTACTATCTCGTCTATCTCGTCTATGCATCTAGTGCTCTCTTGGTACCCTTTGAGCTGTGTGGCTCCTACTGTTTTGTACTGTTCATGACTGTCTAGCGCTAAAATGGGTCTTGTGACTCTACTGACTTGAATGCATACTGCTGAGGGCACGGAGAGTGTCCGAGGGGCTCCAACTAGTCCTGGGGGCAGAGAACTACCCGAAAATACCTGCAGAGGCTAATGACAGTGTCTGCATTTGCACCGGTTCTGACTGACTATTCTGAATTAGTTTGACATCTGACTGTTATACTGTTACTGTTGGTCTGTTAGTTCAGACGTACTGCACTATTATTGTGCCATCATTGACTGTTACTAAACTGCTACTGTCCTAATATTGAGCGACTACTGTCGTACTCTTTCCTTGCTCTACTTGATACTTGCTATCTTGAGTTATTGCGTTCTATCGTGACTAAATCGCATTCAAAGTGCTATACTCTCTCGTCGTCTATTGACAATAAAAGTGTTATGTTCTCTCTCGACTATCTATGGATAACCAAAGTGCCATTACTATTTCAATTGACGAAAGTTAATCAAAAGTGCTATATTATCTCGATTGATGAAAATCAATCAAAGTGCAATTTACTCTTTACATGACCATCTACTATCTCTTTCCTTGCTATACATGTCGCTTGTTATTTCTTGACAATGATGTTACTTGCTATTGTTGTTATCGTTTCTATCGTGACTCGACTTTAATCATCGTGCTATACTTGATTCATCTGCTATCTGAACCATGTTACATGTGCTATTACTTTCTAGACTTTACATGACTCTCTCTATCGTTAGTTACTCTGCCATTTAAAGCATTAATCATTTAAAGCCTACTTGACTATTGAGATTTAAGTCTTACTGGGTGTTATCGCTCACCCTTCGTTATTTGTTATTGTGTCTCAGGTAAGTCAGACAATGACGTCACACACACCAATGGGACGGGACTACAGTGATGAGCTACCTGGAGTCAGTTGATGAAGTTGCCCTAGTACTATGGAGTCTAATAGTTCTTGCTTTAGATTTCTTTCTAATATAGTGATGTCAATAAGCCTTGTGCATGGCTCCGAATTAGTGGTTGTATTAGTCTTAGTGACTTTATAATGAAATGAAGACTTTATTTCAATTATTGTTTATTAGATGCTCTGATGTTTGTGTTTGTATGCGCAATTTACGTTACCATACTCGTTGCTCATGTTTCCCTCTGATTTATTCCGCTGCTAAATTGGAGGGGCATGACAATCAATCCCCAGGCAGGCAGGACTCTAGAGGTGACCCCCACAGGCTTAAGAGGTGGCTCCTTCTATGTAGCACTTTGTGCCATTATGGCCTCAAGAGGTGGCTCCCATAGCATAGCAGTTTTCCCTGTGTGGAACTTAGCTCCCACACTTCCAACTGGGGTATGCCTCTGATACCATTTGTGATGACCCAACTAGTAAACTGGCCCAACAACCATACTAGTTGGTAGACTTCCTAGGAAGGTCACCCATTCTGAGACTACTCTCAACTGAGCACGCTTAACTTCAGAGTTCTTTTCTTGCTCGAGCTCTAAAAATGACTAGTCCAAGTTGTTGGTAGTTTACTGATTTAGTCCATTTAACATATTCTTATATGGGGTGCTACACTGAAGATATCCATATGATCTCTCTCTCTCTTTGTCCTAGCATTTATTGCTTGCAAGTTTCCGGTAGTTAAACACTCCTACTACATTGGACCTACTACGTCTGTTTGAAGACAAGTTTCAAGAAATGAGACACAACGGATACTTCACAAAAGAGAATATAAATAAGAGCATGATGGCACAGTGAAGACAACAAGACGAAGAATAGAGAAAAATCAAGCATCACACTAAGAGAAAGCTCATCAACAACAAGTGTTCAAAATATAGTCTGCTCCTTCACTCAAATCAACTTCTTTGCTCTTAGCTCTCCTCAAAGCTTCATTCTTCAATCCTTCCTTGAGAGAGAGCTTGTAATAATCTGAGAGTGTTGCTTCATAGTGTGTAGTTCTTCTACTCTCTCAGATCACGCCTCAGATCAAGCAGTGCATTGTTCTATTACTTGGTCTAGGGGCCACCACTTCTATACTTTTTATAGAGTGTTCCTCTTCTTAAGTGAAGAGAAAACATGTTGTGCAAGTGGGTGGTTTATTACCTTTTTGGAAGACCTGTTGCAACATGTGGATTATTGCCTCTTCGTGGGTTGAAGAGAAGGCTAGCGGGAGCTGGATGTGTATGTGTCCTTATGGGAGACTGTACCCTTGGTTAGCAGAATCCCAAGTTGTTTCTTGGGAATTGGACGTAGGACTCTTGGTGATAGAAGGTCCAAACTAGGATAAAAATTATGTTGCATGTGTCTGTGTGATTGCCTCTATCTTTATTTCTAATGCTCACAAACTCTAACCTTTATGTTTAGTGTTTCTAAAGTTATTTGTTACAGATAATTTTAAGGATGATTTTTTAGCAATCCGTTCACCCCCACCCCTGGGCTAGCAACTTAGTCAACAAGTGGTATCAGAGCCAAGTCTCTTCAAGCAAGTAGATCTCACGATCTAAAGAGCAAAGATAAATGGCAGCCCAAGGCTATGCAGAGGGATAATCTATCAACAGGTCTCCATTGTTCGATGGAGAAGACTACAACTACTGGAAGACAAGAATGGAATTCTTTCTTCAAGGCCTAGACTATCAATTATGGACTATAATAGAAGATGGAGATCTAATAGTCCTAAATTCTAAAGAGAACTGGACAGATGGTGACAAGAAATTGATGTCTCAGAATAGCAAGGCCAAGAGTATATTATGCTGCTCATTAAACAAGAAGGGGTTCAACAAAATATCTGCATGTAAGTCAGCCAAAGAGATGTGGGATAAGCTGAGAATCACCTATGAAGAAACACATAAGGTAAAAAATAAAAATATGAAAAGTTCCAAATGCATTCAGGAAAATCCATCTCCCAAATGTACAGTTGATTCACCGACATCACAAATGGCTTGGCTAGACTTTGGAAAAGGTATGAAACCGCAGACATGGTGAGGAAAATAATAAGATCTTTACCAACCTTATGGACTCCCAAGGTCACGACCATAGAGGAAGCAAATGATCTTATGACTATGTCTCTAGAAAAGCTCATTGGGTCTCTAATGGCTCATGAGATAAACATGGAGAGATTAGGAGAATCCTCCACCAAGAAAAAAAGGTAACAATGCTCTGAAAGCTGAAGAGAACACATCTGGAAGCGATTCACGAGATGAAAGGAGTGAAGAAGACGAAGCATTCCTTTTCAGATAACTACAAAGAATACTGGCCAAAAAGAAGTATCAGTCAGGAAGAAGACATTTTAAGAAAAGCAAGGAGTTCAAAAGGCCTAAGCCTACTTGCTACGCGTGTAAGAGGCCTGGACATCTCAAGTTAACTGTCCAAAACTAAAGAAGGTAGAATACAAGAAGAAGGAAAATGCAAAGAAGTTAAGAAAATATAAAAAGAAGGTGATGGTTGCTGCCTGGACCAATGAAGGAGACTCAAGTAGTGAGTCAAACTCCAGCGATGAAGAAGAAGAAACAGATAACATAGATTTTATGGCTAACCATGATGACAAGGTAAACTCTGTCTCTTCTTTTAATTTATGTAATGATTCTGATTCTGATAATCTAGAGGAAGCTTTAAATGAATTATATAGAAAATACAAATATGTATGTAAGCACTTAAGATCCATTAAGAAAAACTTTGTGTGTCTTGAAATAACCAACTCAGACTTAAATCTGAAATAGAACAACTGGAAAAACAAATTCAAGAATTAAAATGAAGAAATGAGTTGTTATGTGAAGATGTAAAAAACAAAAATGACAAAATACTAAGTTTAGAAAATCAAGACACTAAAATTAAGTAAAAAGAGGAAATAGAAACATTAACAAAAGATAACGAATATTTAACAGCTACAATTGAAAATTTAATAAATGGAAGATCTTTGTTAATACTAAAAGGTGCAAGAAGATCGGGTAAGAAGAAATATTTAGACATCTCTTTTACAACTGATGAGGGAGAAGGTTGAATTTTTTTTATTTCATTCACTTTCCATCTTTCTTTCAACAGTTCAGTCTGCCACGCCTGCCACTCTGACAGGCGTCAGACGACCATAAAGCAGAAAGCAGTCGTGACTCGTTGACTGGGCGCGACAAGAACGCGACGCAAGAACTGGTCGCAACACGGATGACTGTCGCGACGGCTAGTTCCGTCGTGACACTAACGCGTCGCCAAGGCCGGATGCATTAGTGGCCAGTCATGCCACACACAAATGGAAAGCCGGAAAGCCCGAGATGCTACAACTGCGCATGCGAAGCCAGCTTCCAGAGTGTCTACACCGAGCGCAAGATGCCGCGTGAGAGATCCTCAACGTCAACTTCGGGGGCTTCTCCCTCCTAGTAGGATCTCACTTCGGCCCTCTCCGTTGTGTCCTCTGAGCCTCCCAGAGCGCGTCGCGACATCAGAGGAGGCGTCGCCCCGGTCGGATGCGACCTTATCGCGGCGTTGCATGAGTACCTCCAACTGCGAAGCAATAGGATAGGGAGGTAGAACCCTTGCGGAAGGGCTTGCTCGGAGACGCTTCAGAGCTACCTCCAGATTAGCCTCCAAAGGCAGAACAGGGGTCTTCGTCGCAAACACCCTCATTAGGGGCGCGCGATCTTCGTCTAGCTCCACATCGGTTGTCCTGAAGGCCTGCTCGGAAGGAGAAATCAGCTCTTCAGTCACCTCGTCGGTGATCATGCTCTCCGCTGTGGTCTCTGGGTCCTTGGCATCCCCCACAGGCACCCCTTGTGGGATCATCGCCTCATTTTGGTCCGCCGACCGCTCAGCGATGACCTCAATCGTCTACTTCGCTATAGACGCCACCGCCGCCACTTCCGCAGTCAGCACAAGAACCAGCGTTTCCTCCGCAGATGCCGCAGGCGCCCCTAGGGTGAGCACCGTGACCGGCGCCCCCTTTGTGGTCATCATCGTCCCCTTTGCATCCATCGTCGCTCTGCTTCCACCAACGGGCACCAAGGGCTCCAAAGCCCCACTGAGCTCCTCCATGGAGCCCCTATCAGACTGGTCGTTGACGACGACCACGTCTCCTCCGAGGAGACCCATCTCCAAAAGCACCCCTTCTATGGTCGAGGGCTCCACTGTAGCTGACGACAGCCTCGGCATCTGTGGGAGAAATCAAACAGAGTCAAGAGGGATTCATTAAACCAAACGGAAGACGAGGAATAAAGGAAGAATACTTATCCCATGCTCGGCTCAGCTTGTGCTTTACAAGCTTGTACTTGGTCAACAACAGCTCGGCCTTATTCATGAGCACCTTGGACAATTCCATAGAAGTCTTGGACGCATCCTGGATCAGGAAGGGCACGACATCCACCCTCTTGGGCGGCTTGTTCACCCGAATCGGGAACCCCCACTGCGCGGGTCCAAACCCCTTCTTTCGACCAACGAAGAAGACGCATCTAGTCCACCCCTTGTTGTTTGACAGACACGGGGGAAAGTTAATCTGCATCTTGTTTGGCCTGTGCTTGGTATACATGATACCGTACCCCGATTGCGAGGACAACGCCAAGCTAAAGTGGTTCCAGAAAAGGTCCACGATAGCCTAGAAGCCCTTCTTCCGGCACATAATGCAGAAGACGAAAATTGCCCTCCATGAATCCGATGTCAGATGGATGGGGGCGACCTTCCAAGCGTTCAGCAGGTCCCTGGCGATCTCCAGCACCGACAGCCAAAATCCTGCCTCCAGAAGGTCCAGGGAGAGCACGAAGAAGCCGGGCTTTTCTGTCAAGTATGTTTGATCCTCGCGCATTAGGACAATGTCGTATTCCTTTCTGATGCGAAATCACTCGCGGAGACCCTCGAAGCACCGGTACTTCATGGCTTTCGTCTTCGCTGGCGATCTTCCGCTCACCTCCGCAGTGGCAACAACCTTTCCCTCCCTCTGTGCCATCGGCACCGAAGTCAGAGAAGAAGGCGAATGGAACAAACAAGGGAGAAGTGAAGAGGGCAAGAAGACTAGCAGCGAGGATGTGAGGAAGCAAGGTTTGAAGCAGGGAAGTGTGGGGCATTCCCACCTCTTCCCCTCCTTATAAGGAAGAAGAGGTGCAGAATTTAAAGGCCAAAATGGCGGCTTGCCTACTCAAACAACCCGCTCGAACGGCTCGTTTGAGTGCCCTAGTCACGTCACGCCTCTTCCACCATCATGAAACGGGCACCCCAAGGGAACCCTAGTGGTGTCACCGACAGCCGTACTCTCCATCGCGGCCAACATCACATTTAATGTGAAGCGATCGACACCAAATGGTTATCTCCCCTCTCAAGTGCTCAAGGTCACATCCGAGCAGACTTGAGATGGTAGGGGGCAAGTGTAGAGGCCATTTCTGGCCTCCTAGGCCCATAGGCCCATCATAGCCTAACAAGGGAGCAGAGCGAAGGCTATTCAGCCACATGTCTTCGGAGACAGCTAAAAGTTCCCGAAATAGTCTCAATCACCACACGTTCAAGGGCACTATAGAATCTGGCTCCGAAACACCAAGCATCTCCAAGCAGGACAAGATCACTGAGCACTAGCTATACGGTAGAAGGCCACCAATCACCGGACAGCCTCACCGAGCACATCCACGATCTCCTATTCGATGCCTGTTGAGGCCATCATGAGGAGTGGCCCTTGGACTCCTAGAAGCATTCAATGGGACGACGCAACACACCTCCCCACGAGAGGAGCAGCCCTGGCACTGAACCCTAAGGGATGTCTAAAACAGACATCTCCTCGTCTTGGGAACCCAATCGTCACGTCCTTCCTAGCATCATTGGAGAAGGATGAGTCCGAACTCTACAGGTCCCCTGCCTATATAAAGAATAGGTAATCTCCATGCAAAAGTCATCCCTCACAATTGCCCACGCGCGAGACCACACACAAAAAAACCCTCTCCTTCCAGCCTCTCAACTATCATCTCTAACTTAGGCATCGGAGAATTCTCTCGATTCTTCAACCGGGTTCCTTTGACCCTTTCTGGTTCTATAGGTCATCGTCCGCACCGGCGACCGTGCGCTCCCAATTCTCAAATGGAGGCCTGTTCGGCCCATTACCATATATATATATATATATATATATATATATATATATATGAGAAGGGATCTATTACCAATTGTTGCACCAAAAAGTATAATGCCACAAACTCTAAAATCACATGATTTAATGTCAAATTTCATATCCATTTCGTTAAATCTTCTCTACTATCCATAAGCTACAAATCAAAGAAAAAGAAAAAGTCAAATCGAATATAAAATTTCACAAATCAAAAGAAACATATGTATGCACTATCTAGGGCATTCATCTTATATACTCCAGATATCAATGATTATAATATCAAAATACAATTTTTTTTATCCATGCTTAGTTTATGTAATAGTAGAGAAAATTTAATGCAGTTGATCTAAAGATTGACATCAAATCGTGTGATTTTAGAGTTGGTGACACTATTTTTGGTGCCACCAGTGGCAATGGATCCCCCCCCCCACGTATATACATATATACATTGATACATAAATAATATATATTTGCATTTGTATTAATGTACAAACAATCATATACTAATATATATTAATTCATATTAATATATACATATATATATATGATGAATCGTATATATATATATACATCATACATTATATATGTCTATAAGTGCTTGTGTACATGTATCCATATGTATGTAAATTAATATTTATAATCATATCTGTACATATTAACTTTATATATATATATATATATATATATATATATGAATTAATTTGTATATATGCAATGATTTTTTCATGTATGTGTTAATTAATGTATACAAGAATTGTTTTTTCTTAGGCAAAATTGGCCAATCCATATCGATCCAAGCCAGAGGCTGATTCAGATTGATTCCGACCAATTTGGCCAAAATTTGGTCGATCTAGGGGGCTACCCACTAGATCAGACCACCCTAGGGTGATCTAGCCAAGAATCGACCGATCACAATCCAGATTGGCCGATTCCGTACAACATGCCAAGATAGGCTCAATGCGTCAGCCAAATTAGTAGGTTCTTTGTTTCTCTCTCTTTTTTTTTTTTGACAAGGGAAAGGTGTTAGTTATGGGTGTCCTCAAGCCAATCATAACTTGTACAATCTTGTTCTTTGATAATAATAATAAGGCTTTTATATTCATTATGTGTAATTCGTTTATCGTTTCATTATGAAGTCCATGAATATACGCAATGAATATTAATTATGATGAGATCATAACAATGAGATTAATATCCTTTAAACGTATATTCTTAATTGTTCCTAGTCGGAGGATATTCAAGAAGGACAATGAATATCCGGTTAGACTAGTATAGGTTGCAACTGCTCATATGATGAGGGTGGCTGGTCTCATAGTCACTTGTGTGGAGACACTAAGGTGAATCTGTAGGTGCTCATTGGAGAATGAGTTCACTGAATTGATCCGTTATGAATCGCTGAATGGTAATGTTACCTAACTGTCAACCAGCTAGATTCATTGTCACAGTGGCGTGATTGGTCCTTAGACCTGAGACACCAAGGACACCATTTTGGTGGACTTCTAGGTTTTGACCTTGACTTATAGATCTCTAGCCATGAGGTCTTAATCAGTTAAGTGATCGGATCTAGCGGAATACCTTCGAAGGTGATTGTGTGGTCAATATGGGATCGCTCGCTCTCGGTAATAGGAGAGTGAATGCTCTACGGAAGGATGCCTGATAGTCCCTGGCCAGGGCAAGACTACTTATCAGAAAAGACAGAGCTGCCACAGAACACCACATGAACGCACACACCACTGCAGCCTGGCCAATCTGCGACCCCATGACTAGCACAACTACGTCGCTCCGGAACCAACACAGAGAGAGGCAGTGAGACAAAGGACTGCCTGGGCCGCGCCAGGAAGAGAATCGCCTCAACAACCTCGACGTCTCACCCCAGACAAAAGAGCTCTTCAAACGACTCGGCGCCACTGTCCAAACCTCATTTTCTGCTCAACTCTAGAGCCCGCCAACTCGAGCACGCTCGTAGCCTGGAGCACTCCCTCAACAGGCTCCCGAGGATGGGGGTCCCAGGCAATGAAGACAACCTCTAAACGGGACAAGTCCTCAAGTTCCAAGCACCGGGCAAACAAGTGGGGCAAGAACAACAAAAACCACACCGAACTGCTGGCTTGTAACTCACGACAAGCCCATCAAGCACGGGGCACGCACGGACCCTCGAGAGGGCCGTCGGCCAACCAAGGCACACACAAGTAGGCCAGAACCTCGGAAAAACCACCAAACAGTATGGAAAATATCACTTTGATAATAATCAATTGACCGCCAGACAATCGATTATTAGACAAACGCGAGCCTCCTGGCACCGCCGCCAGGACATGGCCACGGAGGTGTCACCTTCAGAAACTGAATGCAGTGAGGTAACCTGTGGCGTTCCCCACCAGAAGGTCCTAAGGGCAAGCCTGTCCTGGGGCACACGCTGACACGCTAACCGGGGCCATGGAATCACCCGAGGCAACACAGGTACTATCGCGTCCCCCCTAGCCGTCGCGATACCATCGCGATGGGGAAGGCCACCACGACAGCAACCCTATCGTGACGGGGTAGAGCGTCGCGACAGAAAACCATGTCGCGACAGGAAAATGCGTCGCGATAGTGATCCTTATCGTGACGGGGCAACGCGTCGGGACAAGGTCGCGTCCTACCGAGCTGACGCGTCTTCTGGTGTCGCGACGGGCACTGCGGTCGCGACAACAGCAGAGAGGTAGACCCACGGGATGCTCCATCCCAGGGCCGCCCACAGACCACAAACACTCCACACGGGGGAGGGGAGCATGAAGAAGCAGGAAATGCAATCTACAAACCACGAGGGGCTCCCAATCCACCCGGATCGAGAAGGGTTTAAGCAATCCCTATCTTTCATGAAGAAACGAACCCATAAGGGCCCTTCACGTCGGATTGGCCACCTCCTCCTCACTCTACGCAAGCTCCACAACGCCGGGAACACGAGCACGACCCTCCTGCTCACTTGAAACACACAAAGGGGACGGACGGAGGTAGAGCACAGCCAGAGGGGCAGAAGAGAGGGGAAGAAGGGAGAAAGGGAGAAGGGGTCTCTCGCCAAGGCCTTAAGCCTTCAGCACCCAAGTCGCGACGGGGCGACACGTCGCGTTAAGGACCTTAACCTGACGGGTCAACGCACCGCGACAAGAACGCATCCCCGGGTCATACTGACACACCTGCCACCCTGACAGGCGTCAGACGACCGAAGCGACCGATCACTGTCGTGACCCATTGACAGGACGCAACAAGAATGCGACATACAGGCTGGTTGCGATAAGGATGACTGTCGCGTCAGACACCCACGATGTGACACTAATGTGTCGCCCAGCCCGGACGCATTGTGGCAAGTCATCCAAGACACTGAACGGAAAGTCGGGAAGCCGAGTATTACACATTGGTTGCAAGATTTTCATTCATAACAATAACAAAATAATCCTAGACAAATTTGAAGAAAAAAGTGATTCAGGAGTTTTCTTAGGATATTCTAAACATTCTATGGCTTATAGAGTGTTTAACCACAAAAACAAAATAGTAGAAGAAACTCTACATGTTGTCTTTGATGAGCTTTATACAAAGACTGATAATTCAAATGCTTGTAGAAATGATGAAGATGAAGGAGTGATACCTAAAGAGGAAATTGACAAGAATCTGTCGACAGACCAAACAGAGGTTGTCGACAGACTTAAGCAGATCAACATCGTTAATCAACAACAACAAATATCAGGTACTTAAAAGATCACCCTGTTGAGAATGTCATAGGAAATGTGAATGAAAAATTTCAAACTAGATCTCATTTTACAAATATCATTGAACAAGATCAAATGACCTTTATATCTCAAGTGAAACCTAAGAGCAATGAAGAAGCCTTAAAAGACATTTCTTGGGTAGAGGCAATGCATGAAGAATTAAATCAATTTTAGAAGAACAATGTTTGGAGCCTAGTCCCTAAAACCCCAGAAAATTCAATAATTGGAACGAGGTGGGTTTTCAGAAATAAATTAAATGAAGAAGGGAAAGTCATAAAGAATAAAGCACGCTTGGTTGCAAAAGGGTACAATCAAGAATTTGGGGTAGATTTTAAAGAATTCTTTGCACCCGTAGTTAGGCTAGAGGCTATGAGAATTCTGTTAGCATATGCTTACTCAAAAAAATTCAAGCTGTTTCAAATGGATGTAAAAACTACTTTTCTTTATAGTTATATTAATGAAGAAGTTTTTGTTGCACAGCCACCAGGCTTTGAAATTCCTGATAAACCTGACCATATATACAAATTGCACAAAGCACTTTATGGTTTGAAGCAGGCACCAAGAGCATGGTATGATAGGCTGAGCAACTTCTTGGTGAGTAAAAAATATTCCATAGGTAAGGTGGATCAAACTCTTTTCACAAAATGTGTCCACAATCATATCATTGTTGTTCAAGTATACGTGGATGACATAATCTTTGGTTCCACTAATCTTTCACTGTGTGAGGAATTTTCTAAACATATGCACAGTGAATTTGAAATGAGTCTTATTGGTGAATTGCAATTTTTCCTTGGCCTGCAGGTTAAACAATTTGAAGATGGATTCTTCATCAATTAAGAAAAATATGTCAAAGAGTTACTGAGGAGATTTCAATTTGAACAAGCCAAGCCAACATCTACACTAATGAGCACAAGTATTAAAATGGAAAGTGATGAAAAAGGTAAAATGGTAGATGTAAAACAATACAGAGGTATGATCGGCTCTCTCTTATATCTTACTGCAAGTAGACCAGACATACAATTCAATGTTTGTCTTTGTGCTAGATTTCAATCTAGTCCTAGAAACAGCCATTTGCTTACAGTTAAGAAAATTTTTAGATATCTCTGTGATTTGGGTTATTTTTAGATATCTCTGTGATTTGGGTTTATGGTATCCAGTTGGTTGCAACTATGATTTAACTTCCTACTTAGATGCTGATTATGTTGGATGTAAAATTGATAGGAAGAGCACTAGTGGCTTTTGTCAATTCTTAGGAGGGTGCATGGTTTCATGGGTATCTAAGAAGTAACACTCAGTTGCATTTTCCACTACAGAGGCAGAATATGTTGCTATAGGGAGCTGTGCAGCTCAAGTGTTGTGGATCAAAAGTCAATTGTTTGATTACAATATTGACATTGGATGCACACCTATCCTATGTGACAACACAAGTTCTATCAATCTTTCTAAAATCCCAATTCAACACTCAAGAACTAAATACATAGAAATGAGACATCATTTTCTGAGTGATGAGGATGCTAACAAAAACATTGAACTAAATTTCATTACAACAGAAAAACAAGTGGCTGACATTTTTACAAAATCCTTGGCAGAGGATAGATTCACTTCCTTAAGAAGAGAGCTTGGCATTTGAAAAATGAATTGAAATTCTTCTTGGAAACTGTAAATAATATGACCTCTTATGCAAGGACTATATGGTATATCAAATGGTGACATGTGGAAGGACAAGTCAAGCTTGTCTAGAAACTATCATTATGCATGAGAAAAATCCTCCGCCAAGTATCAATAGTCCTTTCTTGCATAAAGGTCATCAAATCACAACTGTTGATTTTGATAATTTCTCTTTTGAATAAAGTGCATGTTTATGTACATTTGTTCATGCCCATGATTTTCTATGCATATTATTAGGCATAAAATTTTGTTATTGTTTTAAAATCAATTTATATCTTGCACATGTTAAGGGGGAGTGAGTCGAAAGAGTCCTTGAGTGAGGTGCTTGAAAATAAGCTTTTCATATCTATCATGTTGACAATCTTCATGATCTGTCAACATACAATCTTCTTCTGATTGAAATGGTTCTGCCGCTACAGTAGCTGTCGACAAGCTTAAAACCTTGTTGTCGACATATCTTCTTTTCTAGAACTCAATGTTTCTTTGTTTCAGTTCTTGTCGACACATGCCCTCTGGTTGTCGACCAATACCCTGAGAATTCATGTCCTTAATTCCTCATCATCCAACATTTCTTGGACATACTTTGTTGAAACTCTATCTTGAATGAGATTATTCATTACATCTTTACGGGGGAGAATTGAAAATTTATACTCTTTAAAAAATTTCATAAGGAAATGCTAGAAAAGACATTCAATTAATCACAATGATTTTGAAATAGTGATTTGTGAATGAGTCAAGGCATGTATCATCTAGAAAACACTGAACAAAGCTAATTTCTTAAAATGACTCTTGTGATGCCTTGAAATTTTGTTCATAGATTTTAATTTCAATTGTTATCTATTTTATTGTGTATTCTAAAATTTCTGTGAAAATGTGTGTATAGTTAAGTTTTTCTACAGAAGGAATGGCCTGTTCTCGGGCAGGATGATGACTGTGTCGACCTGTGTTGTTGACGGCAACATGGATTGCCGCCAACAGCAGGTTAACGGCAACATCCTTGCTGTCAACTTTAGGTAAATGTCCATATCGATTGACGTCAACTCTGTGTAGATGGCAATAACCTTTCCGTCAACTTCTTCCAGTGCAAATAGCGAAACTTTTGCAGTCTAACTCTGGTGGAGTTTTGGTAAGGGCGAAATTTTAGGAAATGTTCGGGGGTTACGTCTCCTACCCTCGTAGACCGAGTATGGGAGACCAATCTTTTTTATAAAAGTGTGGTTATGCCCTCTTAGACCCGTTTTGGGGAGTCTCTCCAAGTCTCAAGAACAGTAGAAGGGAAATCCGGTGGTTTTATCTTCGTGGAGGTCAAGATCAAGCATCTGCGAGTTGGGAGGTTATGCCTTTGAAGGTTGAAGGTGTCTCCAACATGCTCGTGCCATTGGAGGTCTGCTAGTTGAGGATTTCACCTCGAAGGGGGGACTGTCTTGGTTGGCCAAGGTAGGCTTCATCGGCTAAATCCATAGCTCCTTTGGTGTTTCAAAGGCAAGTAACCTAGGGATAGGGTTCCCAACCATAGATTCTACCTTTTTATAAATTTTCCATGATTTTAGAAATTAAAATAACAATCAGATTTGGGGTTTATATGAGTTCTGGAAGGGTTCAATTTTCTATCAGGTTAACGTCAACCTTGACTGCCATCAAGGATGAACTTAACGCCAACCCCTTTGCCGTCAATTGAACTTAACGACAGCAATGTTGCCGTCAAGTTCTTCTGTTCATCATTTTTACTTGTTTTTACTTCCGTATTTTTATCTCTATGTTCAGACTTTGAATGGATTTTCTGTGAAATGTGTAGGGTTAAGTAGACTAACGTTTTTCCATACTGTAAAGTGGGTTAGTTTTCGCAGTCACCATGATTTCAGGGAAAATTTTGAATTATGTAAATATGTATAGACTTATGAAGAAATTTTATACTGGAAGCATGTTCATGATAAAAATTATGATTTATGTGTAGAAATACATGTTAGGGTTATATTCACGCTATGATGGATCTATAATCAGAATTTGACTAATTTCTGTAATTTCCATGACTAAAATACAAAAATTAGTAGTAGTTTTTTTAATTCTATAAATAGTATCTGAATTTCTAAAATCGTGATATTTAGTGGATTGTATTAGTATGATATGCTGTCAGTAAAAATATTGGATCTGGTTGATGGATGGTTTCAGTGTAGTGGATATTTCTCTATTTATATTACTGATTAGATTACTACGGAAATTAGTGTATATGTCAGAAAATCATGAAAAGGTACTGGTTTGATCCATGACAATAGGGACACGTTCTGACCAAAATTAGAGAATTTATGACGTCCGTAACTATTTTTAGTCTGTTGTCATCATGGGAAATGTGTTCTATTAAATAGATTTGTGGGAAATTCCAAGAAATTACAGCCTGTGATAAATCTAAAATAAGTCTCTGTCATGATCTAAAAATGTGTATATGATTTGGGCAACATGTTATGTTGCATTTGAATGTGCAAAATTTGTATATGATTATGTATTCGGCCAATAAAACACTGCCACTATATAAGTATTCTAGAATAGGACCATAGTAATGCCCCTATGGAAATGTTCAATATGTTATATGTTCCCGTAGGCATGGTGTAGTACCCCAGAAAAAATCTATTAATTAAAAATTATAGATAAATAGAAATTTTATCTATTAATAAATTCAATTGATTAAAATGGTACGCATCATTATTGCATGCGTATAAACCCCTATAAAAATTTCATAAAAATAGTAGTTATACTTTAAATAATGTTCGTAATGACCCACCTAAAATTTGGGCGTAGAAAAATCATTTGGACTTAGTTTAAGAATTTATGCGACTTATTAGCATAATTAAGGAATAAGTCGAAGAATCTATTATTTTATGATCCATAGTTGATTATAAATTAAAATAAATATATGAGTAGACTTTAAATAGTATGGGATGATAGCCCATTATGATATTTAGACCAATAGATAATCTTGGTCCTTGAATATATTCTCTAATAAAAGGATAATTAAAAATTCATTAAGTAAAGTAAGTACATGGGTTGTACAACTAGACTCATTTGAGTTATTGGGCCAAGAGTAAGAGCCAAATGATGAAGATTAGAAATATTGGCATGAATAATATTTAATCAAATTAAAAATATGGAGTTACTTGAATAAGTGTGATAAATAGATTTAAATGGGAATAAAGGGTGAATAATTGGAATTAAATCAATACGCATTAAACTAAATTAGTAATGAGTTTTACTAATGGTCCTAGCATAAATTGTTGGGCCCAAATATGAAGATCCATCATGAGATGGGAAGTAATTAGGCTAAATTCGTACCTAAAAATAGTAATAAATAGAAAAGGGTTCAGATAATGACTATTTTAACTCTTACTTATCTTAAAAAGAGTCCTAACCCTAGTTTAACCTAATACGACTCTATCCTAATCTAAAATTGGGATTTAGATGAGAGACAATTGGGTTAAATATAAGAGACCTAAATTAAATAGGGAAATTCATAACTATATTATCTCTTAATTAAAAAGTGGTCATTAAAGCACTAATATGACTCATATATATCTTAATAAGAGTCATAATCCTATCATAAACTATTACCCACAAATTAGGCCTCTCCCTTACCCAATTAGATAGATATAGCAAGAAAAATATGTGATAATTATGAAAATTCGTAATTAAAGGAGGAGAAAAGAATTTTAGGTGATTTAGAACTCTACAAGCCATCAAAACACCCCCCATTTGACCCTAGCACCCCACAATTTTGTGCTAAGACTTTTGGAGACGAAGAGGAGAAGATCTGGACAAAGGAGCAAGGAAGGAGAAGGCTTGGATCGCAAGAAGGGTTTTCATAATTTCGTCATTCAAACTATGGTTTTCTTACTCCATGAAAAAGGTAGGCAATCTCTGAAGCTAAAATCGTGAAATAATTACCCTAGGTTTCATGTACCTCTTCAAAAGCCCTTTGGTTTCGTTGTATTCTGCTCATCCATTTGGGCGAATTTAATTCGTGAAATCTTGCTATTACCCTGAACTAAAATCTCATGTTTTCTCTAATTCTCCACATGTAGTTTCTATCATGCCATGATAAAATTCTCGTGTATACTGAATCATGTTATCTTTCAAACACCCCTGGTCTTGCTTGATTTCGATCTCCCATGAGGGTGAATTAAATCTTTGAATCCCTATCTGTTGCTTGTACCCGACTCTTCAAGTTTACATTTAAACATCTTATATACTTGATATCCTGCTATGAGAAAATTCTCTAAAATACTACTTCCTGTTAGCTTTCGAACGCCCCTAGTTTCATAATTTTTCATCATACATTTATCTCTAATTAATTCGTGGAACCTTGACTGCACCTGTTTAGGTCACCAAAAAGTAACCCGATTAATGCATACCTAAACTTTGCCTATTTTCAAATTAATCGTGTATGTTGATAGATATACATGTCTACTTTCGTTTAAAATTGGTTTCGTGCTTTTTGGATCACCGTGCTATTTTATATGAAATTTAGAACGTCCCTGTATCACAGAGGAATCGCCCTAGGAAAAAGGGAAAAAAGGCAATCTCACCTGTTATTGCGACGGTGCAATCCGCCGCGATATCAGTGAGGTCGCGCCGGCCATTAACGTCGCGTCAAGAACGCGTCGGCATAAGCCGCCGCGATTCACTCCGGACCGGACTAGACCGGCCAGGCCCCGTGTCGCGCCCGACCGCCCCGTCGCGACTTGAACCGCGACGGGTGAGTCTACCGCGTTTTCATGAATCCGACCAGAATGTAAAATTGTGCATATGCCCTATTGTTTAAGCTATATACCCCTTAATTGGCCATGATTAACCCATGTTACAGTTAATTCGACTTGGTAAATTAATAAATGGCATTAATGATATAAATTTAATTATTTAAAATGATATTTGCACGACTTGTCATATCTTCAAAATTTCTTTACACTTACACACACAACATTATTAAATATCATTTGACCTTGATAAGTTATGCAATAATGTATTCGGTAAAATAGTGAAATAAATGACTAAATTACCTTATTATATTAAATACAATTGTCTTCATTTTTACTCATGCATTTTAAATACCGTTATCGTTTTCCCTCGGCCTTCGAGCACTCGAGGCACGACGGACCTGTTTTCTACACACTTTCTCTTGACTTGGACCACCTCTCCACCGTGAATACTCTTGACTGGACTAGGGACTCCTTGTCAAGGCCTCCGTAAGTCTTCTTGGCTTTGGCGCACGTCCATTGCCGACGAGCTGGTTGTACCTTTAAATCCCGTTACACTCTTAGGGATCAGTACGATCCAAACGGCCTTAGTGAGATCTCTTATCTTGTGATCATGCCGGACCACCTGGCCAGTGTTCTTAGCACGGCTAGTGGGCGGTGGTGACTTCTTCTACCAGACTGCCGGTACCCGACCTGGTGCTGTGGAATAGTTACTATAATGGTTTATCGTTGTTTTACGATTATACCCCTATCTCATCTACTATCCTTGTACTCTCATCTATTCACGTTCACTCTACTATCTCGTCTATTCATCTAGTACTCTCTTGAGACTCTTGAGCTGTTACGGCTCCCATTGCTTGTACTATACATGACTGTCTAGCGCCATAATATGGGTCCGGTGACCCTACTGACTTGAATGCATAGTGTGCAGGGCATGGAGAGTGTCCGAGGGGCTCCAATATAGTCCTGGGGGCAGAGAGCCACCCGAAAATACTTGCAGGGGCTATTGACGGTGTTCTGCATTGCACCGGTTCTGACTATCTCGACATTGGCTAGACATTTAATTGTTTTACTATTAGTCTGAGGAGTTCAAACATATTGTACCAGTTCTGTGCTATTAGTGTGCTAGCACTGACTGTTATAACATTAGTCTAAGGAGTTCAGACGTAATGTACTATCGTTAAACGGCTACTGTCCCAAAGTGACTATTGCCGTACTCGACTAGTGCACCGTGGTGCAACCATACACGTTATCTCATTACATGTTATCTCTTTACACGCTATCTCTTTACATGCAATCTCGTTACACGCCACCTTGATACAAGCTATCCTATTACATGTCATTTTGATACACGCTATCTTGTTATACACTATCTTGTTACACACTATCTCGTTATGTTGTCATCCTAATTTTGCAATACTCTTGCGAAATGTAATATCGTTCACTTGTTATCTTGTACTATTACTCTCTTGACTATACTTGATCGTTCTCTCTAGTTAACCTGCGTTACAAGACATTAATCACTTAAAGCATGCTTGTTTACACGAGATATTAAGTCCTACTGAGCGTTATCGCTCACCCTTCGTTATTTGTTATTGTGTTTTTAGGTAAGTCAAGTGATGACCTTACACACAACAACGGGATTGGACTGGAGTGATGAGCGTCCTGAAGTCATAGCGATGGAATGTCCTTAGTACCTTAGAGTCTGGTTAGATATTTGCTTTAGATTTCTTATCCAATGTAATAAAGTCATTGAGCTCTATGTTTTGGCTCTGAATTAGTGGTTGTAATAGTTTAGAAGAATTATCAATAAAATGATGAGTTTATTGTAATTATTGTTCATTAGGTGCTCTGATATTTGCGAATGTATGCGCAATTTACGTTACCATACACGTTGTTCATGCCTCCCCGATTTATTCCGCTGCTAAATTGGCGGGGCATGACAATTGGTATCAGAGCCTAGGATGTCCTTATCAGGATATTTAAGTCTAGGATGTTCTAGGTGAACTGTCCTGACATGTGTCTAAGTCAACTACCATACCTATGTGAGAATTGGGTAGAACCATGGTTAAGATCTGAATACATTGTAAATATATATGTATCAACTTGGAAATACTTTATCACCCAAAGTCTAAAAAGAAATAAAGTTAATGCTATTGCTCGCAGGAGATTTGTGGAGATGATGGAATGAAATATTCAGAATAGAATTGGTATTCATATAATATCATATGAATTTGGGGACCAAATTCTATTTAAGTGGGGGAGGATGTAGTACCCCAGAAAAAATCCATTAATTAAAAAATATAGATAAATAGAAATTTTATCTATTAATAAATTCAATTGATTAAAATGGTACGCATCATTATTGCATGCGTATAAACCCCTATAAAAATTTCGTAAAAATAGTAGTTATACTTTAAATAATGTTCTCTAATGACCCTTCTAAAATTTGGGCGTAGAAAAATCATTTGGACTTAGTTTAAGAATTTATGCGACTTATTAGCATAATCAAGGAATAAGTCGAAGAATCCATTATTTTATGATCCAAAGTTGATTATAAATTAAAATAAATATATGAGTAGACTTTAAATAGTATGGGATGATAGCCCATTGTGATATTTAGACCAATAGATAATCTTGGTCCATGAATATATTCTCTAATAAAAGGATAATTAAAAATCCATTAAGTAAAGTAAGTACATGGGTTATACAACTAGACTCATTTGAGTTATTGGGCCAAGAGTAAGAGCCCAAATGATGAAGATTAGAAATATTGACATGAATAATATTTAATCAAATTAAAAATATGAAGTTACTTGAATAAGTGTGATAAATAGATTTAAATGGAAATAAAGGGTGAATAATTGGAATTAAATCAATACGCATTAAACTAAATTAGTAATGGGTTTTACTAATGGTCCTAGCATAAATTGTTGGGCCCAAATATGAAGATCCCATCATGAGATGGGAAGTAATTAGGCTAAATTCGTACCTAAAAATAGTAATAAATAGAAAAGGGTTCAGATAATGACTATTTTAACTCTTACTTATCTTAAAAAGAGTCCTAACCCTAGTCTAACGTAATAGGACTCTATCCTAATCTAAAATTGGGATTTAGATGAGAGACAATTGGGTTAAATATAAGAGACCCAAATTAAATAGGGAAATTCGTAACTATATTATCTCTTAATTAAAAAGTGGTCATTAAAGCACTAATACGACTCATATATATCTTAATAAGAGTCCTAATCCTATCATAAACCATTACCCACGAAATTAGGCCTCTCCCTTACCCAATTAGATAGATATAGCAAGAAAAATATGTGATAATTATGGAAATTCGTAATTAAAGGAGGAGAAAAGACTTTTAGGTGATTTAGAACTCTACAAGCCATCAAAACACCCCCCATTTGACCCTAGCACCCCACAATTTCGTGCTAAGACTTTTGGAGACGAAGAGGAGAAGATCTAGACAAAGGAGCAAGGAAGGAGAAGGCTTGGAGCAAGAAGGGTTTTCATAATTTCGTCATTCAAACTAGGGTTTTCTTACTCCATGAAAAAGGTAGGAAATCTATCAAGCTAAAATTGTGAAATAATTACCCTAGGTAGACTTCATGTACATCTTCAAAAGCCATCTGGTTTCGTTGTATTCCGCTCATCCATTTGGGCGAATTTAATTCGTGAAATCTTGCTGTTACCCTGAACTGAAATCTCATGTTTTCTCTAATTCTCCACATGTACTTTCTATCATGCCATGATAAAATTCTCGTGTATACTGAATCATGTTATCTTTCAAACACCCCTGGTCTTGCTTGATTTCAATCTCCCATGAGGGAGAATTAAATCTTTAAATCCCTATCTATTGCTTGTACCTGACTCTTCAAGTTTACCTTTAAACGTCTTATATACTTGATATCCTGCTATGAGAAAATTCTCTAAAATACTACTTCCTCTTAGCTTTCGAACGCCCCTAGTTTCGTAATTTTTCATCATACATTTATCTCTAATTAATTCATGGAACCCTGACTGCACTTGTTTAGGTCACCGAAAAGTAACCCGATCAATGCATACCTAAACTTTGTCTATTTTCAAATTAATCGTGTATGTTGATAGATATAATGTCTACTTTCGTTTAAAATTGGTTTCGTGCTTTTTGGATCACCGTGCTATTTTATATGAAATTTAGAACGTCCCTGTATCATAGAGGACTTGCCCTGGGAAAAAGGGAGAAAAGGCAATCTCACATGTTATCGCGACGGCGCGATCCGCCGCGATATCAGTGAGGTCGCGCCGGCCATTAACGTCGCGTCAAGAACGCATCGGCATAAGCCGCCGTGATTCACTCCGGACCGGACCAAATCGGCCAGGCCCCGTGTCGCGCCCGACCGCCCCGTCGCGACTTGAACCGCGACGGGTGAGTCTACCGCGTTTTCATGAATCCGACCAGAATGTAAAATTGTGCATATGCCCTATTGTTTAAGCTATATACCCCTTAATTGGCCATGATTAACCCATGTTATAGTTAATTCGACTTGATAAATTAATAAATGGCATTAATGATATAAATTTAATTATTTAAAATGATATTTGCACGACTTGTCATATCTTCAAAATTTCTTTACACTTACACACACAACATTATTAAATATCATTTGACCTTGATAAGTTATGCAATAATGTATTCGGTAAAATAGTGAAATAAATGACTAAATTACCCTATTATATTAAATACAATTGTCTTCGTTTTTACTCAAGCATTTTAAATACCGTTATCGTTTTCCCTCGGCCTTCGAGCACTCGAGGCACGACGGACCCGTTTTCTACACACTTTCTCTTGACTTGGACCACCTCTCCATCGTGAATACTCTTGACTGGACTAGGGACTCTTGTCAAGCCTCCGTAAGTCTTCTTGGGTTTGGCGCACGTCCATTGCCGACGAGCTGGTTGTACCATTAAATCCTGTTACACTCTTAGGGATCAGTACGATCCAAACGGCCTTATTGAGATCTCTCTTATCTTGTGATCATGCCGGACCACTGGCCAGTGTTCTTAGCATGGCTAGTGGGTGGTGGTGACTTCTTCTACCAGACTGCCGGTACCCGACCTGGTGCTGTGGAACAGTTACTATAATGGTTTATCGTTGTTTTACGATTATACCCCTATCTCATCTACTATCCTTGTACTCTCATCTATTCACGTTCACTCTACTATCTCGTCTATTCATCTAGTACTCTCTTGAGACTCTTGAGCTGTTGCAGCTCCCATTGCTTGTACTATACATGACTGTCTAGCGCCATAATATGGGTCCGGTGACCCTACTAACTTGAATGCATAGTGTGCAGGGCACGGAGAGTGTCCGAGGGGCTCCAATCTAGTCCTGGGGGCAGAGAGCCACCCGAAAATACCTGCAGGGGCTATTGACGGTGTTCTGCATTGCACCGGTTCTGACTATCTCGACATTGGCTAGACATTTAATTGTTTTACTATTAGTCTGAGGAGTTCAGACATATTGTACCAGTTCTGTGCTATTAGTGTGCTAGCACTGATTGTTGTAACATTAGTCTGAGGAGTTCAGACGTAATGTACTATCGTTAAACGGCTACTGTCCCAAAGTGACTATTGTTGTACTCGACTAGTGTAGCGTGGTGCAACCATACACGTTATCTCATTACATGTTATCTCTTTACATGCTTTCTCTTTACATGCAATCTCGTTACACGCTATCTTGATATACAAGCTATCTCGTTACACGCCACCTTGATACAAGCTATCCTATTACATGTCATTTTGATACACGCTATCTTGTTATACACTATCTTGTTACACGCTATCTCGTTATGTTGTCATCCTAATTTTGCAATACTCTTGCGAAATGTAATATCGTTCACTTGTTATCTTGTACTATTACTCTCATGACTATACTTGATCGTTCTCTCTAGTTAACCTGCGTTACAAGACATTAATCACTTAAAGCATGCTTGTTTACATGAGATATTAAGTCCTACTGAGTATTATCTGTCACCCTTATTTGTTATTGTGTTTTTAGGTAAGTCAAGTGACGACCTTACACACAACAACGACATTGGACTGGAGTGATGAGCGTCCTGAAGTCATAGCGATGGAATGTCCTTAGTACCTTAGAGTCTAGTTAGATATTTGCTCTAGATTTCTTATCCAATGTAATAAAGTCATTGAGCCCTATGTTTTGGCTTTGAATTAGTGGTTGTAATAGTTTAGATGAATTATCAATAAAATGATGAGTTTATTGTAATTATTGTTCATTAGTTGCTCTGATATTTGCGAATGTATGCGCAATTTACGTTACCATACACGTTGTTCATGCCTCCCCGATTTATTCTGCTGCTAAATTGGCGGGGCATGACACACGGGAAGAAATCTGGAGGTGGACAAGTACCACTGGTAATGGTGGGGAGGACTTCCCCTATTTCTGCGCAGTAACCAAGACTGTATCACTGTCTGCCTGGGTGATGAGTATATGTTCATATGTCTATGTGACTTCTAATGGGTGGTTTGGGCTGTGTCTTGGCAAATTTGTATATATGTATATGTTATCTTATATGTTTATTTTCAGCCATAGAATGATTATACTTGTCTTATTTCCATTCGGTTGAATATTTAGTAGTCATGCTCACTTATGCAAACTCTTGAAACCATATATGCCAAATACACCATGTTGATACTTGAATTTATGTCATTATGTTTAGATCTGAAATCACTTTGCAAAACTAAATATTATGATGTTAGCACAATGTCTTAAATTCATGCCTTATACAAGTAGCTTTTGTACACACTTTTGACTTAAGATATGTTTAGCAAATGATTTCTTTACAAGTAGAATGATTGCTGAAATCTATATGCAATAACATGATTTGAAACTATTATATATGTTAGATTGGTAGTCCATTTTTGGGTTGCTTACTGAGTCTTCGTTGTAGACTCATACTTGCTTAACATTTCAGGTGAGATGCGGATCCCGAGGCTTTAGTAGCGGGATCAGGTTCATAGCGTGAGGATTGATTTGTGTGATTGAGTGACATTTGTCTGTGAGGAATTACTTATGTTATGAACATTGTATTTAAATTACTTAGCTATTGTGAACTTCCTTATGGACTATGGACCTAGATATTAAAGTTGATGAGATGTTCTTTATTTCCGCTGCATTAGTATTTATTTGTGAATGAATCAACTTGCATTTGATATATGTTGGGGTGTATTCCCCATGTAGCACGTCACTTGGACTCGATGAGAATTGTTATAACTGGACCGGGCTTCAGTGGGGTGTTAGAACTCTATTGAGAAATCTTTTTGTGGATGGCCTTATATCTGAAATGCTTTGATAAGTAAGAAGACTCTTGACCTTAATATTTTGAATTTGCCTTTGACCTCAAACATTCATTGAACTTGATGTGTTTTCTTTTTAAGGAGAAAAGCTACATATTTCTTAAAATAATTTAAAAAAACAAAGGGGAAAGGTAAAGCAATGATGGTTAATTACTGAGTAACCGAAGACATTGTCATCACAAATGTCTGTCTTCGTGTCAAAAAGTCAAACTGTCACATCTGTTCATGGTATGATAGTTAACTACACTGAGTAACTGGGGGTATTGACATCACAATGTCTGCCTTTACGTCAAAAGGTCTATACAAAACTGAATTATCACCTACCCTATAGAAACATAAAAATTATTTGAAAAGTGAAATAGAGTGCAGCCTCCTTTCATTCAGTCAAGTTCATTCTTAATGTTTTCTGTCAAATGGTAATTTTAATATTCATTTCAAGTGTCAACTGAACTTCACATCATAAAGATATAAGTGACTCTTCAACAATGATTTCATTCAATGAGTTATTTTACATAAATCTATTTTGTAAGGTGCATTATTCTTGCTACATTAATCGAGACTCCTAAAATATTATCTCCAAATTATTGTGAAAAGATGAAATACATTACTATCATTGTTTATGACATTTTGTAATAAGTGTATCACACTATTCTATCTCTCAAATATGTATTGAACACTCATTCTCATCTTGTACTGATTTTTTTTTGGTAGAAGAGGTCCTCAGGGTCAGCAACTAGGAGAGTGTACCCTATTCCCAGGAATAGAATGTACCCACTCCACCAGTGCGATCAACCTGGGCCTAGATTATTAATAAAAAAGGAATCATACAATGGATGAGGGGCATACCCCTGCTAAGCAAACCCGAGATTAGGAACCCCAGACCGATCGAAGGTTAGGGGACCTTTACATTCATGAGGTAAAGATTCAGCAGAAAGGAAAATTTCATTGGTAGTAGATTTACATCCAACATTTGCTAAAGCATCAGCAACCTGATTGGCTTGTCTGTACGTGTGAACAAGAATTACTTGGGATTGAAGAAAAGAAGCCTGAGCCACCCGCCACCACCGCAGACATTCCCAAGAGGCAATTTGTTGCTGGAAAAGGACGTGACAAGAGTAGCTGAATCCGATCTGATTTCAGTGAAAAGGAAACCATGCTCGGCAGCCAACCGGATTCCATCACACAAAGATCGAACCTCAGCAACCAAACTAGTGTCGAATCCATAGAAGTGGGCAAAAGCCAAAAGTAATGAGCCTTTGCTGTCCCTTATGCAACCGCCACCCCCACAAAGTCCTGGGTTCCCCTTAGATGCACCATCCACATTAAGAACCAGGCCGATGATAGGCGGAATCCATCTAATCAATTTGAATGACATACCTTTGATTTTAGGAGAGAAACCAAATGATAGGATGTTGTTCAAGTACTGATTAGAAGAAATGCATTTAAACACTATAGAATAAAGGGCCATAGAAACCATGTAGCGAATCTTATGGATAGTCCTCCCAATAGAAACCTGCTTTCCTTCAAACCTCATAGAGCATCTAGAACGCCAGATTTCCCATAGGATAATCAACGTGGAGTACAAAGATATAAAACCATAGGGAGTTGCGGGATTATAGCAGCATATAATGTGCCAAAGGTGGCTAGTGATGTTTTCATGAGAGCTCACACTAACTTGAAGGATAGGCGTCAGCCACTACTACAACTTAATAGCTAGATCACTAGAAATAAAGAGATGATTCAGATCTTCATAAGAAGGGATCCTGCAACAGGAACATTTGGAGACAGTAGGCATGCCAAGATCAGCAATGCGGGTGTCTACAGGGACAACATGGTGCAAAATCTTCCATCCGAACATAGAAGCACGCCTAAAAAAGGAAGGATGCCACAGACGCGCCAGGGCCTTTCTCTTAACGCCATGCAAAGAGAGAACACTATAAGCGGAGGAAGTGGAAAAAGGGCCATCAGAGGAAGCAGTCCAAGCACAGGAATCCGCCTGGTTGAGAAGCTTGATGTCCTTAAGAATATCAGGGCAAGGAAGTTGCATTCGGACGGGATGATCAGCATTGAGAATGACCTCACTAACAGTGACAAGAGATCCATAATAAGGGGTGGACAGAAAATCTTTAAAGCAGCTTTGCCCAAGCCAGACGTCTTCCAGAAAATCCCCAGATTTACCATCTCCGACAATCCATCTTGAGTGCTTCTTGATAGTTCGATTAGAAATATTGAACATAGATTTAGACATACCATGAGGAATTGATTTCTTAAAAGGTTCACCACAGTCAATCGTAAATCTGATCCTGGCATATCTAGCCCACACAGAGGAGCCATGATAAATATTACATAATTGCTTAGAAATCAACACTAGCTGAGTGTACCATAAGCTTTTGATATTAAGGCCGCCTTCAGGGAAAGGGCGCTGAAGAATATCCCAAGAAACCCAGTGTCTCCAATGAATACCATCCGTACCACTCCATAAAAAATTGGCATAGGTTTTCTCAATATACTTAATCACAGTCTTAGGAATGGAAGCCGCAGTAGCTATATAAATGGGTATAGAATGAAGGACAGAATTAATCAGAGTGGCCCTTCCAGCTTGAGACAAAAATTTTGATTTCCAATTATTCATCTTAATACTGATCTTATCAATAAGGACTTTGTAGTCAGCAACTCTAGTTCTTCCTGGCCTAAGGGGTACCCCGAGATACCGAATAGCACCAACCTGTTGCTTGAAATACGTGATGGTTGAAATTTTTTGGGCCAGAGAAAGGGGGGCCTTAGAAGATATAATAAAGTTACTCTTATTTGCATTGATTTTCTGACCGAAAGTATCCTCATACCTTTTTAAAAACTTCTGGAGCTTAATAATATTTGATCTCTGGCCGTCGAGGAATATTAAGGTATCATCAGCAAACAAAAGATGAGAAACCAGTGGGCACCTTCTTGGTCCAGAAAAAGGCAGAAAAGATGTGGCACGGTGAAGATGCTTTAAACCCCTACTAAGCACTTCTTCCATAATAATGAACAGCGCAGGGGCCAGCGGGTCCCCTTGGCGTAAACCCCTGGATGATTGAAAATAACCCAGTGCCGATCCATTAAAAAGGATGGAGAACCAACAGTTTGAAACCAACATACCAATGTAGGAAATGAACCGATTTGAGAAGCCAAATTTCCTGAGCACAGCAAACATGAAGTCCCACTCAACTCTGTCATATGCCTTCATCATATCCAGCTTAAAAATGACGTTATGACCACGAATCTTCCTGCCCAGGTCCTGCATAAGCTGATTCGAGAGATAGACATTGTCCACAATATTCCTACCTTTAATAAAAGCACCCTGCTCCTCAGAAATAATCATAGGTAATATGTCAGTGAGGTGACCACAAATAATCTTGGAGACAATTTTATAACAAAAATTGCAAAGACTTATAGGTCGAAAAAGCCCAAAGGTAGATGGTTGGGGAATCTTAGGGATAATAGCAATTAAAGTAGAGCTGACACCTCTAGGTGATGGAAACCCCATAAAAAAACCTTTGATAGCGGCTAAGACGTCCTTAGAAATAATGCTCCAGCAAGCCTTGAAAAAACAGCTGGTAAATCCATCTGGGCCAGGCTCCCCATCCTCATTCATAGACAAAACCGCCTCCTTAATATCATCATCAGAGGGAATGGAAAGTAAACCAGAATTAAGATCATCTGTAATAATCCTAGGAATGTACATAAGCATTGATTCAACCACATTATGATTTTCAGAAGTAAGAAGGCATTGAAAGAAATTGACCGCCTCCTTAGAAAGAATCTGCTGGTCCTCACACCAAGTGTGCCCAATTTTTAGTCTATGGATGTAGTTTCTTCTTTTATTCCCTTGAACCACAGCATGGTAGAAGGCGATGTTTTTATCACCATCATTTAGCGACTGTATTCTAGCCTTCTGAGCCCAGAAGATCTCCTGACAATTAAGTGCACGCCGAAGAGTAGCATTGGCACCATTTAAATAAGACCTATTCTCAGCAGAACGGTTAGCGTCAAATAATGATTGCATCGCTTCCACCTGGGCTTTTGCATGACGGATATTGTCCTCCACGTTCCCAAAAACCGTTTTATTCCAGGATTTCAGTATATTTTTAACAGCTCTCAGCTTAACTTGCAGGACCTCAAATGGATTAGGAGATGGAATATCAACCTTATTCCAGACATCAGAGATAACCTGATTGAATGATTCATGATTTATCCTCATCTTTTGGAAGACAAATCTAGAAGCCTTAGGCGACTCGTTAACAAGATTCATGAGCAGAGGGGCATGGTCAGAAGGCCCTCTAGGAAGGTGCTTTACACTGAAACCTGGAAAAGACAAGTCCTACTGAGGATTTATCAAAATTCTATCCAACCTTGCTGTAACTGCAGCTTGACAAACTCTATTATTAGACCAAGTAAAACACGGTCCACTGAAGCCCTCGTCCAGAAGGCCAGCAGATGAAGTGAAGGAGTTAAAACCAAGCATAGAAGAAGCATTAGGAAGAGAACCGCCCTCCTTCTCAGATGGATTGGCTACACAGTTGAAGTCACCCCCTACCAACCATGGCAACTGAATGGAGTTTCCCAGATCAAGGATATTATCAAACAAGACACGACGAAAACTGGGTTGACAAGCAGCATAAACCACAGTAATGGTACACACCGGCTAGTCACCGTTCAAAATATTGCCAGAAATGAACTGGTCAGAAGAGCCTGTAACCTGGAAAGAAATCTCACTAGACCAAAGTAACCATATTTTGGACTCCTCACCCGCGTTCCCAACGTGGGAATCCATCTTAAGATAACATCAGATACCAGCAGCTTTCTCTAAAGGAACTTTAGGTTCAAAAATAGCAATAAACTTCAACTTAGATTCCTTGATATGACGCTTAAGAGATCTGTTAGAGGCATTGTTGGATATGCCTCTGATGATCCAAAACATAGCAGAAAAATTCATGACGAACGGTAACCATAGGAACCATCCATGGCTTTCGCTTTGGATCTGGTACAGACACCCATTGTAGGAGCCACAAAGCCATCCTTAGAAACCTTAACAGTAGCCATAAAAATGTTCTCGGAAGAGGCAAGAAGAGAGGCAACAGAGATTCACGGGGAATCACTGGAGGGATCAGAGTTGCACTGATTACTGAGGGACTTGCCCAGAACCGGCTGCTGGATACTCTCACCGAGAATGGGAGATTCCTTACCATTTACGTCCCTTTCCAGACTGGGCGACGCCAGAAGGGACACCGGCGCCTCCTCCGGCAGAACTTCACCAGAAGAGACACCAGCACGATCGCCCACAGGACGAAGAAAAACATCACCATGCTCAGGGAGTTGGCCAAAACTCTGTGTATCGGTAAACCCTGGCTCCACCGCAGGGCTAAACAATAAGGAATCATTCGCTGGCACAATATTGCTCTGGCACATGGGGAGCTCTGAGGTACCAGTTGGGTTTCCCTTTGGACGTGCAACAACTTCACCATGCACATGCAGCGGGGCACGAAGCTCGCTAACACTGGGACCTGGCTCCAGAACAGTTCCAGGAGTCGAACAAGACTCTTGCACCGGCACGGCCTTGTGTTGGTGAGTGGTGGCCTCATGATCACCCAGATGATTACAATCACCAGAAGCACCTTGTAAACTGATGTCACCCGCTAAACGATCAAAAACATTACTTACCAGAACAGGTTGTGGAGGGATATTCTTAGGAGCAGAGCCCTTGCATTTCACCACGCGCCATTCCAGATCATTAATTTTATCTTTAGTAGGCAGAGTAGTAACTGAATGTTTTTGAGTAGCAAGAGTTTGAGCATCCCTGGACTACTTACAGACTTCTGGAGAATGACCCAGCCTACGGCAAACGTTGTAGATAGGCGGGACCCTGTGAAAATTTACTGGCTGCCAAAATCCCTTATCACCCTGACCAACCCAAATGCGATCAACAAGCGGTTTGGAAATGTCCACATCCACGCAGATAAGGGCTTCAGCAGTGTGGGTCCATGCAAGAGTTGAATCGTGAATCTGTAAAACTTCTCCAAAATTCCCAGCAATGTTGTATAGATTAACTGGTAGGTTGGGGAAACCAACCCAGATGGGAATAAGAGTAGGATCAGCCGAAAAATCAAAGTCAGAAGCCCATTGGAAAAACCGAAATAGGTAGCCCTTAATGTATAGGTTCTTCCGGGCCAACACTTTCAAGAAATCTTCTTCATCAAAGAACTGAAAAAGGAGGTGCCTTGGATTCAAAATACTAACAATGCAATCCCCTTGAAGTGCCAACCTTTGAGATAAACAACTTTTGATTTCAGGGATTGGAGGCCTTGCATAAGAACACTTCGCGATGATGGCCAGCTTTAGAGGCAATTCAGAATTTTGAATCTCATCCCTTGTGAAGTAAACAGCTGGGAAACCATCACCGGTAAAGGCAGGAGGCTTGAGAGCAATATTCACCTTGGCAAGACGCAGTGAAGTAGCCAAAGCGTGCGCAAAAGAGAGACCCTCCTGCCTAGAGGACGCTCCTTCCATCGCGAACATGACCTGCCGACAACCCTAAGGCCGCCGGCTGACCAGGGAAGGACGCCCAGAAGCACCCAGATGTAAAAACCACAAAACTTCTCTCTCTAGAAAACTAGAGAGAGAAAAGAGATACTCTAATCATCTTGTACTAATCAAAAGCCAGTTCTGTGCATTTTCTCTCAATGGTTATCAACAGAGGACCTGGCGATTGTTGACAACTGGAACCCAGTTCCAATTAGACCTTGAACCTGTTCACATCTCATTCGGTTCTCTTGTGTCAGTTCACTTTCAATGGTTTTTAATAACCCTAGTTGTCGACACACACCTCTTCACCCCTTCATCTTCCACCAACGGTTGCCCCTCCTTTTAAACATAACCCCTCTTTCCCTTCAGGGCAACATATAATATCCAGTACGTTCGGATCGTAGTTTACCAGGTTTAGGGGCCATTGTATGGCCCATTAGTTGAGTGACTATGTTTATACATGTTTTTACAGGTTGGTGTGGCAGGTTGGGAGGCTGGAGGATTGGAAATCACAGCCCAAATAGACCTCTGGAGGGTTCATTAAGAGCGCGACAAACACAGTCGTTGTGATTCTTATATGAACACGGCCACCTGCCCCGTCGAGATTTGGCACCGCTTCTACATGAGTGCGGCCGCATGCGCGCCACGTGGAGCATGCAGGAGCGTCGGAGTTGAATCGCGATAGCGGGGTATGTCACGTTTAGAAACATGACGGCCCTATACGTCGTGATTTAAACTCTGTGTATTTTGGGCTTCTGCCTAGGGCCGAACAATGTAGTTGCATTGTTCAGCTGAAGGGGAGGCTGTTGCGGGTTTTGGAGGCGATTTGGGGTTTGTAGCTATCCATTCGGTGTGGTTCCAGTGTGAGGAGGAGCTTCAGAGCACGGGGAACCTCTGATCGACGTTGGTTTTGCGTTTCATCCGTTGGTAGGGGGACTTTCCCTTGTTTTTGATTGTATGGTATGCATAGGTTAGGGTTTGTGGAATATGGTTTGGAAATCACCTGAATATGATAGAGAGCATGCCTAGGGTTTCATTTGAACAGTTATTTCTTGCTTTACCAGCATGTACAGCCAGTTGGTGTGATTTCCGCAATGAGAGTTTAGGGTTGGTTTCTGCTATCTGAAAGGCAACGAAACCAGTCTTCGCATTTTGAATGCGACGGCTTGTCTGGTCGCGATTTAGTCTTTAAGGCAACGGGTTGGTCCGTCGCTATTCAAGCTCTAATAAGCGTCCACCATGTTGGTCGCGATTTAGATTGTGGCCACCCGAGATCTGGGATTCTGTGGCCAGTCTGTCTGGTTCTTATTGTACATTGCTTAGGCATTGATTGTTATTCAATGTAGGGTTTGTAAGGGTTTTGTCGGCTTATACCGTGGTTCATAACGTTGGGTTTTTATTGGAAATGTGTGCATAGAAAGTTGGGTTGTAACACCTTTTGTGGTTACCTCTCTAGTCGGTTACCCAAGTACCGGGCGCTCGGACTTGTCCCGGTACAGTGAGTACCGTCAGGGTTTGTGTCGTCATCTTAGACACCCTCACTCCTGAGTTTGAGTTGTACGTCTGGCTGAGGGAAAGACGACAGGGGGCAACAACTCATGTTTGTGGGTGTGCGGTCTCTTGTAGCGCGCTCATGGTTGGAGGACGGACACCAGTAGACGTACTGGTCCCCACCTAGTCCTGTTTCTAGTGCCTCACTTTAGGGAGCTCGGGCCGGAGTCCCTAAAGGTGTCAGGCTTGGGCCTGCAGTTGTGCGGCCTGCATGAGTGGTGTTGGTTTGTCTCCACAGTTCTTGACCTTGTTGAGGTGGAGCGGAAGCTAGACCTTTCGTCTGTGGCTATGAGGCTGAGAGGTAGACTTGTGTTGTTTGTCCGGGTTTGTGGTTGGTGTCACGAACCAGTTCTCGTGACTAGTTTATGGCGTGCCCTTCTTTAGCTTGTACACGTGTACGTGGTTTGCCGTTTATTTATTACAGCTATAGTATCATGCATAGACGGTTATATATTTCAATTGCTTATCAGCTTTGCTACTTTACTTGTTGTTCATTGTTCTCTTGACTTTTTGGGAGTTGCCCTACTGAGCTAGTGACTTGTGAGGCTCACCCCTTCTTCTTCTAGGTGAAGGAGAGCAGGAGGGTTCCCGTCCCTCTTCTAGTTCTGGTCAGCACCGTAGTGGAGTCGGGCCTTCGCCACTAGTAGAGTAATACTTCTACTTGTTGTGCCTTGGGGGTTTGTCCCAGGCCATTGTACTTTGTACTATGACTTTGGTATAGAACTGAATATGTACATTTCATGTGGATATGTATAAGAAATGGAAATTTATATGTGTTCAGCGTGTTCTTTTATATTTCCACAAGCATGTTGTGTTGATATCCCTTGCGAGGCTACGGCTCGTTCGCGAGAGGCGGAGTCGTATTGGACATGTTATTGAGTTAACAGAATTGAACAGCGAGGACCGTCACAGTTGGTATCAGAGCAAGGTCCGTGTAAATATGAAGGAACAAGGAATGTACATAGTCTGTTCTTTACTAAAGTCCACTGCTGGTAGTTGGCTCTGTTTTGATAATGATATGTTTGTGTGCTATGTGGATTGGAATGTTGTTTGTGTAGGTTTATAAATGGCTGATAGGAGAGATTGGGGAGGTGGTGGTGATGAGCCTGAGGAGTCCACACATCAGATGATAGAAAGGTTATGGGAAAGTATCACACAGATTTAGACACGGTTAGATCAGCAGCCGCCAGTTCAGCCCGTGGTTACAGCACCACCAATGGAGGAGAAGGCAGTACCGGTACCGCTAGTACCACCGTTTGGAGTTGAGGTACCACCTGTAGTACCTTTACCCCTAGTTGTACTAGTGTGGCCAGCTAGCGTGGAGGAGTCTACGATACTAGTGGAGTAACACCTCGGAAATTCAATAATTAGAAAAATAGAAATAAATTGAAAACAATAAATTCAATATTAGTGAAATAGCAAAAACGTACGTGCAATTATCGTACATACATTCCACAAAAATCATAGTTCAACTCTAAATAATACCCCCTATTGATCCACGAAGAAATTCGTGCAACGAAAAATCTGATTGGCCAAGTGTACGTCACAATGTGACTAATTATCCAAATTAGGAAACTAAGTCAGAAAACCGTTAACACGGAAATATAGCATGATCATAAATTAAATAAACATGTTGGAGAGACTTCCAACATCATGTATTGATGACCCATTATTAGAATTGGGCCAATGGATCACTTTTGGCCCAAGAATAAAATGGAGGAAGAAAAATACCCAGAAATTCGTAACCCTAATTAAGCTAAAATTAGAAAGAGGCAATTAGGGTAAAACTTGAGGCAATTACTCACACATAGCAACTACATTTCGTGCCTAGCCATACTAGAGAGTTTCCTAAAGCCTCTCACACCCTAATGGGGTGAGAAATCATCAAAACAAGGAAGGTGAAAGGCCAAAACCGCAACCTTTCTTTCCTACACCCAATGGGACTTCTAAAAACCCTAGATGCTTAATACTTGTCATGAAACCCTAGGGGATGAGTTTACATAGTGCTGGGGTCGTGGTTAGCTATTCTTGAGCACTAGAAGTGGAGGAAATCGCCCCAACTCGAAGCTTTCTTCCCTGTTGCGATCTGCATCGACCTGTGCAGAGTGCTCTCCTTGGAGTTGACCAAAGGTAAACCAATCCTTAACCCAACCGTGCAAGACATATACCCCAGGAAATAGGGTCAAGTCTAGCTTCTAATGGCACTGGTTTGCCTATTTTTCATTCAGTAGATCGGGCGTATTAAGCGTTCTCCTGCAAGCGGTCTGAACGAGGGTGTTTCTGGAGGACGAGACTTCTTCAACCCAAAAGGTAGGTGATATCGGGCCAAATCTAAATAAATCCTATATAAATGTGTAGAGCATCGAGTCTACTTTCATGTGCAAGTGATTTTGTCAATTTTCATTGAGTACATCTTGAGTATTAAGCGTTTTCCCCAAGTCGCGTATGTCTAGAGCTTTTTGCATTCTTCTTCCATTTAACACAAATTGAGACAGATTTGGGTCAAACCCAAAACATGAATCTTTTTCTACTAGTTGTCCTTGACGTTTTTGATGTTAAGAATTTTGTCCTAATGTCACTGGTTTGCATGTTATAGGTCAATCATGAAAGGTGCTATGTTTTTTTCTAGGTTTTGGGCAAGATCCATAACCGTGATGACTCCAGACGTTGCGATTCATGTTGCATGAACGCGACGTACTAGTACGCTGCGATGCATTAAAATGCGACCGGGTATCACGTCGCTATTTGATGTTGACCGGTCAACCATAGCGCATAAAACTGTGCGCTACATGGTTTTCAACGTCGGCCATGAACGCGACGGCATAGGCCGTCGCGATTTGAGTTGATTTTCCGCCCAAAGATTTTCCTGTATTTTTATATTCAGTTTTTAAGAACTATCTCTTAAACACGACGGGTTGACCCGTCGCGATTCAGAAGAATAGCATTAAAGCGTCAGTGTTGACCGTCGCTATTTCCTTTGAAAGGCGACCACATGACCTGTCGCGATTTGGACGCGACAGGTATGTATGTTGCGATTTACATACTTGTTACCGAACTGTGTTTTGTCTGTGTACGACTCCTTTAAGTGCGTCGACTGGTTCCGATGTGATTTAAAGATCGACCCGAGACTATTCTTTCCAGCTAGTTAGTCAGCATGTTTGGGTTCTTGGTCTGTAAGCATGTTACATAGTGTGCATTGGCCTAAAAGTAATCAACCTATTAGAAAACTATAATGACCTGAAAATGATTCTAATGTGAATGATATTATGTTCATTGATTATTATCTTGTAATCTAGCTTGATGTGAAATTGACATGATAAGAATATGATATGAATGTGTGGATGAATACATGTTAGAATGGACTTGTTAGTTAAGTTTTTCCATCATGAATGCATGTGGGTTCTCCTTATTTATATGTTTTCCGATGTTCCATTAATTGTTCATCAAATGCATACATGATTCGGAAAGTATCATGACACGTCACTTACACGTTTGCACGATTAGGCACACCCCTCTTGGGGAATTGGGAGCTCTCTGCCAGTCATTCCGTATTGGCAGACTAGCGATCTTTTCCTTATGACCTCCGTAAGTCTTTGTACTCTATGGATTCCCTCATAGAGACCGAGCTGGTTGTACCATGAAGTACCCTGGAGATAGAGAGCACTTGTACCGTGTACGATTTGTCATTAGTCATCCTCTTGTCAAGATATTAAAGAATTATGAAACATAAGATACGCCTTTATACTGTCTCAATAATCTCTTGAGCTATTGTAATACCTTGACTCTGTGAATGATCATGTCCTTATTACAATAAGCTTGTTATTGGAAATCCGTGGCCATAATATGTGATACGGGGGTTTCCAAGTAGGTCTGCTGTCTCCTGGGACAGCCGACCACATCAGAAGATGGAGACCGTCACTCCATCAACAAGCCTCAGCTGGCTAAATCCCCTCCCAGCTCGGCCGCCTCAACCCGCTCGGCCAGGAATTCTGGTCGGGTAAGGCCGACCTGATGGCTAAAACAAGTGTCTCGGAAAGAAGCTCTTGGGTGTAACAAGGAAATAGGTAAATATGAACCAATCGATGCGGTGCTCTGGCAGGTCGGCTCCATCCCTGGTAGAAGCCGACCTCATTAAGGGTATTAGCCGACGACCTATCTTCAGGTGACATGGACATTATACATTCCGGTAACAGGGATCAGGGCCTCTCAATAGCTCGGCTTGGGTGGTTTCTTATGAGTCCGACCTCAAAGAAGAGTGACTGATCTGTTAGGCACCTCGGGCCATCTATCAAAGCTCGGGCAGGGCCGACCTGGTACTCGGCGTATTCACGTGACCCACAATGGTCTTCACGTGGACAACAGGCAAATGAGGCAAGGTCCGAAGATCACGGGACCGATAATTGCGGCCATTAAGACCACGATCTCATTGATCTGGTGTGCCGATTATGGCCACGATCTGGCGTTAATTGCGAGAACCGCTAGTGAGATTGATGGGCTCATCCAGCTAACGCACGGATATCTCACCACTATATAAAGGGTGGACACTCCACAGGAAAATGTACATTGTTCTACCCCATGCTAGGCCAATATGCTTGGCTAGCGACTGACTTGAGCGTCGGAGTGTCTCCCCGCCGAGACCACTCGGTGGGCTTTGCAGGTCAGTTTGGAAGCTCAGAACAAGCGTCACACGTCGGCCAAGCGCGCCTCAGATGGAATTCTCTGGCTTGGTCGTCTCGGCTCACCTTGGCGAGAAGCGCCTCAACGGAAACCTCGGCTTGAGCCGACCTATGTTACTTTTTGCAGTACCATTGGCGCCGTCTGTGGGAATTCGTTACTAAAGGTCAGTACGGTTCCCCTCACATCCCATAATTTTGCAATTGCCCACTATCGGCGGGAATTATGGAGCCCTTGAGCGTCGTCCACGATCGACTGAGGGGGCCGACCTTGAGCGAACAAGGGTATTCTGATGGGAACATCGAGAGCCGTCTCAAGGGGCAGGGGATGAGTTTCATAGCATCGTCTTGAGTAGAAGGCCCCCATCTTCCCCAGTTGGTTGTGCCGAAGTCCCGGGGGCCTGATGGTCGGCCTTACATCATCTACGATGGATTTACGAAATTTAGTTGTGTTAATGTATTTTGATCATCGGACTCATGCTAAGCGATTAGACCTGGGCCTCTGGGCTGACGAGTTGGCTACAAAGAGCAGGTTAGTCTCTTTGAAAACCCCACGGTATTTGTTGTGATTTGTCATTGAAAATGATTTCCCAATTACATTTCAACTGAATGATTGAAATTGGATGAGCCGATTCGCCCTTACAACGTGAGAGCAAGTCAAAGAATGGCATCGGTTCGCTGGACGAGGATGTTTCGGCTCTCTCCAGGAACCAAGTGGACGTCCGACGTGATTTGAAGGCATGGTCGCTTCAGCACACGTAGACATCAACGTCATGTTTTCTAGATGAGGTCTCTTAGGCACTCGTTAGGAACTGAGAGACAACGTCCGACGTGATTTGAAGGCGTGGTCGCTTCGGCACACATAGACGTGAACGTCGTGTTCGCTGGACGAGGTCGCTTAGGCACTCATCAAGAACTGATAGACGACATCCGACGTGATTGGAAGGCGTGGTCGCTTCGGCACACGTAGACGTGAACATCGTGTTCGCTGGACGATGTCGTTTAGGCACTCATCAAGAACTGAGAGACGACGTCTGACGTGATTTGAAGGCATGGTCGCTTCGGCACACGTAGACATGAACGTAGTGTGCGTTGGACGAGGTCACTTAGGCACTCGTCAGGAACTGAGAGACGACGTCCGACATGATTTGAAGGCATGGTCGCTTCGGCACACGTAGACATGAACGTAGTGTGCGTTGGACGAGGTCGCTTAGGCACTCGTCAGGAACTGAGAGAAGACATCCGACGTGATTTGAAGGCGTGGTCGCTTCAGCACACGTAGACGTGAACGTCGTGTTCGCTGGACGAGGTCGCTTAGGCACTCGTCAGGAACTGAGAGACGACGTCCGACGTGATTTGAAGGCGTGGTCACCTCGGCACACATAGATGTGAATGTCGTGTGCATTGGATGAGGTCGCTTAGGCACTCGTCAGGAACTGAGAGATGACGACCAACATGATTTGAAGTCGTGGTCACTTCGGCACACGTAGAGGTGAACGCCGTGTTTGCTGGACAGATTCGCTTAGGCACTCGTCAGAAACTGAGAGACGACGTCTGACGTGATTTGAAGGCATGGTCGCTTCGGCACACGTAGATGTGAATGTCGTGTTCGTTGGACGAGGTCGCTTAGGTATTCGTCAGGAACTGAGAGACGACGTCTGACATGATTTGAAGGCGTGGTCGCTTCGGCACTCGTAGACGAGAACATCGTGCACCTGGACGAGGTTGCTTAGGGAAGCGTAGACGAGAACATCGTGCACCTGGACGAGGTCGCTTCGGGACGCGTAGATGAGATAATTGTACAAATGGATGAGGTCCCTTCGGCCCGCATAGACGAGAACATCATGCACCTGGATGAGGTCGCTTCGACACATGTACATGAGAACATCATGCACCTGGACGAGGTCGCTTCGGCACTCATAAACTTGACGTCTAAAGGTTGAAGGCATGTTCGCCCCGGAAAATGTAAGCCGTGGAAGTATTCGCTTGGACTTTAGGAATTGAGACGGAGACCGATCTAGTAAGGCACCTCGGCATACGATAGATGCCGACGTCGGTTCACTAAGGATGGCCACCTGAACATTCATTAGGAAACATACAACGTCCGATGTAACGTGTAGTTCGGACCAAACGACGACATACAATTACATGAGTGATAACGAGAGAGGCACGTGTTTTCATTACTGATAACAAGGGGGTACATCGTGGGGCTAGCTGCCACATACAAAAGCATGAGCACTTAATCGACGACGATGTCATCAGAAGCAACTTGAGTTTCGGTAGGAACAACCTGATCAGTGATAGCGGCCTCGGAAGCATCACCGGGAACCACCTCGGCATCCGTAGCCTGCGTCGCGATGGTAGCTACAGCCTGGTCGTCCTCAGCTTCCTCGGCGGCCCCGTCTTCGTCATCTCCTAGATCAGGCAGATCGTACTCAGGGTGGATCTTTCGGATACACTCGAGGCAGTGATCATATCCCGCCTTGAAGAGTTTGTCCACCTCTTCATTCAGCTCCTCGGAATCTCGGTATTCCACGATAACCTTGTCGCGCTCCTCCTCGGCTAGCTTCGAGCTCTGAGCCTTGGCCGCTTCAAGCAATTCCTCCTTCGTGCGAAGAGCCTCTTTGAGATCCTCGATGGCTCGCGTCGTCCGAGCGGCATCCTCCTCGGCTCTTTTCGTCTTCAGCCGTTCAGCGTCCAGGAGCGTCTCGGCTTCTCGGGCCTTCTTCTTAGCCCCCTTAGCCTTGTTTGTGGCCTCGAGGACTCGCTGATCGGCTACCGCCTGAGACTTCTCGGCTTTTTTAAACAGGGCCCCGACGAGGCCTAGCTGAGTCTGCACGGAGCTGTATAAATCTTCCACTATTTCGTTCGCTCTCTTGGCCGAGGAGTGGGACAGCACACTTGCTGGAGTCGCCCGACGAGCCCATTCGGTCGCTGAAAGCTCATCCATTCGCACTGACACCAGACAGGAGCTCATGATCGGCTCATCATGGTGGTCACCGGCTAGTTGCTCCATCTGTTGTTCTCGTCCCCCTCCTCTAGACATCGTCGGTCGAGGATCCGACGATCAGCGCTTTGCATCTCGAGCTTGATCGCGGGCTTGCTCCTCCCTAGGATGCTTGGATGGCCTTGAGGCACTCTTTTTGCCGCGACCCGAGAACCTCTGTGCTGCTCGATCTGCGAGTGAGATCCCACGTCTTGGGCCGATGACTTACCCTTGTCGGCCATTACTGCGGAGAGAAGCAGGTGGTCGGTGTTCAATCGCATATTTTGGAATGGAAATCAGACCTTTGTTGGCCTGGGCAATCAACTTGAGTAGCTCGTCTGAAGGTTGATACAGGTCGGGTGGATCCAGCACCTATAACAAATCAAAATCCGCGAGCTCGGATTCTACAAGGTTCGAAGCTCGGAAGGCTTTGTTGCGTATGTTTACCGACGACCAAGTGGTCGGAAAAGGCCTCACTGCCGAGCAGTGAATGAAGACGAACTGCCTCTTCCAGTTATGGACAGAGGAAGGCATTCGGCCCAGGATTTGTCGGCCAGACCGAGCTGCAATGTACAACCAGTTGCCAAAAGCTCTCAGTGAGAAGCAATAGAAGAAAAGCCGCGTGGTCGGAAGGACCTTGGCAAGAGCACAAACTGCTAGAAAGCCGACGATCGACCTCCAGGAGTTGGGAGTCAGCTGAGACGGGGCGACTGCCAGTTTGAGGAGGAGGATAGTAATAAAAGGGTGTAGAGGGAACCAAAAGCCTGATCGAACGGCCTCGGTATAGACACAAACTCCGCCTTCCATAGTGTAATGGGAACAGAGCTGTTCCGAGGCGTGCACTGTGAAACCCTCGGGGAAGACGAGATCAGGGTGAGTCTTCACCCATTTGACGTCTCATCGTCGATCTCACAGCTAGCGTCGGCTACATTGTCGGCCTGCCGACGAGAACCTGAGGTATGGGAAGAAGGCTTCTTGGGGATATATGTCCCAGAAGTGACCTCGACAGAAGACTGCTCGGGGTTATCCGACGATTGGCCATCAGGCCAAGAAGTCGATGAAGAGATTTCCTCGGAAGGAGGAGAATCCCCAGACACGGAAACTTCACAAAAATGAGGGCCCGAAGAGGAGAATGTACAGGAACTTGAAGACATCGCTTACCTCGGAAGGAAGCAAGTGAAGAACGAATGAGAGCATGGACAGAAGAGGTCGGCGCCGCTGTCGTCGGCACGTCGGCTGGTCGACCGGAGAGTAGTCGCGCGCAAAAGCAAGGGCAAGCTTTCCCGAATATTTATAGGTCCGGGGGGTCAATCGAATCCAATGACAGAGATCCAACTTCTACGTCAATGATTAAGATCTGCCCACGTGTCATTACCGGATTGGCTGTGGGGTGACCCCTCGGATGCCGATCCGCACAGCCAATGAGGAGCGCCGTGATGGCGCTTGGGAAACGAGGCGACGGTATTATGACTGCACTGCATACGAAGCATCACAGGGCGGCTCGTCAGACGAAGCAACGTTTGGCGGCTCTGACGAGTCCATGACGCGTCACTATGGCAGGGCGACATCCGGCACCGTTATGATAGGCCATGTGGGTCAGCTGCACCCCGTGGCAAAGTAGGCGCTTTCAACAGGAAAAATGTAGCTTCACCTCGGCCCACGTTCACGGTCCGATGTGAACCTAGGGGGCCCATGATACGGGGGTTTCCAAGCAGGTCGGCTATCTCCTGGGACAGCGACCACATTAGAAGATTGAGACCGACACTCCATCAGCAAGCCTCAGCTGGCTAAATTCCTCCCAGCTCGGCCGCCTCAACCCGCTCGGCTAGGAATTCAGGTCGGGTAAGGCTGACCTGATGGCTAAAACAAGTGTCTAGGAAAGGAGCTCTTGGGGGTAACGAGGAAATAGGTAAATACGAACCAATCGATGCGGTGCTCCGGTAGGTCGGCTCCATCCCTCGTAGAAGCCGACCTCATTAAGGGTACTAGCCGACGACCTATCTTCAGGTGACATGGACATTATACATTCTGGTAGCAGGGATCAGGGGGTTCATCACTTTGCATCTTGGGCCTCTCAATAGCTCGGCCTGGGTGGTTTCTTATGAGTCTGACCTCAAACCAGAGCACTGATCTGTTAGGCACCTCGGGCCATCTATCAAAGCTCGGGCAGGGCTGACCTGGTACTCGGTGCATTCACGTGACCCACAACGGTCTTCACGTGGACAACATGCAAATGAGGCAAGGTCCGAGGATCACGGGACCGATAATTGCGGCCATTAAGACCACGATCTCATTGATCTGGCATGCCAGGTTATGGTCACAATCTGGCATTAATCGCAGGAACCGCTAGCGAGATTGACGAGCTCGTCCAGCTAACACACGGATATCTCACCACTATATAAAGGGAGGACACTCCACAGGCAAAGGTACGCTCTAGGCCATTATGCTCAGCTAGCGACTGACTTGAGCGTCAGAATGTCTCCCCGCCGAGACCACTTGGCAGGCTTTGTAGGTCGGGTCGGAAGCTCGAAATAAGCGTCACACGTCGGCCAAGCGCGCCTCAGATGGAATTCACCGGCTTGGTCATCTCGGCTCACCTTGGCGAGAAGCGCCTCAACGGTCACCTCAACCTGAGCCGACCTATGTTACTTTTTGCAGTAACAATATGTATATGTTTGATCGGCACAACGTGGGACTTCGGTTCATTTGACTAATGCCTGTGCAATAGGGGCCCTGTCTGGTCCTGGGGAGGAGCACCCCAAAGTACTTATTAACCACGAGTGTATGGACTTGTGGTGCATGGCATGGCACTGGAATATGTGCAAGATTTGTGGGAATGTGCCATCGTTTGATATGATATGATAAGTTTGATATGATACGTCTGATTATATGAATATGTGATATCTGTGTGAATATGGCCAATTCTTGTTTATGTGATACGATTCTATTATTGACATACCTGTCCAATACATATGACAGTCAGTATTTGTTTCGTTATGATATTCAATCTGTTCAGCCATTTAACTTGTTAGAAATGCATGCACAGTCATCATGTTCCTGTTAAGATCCTACTTATTTAAAATGCTAATCATGTACATTAGTGCCCGCACATTGAGATGTAAATCCTACTTGGCTAGTTTGCTCACCCCTATCTTCCTAAACATTTCAGGTTGTGAAGTAGAGGTGCATGTTATTAAGAGGGGGCTTGTGCGCCGAGCATAGAGTACACCTTAGAGAGTTTATCTTTATTATAGATTAGAGAGAGATTAGTAATCATTGTAATTTTGTCTTTCTTTGAGAGTTGGATGAGGCTAGTTGTGGTGAGTTGTTCTTATTTTGACATTTTGAGATTGTAACATTCACTTATGTTTAATAAAAGAGTTTGATTATTGAATTATGGGCCCTATTGATATGAGTCATTTGTCTTGGCTTCTGAATGCTTACTTGTTCATCGCATTCCTGACTTAATTCCACTGCTACAAATCAGGGCGTGACAAGTGGAGAGGTTTCTACGGTTGCAGCCACCTACATACTCGTGAGGTCCGAATCCGGATACCGTAGAACATTGGGTGCATGAGATAGAAAGTGTTTTTGTTACAATGAGGTGTCCACAGGTTGATAGAGTTATATTATCTACTTACCAGTTGCGGGGATTTGCACAAGAGTGGTGGAGACTTAAGATGCAAACCGTATTCGCAAGACGAGCAGAAGACACAATCACATGGTTGGAATTCCTTGAAGTATTCAACAACACATTCTTTCTGGTACAACTTCAGCAAGCCAAGAGGGAGCAATTTAGGACACTACAACAAGGGAATTTGTCAGTGCTGGTTAATGACACGATCTTTTCGGATCTGTGTTTAATGGGTTTGGAGTTGTGCTCTTGGCCAAGAGGTGGTCATTGGGCCTTGTTTGTGGTTTCCGTGGGTTGTGTGGGCATTGTGGGCCTTAGCTCTCAGCCCATTTAGCCCATTGGTTCACTGGTTGTGAACGCGATGGGGCATGTCGTCACATTTTGAAATGTGATGGCTAACTACATCGCGAATCACTGAACCGCCTTTGCAGGCAGTGGCGCGTTGGTTTCCTAAGGCGACGGTTAGGGTCGTCTCATTTAATTGTTAAAAGTGACGTCTGACTACGTCATTATTTTGAACCGATTTTTAAATGCTCTGTTTTGCCCAGATAGAGTAGAGGAGCTCTGTCCAGACGAAGGGGAGGCTGCTTTAAAAGGGGTGGAAGCATGTATGGGTGGTGTGCCATATCATGATCATCATGTGTATTGCTTTGGTTTGATATTTGGATCGAAAAGGTGGGGGTTTTCCCCATGCAAAAGGTGAGTTTGGCCTGTGAGCTGAACTCACTGTCGCGGTTGAAACGCGACAAGGTGAACCGTCGCGTTCATTGTATGAACACGATGCGTTGAATCCTCGTGTTTTGGTTTTGTCCAAGGTGCTAAGGCGGCAGTCAGGACGTGGCCACTTGACCTGCCACGTTCTTAATTAATGTGACGGTGTGGTCCATCGCGATTTCGTGTAGTGATTAGTGTGGTCCTTATCGCTATGTATCTATTCGTCACGATTTGGATGTTGATAGTCGTGTTTGACCGATCGAGCCTAAAGGCTACGTATCGGGCCGTCGCGACATGGTCGCAACACTAGGCCCTGTCACATTAAGGCTTTGAAAGGCATCTGGACAGGCCGTCGCGATTTGAAGGGCGACGCCTGTGTCCGTCGCATTTCAGTTTCTGTGGTCTGCTTGTGATGCTTGGGCAGTGAGGGTCCTGTGTGGACCTACCCTTGATCTTTGCTATCTTTTAAAGGCTACTTAAGATGGCTAAGTTAGTAAAGCATGTGTAGGATTGATATATGAGTAGATAGTGAGTTGTGTATGATTGTTATTGTATTAGGTTAAGGGGTTAAGGTGCTAAGTGTTGTGTGTTGCTATGGAGGTCATGAGATGACCAATGACAAACACGGTTGTTGTGGTTTACATATGTACCAGTGTAGGTTGGCTTGAAGGTCACATGGTGACCGGTGATAAGCTAAAACTGACACTTGCATACCGTGGTTTATAATTATGGTTGTATAAGTGTATATCAAGGTTTGTGCTTTTGCTGAGTCTGGTGGTCCGAAGCCTATTCCAGAATACCTATTCAGTCAAGTACCCTAGGTTCTGTGTGAGCCAGGCACATGTGTTTGTTGTGCTCGGGCATGTCCCGGTACAGTGTGTACCATAGAGGTCTGAGTCGTCTTCCTGGACACCCTCACTCCTATGTTTGAGTTGTACGTCCAGTTGAGGGAAAGATGACTGGGGGCAGCGACGTGTGTTTGTGGGTGTGCAGTCTCTGGTAGAACGCTCGTGGTTGTGAGACAGACACTAGTAGACGTACTAGTCCCCAGCTAGTCCTATGTTTCCAGTGCCTCACTTTAGGGAGCTCGGGCCGAAGTCCCTAAAGGTGCTGGGCTTGGGCCTGCAGCGGTGTGGTCTGCAGGTGTGGTGTTGCTTAGGCTCCTCTATTCTTTGGCTTGTGGTTGTGGGGCGGCAGTTGGACATTTCTTCCGTGATTGTGACACTGAGAGGTGGTTCTTGTGCTGTGTTATCCGGGTTGGATACTGGCATCATGAACCAGTAGTCTGTTCCCGTGTGGTGGCATCGTTCCTTTCCGACTCATGCTTTGCCACCGGTTGTGGCATGTGTATAGTAACTCGCTGGTTGAGGTTTTACCCGTTGGGGTGTGCCCTGGTGTTGGCACAATTGTGGTTGTGGTGGTACCTCATGGTAGTAGGTACCTGTACCCTTCGTGAGTAGCTCTGTGTTGTGGTACATCGTGTACCATCCTCTTCAGGTGTTGAGGTGGACCTGTGTTCCGTGGAGGTCAAGTGGTGTGACCTACCACATGTTGTGATTTACCCTTCTTCGGGTAAGCTTCCGATTATAGTTTTAGTGTGTGGTGGATTGGCTTGCTGATGCCAGTCCTGTTACCCTACGTGGGTAGGTTGCCTGTGAAGCATGTAGATTAGGTGACTAGTTGTCGTGGTGGTTTGCCTGTGAGGCTTGTGGCCTAGGTGTTACAGTTGTTGGGCGGACTAGTGGAGCTGTGCTAGTCCTGTTGTCCCTCTTATCTTCCGAGCTTTGTGCTAGCTGGTGAGATTATGTTTTAGTTGTTGTTAATCATGATTGTGGTAAGCATGATATGGATTGGCTATCGGTGTTGCCAGTGAGACCCTTTGGGGGTTGAGGTCTCCTCTGTTTGGAGTGTTGTTTTTGGGAGGTCCCTACTGAGCCTATGACTTGTTGAGGCTCACTCCCTTATTGCTCTTTTCAGGTGTTAGCCGGCTTTGTGTGGCTTGCGGAGGAGTTGTGGCAGACTTGTACCACCAGCAGTAGAGTTAGTGGCATTGTGTGAGCTTGTGCTCCCTCGGAGTATGCCCCAGGTAGTTGTACTCTTTTCTTGGACATGTAATAATGTATTGGGATAGTTGTAGATTGTTGTATACAGGTATGAGCACATGTATTTTCTTGTCTTATACTCTTGTTGTTGTCTTTTATATTCTTACTGGACACTTGTGCATGTTATCCCTTGCGAAACTTTGGTCCAGTCGCGGGAGGCGGAATTTGATATGGAGCCTTATTGGGCATAAATATCCAGGGCCGTTATAGCTGGTATCAGAGAATGGTCCAGTTAGAATATGAATTGACATTGAGGGTACATTGTCCCAAGACATGGTTTAATGTCCACTGTTGGTAGTAAGTCTGCGGTTTTATGTGGTTTAAAGTGGTTTTCACATGAGTTTCTGGCATGTGGATTGTGTGCCTTTGTTTATTAAACTGGCAGTTGTTAGCAATTGCTGAAAAATGATATGGTTAGTTGTATAAGTTGAGTAGTTATACCAGTGTGCCAGTTTGTAGTTAAAGTATAGTCGTTTAAAGGTTCTCAGTTATAGAAATTGAAGGGATTACTGAATTCAGATGTGGAATTCAGTAAAGGTGTTTTAGTGAGGTACAGAGTTGGCAGAGACAGGTATAAGGTAATGATATGATAGAATAGTAGTGAGAATAGTGTTATTAATGAGGAATAGTAAGTGTTAAGGATTGTTAAATGTGTGAATTGTGGTTGAGAACCTTAGCAGAGGTATTGTTATGTCTGAGATTTGTGTTAGGAGTGTTAAGAAGCAGCGTAGATAATAAAGTGATTAGTGATATGGAAGGTTTGAAATGACTGAGTGAGGCAGATCAATTTGAGATGAGGTACTAGTAAACAGTGGAACAATGATTTATGACAGTCAGATTAAACATGTTTTGAGATTAGAGATGAGTGCAGTAAAAGAGCTTGGGAGTAGTGTTGTTATGAGTTGTGATGGTAATAGAAAATTTGATATAGAGATTTATGTAAGTACATGTTGAGGTGACTAGTCGGGTAAAGAAAGAGTAAAGGAAGATCAGTGTATGGTTAGAATTTTCTGAGAATTTTAGAAGAAAGCTATTCACTTGGCAAGTGGCAGTTTGTGAGGACTTTGCAGAATGATTTGTTAAAGATTGCAGTGTTGAAGATAAGGCCAGTGATGTTTAGCAGTTGGGTATGGTCTATAAAAAAAATTAAGGTTAAGGTTAAGTATGTTTAGAATGAGTTAGAGCGATGTGAATCAGAATAGAAGAGATGAATCAATTGAGAAGCAGTTAAGGAATATCAAGTTAAGAGGAATAGCAAGGCAGATTGTGAAAGGATATTAGTGAGTATGCTGTAATAGTGGTATTTTAGCATTAGGACTAAAGCAGTAATGTGGAATAAAGGAATCAGGCAGAGCAAGTTATTACAATTAAGGAGATTGGCATTTAGATTCGAGCTTTGACAGTATTTTAATGAAAGATGATTGTATAGTAACAAGACTTATAGTGTGAATGATACAGTGAGATTTGCCAAATAGCAGAATGGTTAAGAGAAATGTTTGCAGAGATAATATCGTGGTTAATGCAGTTGGCAGGTTTTACACCAGAGAAAGAAAGTGTTAGAAAGTGTTCAATAAAAGTTTGCATGCCAGTGCACAGAAAGTGATTCAGTTGAGCAAAAGTGTACTTTTATAAAGGTATTCTTGAATTTGATGGGAGAGCAAAAGTAGATCAGTTAAAGAATAATTTGAAAGGTTGTGGACATAATGTGATTAGTCAGCCAGAGAATGTGATTTAAAGTAAGGAAGGTATATGAAGAGCAAGGTATGTCAGTAGCGGTATGGCAAGATTCAGAGTTTAAGATTGTCGCACAACCAGAATTGAAGTATTAAAAAAAAATAGATAAAAAATTCTGGTATTTTCTTCTAGTGTTAATTGATTCAGTAAGATGAATTGAGAAGCAAGTAAAAGCAGAATAGAGTCCAGTTTGAGTTAAAGTAATAGTGCAAATGGAAAGTAATAATGGGAGCAGAATTTGCAGGATACTTTGCCAAGTATCCAGTGTAATCAAAGTAGCGCAGCAGAAGTGTGGAAGTTTTAATATTCATAGGTTAACCGAGATTTGAATTCAAGAAAATTTTGAGGTTTTTGCATAGTTGGGCAAAGAGGCAGTGGTTCTTGACTAGATATGAGTTAAGGCAGCATGAGTAGAATGGTATAAAGAGGCAAGTAATGCAACGATGGTAATTGGTTTCCTTTGAGAAAGCTGGCAGATGAGAATATGAATACAGATGAGGCAGAATAATAGTTGGGTGAAAGGCAGATAATGGAACAACACCGAGGAATCCGAGAATTTAAAGCTAGTTTTACATGGCAGAGCACTTGAGGGTGGCAGTTTATAGTAAAGTGTTTCAAGTAAGAGAAGCGGCATAGAAATAAACGTTGCAAACACAACCAAGAAAATGTGGAAGCAGGTTGAGTCTAAGGAGATAAAGCGCGAGTAGCAAGATAGAATCGTCCACAGTTGAAAGATAGAGAAAGAGTAGATTGCAGTAATTGGGCAGAGCAGCTATGAAAGGAATTAAAAAGAAAGGAAAAGCAGAACAGGCACGGAAATGAGCAGATTGAGTCAGTGCAAGATGGTTTGAAAGGCAAGTACAGAGAAAGTGTATCATACTTGTTCTGTATATGGCTTTATTTCTTTTTAGGTGTTAGTTTGACTTGCCGTGGTTTCGTTTTGAATGTCGAGGATGACATTTCTTTTTAGGTGTTAGTAATGTAAAGACACGATCTTTTCGGATCCGTATTTAATGGGTTTGGAGTTGTGCTCTTGGCCAAGAGGTGATCAATGGGCCTTGTTTGTGGTTTCCGTAGGTTGTGTGGGTGTTGTGGGCATTAGCTCTCAGCCCATTTAGCCCATTGGTTCACTGGTTGTGAACGCGACGGGGCATGTCGTCGCGTTTTAAAACCCGATGGCTTACTACGTCGCGATTCACTGAACAGCCTTTGTAGACGGCGGTGTGCTGGTTTCCTAAGGCGACGGTTATGGTCGTCGCATTTAATACTTAAATGCGACGTCTGACTACGTTGAGATTTTGAACAAAGTTTTAAATGCTATGTTTCACCCAGACAGAGCAGAGGAGCTCTATCCAGGTGAAGGGGAGGCTACTAAGGGCTTCTCCGGTGATTTAGCTTCGTGGTGGTTCGTGTGATGTGGGATCCACGCGGGGATGGCGTCGGAAGCATGGGTGCACCGGCGATGTGGTGATTTCCGTGTTCTTCGGGCTTCTTCAGCTGGTATGGAGACTACCCTTGTGTTTAGTTTCTTGTAACTGGTTTAAAAGGGGTGGAAGCATGTATGGCTGGTGTGCCATATCATGATCATCATGTTTATTGCTTTGGTTTGATATTTGGATCGGAAAGGTGTGGGTTTTCCCCATGGAGAAGGTGGGTTCGACCTGTGAGCTGAACTCACTGTCGCAGTTGAAACGCAATGGGGTGAACTATCGCGTTCATGGTATGAATGCGACGCGTTGAATCGTCACGTTTCGGTTTTGTCCAAGGTGCTAAGGCGGCAGTTAGGACGCGACCACATGACCTGCCGCGTTCTTAATTAACGCGACGGTGTGGTCCGTCGTGATTTAGTGTAGTGATTAGTGTTGTCCTTATCGCAATGTATCTATCTGTCATGATTTGGATGTTGACTGTCGTGTTTGACTGATCTAGCCTAACTGCAACGTATCGGGCTGCCACGACATGGTCGTGACACTGGGCTCTGTCACGTTAAGGCTTTGAAAGGCATCTGGACAGGCCATCGTGATTTGAAAGGTGACGCCTGTGTCTATCGCATTTCAGTTTCCGTGGTCTTCTTGTGGTGCTTGGGCAGTGAGGGTCCTCTGTGGACCTAGCCTTGATCTTCGTTGTCTTTTAAAGGCTACTTAAGATGGTTAAGTTAGTAAAGCATGTGTAGGATTGATATATGAGTAGATAGTGAGTTGTGTATGATTGTTATTGTATTAGGTTAAGGGGTTAAAGTGCCAAGTGTTATGTGTTGCTATGGAGGTCATGAGATGACCAATGATAGGCACGGTTGTTGTGGTTTACGTATGTACCGGTGTAGGTTGGCTTGAAGGTCACATGGTGGCCGATGATAAGCTAAACCTGACATTTGCATACCGTGGTTTATAATTAAAGGTTGTATAAGTGTATATCAGAGTTTGTGCTTTTGCTGAGTCTGGTGGTCCGACACTTAATCCAGAATACCTCTTCAGTCAGGTACCCCAGGTTCTGTGTGAGCTAGGAACGTGTGTTTGTTGTGCTCGGGGCGTGTCCAAGTACGGTGTGTACCACAGAGGTCTGAGTCGTCTTCCTGGACACCCTCACTTCTGTGTTTGAGTTGTACGTCTGGCTGAGGGAAAGATAATTGGGGGCAACGACGTGTTTTTGTGGGTGTGTAGTCGCTTGTAGCACGCTCGTGGTTGGGGGACGAACACCAATAGACATACTAGTCCCCAGCTAGTCCTGTGTTTCCAGTGCCTCACTTTAGGGAGCTCAGGCTGGAGTCCCTAAAGGTGCCATGCTTGGGCCTGTAGCGGTGTGGCCTGCAGGTGTGGTGTTGGTTAGGCTCCACTGTTCTTGGGCTTGTGGTTGTGGAGCGGTAGTTGGACCTTTCGTTCATGACTGCGAGACTGAGAGATGGTTCTTATGCTGTGTTGTCCCGGTTGAATACTAGCATCATGAACCAGTAGTCCGTTCCCGTGTGGTGGCGTTGTTCCTTTCCGACTCGTGCTTTGCCACTTGTTGTGGCTTGTGTATAGTAACTCGCTGGTTGAGGTTTTACCCGTTGGGGTGTGCCCTTGTGTTGGCACAGTTGTGGTTGTGGTTTCATGGTCATACCTCATGGTAGTAGATACCTGTACCCTTCGTGAGTAGCTCTATGTTGTGGTACATCATGTACCAGCCTCTTCAGGTGTTGAGGTGGACTTGTGTTCCGTGGAGGTCAAGTGGTGTGACCTTCCACATGTTGTGATATACCCTTCTTCGGGTAAGCTTCCGATTATAGTTTTAGTGTGTGGTGGATTGGCTTGCTGATGCCAGTTCTGTTACCCTACGTGGGTAGGTTGCCTGTGAAGCATGTAGATTAGGTGACTAGTTGTCGTGGTGGTTTGCCTGTGAGGCTTGTGGCCTAGGTGTTACAGTTGTTGGGCGGACTAGTGGAGCTGTGCTAGTCCTGTTGTCCCTCTTATCTTCCGAGCTTTGTGCTAGCTGGTGAGATTATGTTTTACTTGTTGTTAATCATGATTGTGGTAAGCATGATATGGTTTAGATATCGGTGTTGCCACTGAGACCCTTTGGGGTTGAGGTCTCTTCTGTTTGGAGTGTTGCTTTTGGGAGGTCCCTACTGAGCCTATGACTTGTTGAGGCTCACTCCCTTACAGCTCTTTTCAGGTGTTAGCCGGATTTGTGTGGCTTGCGGAGGCGTATGGCAGACTTGTACCACCAGCTGTAGAGTTTGTGGCATTGTGTGAGCTTGTGCTCCCTCGGGGTATGCCCCAGGTAGTTGTACTCTTTTCTTGGAAATGTAATAATGTATTGGGACAGTTGTACATTGTCGTATATAGGTATGAGCACATGTATTTTCTTGTTTTATACTCGTGTTGTTGTCTTTTATATTTTTACTGGACACTTGTGCACATTATCCCTTGCGAGACTTCGGTCTGGTCGTGGGAGGCAGACTTGGATATGGAGACTTATTGGGCATAAATATCTAGGGCCGTTATAGCTGGAGTATCAAATGAGATTCATGGCCTTGAGAAGCTATGCACCTTATGTGGTAACTAATATTGCTATGATGGTTGAGTATTTTATCCGAGGGTTGAGGCCGGAGTTGCAAGATACAGTGATTCCACTAATGTGTAGTATGGTAGAGGAGGCAGCCCAAAGAGCAGCAATACCTGAAAGAACTATGCAAGCCAGGCAGTCCAGCAGATCGGGCATAGGTAGTGGTAGTTTCCAACTTCCACAACAGTCTTCTGGTGCTAGCAAAGGCAAGGCACCTTCGGGAGGAGCATCTACATCAGGTTTTGGCAAGTGGGGAAACAAGTTAAAGAAAATATTTAGAGGTCGAGGAGGTGGTAAGCAGCAGGGATTTCAACGAGGTTGAGGTTATAAGCCAGAGATGGAGGAATCTCAACAAAGCACAGCTAGGCAGCCCGCAAAATTCAGATGCTATAATTGTGATCAGCCAGGGCACTAGGCAAGGAATTGTCCATATCCAAGAAGAGGTAATTATGGTAGAGGGGCACTACAGCAGCAACAGGAGCAGCGGCCACCAGCTGAGCAAGGTAGAGGCACTCCTTACCAGAGAGGAGGAGGACGAGGATGAGTGATGGCAATCACAAGGGCTCAAGCAGAGGCGTCGAATCTAATTGAAGGTATAATACCACTTCTTGAATTTTATGCTAGAACATTAATTGATCTAGGTGCATCACATTCCTTCATTTCTGAGGACTTCATTGATAGTATGGTACATCCCTTTGAGGAGAGGCAGTGTGAGCTTGTGGTAGAAGTCCCTTCTGGTGATTTCATGCTTACTACATGTTATTTGGATGAGGTTCCCATCATGATACAAGGTAATCAGTTGCCAGCCAGATTGTATGCACTACAGTTAAAGGAATATGATGTGATTTTGGGCATGGATTGGCTAGAGGCATATGGGGCAGTGGTTGATTTCATGAAGTAGAGAGTAAGGTTCAGTCATCCCGGAAGCAATATGTTTGAATTCCAAGGTATGCCATTCTATACCCCTGAGTTTATCATTTCTTCTCTTAAGGCTAGGAAATTGATTAATGCAGGGGTGTGTAGCCTATTTGGCATCAGTTAGTTTGGTTGAGGCAGATAAAACAGTAGAGATGGTACCAGTGGTTAGAGAGTTTGTGGATGTATTTCTGGAAGAGTTATCGGGTTTGGCACCACATAGAGAGGTCGACTTTACAGTGGATTTGCAGCTGGGCAGTATGCCAATTTCCAAGGCACCTTACAGGATGGCACTTGCAGAATTGAAAGAGTTGAAGAAACAGTTGCAAGAGTTACTAGAGAAAGGTTTCATTCGGCCTAGTCACTCACTATATGGGGAGCACTGGTCTTATTTGTTAGGAAGAAAGATGGTAGCTTGAGAATGTGTATTGATTACCGCTAGTTGAATCAGGTTACAATATAGAACAGGTATCCACTTCCACAAATTGATAATTTGTTTGACCAATTGCAATAAGCAAAGGTGTTCTCCAAGATAGATTTGAGATCGGGGTACCATCTGTAGACACCCATTTCTGACCCATAAGTTGAGTCAAATTCCTTGTCATATCATTGATGCTCCACATTGGCTCATCATCACCAAGCTGGCTTTCTCCGATCATGATATCCTTTTCATTAGTTCATCACCCTGGTGGGTTCTTCCTGGTCAAAACAGTCCAATCATATTCATCATTTCGTAGCTCCCTGGGTTAGGAGTCCGTCACATCAAACCGTACGTCAATCTGATGCCCGTGCAAGGAGGTTGGACACTTTGTATGGCCATAAGCTGAAGAGTCCCTAAAGGCGACAGCTCCCCTATCGTTTTCTCATTCTTAAGGCGACACCCCACCTATCGCTATCCGGCCTTGTAACGATTTTTCAAATCAGAGTCGATTTCCTTCAGAAGGCGACACCTCGATACGTCGCGTTCATAAATTGGCCTTTTTATTCCTTGAAAAATCGCCAGAAAATACTTTAAAGAACCCTTCCTTGAAAGGAAGGTGACGTATCGAGGCGTCGCTATCTGGTAGCGACCATGAGGCCATTGCGTTCTAGACTCCATGCAGCTTACCCTTTCCGAAGATGATTTGGACACTTGCTATTCATGGATATTCCATCTTTTGATTGGCCTAGACGCGTTGAAATCCTACCAAAATTGGAGGAGATCTTATTTAATGCATCCTTTCCGAGATCCAATCGCCCTTGCGCGGGCATGCTTGCTTAAACCCGGACTATTGCCCATTATTCCCTGATTAGCCCTTCCAAGAATAATCACCTATAAGTCTCTCCATATAGCGTTGTTTGGAGGGAGACTGGTGTCTGCTTCTTCATTTCCAAGAGAGCTCCAACTTCTCAGAAGGGTGCTTCGTCTCCAGACGACTAGGAAGTGCCCTCCAGGGTGATTTCTCCTTGACTATGCTTTCTCTCTCCCCTTTTCTTCCAATTTTCTCTTCATTCATTCATGCATAGGGTAGTTTTCTTCGTAGATCTTCATTAAAACACTCTACACACACCATTTTTAAACACCCAAAGGGGTTAAAAACCCACCCCATGTGAGTTTCCTCCAAGTTGTTTCATGTTTCTTAATATTTTTGGAGTAGATTCATCACAAATGAGTTCTCTAATGGGTTGTTTATCATTTTGATGTTCTTGGCAGGCGTTTGAAGACATTACAAGCACAAGGTTCTTGCCCCTTGGCCGGCTGAGGAGCAGGAAGAGAGAAACCCACAATCTTCATCCCTTGAAGAAGAAGGCGACCATCCTGCTGTCGCGATCTAGAAGACGACAAGAGGCCCGTCGCATTCTGTTCAACAGAAAGAGGCCCCAACCTTGTCGCGTTCACAGAGATCAGGTACGTCTTCTTTCTTCTCTTCCTTTTCCGAAGTAGTTAGCCTTATTCATCCATCTATTTCTCTTGGCAACTGCTTTGGTGGCGATCACGATCAGTTTTCCTATATTTTCATCATCTTTTTGGGTAGCAAATCTCATGATTACACCATCATTTGAGAATTTGGGAAGAAGACATTGATAAAACTGCATTTAGAACAAGGTATGGGCATTATGAGTTTGTGGTTATGCCATTTGGGCTAACCAATGCACTTGTAGCATTATGAATTTGATGAACATGATCTTCCATCCACATTTAGATCGATTTATTGTGGTATTCATTGATGATATACTGGTGTATTTAGCTTCGGAAGAGGAACATGCAGCTCACCTGAAGGTTACATTCCAGACATTGAGGGAGCACAAGCTATATGCAAAATTCAGTAAATGTGAGTTTTGGCTAAGAGAAATACAATTTTTGGGGCATGTTATTTCAGGTGAAGGTGTTGCAGTTGATCCAACAAAGGTAGAAGCCGTTATGAAATGGGAAGAACTAAAGACAGTGCCAGAGATTAGGAGTTTCCTTGATTTGGCAGGTTACTACAGGCGGTTTATGTAGTGCCCTAGAATTTTATTGAAATTTATATTGCAATTGTATGTACATTTCTGCATGTAGTTGTAAGCTGTTATGTGTTGAACTTGGCGTCAACATCTACTGGCATTGACAATTTTTAGCGGCATGATCTTTTGCCGTTTACTTCTTGTTAACGACAGTTTCTTGTGTCGTTTATTATTTTCTAGAGTATTGGATTTTTTGGGCAAGGATGTAGACGACATGATCGATGGACGTCTACATCAAGGATGACGGCTACTGATGTTGACGTTAACCTGACTTGCCTGTTTTTGATGTTACCATTCTGGGGGAGATAAATCAGCCATATCCAGAGTGTTTAATGGGAAGTTATGATGTGTTTCTAATCCTAGGGCTAGGGTTAGGTCTGGGCAAGGCGTGGGAATCCTTTTAAGACCCGAATTTGGCATTAGAGAGAGAGTTTTCGCACTGGTTGAGAAGAGAGAAAGGAGGGCTGAGAGAAAGGGGTTTGCAAAGCTTGTTCGTGCAATTTGAAGCTTTCCAGACCAAGGAGGAACGTTCATCATCGAGGTCAGGAGCTTCTCCAAGTGGGGGAGCTACGCTGGAGGTGGATTCTGAGCAATTGAAGCCGGAGAGGAGGACTGCCTTACTGCTAAGGTGGGTTCTTCGGATCTCTTTTCGTCACTCCAGAAGGAGGGTTAGAGGCAAGTGACATGGGGATTGGTTTAGGATAGTTTAGTCTTTAGTTTTACTATTTTTACAGATTTTTAAACCATGAAAATAACGTACGGGAAAGGGTAGAAGTCCTATCATTTTATGTAAAGTTCTATGTTTTCTGGGCGTATGAATTTGATGTCCATATCGACTGCCGTCTAGTTTTTATTGCAAACGACATGTTTATTTCAGACATCTACTATATGTTAATGGTGCTATGTGCCGTCGTCTACTGATGTTAACGACAGGATGTGTGGACATTAACTCTATGTAAACGCCACATATTTGGCCGTTAAGTTTATCAGTGCTGTAAATTCCTGAAATCTGATTTTATTTGCTTATATGTGATTCATGCTTGTATGAGGTTTCGGCCAGGTGATGTTTTGTGTGTTTCCATAATGTTAAACTATGGATAGGTCATTACAATGATGTGTAGACTATATGTACTTATGAATGGTTATTCTTTTGGATTCGAATGAAATTGATAAAGGAAAAGTGAAAAGATGGCAAACATGATTCATGTTAGAATGTTAAAATTTGAGACTGTAATACTGTAAGATGAAACTACATACCTTCTATATTTAGTTCTAGAATATAAATTGTATGATTTTCCTCACTATTGTACCATGTTGATAAGCTTAAACTGATGGAATATAATTATGAAAAAGTGAAAATTATGAATTTTTTCATGCTTATGGTATGATCTGAATCAGATTTGCTGTCAAAATTTTGGGATTTTTAGACCTTTGTACATATTGCTATGATTTTTTTGAATGGAAGAATGCATATAAAAATTTAAATAAACATGAGAATATGTGCATGAATGGATGTGATATAATTAGTACCATGCTAGGTTTCTGTTTTACAATAACGTTTAATTTCAGAACTGAGAAAGGCATGCTATGTGATATTGCATTATCATTTTGATAAATTATGCATGAATGTATGAAAGAGCATGATAGAAATGTATGAAAATGTAGATTGCATGATTTTATACATTAATGCATCTGAAACGAATTGGCCAAAAAGGGCATTGCTATGATAGAGATAACTACAAGGAACTACACCATGGAATGCCCCTATGGTAATGGTTCACCTACATGAATTGACTACATGAATCCGTGGGCAACGGATTGAAATCTTGGAGGTAGACATGTTCTACTAGTTAAGGTGGGAAGGGCTTTCCCTGGTATTATGCAATGACCATGACTTCACCACTGCTTTGCCTAGGTGATAAGTGAATGACTATATGACTATATGATCACTATTCGTAGTGTGGGCTATGTCTTGGCAACTACATGAATCACTTGTTATATGATCTACATGTCTATATGATAAATGTCTACATGTTACATGCCACACGAACTACATGTTATTTGTTTTACATACTACATGACTACCTGCTACATAATGACTAAATTGCATGTTACATGATATGAGTCAAAAGTACTTGAAATTGTTTACATGTTGCATGACAGTAAGCATATACTATGAAAAATTTGATTTCATGTTATGCATAAGAACATGTTTAGATCAATTGCATATTTTATGAGATGTAACTTATATGCATTAAATGAAATGTTTTGTTTTCATGATAAATAACCATGCTATGTAAAGATTAATTGCCAAAGGACATAGAATCATGCTAGTAGGAAGAGCTATATGATATCAAAAATGTGAAAGAAATATGTTACCATGTTTTAAACCTATTATATACATAATATCTTGAACTGTCTTTCATGTGACTTGCTGGGTCTTGTAGACTCATACTTGCTTAATATTTCAGGAGAGACAGAGGACACCCAGGAGTTAGTGCACTATGACTCGGAGTGTGAGGACGTGGAGGTTTAGTGATTTGCTTGAGACTACTAGAGTGATTATGTATGTGAGGGAATTATGTATCTTTGACTTATGCATTTGAAATTATGGATTGTACTGAATTGGACTATTGTTATCTTTCTCTTATGCTTTAGACTTAACATTTGAATATGATGTTGATTATGAAGAATTTGGTTCCATATTCCGTTGCATATTATTGGAATTAAAGTGTCATTTATGTATATCTCAATCTGTACCGTCCATTGTTGGATATGTTCCACTGTAATACCTCTATTTGATCCAATGTGAGTTAGAATAACTGTACTGGGTCTAAGAGGGGCATTACAGAGATTGGTATCAGAGCTTTCCAGGTTGAGCATGTACATAAATGGAATATCAACATTGTCTTCATATTCTTAAGTCTGCATAAAGAATTAGTCCAATATTTATGTAGAATAATAGGTTATTATAATAAATGCCTACTTTGCAGACGATGGCTACCGTGGACGTACAGGAGCTGGTCTGACCCGGGGCGATGAGTCAGCAGGAGGTTCGCAGGCTCCAACTCAGCAGGCGTAGGACCAGACTGATGTACCTTTGCCACCCCCACCGCCACCTGTGGATTATGGAGCATTAATGCAAGGATTGGTGCACGTGATGTAGACTTACGCTCAGATGGCAGCTGCTTTACAGGCGCAAGTGCAGGTTCAGGTTGGTAGATAAGAGGTGTTATTCAAGGTGTTAAATTGAAGAATTCATCTAAGAGCTTGACTTGGATGTAGGCGCAGGCACCTGCTCACGAGGTAGGCTTTGGAGGTGTGTCGATGATGGAGAGGTACAGGAGGATGACCCCACCTTTCTTTAAGGGGGAGAGTGATCCCATCTTGGTGTAGAGTTGGCTTCAGGAGACAAAGAAGATCTTTCATGCTATCCGATGTGCGGAAGAGGAGAGGGTGACTTTAGCTACTTATATGCTGCAAGTAAAGAATGGTTTTAGAAGGTTTATGTGTGTTGTTGTGGTGCATCCTTAGATGTATCTACCTTCTTTTACAGGAGCATGCCGATGTGTGGTGGTCATTAGTGCTATGCACACAGTTTGGAGATGGAGCTATGGAGGTTGCTTGGGCTAAGTTCGTCCATCTGTTCAAAGCGAAGTACATTCCGGAGCATGTGCAGGATCGCATAGAGCAGGAGTTTCTAACATTGTCACAGGGGTCAATGAGTGTGCTTGAGTACGAGGCTAGATTTGTGAAGCTGTCCAAGTATGCGCCCCATATTATGGCAGATGAGCGGAGGAAAGTGAAGAAATTCATTATGGGGTTGAAGCCATCCCTGAGGACTAGATTGGTAGCTTTTGGGCATCGATCCATGAAGGAGGCTTTGTCAGCGGCATGCATGCATGAGGCAGAAATGGAGGTGTACTTGGAGGAGAAGAGGGTTTCTTTGAAGAGGTCGGGATCAGCATTCCAGCGGCAGCATAGAAAGAAGAAGGCCCCAGCTTTTTAGTAGACAGTAGTGGTACCAGCGAGAGTGGCTGCACCGACACCAGGCGGAGACAAAGTCGCAGAGAAGCCTTTGTGTTCTCAGTGTTGGAAACGTCATGGAGGAGAGGTCTGTTGGGTTACTTCTGGGAGATGCTTGAGGTGTGGTGACAAGAACCACAAGATCAGAGATTGTCTAAAGATGGCGTAGTAGACTACAGCAGCAGCAGCACCAGCAGCAACTAGACCGACACTGAGAGCAGCAGGGAGACCGAGGGCTTAGGCTTGAGTGTTCGCTTTGGTGAGAGACAAGGCAGAGTTGGCAGAGCACGTCACAAAAGGTACGGTTTTGATTATAGGAATGCATGCTCGAGTTTTGTTCGATACTGGTGCTACGCATAGCTTTATTTTCGAGAGATTTTCCAAGGTTTTGATGAAGGAGAATGGTGTGGTTTTGGAAGTGTTGGAGGTTCCCTTGTCCGTTCATACTCTAGCCAGAACTATGTTGGCTGGGTAGTGTTTTTCTTCTCTTCATGTGATTATTGAGGAGCGGGTTTTGCCTGGAAGTTTCTATCTGTTGAAGATGAAAGATTCTGATGCTATCTTGGGCTTAGACTGGCTCGAGGAGCATTATGCTCATATGGATTGCAGGAAGAAGATTATTATTTTCCAGATCCCTGGTAAGGAGGAGTTTGTTCATCCTTTACCCAAGAACATGTCGGGTAAGTTCGTGATTTCTACTCTGAAAGCAGCCCGGATGTTGAGCAAGGGTTGTGATGGCTTTCTTACTAGTGTGGTTGTATCCGAAGATTCGAAGAAGGTCTTATCTGTGGAAGATATTAATATTGTCTGAGATTTCAGCGATGTCTTTCCTGAGGATTTTTTGGTTTGCCCCTTGTAAGGGAGATCGAGTTTGGCATTGAGTTAGTTCCTGGCACAACACCTATTTGTATTGCTCCTTTAAGTACTGCAGGTTGACTACTCTTACAATTATATATGATTCTAGGATATGTTACGTGAGTAAGAAAACTATTATAACTATTAATAAACAAACATATTCTACGGAAAAAGGAAAAAGAAAAGGCCTCTAAGATTTGGAGGCCTATACAAGAACAACTGTCGGCCATCCCAATTTCCTTCTATTTCTCTATTTTCTTTTACCTTTTAACACCGTAACAAGTTAAGGAGTGTTTCAATGGCTATGTATATATTTGAATAGAAATAGGAATAGGTGACTTGTAGAAAAAGATGATTGAAAACTTCCTGCCAAGTGTCAAAAATGATGTCTTCCAAATGTTACCATGTTTTAAACCTATTATATACATAATATCTTGAACTGTCTTTCATGTGACTTGCTGGATCTTGTAGACTCATACTTGCTTAATATTTCAGGAGAGACAGAGGACACCCAGGAGTTAGTGCACTCTGACTCGGAGCGTGAGGACGTGGAGGTTTAGTGATTTGCTTGAGAGTACTAGAGTGATTATGTATGTGAGGGAATTATGTATCTTTGACTTATGCATTTGAAATTATGGATTGTAATAAATTGGACTATTGTTAACTTTCTCTAATGCTTTAGACTTAACATTTGAATATGATGTTGATTATAAAGAATTTGGTTCTATATTCCGTTGCATATTATTGGAATTAAAGTGTCATTTATGCATATCTCAATCTGTACCGTCTATTGTTGGATATGTTCTACTGTAATACCTCTATTAGATCCAATGTGAGTTAGAATAACTGTACTGGGTCTAAGAGGGGCATTATAGTTTATCCAAGACTTCTCAAAGATTGCAGCACCAATGACAAGGCTTACCAGGAAAGGAGTACCATTTGCGTGGTCATCCGATTGTAGGCACGGCTTTATGGAATTGAAGAAGCGGCTCACTTCAGCACCCATATTGGAAATACCGTTAGGCCTAGGTGGTTTTGTATTGTATACAGATGCATCCAAGAGAGGACTTGGGGTGGTACTTATGTAGCATGGAAAAGTGGTGGCCTATGCATCTAGGCAATTGAAGTGACATGAAGAGAATTATCCCACATATGACTTAGAATTGGCAGCGGTTGTGTTTGCATTGAAGATATGGCGTCATTACTTGTATGGTGAAAGATTTGAGATCTTCACGGACCACAAGAGTTTGATGTACATATTTTTACAGAAGGATTTGAATTTGAGGCAACGTAGATGGATGGAGTATTTAAAGGATTATGATTTCAGCTTAGCGTATCATCCAGGCAAGGCAAATGTGGTTGCGGATGCTTTAAGCAGGAAGACAGTTATGAGGCACATGATGATGAGAGAATGGAAGCTGTATGAAGATGTGGTAGAAAATTCTTTGATTGTTCCAAGTAGCCAGCAAAGAGCAGTGTTAGCCAACAGCACAGTGGAGCCATATTTGTATTGGCAGATAGTGGAAGCACAAAAGGTAGATGAGAACTTGGCTGATATTGTAAAGATGGAAGATGTTATCATAGATGATGATTGTGTTGTAACGACCCGACCTCCCGGACCCCCCGCTAGGGACCCCGAAGGTCGTGCCGCCACCCACGGATCCGAAGATTTGGAAGGGTTAGAATTTAGTCCAGTGAGATAAGCAATGAATTCAAATAACTATAACCAGAAAGTTCATACATTAATAAAGAAATTACGTACAACATGTCCCAAATAAAAGTACAGGTATAGAAGGAAAGGTGCAGTCTTTAAGGGGTATACCCCGAGGACTTGCAAAAAGGTAACTCTCAACTCACTCCTGAACAAGCGCTCACGCTCACAACTCACACTGCTGGCAACGCACGGCATACAAACTGCCACCACAACCATTTGACAACGAACTCCTGCGACAGTGAGTCCCTACCTGAAAAGAGTAGGGGGTGAGCCTCGCGAACAAGACTCAGTAGGGATAACCAGTCCCTTACCAGCCAGAGCAGCAGGAACTCCAAGAAAGCGGAAGCAAACTACTCTAGAAAGCAGTAAAGTGAACAACACCTACTGCAGAGTACTACAAAGCAGTCGAAAGGAGTAATGCCACGACTCACAACCAGGGTCGGGCCAGACACGACTCCCGCAGAACCAGCGGAGTCAAACACAATCCGGAAGCTACCCTCGGCACGCACCCGTCGAGACAAGAAGCTCTCAGAACACCGGAGCGACCACGTGAGACCAGAGTCTCACGACACAATCACCAACATCCCAGACCTCCACGAGGTCGGGAAGGAACAACTAGGTGTCACCACGAGAGACACCAAGCAACTAGGTGAGAAGAACGTCTCACCACAACCACGACCACCTCAAACCTCCTCAAGGTTGAGGTCCCACAAACAAACCGCCCCTGAACCTCGAACACGCCACGAGGTCAGGGAACCACACACTCCAGTGCCCCCATGGATGGCACCAAGGAATGGGTTATAGAAACAGCAGTTGGGTGTCTGCACAAGGCACCCCGAGAGAACCCGCAAAGTAGAAACCAATAAACACGGCCCACGAGGCCAAACCAAAAAAGCCCATAGAACTAGACAAGGCTAGGCTACAACCATCGTGCAGGCTAGGGCGACGAGACTCACTTAGAAACAACGTGAGAAAATTCGTCACAGCAAGAGCAACCAAGCCACCGCCACAGACAGTTAAGAGGAGGACACAACGTCTACACCTCCAACTCGTCAGCCGCTGACTCCTGCCTACTATAACGACCTGACCTCCGGACCCCCCCGCCAGGGACCCCGAAGGTCGTGCCGCCACCCACGGATCCAAAGACCCGGAAGGGTTAGAATTTAATCCAGTGAGATAAGCAATGAATTCAAATAACTATAACAAGAAAGTTTGTACATTAACAAAGAAATTATGTACAACATGTTCTAAATAAAAGTATAGGCACAGAAAGAAAGGTGCAGTCCTTAAGGGGGCATACCCCGAGGACTTGCAAAAAGGCCACTCTCAACTCACGGTACAAGCGCTCACGCTCACAACTCACACTACTGGCAACGCATGGCGAACAAGCCGCCACCACAACCGTCCGACAATGAACTCCTGCGACCGCGAGTCCCTAAAGAGAGTAGGGGGTGAGCCTCGTGAATAAGGCTCAGTAGGGATAACCAGTCCCTTACCAGCCAGAGCAACAGGAACTCCAACAAAAGCGGAAATGAACTACACTAGAAAGTAGTAAAGCGGGAAACACCTACTGCAGAGTACTACAAAGCAGCGGAACAGAGTAATGCCACGACCCACAACCAGGGTCGGGCCAAACACAATGTGGAGGGTTGTTGGTTGACCTCGTTGACTGAGTTGACTAGGGAGAAAACCAAGAAACCAGCAAGGGAAAGGGAAATGTTGTGATCGCCAGGGTGTTACCTGTGCCCAAGGAAGTATTGTGACCACGTTGGTGATGCTGCCTCACGTAGCAGACGGAGATGGGGCCTCAACTTCTCCTTCTTCGGCCGGCCAAAGAAGGAGAGCTCCGCGGTCTCGTACAAGTGTTCCTGCCACAGAAAGAAGACTCTATTAGACTCTAAGAAGTGGAGTGAATGTTCAAAACGAAAAGAGAAAGGCCCAAAAGGAGAGTCCTGTACCGGTTATGGGCTTGAGAAGAGGGGTGGCCAAGTGCTATGAGCACCCTTCTTCCCTCCGTTTTTGGTTGGGAAACCCCTTTATAGGTGTGTAGGAGGGTACCCTACGTGCCTAGGTGTGTGTGACATGCAAAATTAAAGGGAAAGAGAGAGGAGGAGAGGGAGAAAATGGAGGTGATGATCCTCGTTTGGCGTTGTTGACTCCTTGATGGGCTCCTCCAGCTCGGGATGAACCATTCTTCACGTCCTAAATGATGAGAGAAAGAAGAAGAAGGTGATGGAAGGTAGGGTGCACTTTTTTTTCTCTCTTTTCTCAAGGTGATAGCATGTGGATGTCCAGCCTCTCCCCCCTTTGCTTAGAAGGCCTAAGGGTGAGTTATATAGACAGTAGGGTCGGAGTTCAGAAGTTTTGGATGCCCAAGTGTGAAGAAACACACTTGTACATGTGGCAATCCATGTATTAAAGCTCCAACCAATGAGAAGAGGCTGAGTAGGATTTTTACTGGTTCAATGGGGTGCCAAGGTGGCCCATATGCCCGTTGGGAATGGCTACATGCGTTGCATGGCCGAGAGAATGGAGCAAGTGGGCAAGATTCTCGGGGTAGTTGCACAGACCAAGTAAACCAGGTTGACGTCTAACGATGTCGCCGCCAAAACCATGCAGGCGTCCACATGGGTGGACGCCAACTATAGTCAACGTCCACCTACCTTGCCGCTTACATGAAGTCAGCAGCAGTCGATGCTACCGTCTACATGGCATCCGAGGCAAGTCAACAAACGGTCAAACGAGCCTTATTGGGCCATGGAACCACGCGGGGATGGGCCAAATCTCGCGTCTACAAATGCCCCTTCGAGACATCCGATCTTGCAAGGGAGCAGAGCGAACTGAAAGGTTGGTGTCTTGGTAAACAAAGGACACGGAGATTTAATGTAAGGGCCATCTCCGAGGATAGGAAATCTAGCAAGCCATACGAAAGATTTAGGCTAGAAACAAATGACGAATCGTCTGAGAGACAAATGTGGATAAGAGGGAGGGTAATCTACCCATGTAACTACAACTGCAACCCAACGGTAGGGTCCCTGGCGTTGCCGTGTTGGACTTTGACTAGTTTCTGGTGTGTCTGAGTCAAAGGAGTTGTAATATGATGGTTGAATCGAGGGAGTCTCATAACTGGAGCTCGTGTGGGCTCGCTGACCTAATTAGGACGTCTGTCCAAATTTAGGGGGTCGTGGAGACAAGGGATTGGTTGATCTCTCAAAGGACTATCAAAAGATTCTAACTGGAATCAATGATTGGAAAGCCTGAAGTCCGGAATTAAGCTCGTGACTGGCGAAGGTTCAAGTGAACTCAACAAGGCTGGAATGATTATTTGTCATATGCACGGTGGGACAAGTTCCCGAAGGGGGGACAACAAAGGCCCGAAATTGGCTTAAATATAAAGAGGGTATTGACTCGGTAGGCCACCTGAACTGGGGAGCCACAGAATGATCGAGGAAAATGACCATTTTTTTTTGAGTTAGCAAGAGAATGTTAGCAGTGAAGACCTAAATGAATGCTGGTGTGGGTTGCCTATTTAAAATGCAAGTTAGAACCAGAGGAAAATTCTAAAGGCCAACAAATAACTGAGAGATCGCAAACACGTCATTGTTTTTAGTAAAGGGGAACTCGGGGTTCACGGTTGCCAAGTTATTCGCCTCTAGTGGGGTCCTATGTTAGACATACCTGTTCAACACTCACGGTCGCATGAGTGTTCCGAATCTGAAGCGCTGCTTGTGCTTAAATATCTGCAAGACAACTTGAAGCACAAGATAAAATATAATGGCCATATTAAATAATTAAACTTCGAAAACTTTCGGGTGGTAAACGTCCACCCCGATTGCCGCCAATATGCAGTTAACGTCAACATATGTTGCCGTTAACCATGCACTGGCGTCAAACGATATGGACGTCTCCGGGCCAGCGGATCATGTCAAAAATATAGGTATTGTGAGTCCATAAGGACTCTTCCTTCTCCTTCCTTCGTCCCTCCTTTCCCAACTGCAGACCATAGGAGCCAAGGATGGACTGAACTAGCAAAATGGCCTCCTCGTCGATTGAAAAACTCACGAGCATGAACCCGGGGATTCTGAGCGAGGTTCCGGGGCATCTAAGCACCAGACTAGCCAACGGGGAGGTAAGTACTGCTCATTTCTGCTTCTTCTTAGGCTGAAAATGCCCCAAAACTCCCCTCTTATGGTGCTCCATGAATACGCAGGAGGTACCTGCCTTCTCGCGCTAGGGCCAAGTGCGGGCTTTCTCTTGGCTTGTGAACTTGGTGAATGTCATCACCTTGGACATGAGAGGCTTTATCGAGATGTGGAATTTGAGCTTCATGGTGGTGCTGGTGAAGAATATGAAGGAGATGTGGTGGGGTTTTGACGCCCTGGGAGCGCTGGTGGAGCAGTGGCACCCGCATACGCACACGTTCGTGTTCCAGGGTTGGAGGCGAGCGTACTACTGGAAAAGGTGGAATGGTTCTTGGGATGAAGGCAGTGTTTGGAGTTCGACGTGATGACCCCTCTCCTCCCGTGGGAAGAGATCCTCTAAGATGTCGTACAGGACAAGAAAGAAGTGTTGAGGATGACAAACAAGAATGGGATCTTCCTAGACCGGCTGGCCTAGTGGTTGATCCAGCACGCGAAGAAGATTGGCGGTGAGAGGGCGACCCGTGGACTAACACTCTGCCTAGCTGGAGTTTTCTTGTTCCCTACCAGTGGTGATTTCCTCCTCTATGAGCACGTGGGAATCCTATCTCTGTTGTGGCGCGGGCAGTCAATTGCCCCTGTAGTGCTGGCACACCTGTACAGTCACTCACTATGATGAGCCTAGGCAGATGCACATTCGGGAGCTTGTTCCTGCTTCAGGTATGGATGGAGGCTCATTTGAAATTCGATTTTGCTGAGAAGTAACCCACCCCCTCCAGAATCTTCCTTCGGAGTTCAGTGCACTGCAGCAGGGCATGGTACGAGCCAGAGGATGAGATCAAGTGTGTGACAGCACACTTGAAGAGCAGAGATGCATGGCGGGACTACCTGGGCTACTTCCCTGTGGAGGACTTCATAGTCAGGCCGCTGTTCATGAGGGCAATTGAATTCAGAGTTCGCACCAGGGAGGACAGAGACTTGTGGTTGATTGGGGCAGATCGGATGGTGGTGTACCAGCCACATCGGTGCCATTATCAGCTTGGAATTCCACGGGTCATCCCAACTTCATTCAGCTGCACCGATATGAACATCCTGGGGAGAAATGAGAAGCTGATGAAGAAGGCGAGGAAGACTTGGGAAAGGCATACAGTGAGCAAGAAGGTGGGACAGGCTGTGCAGGAGAGTTGGGAGGACATCTGGAAATATGAGGAATTCATTGACACTATTTGCCCTATTTCTTGTGATTTTTACATGGCCCGTAGGGCAAAGTGATGTACTTTCCTCATTTCAATAAGTGTAACACAAATTAGATAAATAAACAGTGAGTCACTTTGTATTCAATTGTGTTTGAATGATTTGAGTTGTGTGGAATTGGTATTGCATTGGACTTGGATTATGTTGAATTGACCTCCAAACAACCTGAATTGAGAGTACTGTGAGGACTGAGTTCAGAACTGTTGGCGTCCACATCGATGGACGCCGAAAACAAGTAAACGACCCACATATAAACGTTAAGTACCTCAGAGATAATAGACGTCCATATCCATAGCCGCCTAATTCAAACTCGGCATCCACAACCAGGACGTTTACCGGATCTCGAGGTCTGACAGGGATGAGATGTCGACTTCCACCCCGTGGACGTCGATGGTATGTCAACGGCCACACTCTTGACGTCAAAAAAAGTTAAACGGCAGGCCCTTGACGTCAATCTTGAAAAATAGCTTTTTGCGAACTGACGCTTCTCCGGTGCCATTTCGTCTTCCAAACGGCCGGGAGCGCTCCTTTCTTCCACCTGCCCACACTCACATTCTTGCTCTTTCTCTTTTGCTCTCACTCTCCCACCCTGTTTCTATCTTCCTTGACCGAATTGCTCGGATGAGGACAAGAGGAAAGAGGATGACTCTTCAGACCCATCCCCAACCGGTGGAGGAGGAAGGAACGGGGGGCTCGGCGGTGAAGGACACGGCGGAGGAAGAGGATATGGAGGCCGGTGGCGACGGCATGCCAGAGGGGGATGAGACTGCCGGTGACGGAGAGGGAGAGGAGACGGAGGCGGAGGCTTCTGGGAGGATTGCACGACACCAAAAGGTAGGTCCCTTAACCCTAATCCTATGTGGATGGCTGTAGGAACTGTGGGATAGAGGGGGAAAAAAGGGGAGACGCCGGCGGGTTCAACAGGAACTTGACGTCCACATCAGTAGACGTCGGATTCCTCTTGACGTCCAATGTCCGGACGATAATAGAAACTTGACGTCAATGTGTGGATGCCAACAGTTAGAACCCGACGGCTACCCCCTTGCCACCAATTCTATGTAAACGGCATGCCCTTGCCGTCAACTTATCCTTAACGGCAATCGATATTGACGTTTGATTTTCTGTGTTTTCTGTGCAGGGAAAGGGCAGAATGAGGAACCGGGTGACATGGGATCTGAGTTGGGCATGGTACCGGGCGCTGCCAGAGGCCCAGCAAACCCGGATTGCCTAGATGGGGTTTGGGCACCTCTTGTCGGTGCAGCCCTTCCATGTGGATGTGTCGTACCTGAAGGCACTGAGGGAGAGGTGGGAGGAGGACTGCAAGGCATTCATCATGCCTTGGGGTTACATGATACCCACGTTGGAGGACGTGGCGTATCTGACGGGACTGTCGGTTCAGGGAGAGCCGGTGGTAGGACAGGAGCAGAGTGACTACTATGAGGACATAGTAGAGCTGTTGGGGGCGGAGTTCGTGGTCGGGAGGAGGAGACCGATCCGGAGCATCCTGCTTGGATCGTTGTCTGAGGTCGTAGGACTAAGAGGCCGGAGGAGAGGACCTCTAGAGACCCTCGAGGAGTTCTACACTGAGGTGCGGGGGGCACTCCAGCTAGGAGACAGGACCGAGGAGCAGTCTGTGCGGATTTTCATCTCCTACCTCTTCGGGCGGCTCCTCATCATAATGCAGTCATCTCAGATGAACTGCAAGTTCGTGCTGCTCCTCTGAGACCTCGAGCAGGCAGGGCGGCATGCATGGGGCGCCGCGATGTTGGGGCATCTATTTTCTCTTCTCCCTAGTAGCTCGCAGCATTCTCAGAGCACTGGGGGCTTCACCCCCTTTCTACAGGTATGCCACTTCCTTTCTTTTAATGGTAGTCATTGAATTAAACAGCTTGAATTGCCTGGCTGACATTCTTGTTCTTGCCGCCTTGCGGATTTGGGGTACACCCGCTTCCCTATGGGACATGGGGTATAGGTAGAGGGGCGCCAGACCATGGTGCCTCTGATGGCCCTGTGGGAGGTGGCGCTGGCTCTGAGGGTGGCGGATCGGCGCGCGGCGGACGTGCGCGCTGCACTAGACCACTACCCCCACGACTAGGAATACATCTTTCAGCTAACACTCCTTCTTTATTTCAATTGTTCTTTAATGTGACTGACCAATGCTCTTTACCTTGCAGGTGGTTTGGACCCTGTACTGGGGGAGACGGATGCGTCTCACCCAGCGGTAGCGGAGGGTCGCCCTCTCTTCGACTGCCACCTGCTCCTGCTATGCCTGGGGACGTGCGAGGTCCTCTACCTGGAGTTGGTGGTGTAGACTCTGGGCTGGCATTAGCCAGCCATAGAGGTACCCTCTCTAGGTAGAGAGGGGCACTCTCGCCGATGGTTCTTCGCCGAGGACCAAGACTGGGGCGAGGAGCACGGGAGCACAGTCACCTACTGGCGAGGAGGCGGCGAGTAGGTGCTGCAGTAGACGGACCTCCAGGACAGCTTAGCGTACTTGGAGGAATACCGGGTACGCTATGCTGGGTGACTCCGGCTGGACAGGAGAGCGGTAAGTGAATTTCCATCCTTAAGCTTTTGTCAATTAAATTGCTTGACTTGATTTCTAACCTTGATGTGTGAATGACAGATGCCGGAGTCATAGGCGGTACGCCTTCTGGAGGGGAGGCTGGCAGAGCAGGCGGCCGAGCTAGAGAGACTCCGTGTCGAGACACGGACACTGGTAAGTAATATTTCAACCCTGACCATATCTTAAATTGGCATGATTTGATTACTAACCAAGGTTTTATGGATGTAGAAGGAGGAGCTAGCGTGAGTACGAGCGAGCCAGGACGTCGGGACGAGCTCGTCTGCGTAGACAGCGAGAGGGGACCTGGCGGTCCGACTTCAGGAGGCTCTGGACCAGACACAGGCGAGGGTCCAGGAGCTGGAGGCTGAGGTAAGACAATGACTTTTTCCTTTTTGCACATGATACGATTGTCCTGACATGTTTGCCCCTTTATGTGCAGCGACAGGGGGGAGGAGTGGCGACCCTTCAGGCACAGATGGACGGTCTATGGATGGAGTTGGTGAGGACGGAGGGTCGCCTGCTCCAGGCGAGAGAGAGACAGAGCTAGGCGGAGGCCGACCGGGCGCAGGCTATCGAGGAGCGGGCATGGGCTATTGCAGATTTGGAGTTCTTGAAGGACCGGGTGCTGAAGAAGCGCTAGGAGCAGCAGCGATAGGCCCAGCAGGAGGCAGTAGGTCGGAGCGGGTCGATCTTCAGGTCTCTTGATAACATTGTGTCATTGGGAGACCCATCTGCAGGATGAGGAGGACGGCAGCGACCAGAGGCCTCAGTGGCATCGAGACCTCCTCTCCCAGACCGACGTCGGGAGAGGGAGGAGGAGGAGGTGAGCAGCTCTCGCCGGCAGAGGCAGAGTGAGGGAGAGAGGAGAGAGGAGTGAGGCTCCAGATGTAGCATCAGGGGTATGCCCCTGTCATGACATGTACAGAACTTCATCCTTTATAGTGGATTTTTGTGGACTTTGTCGTTTGTGTGCTTGAATGGTTTGCCTTTGTACTTTGGTTCCTGCATCCACAACACATAAGAGAAAAGAGTTAGTGTAGATCTGTCTTTAGTCCCTTGCCTCAATGATGTACCTTTCTTGAGATCTGGTCAAGGGGCTAATGTCTAATTAAAGATAGGAACATAAATGAAATAACTGAAGGGAAATATGGACATGCGCTTTTTTGTCTTTTTGTCTCTTTTTGATTTTTTTTTTTTTTTGAATAGGAAAATAAGTAACATGTTAGTATATGTACATGGTACCACTATTTTTTTTTAATCAAAATGAGAGGAAGAAAAAAAAATGTACATGATGAGATATATACATCAAGAGACTCTCTTTTGTTCTTTTTCTCATTTTATTTATTATTTTTTTTTTTTGGACTCTAAGACACATATTCATCACATATCAAAGCATAGGGTCCATATGATCTACTTAACCACGGAGGTCACGAATAAGGAGGATCGTGCATGAAATCTTTGACGTTGGAAACTACCCCTAGCCTTCTTGATATTTTCCACTGTGGAAGGTCTTATAAGGTCAAATTTGCCCATAGAGGAGGAATTGAAAGAAATAAGTAGGAAGTCATGTAAGGATTTGGTTCAAACCACTTTTTGTTTCTAAACCAACATCTCACACTTAAAAGAATTGGCCAACAACTATTTTCAGGGGTGTCTCTCATTTTATTTCATTTCTGGGGTGGAGGTACGTACTATTTGCTACCTCCTTGGTCTGGTCAGCTTTTTTCTGGGTACGTACTTTTTGCTACCCTTTTTGACCTTCTTGGCTTTTCTTTCCCCCCTTTGGCTTGATTTGTTATTTTGCCTTTGTTGATTGCGGCTTTTGTGGTGACCTTGTCTCTTAAGTGAGAGTGGGTGGTCCCCTACTCATGGCTTTCCCCTTTTCCAGACTTAACTGAGTGAGAAGAGAATAGGGGATGCACATTGACCAGATTAGACCGCCCGAGTGTACTTGTGATTTTCCAGCTAAAGGATAGTATTTCAACATCGTGTGGTGTGTGAAGAGACCCTATCTTACTAATGACCAAGTGGAGAAGTAGAGTCCTAAACCTACACCATTGACAAGTGATGAATGACAGACCTGACTGACTGACGGACTAAGAGTAGAACTTCTTGAGATAGACTGCATTCCAAGGATGTGACAACTCAACTCCTTCGGAGTCTACTAACCTATAAGCATTCCCCGAATACACCTCTTTGATAACGAACGGACCTTCCCAATTTTCTTGCAATTTGCTCCTGGGACCTGGTGCCTTTATGATTTTACGCTTTAGGACAATTTCACCCACTTCAAAATTTCTCTCAAGCACTCTTTTAGCATAAAAACGTGCAATTCTTTGGCGATAGACTTGAGCGTGGTCAGCCGCTATCATCTGCCTTTTGTCTAAGAGTTCAAGTTGTGCTAATAAAGCCTCTCGTCATTGACCGAGGTCAAGATCGGAATCCAATTGAACCCTTAGTGAAGGAACGAAGATCTCATATGGGAGTATCGCATCTGATCCGTATGTCAAAGCATAGGGGGTTTGCCCCGTAGGAGTTCATACTAAGATGCGATAAGCCCAAAGAGCCTCAACCAAGCGGTCTGGCCAGTCAGCATTGTTATGAGATTTACAAGTTTTCTTTATAATTTTGATGAGAGTTTTATTAGTGGCTTCCGCTTGTCCATTACCTTGTGGATAATATGGGGATGAATGATGCAAATTAATACCATATTTACCACACTTGTCGCGGAGTTCCTGTGAAGTGAATTGAGGTCCATTGTCAGTGATGTTGTCCCGAGGCATGCCGAACCTTGCAAGAATGTTGCGCTTGATGAACTTGACCACTGTTGAAGCTTTGACCTCTATGAACGTTTATACTTCAGCCCAGTTTGTGAAGTACTCTGTGGCGGTTAAGGTGAAGGGCTTCTTACGAATTTCTCCAGTTCTGTCCGAGAGTGGACCGACCACATCAAATGCCCACATGGCGAAAGGCCATGGAGTGATGAGAGGGTGAAGAGAAGAGGAAGAAGCATGGATTTTGTCACCGTGTAATTGGCATTTAGCACAATGACTGACAAAGTGACGGCAATCTTCTTCCATGGTAGGCCAATAATAGTGTCTTAGCAATTTCTGAGCGATTGCTCTACCATTGACGTGGTCACCACATTCACTAGAGTGAGCGACTTCAACGACATTTTGGGATTCGATTTCATCAAGACAACGGAGATAAACCCCACTGAGAGATTTCTTGTAAAGAACACCACCTATGATCTTGTAACGTTCCGAGATGCGGCGAATAGCCCGTCTATCAGAAGAGGTGTCATAATCGGGGAAGGATCCATCCTTGAGATAGTTCTCGATGTCAAAGTACCAAGGATGGCCATCTTCGAGGTCAATTTCGGGCTCTTTTGAGAGTGCGTGGACCCGAAGGGAGGGAGATTTGAGTTGAGAAAACCAAGGATCAACATGAGAAGGGACTTTTAACTTTCGAACAGAGACGGTTTCGAAAGATTTTCCCAAAGGAATAGGAATAGAAGAAGCTAGGGAAGCGAGTGAATCTGCTAAAATATTCTGAGCCCTAGGAGTGTGGACTAGAGTAAGCTTCCTAAACTGCCAGACTACTTTCCCTACCAACTCTTGGGATGGTTTCAACTTGGGATCCTGGGTCTGGTACTTGCTAAGAGACTGTCGGAGTATCAACTGCGAATCACCAATAATCCTTAACTCCTTTACTCCGAGCAACAATGCCATTTTCAGCCCAACTTAGAGTGCCTCATACTCGGCCACATTGTTCGTGGCACGGAAGGTTAATTGGTAGGCATGCGGAATGGCTACCCATTCCGGTGAGAGGAGGATTGCCCCTATTCCACAACCTTTGGAGTTGAGGGCTCCATCGAAGTAAAGTATCCATGAAGGTTCACCATCGATAATGGCTCCTAACTCCTCATCCGGAAAACTTTCATCGACAGGAGAGTACGAAGGTAAGGGGTGGTGGGCCAAATGGTCAGCAATAGCATGCCCCTTGATTGACTTTTGACTGACGTAGGTGATATCAAATTGATTGAGGAAACTTTTCCACCTCATCAACCGCTCGGTCAGGACGGGCTTCTCAAGCAAGTATCGAATTGGGTCCATACGCGCCAGAAGTTTCACCTCATGAGCTAGGAAATAGTGTTTCAACTTCTAGCTAGGAAATAGTGTTTCAACTTCTGGGCAACCCAGACGACAACAGCACACGTTCTTTCCATGGCAGTGTACTTCTTCTCAGCCTCATTGAACAACTTTGATAGATAGTACACTGCTCTCTCCTTCTTCTCATCGTCATATTGGGCCAAAACTGCTCTAGTTGAATCTTCAGTGGTCGACACATAGAGTAGTAAAGGCCGACCTGGGACTAGAGGAGCAAGAACGGGGGGATTGAACAAATAACTCTTCAACTCCGCAAAGGCCTTTTGACATTTATCGTTCCAATCAAATTTTGCCTCTCCTTTATGCATCTCATATAAGGGCTTGCAATGAATTGAATGCTAGGAGATGAATCTCCTAATGAACTGAAGTCTTCCAATTAGCCCTCTAACTTCTCTGATATTCCAAGGAGGAGGCATGTCGATTATTGCTTTGGCCTTATTGGGGTCCATCTTAATTCCACGCTTGCTAACAATGAACCCTAGCAACTTCCTCGAGGAGACTCCAAAGACATATTTCTTGGGGTTCATCTTAAGCTTATGTTCTCTAGACCGTTGAAGAACTGCCCGAGGACCTCAACATGGCCATGTCGAGTCTTTGATTTAACCAAGACATCGTCCACATAGACCTCCATATGCACATGCATCATGTCATGAAAAATTGCCATCATTGCCCTTTGATAAGTTGCTCCCGCATTCTTTAATCCGAAAGGCATGACAACATAACAGTAGGTCCCCCAAGGCGTTGTGAAAGAAGTTTTCTCCTGGTCTTCCTCCGCCAGACGGATTTGGTTATACCCAGAGAAACCATCCATGAAAGATAACATCTCAAAGCCGACAGTGTTGTCTACTAGGACATCTATGTGTGGAAGAGGAAAATCGTCCTTTGGTCAAGCACGATTAAGGTCACGAAAATCTATGCAGATCCTAACCTTACCATCCTTCTTCATCACAGGGACGATATTAGCTACCCATTGTGGATAAAGCACAACCCGAATGAATTTGGCTTTGTGCAATTTGTCAATCTCCTCTTTGATCTTGAGTGCAAGCTTGGGATGTAGCCTCCTTAGCTTTTGTTTGACGGCCTTTGCGTCGACTTTTAGGACTAACTGGTGTTCAACCAAAGAGGTGTCAAGTCCCGGCATGTCCTCGTAGGACCAAGCAAAACCGTCGGAGAATTCTTTAAGGATAGCTACAAGGGCTTCTTCTTCTTCAACACTCAAGTTGGCACTAACGAAGACTATCTTCGGGGATTCTTCAGTGCCAAGATTGACCTCTTTGGTGGGTTTGTCCGCAGCCATGGTTGGCTCGTCGAACCTCTTTGTGCCATCCACATAGGAGCTCACTGGGTCCTCTTCTTCTGACCCAAGATCCCCCGGCTCACCCTTCTCATCGTAATCTAGTAGATAGACTCCTAAACCATCATCTACAGAGTCACCTTCTTCAAAATTAGCCTCTACAAGGGCAGGCTCCTCAAGAAATTCTGGGACTTGACTTAACACATTTCTCAGCCAAGGCCATGACATAACGGGTAGGAACTTGCCTACCCTTCTCCTTACGAATACATGGCTGAGAGGAATTAGACTCTTCTAAAATTAGACTTGACTCTAGACTAGACTCTAAACCCAAATCTAAACTAGAACCTAGACCACTATGTACAGGATTGCCATGTACAAAACTATGTACAGGGGAAGTGCCCCTAGAGGGGTAGGAGCGGGAATTTAGGCTGGAAAGCGTCGGCCCCTGACGGAGCGGAAGAGATTCCAGAGAGGAAGGGTGCTCGATGGAAACCTCGCACTCCCACCTTTCAAAATCATCATTTTTTTTTTGGAGTCAAGGCTCAAAACCATGAGTTGTTGACTCAACGATACACCGATTGGCCAAGTGAGGGATGGAGGAAGGATAGCGGAAGAAAGAAAAGAGGAAGAAGTGGATGGAGGAGGAGAGTGAGGTGTCGGTCACATCTCAGTGGGGGGAGATTGTGAAAGAGATGAAGGAGATGGGGATGATGAGGAGAGGAAATCTGAACCAAAGAGCGAGAGAAGGCCGAAGTCATCGCAGACTTTCTCAACCTCGACAATTTCCTCTCCTTCTCCTTCGCTTTCGGAGTCGGACAACTCTTCTACCACAGGTTCCCGAGTTCCTGGTTGGAGGGGTCCCTGAATGAAATGCTCCTTCAGGGTCCAAGTAAGGGGTTGATAGGGGATGAAAGGATCCAGATGAATGGGGTCCGGATGAAAACCTAAACCAGCCCTATCTAGCAACCTTCTCGTCTGCACACTACGGATAGGACCCTGCTCGCTCCTACCCAATCCTCGGCCATGTGCGTAGCCGATCTTGGCCATCACTTCCCAACCTTTCCCTTGGGGACATGGGACATGCTTGAGTTCTTCACGTGGAAAGGGAGATTGGTTGAGATCACAGGGTAAGGGGAAGTCAAAGATGGACATGACTGGATTCTTCTCCTTGTCCGAAATGAACAAATGTGGCATTTGCTCTGAAGTGATAGAGTTGAGAGTTTCCAAGGTAGGAATGCTCTTGACTTTGATAACCCGCCCATTAAATGGGAATTTGAAACATTGGTGGGCGGTAGAAGGGACCCCTAGGATTTGCTCTAGCCAAGGACGACCAAGGATGGCCTTGTAAGCCGGGTCGACATCTAAAACTAGAAACTCAGAGGACATAGTGACGGGTCCTATCTCAAGCTGAAGAGCTATTTTACCTTTGGCAACCCTTTTGGAATTGTCGTAGGCATCAATAGTGGAGCAAATTTTCTCCAGATTGTCTTCTCCCAAGCCCAATTGCTTGAGGGTCTTCATCGGACACACATTAATGGATGCCCCAGTGTCAATGAGGGTGGAGTCCACCGAAACCCCATTGAGGTTAATGGTAAGACAGAGAGGAAGTGAACGACACTCAGGAGTAGCAAGATCTTTGTCCGAGAAGGAGATTGATGGTCCGTGGGTGAGGGAGAGGATAGCATTAGTGACCCCACCGGGAGGAAGGTCATCGTGACCATGATTTTCTGGAGGAATTGGAGGAGGGTGGACTAATGAGATGGCGATCTCCGAATCAATTCCAAAATAGACATCCTCGCGGGAGTCGTATCTAAGTGTTGCAGAATGTCATATTCGGTGCCGGCAGGGGGTGGAGGTCCATTATCCTCCTCATCTTGAGATGGCCGCGGGGGTGGAGGAACAATCCGGTTCCTAAGTGTGACATGAACATCTTCCTGAGACTTAGGGAGAATGAGCTGGAGAGGTCTGGTTCCAGGAGTAGACGACTCAAAGACATGGGAAACAGGAATGGAAGGGCAGGCCTCCTGACGTATGGGTCGGATAGGAACTAAAGGCTGCTCTTCTAAAATGGCATCTATGGTGGTGGAGGGCTCTTCAGACTCTGCGGAGGGACACGGGTACCACTCCTCAAAACCTTCTACCCCCCATTGTTGCTTTCTCCTCACTATCCGGGGTTCTAAATGTGTCATGGTGTGGACATTTTCCCGGGACTTAGAGGAGGATGGATTGTTGCTTTGGTAGTTGGGGAGAGGGTTTTGGACAATTCCCAGATCCTTCTTGGTGTATCTAGACTTGGCTATGGCTACCTTAACATCCTCCCAGTTGATCCTACCCTGGTCGTTCATGTCGTACACCCAGTCACAGAAGGTGAAGCAATTGTTGATATCATGACCGGGAGCCCTATGATCAGGACAATATTTTGAGGTATCCACCCTCGGATTGACGCTTTCCCTTTGTGTGTGTGTGGGGGGGGGGGGATAGCATCATAGGACATGAGGGCGAAGAATACGTCCTCGAGGGTCTCAGGGAGAGGAGGGTAGTGAGACTTTTTAGGACCGGGCCGGGTGTAGCCAGAAGGAGGAGGAACAGCGGAATAAGGCTTGGAGGGGTGTGACGGGAACTGGTGAGGATTAGAAGGAGGGTTGGGAGGAGGATTGGAGGACTTGTTGGGAGGCCTCAATGGCTAACTGCAAGCACTGACAGACTCCTTGACGGTCACCCCCTCGGTGGTAGGTGCCGGGGGAGCCTTACGTCCCTTGGGCTTCCCCTCGAAGAAATGTGGGAGAGAGGAGTCCTTGATTTGATTCTGAACCACCCAAGCTCGATTATAAAGATGTGCAAAGGAGGGGAACTCAGTTAGCATCAAAATGGATTTGAGCTAAGAAGTGGTGTTGTTGACAGTCATAATGATGGCTTGAGACTCCGGGATGGTGACATCGGCTCTTGAAGCCATGGATCTCCAACGGTTGGCAAAAGTAACAAAGTCTTCGTCCGGCCTCATCTTCTCTGCCACGAAGTCGGAAAGTGTAGGGACTTGAGTGGCCATGTAGGAGAAATGGGAGATGAAGCGTTCGGAGACTATGTTGAAATTAATAAGATCCGATGCGGGTAAGGAGGTGAACCACCTCAAAGCTTGCAGTAGTTCTGAAGGGAATGAGGCTTAGAAAGAGACAGAGATTCAACCAAGAGCTTCCTAATAAGACCCTCCATCTCCAACCGAGACATGGATTCGGATTGAGCGGGGGTGTGGGCTGAACATTGGGTGGATAGGAGAAAGGAGGAGTTGGGAAAGGAGTAGGTAAAGGAGTGGGAGGATTCAAGTGGAAATGGGGACAGGGGAGATGGGAACCGTGAAGGAGTGATGGGCCTAGGAGCGGGCCTAGATGAAGAAGCATGGAAAGGAGAAGGGGATGGAGGGGAAGGAGAGGCCGTTGTCCAGACAGTATGCTTAGAAAGTATGGAAATGATGTCCTCGGACGAATAGCGGGAGAGGAGCTTAGAGAATTCGGGGACTTCCTGAGCATCTTGAGCATATGTAGGGTTGACCCTCAAACTCACGCTATCTTCATTATCACCATGAGAAGAGGATTGAACCGATTCCTTGGGCTGAACATTTGTGTCAACCACACCAACAAACTCATCATTAATGTTGTCATCATACTCGAATGCCGGATTGTTAGTCATGGTGGAGTTCAACCAAGAGTCCATTAACAAACACAACCTACTGATTTTAGAATGGTTAAGTTGATTAACTTCACTATTCTTACGAGAAATTTGGGTTTCTACCAAACAATGTTGTCAAACAACGTCCCCAAAATTTTAGAATTTGAGATCGTGTGTTAACTTAACTTGACAAGGACGATTTTCTCAAAACTTACTCAAACCCGGGTGAATAAGTGAACTAAACAGCGAGGGAAAAGGTCCTCCTACCCCGTACCGTGAGGGAATCCACGGAATTTAGGGACTTATGGAGTTCTTCTTGAAGCCAACTCGATTTACTGGAGAGGGAATCTCCGGATAAAAGGTTGTGAATCAAGGAGGTGCTATCCTAGAATGTGTGAGGAGGCTAGAACAAAGGCGAAAATGGGACCCCCAGTGACCGAGGACCGTTAGTAAACAAATAGGAAGCAAACAGAAAGCAAAACAAATCAAAATACTCAAAAAAATAGGTTTCCGTGAAATAAACGGCAAGCACATGGACGCACAATTCACCAGAATGAGTTAGACGGCATGATCGACTGACGCTGACAGTGTGAAGACGACAACATATATGGACGTTAAATGAAGATAAACGGCAGGAAGGGTGGACGCTTACCTGGGTCGACGGCAGGAGCACTTGCCATTTACCTGGGTGCAGACTCAGACCGTGGCAGCACTGTTTGTCCCACCGTGATCACCAAAAAAGAGCTGTGGACAATGTGTTTCCCGTCAGCTCCCGTCAGACTGTGAGATCCTCCGGTGGTTCACGAACATCGTCGCTCCCTCGTTGGCGATGGAGGGTTGTTGGTTGACCTTGTTGACTCCTCGGTTGACTGAGTTGACTAGGGAGAAAACCAAGAAACCAGCAAGGGAAAGGGAAATGTTGTGATCGCCAGGGCCTTACCTGTGCCCAAGGAAGTATTCTGACCACGTTGGTGATGCTGCCTTACGTAGCGGACGGAGATGGGGCCTCAACTTCTCCTTCTTCGGCCGGCCAAAGAAGGAGAGCTCCACGGTCTCGTACAAGTGTTCCTTCCATAGAAAGAAGACTCTACTAGACTCTAAGAAGTGCAGTGAATGTTCAAAACGAAAAGAGAAAGGCCCAAAAGGAGAGTCCCGTACCAGTTACGGGCTTGAGAAGAGGGGTGGCCAAGTGCTATGACCACCCTTCTTCCCTCCGTTTTTGGTTGGGAAACCCCTTTATAGGTGTGTAGGAGGGTGCCCTACGTGCCTAGGGTGTGTGTGAGGGTGTGTGTGACATGCAAAATTAAAGGGAAAGAGAGAGGAGGAGAGGGAGAAAATGGAGGTGATGATCCTCGTTTGGCGTTGTTGACTCCTTGCTGGGCTCCTCCAGCTCGGGATGAACCCTTCTCCATGTCCCAAATGATGAGAGAAAGAAGAAGAAGGTGATGGAAGGTAGGGTGCACTTTTTCTCTCTCTTCTCTCAAGGTGATAGCATGTGGACGTCCAACCTCTCCCCCCTTTGCTTAGAAGGCCTAAGGGTGAGTTATATAGACAGTAGGGTCGGAGAACAGAAGTTTTGGATGCCCAAGTGTGAAGAAACACACTTGTACAAGTGGCAATCCATGTATTAAAGCTCCAAGCAATGAGGAGAGGCCAAGTAGGATTTTTATTGGGTCAATGGGGTGCCAAGGTGGCCCATATGCCCGTTGGGAATGGCTACATGTGTTGCATGGCCGAGAGAATGGCACAAGTGGGCTAGATTCTCGGGGTAGTTGTGCAGACCAAGTAAACCAGGTTGACGTCCAACGATGTCGCCGCCAAAACCATGTAGGCGTCCACATGGGTGGATGCCAACTATAGTCAACGTCCACCGACCTTGCCGCCTACATGAAGTCAACGGCAGTCGATGCTGCCATCTACATGGCATCCGAGGCAAGTCAACAAACGGTCAAACGGGCCTTATTGGGCCATGGAACCACGCGGGGATGGGCCAAATCTCGCGTCTACACCAACATCCCAGACCTCCATGAGGTCGGGAAGGAACAAGCAGGTGTCACCACGAGAGACACCGAGCAACCATGTGAGAAGGAACGTCTCACCACAGGCACGACCACCTCAGACCTCCACAAGATCGAGGGCCCACAAGAAGAACCACCCTGGACCTCGGACACACCACGAGGTCAGGGAACTACACCCTCTGGTGCCACCACGGACGGCACTAAGGAACGATCTATAGAAATAGCGGTCGGTGTCAACACAAGACACCCGAGAGAACCCGCAGAGCGAAAACCACTGAACAAGGCCCACGAGGCAAAACCAGCCAAGCCCACAAAAACTAGATACGGCTAGGCTACAACCACCATGCAGGCTAGGGCGACGAAACTCACTTAGAAACAACATGAGAAACTCCTTCACAGAAAGAGCAACCAAGCCACCGTCACAAGTAGTTAAGAGGAGGACACACTGTCCACTCCTCCAACTCGCCAGCCACTGACTCCTACCTACAACCTTCCTAGGTAGAGTGAGGCTAGTGAGCCACAGCAGAGAACAACACAACCAACCACCACAGCCCGGCCGAGCTGCGGGCCCACGCCTACCCTCCCTACGTGGCATCGGAACCAACACAGAGCGAGGTAGTGAGAAGGACTAACTGGTCTGCACCGGAAGAACACTTCAATCACCTCGGAGACACAGACCAGCTAAGGGAGCTCCACAAGAGACTCAACGCCATTGCCCACCACTGTTTTCCCTCAGCTTTAAAGTCCGCCACACTAGCCTGTCAACTCGAGCACTCTCGTAGCCCGGAGAACTCCCTCAACAGGCTCCCGAGGATGGGGGTCCCAAGAAACGGAGACAACCTCTGAACGGGACAAGCCCTCAAGTGCAAAGCACTGGGTGAAAGAGAACAGGCGGGGCACACCAACAGAAAATTGAACAGCTGGCTTGTAACCAAGAGAAGCCCAGCATGCACAGGCACGCACGACACCCCTTCTAGAAACCCCTAGAAGGGCCATCGCCAACGCCGGCACACATGGTACGGCCCGAGAACCCGGAACACCACCAAGCATAACAGAAACCAACGCTCTTCTAATAATCGATTGACCGACAGACAATCGATTATTAGACAGACTCGAGCCTCCTAGCACCACCGCTAGGACACAGCCACGAAGGTGTCACCTTCGGTCACTGAACGCAGGGAGGAAACCAGCCGGGTTCCCTACTAGAAGGTCCTAAGGGCAACCCTACCCTGGGGCACACGCCGACATGCCAACGAGGCCACGAAACCACCCGAGGCAAGCCTGGTGCTGTCGCGCCCTCCTAGCCCATCGCGATTGTTGGGTTTACATGTGCTTTAATGTTTTGGATGATGTGATTATAATGAACATTGCAATTGATGATGTTACAATGACTTATTTGTTAGAAACAAGAATGACATGATCAAGTGACAAGATGAGATAATATGTATTCATTATATCTCACTTATAATGTTTTCAAATGTAGGTTGAATACATACAAGTCAAGTACCCAAAGTCCACTTCAAAAGGTCTTAAAAAAGGCTCCAAGACACCTCCTGTCGATAGCAAGACAACCCCCTGTCGATAGATGGACATTCCAGAAACTGGAAACAAAATGGAACAATAGCTGTCGATAGCCCCAAGTTGCCTTTCGACAGGCCAGTGGTTCAGCAACATGAAGACTTCTGGAAAACCAAAACTGAGCAGTAGCTGTCGACAGCAGCTAGTCGGCTGTCGACAGACGTAGTTTTGGAAACTTCCGATGGTCAAGATATGATCCATGTTTTGGGTGATTCTTTCAAGTACATCTCTCCATGTTTGGACACCCATATATATAGATCATAAAGGGCTATTTTCGCAGTGAGAGACCTCAACTCCAAAACCCTAAGCAAGACTCAAGAGAGAAAGCTCCCATCTGCTGCTCTACTTCAAGCTTCCGTTCAGAACGAAGAAGAGACATCTTCCGAGCGGAGTTGAAGTCAGGTTGTCCACAACTCAAGCTTCTCCATCAGTTGATCTACATCCAAACGAAGCCTGAAGTTGTTCTAGACTACCAACGAGAAGAGTTCTTCATCAGGATTTGTTCTTTCAACTCAGAACTCTTCTCTGTTTTCGTTCCTTCTATACTTTTTGTGTGTGGTTGTGTTTCAAGCATTCCTTGTGCTTGATTCACGTGGTTTAAGTTGTTTTGATTGTGTGTTCACATCAAACAATGTGTGTGTGTGAGTTGTAGTGTTGAACTCGCTCATAGGAAGTTGTTTCTCTGTGTGTGTGTGGACAGTGGACGTAGGATACACAAGTTGTGTACTCCGAACCACCTTAAATCATCATGTATGTGGTTTGAATTTTTTACGTTAGATGATTGGTAGGCACGTTGATCTCTCACACGCTAGATAACCTGCTATTCTTTCTATCTATAATTAACACACATCTTGATTTAGTTTTAACTCTGTTTAAGATATCGAAGAATCTGTGTCTCCATCGAAAAGAAGGCTATAATATTTTAATTGGGAGTAATCTATTCAACCCCCCCTTCTAGATTACCATAATAGGCAATTCCGCACATATTTCAATTGGTATCAGAGCTCGGTTTCTCCGATTTTCTGTTTTATTTATTTGATCATACGATTAGGAGATTCTCGATCTCATGGAATCTAACAAGGGGTATATGGCCGAGGGACACTTAGTGACCAAGCCACCCTTCTTCGATGGTACTGATTATCCTTACTGGAAAAACCGTATGCAGGTGTTCCTGAGAGCTCAAAATTTTGAGCTATGGAAGATCGTTTCCAAAGGAGCATATACACTGCCAGAAGACGAAGATACATGGACAAAGGACCAGATTGCAAAGGCAACTCTCAACTGGAGCACGCTGAACATGATGCAGTGCGCTGTTCACCCCAAAGAATATTCAAGGGTCTCCACATGCACCTCAGCAAAAGAGATATAGGACAAGCTTGAACTCATATATGAAGGTATGTCCGAGGTAAGGGAAACCAAAGCAAGCATGCTGGTTTCTGAGTACGAAATGTTTAACATGAATAATGATGAAACTATCTCAGATATGTTTGCTAGATTCATGCTGATAATAGATGGATTGAAAGGTCTTAAGAAAGAATACTCAGAAAGTGACTTAGTGAGGAAGATACTTCGGTCTCTTCCATCCTCATAGAACAGTAAGGCCACTGTCATTGAGGATTCAAAAGATCTCTCAAAGATGAAATTGGATGAACTAATTGGTTCCCTAATGACATATGAAATAAATGTGAAAAGAAAAGAAACTGAAGAAAACCCTCGAAAATCAATTGCTTTGAAAGCATCCAAGAAAATTCTTCACGTTCCAAAAAGGTCGTTCATCAGGAAAGTGATGAACTTGAAACTTCTAGTGATAGTGAGAATGATGAAATGGCCATGCTCACTAGACAATTCAAGAAATTCCTGAAGTTCAAAAGGAGAGGGTCAGGTAACTCTAAACCCTTTCAAAAAAAGATTTTTCAAATAAATTTGAGACTAATAAAAAATCTGACATTGTATGCTATGAGTGCAAGAAATAAGGGCATATGAGAGGAGAATGCCCAGAGCTCAAGAAAAAACTGAAGAAAGAAAAGTTCACCTTCAAGAAAGCGAAGGCGATGTTGGCTACTTGGAGTGATGAAGACAATGATGAGGACACACAGGAAGCCTCTGGAGATGATGAGATTCAATGCTTAATGGCAAGAAGTGACGACTCTAATGAGGTAAATTCTTCCTTCGAAAGCAATATCGTTTAGTGGTCGTTCGAATCTGCATTTACTTGTTTTGGTATGGTGCTCATGACTAATGTGGGGTCATTGGGCCTTGGTTGTGGTTTCCGAGCATAGCGCGGGGCTTAGTGGGCCGGCAGGTTAGGCCCATAGTACCTGTTGGTTCACTGGTTGTGAACGCGATGGGCATGTTCGTCGCGTTCTGAACGTGACAGCACTGGTGGTCACATTCTTGTTGCCGCTATTAGGGTCGACGTCTGCATGTGCGCTGCGTGTTGCGCACGGGACAGGGCATGCTGACGTTGACAGTGGGAAGGCTACGCCCTAGTCACGATCCCAACCGTTGGGTGTTTTTATGTTGGTTTCAGCAGGACAGAGTAGGGGAAGCTCTGCTCGGCCAGGGGAAAGCTGCTGCAGCGGATTCAGGGGCGATTTGGCATTTTGGCGTCGTATTTGTCGCGCTCTCGATGCAAGGACGTCGCATGGAGCGGGGGAGACATCGTGCCATAGCCGGTTTGCGTGTTCTTCATGAAGGTAGGGAGATCCCACTTGGTTTCATTGTGTGGATTGCGTATAGTGCATGTTTGATTTGTTTAAAGCTACATAAACAGTAGATTCCATGTCTAGGCAATGAAATGAGCATGAAAACTAGGTTGAAACATTGTTTATGGTGGTTTAGGGTTTCCTATCGCGATACATCGGGGTGTCGCAACCTGATAGCGACGTTACCCCATGTTGCGACCTCAGCCGTAAGGTCTTGCTTTGCATGGTTTCGGTGATTTGGCTATCCGGTTATCGGTATTTGATGTGCATGGCTTTGGAAAGTGGTGCATTGGCACCTGTAGCGCTCTATGAGCGTGGTTAGTGTGTTGTTTACATATTTGGTTTAGTGTCTCTGTGGTGTGAGTGTGTGCATGACACATACTATTATGGTGGCTTGGCAGTGAGGTTCCGGTGTGAACCTAGCCTCAGTCTTGTGACGTCTTTTATAGGTTGATAAAGATGGTTTAACTAGTATAATGTGCGTAGGGTTAAGAGTTGGTGTATAGATATTGTATATTGTATTTATGTGGCAAGGAGGTCACATGGTGACCAATGATAGGCCAGTTTAAAATTGGTTATTGTGATTTATATGTGTGTTGGTGTGGGGTAGCTTGTAGGTCACAGATGATAACTACATAATTTTTTGTGTTAAACTTCATGCATATAGTGAATTTTATATGTTCTTTGTCTATAAATAATGTGCACATTGACTTTAATTTTTCATTTCATCCATAAATAAATTTTTGAACATTTTAGTTAAATTTTTTGGTAGAACACATATATAGTTAGATTTTCATTGAATAATGTCAATACTCTTTGAATAAATAAAGTGTTCTCACTTTTTACATTGTACATAAATAATATTTGATTCTTACAAATATTAATTTATAAATAAAGTAAATTTTAAAATTTTAAATGAAAAAACAAACCCCACCAAATCTTATAATGCCACATACCCCACCACACCAATTTCATAAATCCCACCACCTCTTTGGCCACGGATAAAACCCTAATTAAACCTTATCTTTTTATTTCTTTCTTCTTCAGAAGCTGCTGGAAGCTGGCGGATCTACTGAAGTGCGCATGGCGCCAGGGGGTGAGGCGGCCAGATCTGTGCAGGATGCAAGACCTGGAGCGGCTGGACTAGGTGCTGGGAGGCGCGGTGTTGGGCATGGCACGATGGTGTGTGGCTGAGGTGCCTGCGGTGCATCTATGTCCTGTGCGGATGCTGGAAGGTTCGGAGGCCGGATCTGACGGGTGTGAGCGGCCAGGCCGTGGCTGATGGAGGCAGCATGGGCGGCCAGAGCCTAGGAGAGGAGCAGCTGGGTGTGGGATGGCACTGTAGCCGTCTGATGCATGCGTGGTGGAGGTCGGATCCGGAGCAGAGGCGGACCTGTTGAAGCAGGCCATGGTGCCTATATAAGGACCAAAGCTCCTCACAGTCGAGTCTCTAGTTCGTTTTTTTTTCAGATTTTTAGTTTCCTTTTCTTTTCTCTATTTTCTGTTTATGCAGAGCAGAGGGTTGGAGTTCGATTTTGGTTTTGGGTTTTCTTCTTTGCTCTGTAAGGGGATTGAGCTTTTTCTTGTTGCTTCTGCTAATTCATAGGGTTGTGAGGTTTTTAATTCAGTATTGTTGGGGGTTTCTTCTTGGTCTCTGGTTCGACAAGGAGAGTTGGCAAAAAAAAATTTAGAATTTTTAGTTAATTTCTTTTCTATTCTTCTACCGTTCAGATGTTAGCCAGTTCAAGTTTCTAGTTATGTAGAGCAAAGGCTTATGGAGTTCGGCATTTTGTTTTTAGTTTTTTTTTTTAGTTTCTAATTCTTCTTGTATTCAGCAGAGCAGGGGAGGGTTGGTTGTTTTGTTCTTATTTCTGTTCTTCTGTAAGCATTCGGAGCATTTGGGGAGAAGTAGATGCATTAATTTTTCAGTTCTTGTGTGTTCTAGAATTCATTCCAGTGGTGTTTAATTTCAGTTCTTCTGTGTTTCATTTCTTCTGTGTAGATCTTGTCTATTTCTTCTTCCGTTGGGCTGGTGTGATTTGTTTGGAATTTTTTTTTTTTTATTTCTGTTGTGTTGAAAGAGTTTTTGGGCATTTGAGACTGAGAGCTACTGCTATAAGGATTGGAGTCTGGGATTCTAAGAGCTTGGGAGTTCGATTGTTGGATTTTTAAACTTTTTTTTTCTTTCTTCTGGTTTGACATTTGAGGGAGTTGAACATTGCTTTGAATTCTACTATTGTGAGAGATAAGGAGATCGATCCAGGAGCATTTGATCTTTACATATCTTCTGTGTGGATTTGTCTATTTTTTCTGTTCTAGTAGTGAAATCTGATTGGAAAGGCATTTCTTCCATGTCTTTGTGTTCCACAGGGTGATCCAGGGGCAATTAGTATTCAATTCTCTTTGCGTTCATATTGTTCATTTCTGTGTTTACTTGGTTCCATCCAGTACAATTGTTTAGTTCTTCTGTTCTTAGTTTAATGGTTGGGTTGGGAGAATTCGATCCAGTTAACATTGCTATTTCTTCTGTGTGGAGTTTACCATTTCTTCTGTGCTGTGAAGGTCAATCCAGTGTTAATTTGCCTATTTCTTCTGTGTTCTAAATTTCCTTTATTCTGTGCTGAAGAGTTCGACATCTGGAAGTTTGAATCTTTCTTTTCTTCTTGTTGAGCATTTGAGATTTCGAATGTTGAGAGGGATTTGGTTGGTTTTGTTTTCTCATTCACTTTTAATGCATTGTCGATAGAGATTTCAAGTCAAAGTAGTTTAATTCAAATTCTATTATGCCTCTCTATGGATATGACCTGTTCTCACCATCATGCTAGTTCATCTTTGTTGTTTTAATTTTGTGAGACAGTTTAGAGGAAGTGCGCATATTGACTTGTGCGAGGAACTCTGGACAACGAAAATGCACAGTCAACAATGTCGCGCGTTCAACAGGGTGACCGGGGACAAGTTATTCCTGACACTTGTATCATGGTTTGTAATAAAGAATATGTAAGTATATATATGTCGTGGTTTGTGCATTGCCGAGTGTGGTGGTCCGGCGCCTATTCTGGAATACCTCTTCAGTTGGGTGCCCCAGGTTCTGTGTGAGCTAGGCACGTGCGTGTGTGCTCGGGGCTTGTCTCGGTACCAGGTACTGTCGAGGTCTGTGTCGTCTGTCCTGGACACCCTCACTCCTGTGTTGGAGTAGTACGTCCGGCTGAGGGAAAGACAACTGGGGGCAGCGACTTGTGTTTGTGGGTGTGTAGTCACTCGTAGCGCGCTCGTGGTTGGGGTTACGGACACCAGTAGACGTACTGGTCCCCAGCTAGTCCTAGTTTCCAATGCCTCACTTTAGAGAGCTCGGGCCAGAGTCTCTAAAGGTGCCAGGCATGGGCCTGCGGGGTGTGTGACCTGTAGGTTGTGGTGTTGGTTGGTCTCCACTGTTCTTTGGCTTGTGGTTGTGGAGCGGCAGTTGGACCTTACGTCTGTGGCTGCGAGACTGAGAGGTAGTTCTTGTGTTGTGTTGTCCGGGTTGGATACTGGCATCATGAACCAGTAGTCCATTCCTGTGTGGTGGCGTCGTGCTTTGCCACTAGCTGTGGCTCGTGTGTGTATGACTCGTTGGTTGAGGTTTTACTCGTTGAGGTGTGCTCTGGTGTTGACACAGTTGAGACTGTGGTTTGTCTTGCCGTAGTGTGCTTGGTTGTGGCACAAGCTTACTTGTGGTTTCTGTGGTGGTACCTTGTGGTAGTAGGTACTTGTACCCAGTGTGGGTATTGGTTTGTGGTGGTACATTGTGTACCAGCCATTTTCAGGTGGTGTAGTGGAGTTGTGCTCCGTGGAGGTCATGCTGTGAGACCTTCCACTTGCTGTGTTTTACCCTTTCTTGGGTAAACTTCCGAATAAGGTTTTAATGTGTGATGGATTGGCATCGTGGTAGCCAATCCTGTTACCTTGTGTGTGACATTCGATACATTGTGGTTTAGGGGTATAAAGGACTAACTCTTGGTTAGCAATCCTATTACCCAAGTGTTTGAGGTTCACCAGTGAAGCTTGTAGCCTAGGCAGTGGTTTGCTTGTGTGGCTTGCAGCTTAGGCGACTAATTGTTGAGGTGGTGTGCCCTTGAGGCTTGTGGCCTAGGCTTTCCAGTTGTAGGGCGGACTAGTGGTGTGGTGCTAGTCTTGTTGATCCTCTTCTTCTTAAGGACTATATGTTTATTGTGAGTTTATGTTCTAGTTGTTGTTTATTATGAATGTGTGAGCATGATATGGTTTGGCTATCGGTGTTTCTAGTGAGACCCGTTAGGGTTGAGGTGCTCCTATGTTGTGTGTGGTTTTGGGTGGTCCCCTACTAAGCCGGTGACTTGTTGAGGCTCACTCCCCTACAGTTCTTTTCAGGGTTTACCGTTGGTATGGCTTGCAAAGACGTTGTGACAGACTTGTACCACCAGCAGTAGTGTTACTGGAGTTGTGTGAGCTTGTGCTCCCTCGGGGTATGCCCCAGGTACTTGTACTCTTTTTAATTTGGACATGTAATAATGTAATGGGACAGTTGTAAATTTTTATATACAGATTTGAGCACATGTACTTTCGTGTGTCTTATACTATGTAGTTGTCTTTTATATTCTTACTGGACACGTGTACGAGCTATCTCTTGCGAGACTCCGGTCCGTTCGTGGGAGGCGGATCTGGATATGGAGCTTTATTAGGCATAAGTATCCAGAGCCGTCACATACTAGCATAATTAATATGACTAACAAAACTCATTAACCAAACATATTCTCAACTACTAACTATAATTCATACTTTACCAACATTAAACCAGCTTAAATAGCTTAAAGCATCACTAAATAACCAAGGCTAGGTCCATATAGAACCTTCATTACCTCAAATCATGTAACATACTTCTAAATTAAGAACATGATAGGGTCAGCTGTCGTGTTCACAATGAGATAGCCCGACAGACCATGTTTACAAGAGGAACGTGACGGGGACAATCGTCGCCTTCAAAGACACGGTGACCCGACCAGTCGCGACCACAAGCAGGACGTGACAAGGCCCATTGTCGCGACATGAATGCGACGACCCGACACGTTACCATCTCACCAATCGATAGCACCAAACGATCCCCCAAAATACGACAGCCCAAAGCGACGTGTTCACGACAAGAACGTGACTGGGCAACCTGTCGCGCTCAGAACGCAATGGTTTGACTCGTTGCCTTGTCAGGCAGATGGCCGAATCCAACCTCTTCCTCCAGAAAACCAGTCACACACCATTCCAACTAAAATTTAAATCTCTAAAATGAAAGATATACCATGACACACCACCTTAGAATGCTTTACAAACTTTAAATAATACCAAACAAAGAGGAAGGCTCCCTACCAGCTCGAAGAACACCACACCGATGGTGTGTTCATGCTCCAGACGCCCTTCTCGCATGGAAACCGCACCAAACCAACATCTCCTAGGCCGAAATCGTCGGAAATCACCGTAGCAAGCCTCTCCCTGGCCGAGCAGAGCTTCCTACACTGTTCGGCTGGAGAGCCAAACTTAACCAAGTTGGAAGCAATAACACGATGTATGTGCCCATCGCCTTCATAAATGAGACAGACATGGTCGTCACTTTCATAAACTCGGCATGCCATGCGTCAGAAAGGATGTGCGGAGAACATGACGCAGAAGACCATCGCGTTCAAAATGTGACGCTTCACCCTGTTGCATTCACAACTAGTGAACCTGTGGGCTATTTGGGTCTAGATTTTCGGCCCACAACACCCACGCCACGCACGGAAATCACAACTAAGGCTCAATGACCACACATTAGTCACAAGCACCACACACAAACCATTAAACTCGAATACGAACAGTCGTGACGCTACAGAATCTCCTGCAGTTAGGGCACTCTTTCTTGTCACTGGGTCAAAAGACTCCAATCTACAATACTGACACTTACTGGCTATGAACTGCAACTGATACCCACTGGTGCTATATGACTACCACTCCCTTCCTATCCTACCTCTGGAAAGGTGCGGCTAATTTTTTCTGTGTTGTTTTCTTCTCATTTAGGTACTTATCCATCTTGCTCTCCTGTTTGCAAGCTGTGTTGAGAGCCTCCTCCATGGTCTGGTGGTCTAAGCCCACCAATTTGGTCCTAAGTATGGTCTAAGCACCAAGACAAACTTCTTAGCTTTCCTATACTGATCTGCCACAATGTGGGGAGCATACTTGGAAAGTTCAGAAAAACACACCTCGTACTCTAAGATAGTCATGGAACCCTGTGTCAAAGTAAGGAACTCTTTTTCCATCTTGTCTTCGATGTGCTCTACGATGAACTTGGCCTTAAATAGTCGAGTAAATTTAGCCCAACTAACATCCTGCTTGCCGTCGCCAAACTAGATACGTAGTACAGAGGCCCACCAAACATCCGCTCTCTCTTTAAAAAGGATACAACCAATAAGCACCAACCAAAACCAAATAACAACCCACACACATAAGTCCATATCCTTCATGTACCTGTTGCATGTAGGTCATCAAGCTTACTTTGTCCTCTTTCGCATACCTGATAGTACTGAAGATCTTCTCCACCTCCCTTAACTAGCTCTCGACCAACAACCGTTGATTCTCCCCCTTAAAAGAGGGTGGAACCATCATCTTAAACCTTTCCATGATGGACACACTAACATGTCCAATCTCCTGAGGAATTGGAGCCGAAGCTTGATCCTCAAAACAACACACATCACCTAAGCAAGCTCAAATCAACAAGAAACCACAACTCCAACTCAACCAACACCAACCTGTGACTGTAATTAAGCCTGTAGGACCTCTTGAATCTACGCTTGGGTTTGCATTGCCTAGACTAGGCCTTGCATGAACATTTCTTAATCCACGGGTGGTGGTGGTGGCGACACAAGGGGACCCTTCTACACTGGGGTCTGCTGCTCGCCCCTCTCCTCACGCCTCTGCTCATCCTCACAAGCATGGGCTATACACCTACCACTACGCACCATTTCCTACAAAACAAGGAACTCATTAGGATCCAAAGTAATCTTATCCTTGTTCTTATCTATCTTTAATACATTATTAGTTGTTTTCCAACCATCATGTATTTGGATTGGTTTCTATAAAGACTTAGAAACATGGCATATGTTGATGGCTTATTTAAGTACAATCTCAACCTATTGCTCTGATACCAATCTCTAAAACAATCCTCTCCATGTTGGCACAATTATACCAATTAACATTGGAACAAAGAGAGACATCACAGTGGGACAAGTACCTAACACAACTAAAAGGTAGAGATGTACACAAATAACATGTGAAGTGATAGAAGAAACAAGTAAAGATATTATTTCATCACCACATGTCAATCTCACAGTCCATAGTAGCAAAAGAAATATAACAAAGATAACAATAACCAAGTCTAAATAACAAGTCCACGAGTCCATCTACTATAATGTCTCACAACTCTAAGCAATAACTCCATGTCCCGCTTCTCCTCCCACTCGGAGTCACTCCTCACTAGCTCCTCAGTCTCTAATATATCTGTCTCACCTATATCATTAGCAAATATGAATCTATGCCATAGACTCAGCAAGCAACTTAATGGCCATATCCATACACGTATCACATAAATTCTAGCATAGCATAAACATATAGAAAGCAACTAACCATAGCTAACTAGCAACTAGCACAAGTAATTCATGAACATGTCTTAACAATCTACACATAATTAGCTTAAAACATATGGCATTACTTAACATGATTCACATATAACAATCAAAACATAGCATACATATAACACAACTTATCATGATGAACACAATTAAACGTAACCCCTACGCATGATAGTAACATGACAATTAATTCATTAAATAACACATTAACATGCTTTATTAGCTTTCATTTCACATTCACATTACCTTTACCCTTCCTTCTCATATTCTTACACATCTTGCACATATTAACATATTCACATATTCACATGGTCACATATTCGCATGGCGTTCACATTGCACATTCACTTACACACGATCATGTTGCTTATTCACATTAACATTAATCACATAGCCGAGACACATAGCCTAAACCACCATAAATAAGGACACAAATCACACACATATCACATACCTATTACCTAGGCAATATCATGACAAATCTTAGTAACTACACAGAACCAGCAGAAGCACTATCCACCCTAACCAGTGGTATTTGTCCACCTCCAAGATTTCCTTTTGATGCCCAAAGAATATCACATAACACATTGAGCCTTCCCATAGGTGCTTCTCTACAGTACGGATCCATGGCCTTCTATGGTAGCAGTGTCAAATCAGCATAATTATTCCACGTTAATACATTAATCCAATTACATTAACACATATTCCACATGCACTTTAACATCATGCTTACTTATACATGCACATGACATGAACACATGTTTCAATTTATAGGAGTTTACATTACTATTGAACAGCGACTAACATGCTTAACTGTCAAGCCCCCGATTTTTTTAGCAGCGGAATAAACTGGGAGACCCGACAAACAAGCATGCATTCAGAAGCCATAGATAAATGGCTAATACCAATAGGGCCCATATTTCAATAATCAAATATTTATTCATCATAATAAATGAATAATACAATCTCCAATGTCAAAATAAGAACAACTCTCTACTTAGTAGTCTTAGCTATCTCTTAAAAAAAGATAAAATTACAATGATGACCAAACTCTCACTACTAAAATAAATAAAAAAATTTTAAGGTGTACTTCACGCTCAGCACACAATCCCATCATTAAGCTTTATTCTTCATCCTCGCTTCCTGAAAATGTTAGGAAAGTAGGTATGAGCGCACTCGCCTAGTAGGATTTACATCTCGATGTTTGGGCAATGATATAAGTGATTAACATTTTACTCAGGCAGGCACGAGTATAAACAAGATGTTCTAACATGCATGGTAAATCCAGTGAAAACATAATTAGCAATGCGTTCAAGAGATGTCCAATGAATTAGAGATATTATGTGAGAAAAATGATCAAATAAAAGAGATTATCACGCTAGAAGTATATTGCATATATAGGGGAGTATTCACATTTGGAAGTAATAAACATGGTCAATAGTTCAAGAAGGTCAGGATAACTCATGTGTCAATATCACTGAAGAAGGAACAATCAGGATTGTACATGAAGGTTCTTTCATGCAAGAAAATCACTAGAGTATCTTACAGGAGATCAAGATGGCAATGGGAAGTGTAAGCACGTAGGACAATTCACTAGCAAGCATTTTGAGTAACCCACTCTGGGCAATCCACAAGAATAGCACGCAAGGTCTACTGTGCCTCAAGCAAACACTTCCTTCTACCACACAGTAGCAAGTAACAAGTCAAGTCAAACAAGTGTATCACATGTAATAAGTACGTGCCATGCCAAGCACCAATCATGATTCCGCACCACGCCAGGCACATAACTTTGTTAGAGGATCAGCCTAACAATTAACTCCTGGGGTAACGAACATTTTTGGAAAAAAATGGGCAATCAACACCTTGGGGTAAACAGAACTTTGTCGGGGGCGAATCCAACAATCACACCCATAGGTAACAGAATTTTGCCAGAATCTCCAGGACCAGATATGGGCCTTCAGTCAGGTTCGTATTGCGCAACACTGGCATGTGTCCCAATGAGCCCGTTGACTCATGGGTGAAGAGAATGAGTTTTTAGTCCATGACTCCAATATCATTGATGTACTTCAAGAATGTATCACAAGAAGGTAATGTGTGTCAATAAGGATGAACTGGTCAAGAGAGTTCAAGACTATCATGTCAAGGACAATGACTCAAGATCACGATTATAAAGAGAGTGATCAGATGTAATTTTAGTCTAATAATCCATTAATGTCTTGTCATTCAATTTGGACTAATGTCGAGGGAGGATGATGAGAAACAAAAGTGCACGCTATCTCTAGGGAACTTCAATGGTACAACTTGCTCGGTCTCCATGAGGGTATCCATGGAGTAGGAAGACCTACGGAGGTCTTAACAAAAAGCTTCCTAGTCTGCCAGAATGGAATGTCCAACAAAAAGTTTCGAATTTGTCAAGAAGGGGTTGCCTAACTTGTGCAAGTGTACAAGTGTAACGTGCATCGAAAACTTGCCAAATCAAGTGTGCTATAGAATAACAATGGAATTATGACAAATATAGGAAGTAACTAATAAGACAAGTTTTAAATCAAGAAAGTCCAAATAATGTAAGGTCATTATGTAACATGTAGAATAAATTAAAAGCTATACATGGTTAATTAAGGTAAGGTTCTCTACATGACATTATCACCAAGTCAATTTTCATTCAAGTTTAAGTTATCGTTTTAACCATAAACTGAGCATAAGATGATGAATCAGATCAATCATATGGTAACAGAGACATGATCATATCATTAAGAATATTAGAATAAGATTTCAAGTCATTAACATCTTTACAAATGAGTTAAATAAATTTTATATTGTTGGAAGTATGAAAATCATTCTTAATAAAACTTAATAGAACTTAATTAAGGTTAACTAGGGATTAATAAGACTTAATTAAAGTTATTAGGACTTAATCAAACTTACTAAGACTTAATCAAGCTTAGTTAAACATAACTAGGACTTATTCAAGCTTAATTAAACTTAATTAAGCTTAATTAAACTTAATTAGGACTTATTCAAGTTTAATTGGAGCTTAATCAGACTTAGTTAGGTCTTAATAACACTTAATCAAGCTTAATCAGACTTTAATAGACTTAATCTAGCTTAATCATACTAAAACACTACTTAATTAGGCTAAACTGGAGTTAAACAAGTACTTAATCATGTTTAAATAGGACTTAATCTAACTTTAAAATGTTACTGGATAACTTGTTCCACTAAATAAATGACTTACAGGGACTTCTGTGCAAAAGACCAATAAAAAAAACACTAAAATAAGGCTCAAAGGGGAGCTCAATTTTGTGTGCCAGATAGGGAGAAGGCAGACAGTACGGCTCAATGCGTCGATCCAAAGGGAGCAACCAAGAGGGACGTGGTGCATCCAGGGGAAGGTTGACGGCAGGAAGTCAAATTTTAAAACAAGGAGGGTGGCGCATTGTGCCAAACAAATCTCCCAACCAACAAGGGCATAGTGTGCCTAGCTAAGAACAAGGATTAGTAGAAATACGTGATTTCAAAGTTATGCTTTAAAAACACATTTCTAATCATTTTTAGGCAAAATGTTCAACATAAAACTTGTCATAAATAGGATGGAGAATGTCCCTACATATTGTATTTGAATCAATTTGACGTAGGGATGCGTGAATTTTAGTTTTTTGCTCAGTAAGCCCTAATTCGCAACATGCGTAGAAAACACTTAATACGATCAAACAAATACATAAAAATTAGGGAAAATAGAGGGGAATTGTTCCTAACATGTTGAAGAATCTTCAGTCAAAGTTTCATGAAGTTTGGATTAGGGTTTAAGAGATACAATATCAAGAACATGCAACTCGTATGAACACAAAAACAGAAACTTTGGGGCTTTAATTCGACGTGTATGCATGATATAAATTGGGGAAAACTTATCTAACATGCTTGGGACATATAAAGATTATGATCAAGTTTAATTAGAGTTTGGCCCGAGATTACCTACCTTTTGATGATCTCTTACAAAGGGGATGAAGAACCACGTTCCTTTATGAAGAACACACAAATCCTTGCCTTAGAGCTCCTTTTCTTGCTGCTATGCAGTCCTCCCATGTCTAGCAAGGTTGGGAAAAGGTTGGGGGTGGCCATGGAGGGTTTATGATGTATAAGGTAGGGTCGTGCAAAAACAAGTTTAAGTTTTCTAATATTGAGAGTAGGAGTCTTACCATGATTAGAGCTCATTTCTATGGCTATTTCCTTCTAATCCCACCCCTATTAAGATGGTAAATGGAAGCAAATTCATGCTCCCCAATTGAGCTAGGGTTTAAACTTATACCATGGCCTATTTGACAGACTTTTCTGCTTAATTAACCTACTTTAAGGGTAGTTATTAGGTTATTACAAATTTTAAATATTAATTTCTTATATTTGGCTTCCTATTGAGCCCAATAAACATGATTGGACATTGAACATCTATTTCACAGGAGTTAGTTACTTATGATAATGAGTTTTTAACATTATCGAATTTTATCGTCTTAAGTCGAAGTTTACATTTTTTATTAACTCAAACATGTTTGTTTGACTCTAATTTATTTTCTATTATTTGTATTTCATTATTTAGTTTGTCATCCTAAATTTATGTGTGATTTCGAGTTGGTTTGCACATGCGATAATGGCTTTTATCATTATCGGGTTTATTCATCTTAAGACTTCGTTTAGCATTGGCCAACCCAATTATTTATGTTTTGACCCACATTCTTTATCACTCCTTATTGTTTAATATCTGAACATAAATTTTCATTTAATTCCTTAGAAAAATCCCACATGTGATAATGAGTTTTCTCATTTATGTATATTTTAAAATTTTAGGTTGCTACATCCTCCCCCACATAAAAGAATTTGGTCCCCAAATTCATAAAACAAGATTTATCACTTAGTTCATATTTAAATTTCTTCTTCCTAACTTGCACCAAGTCTCCCCCACTTAAGACTACATGAGTACAATAAAATTTTCCATAGCAGGTGACTTGTATGGGTATGAATATATTGATTCATCTCTGTTACAACTTGATGAATAGAAGAAGGTGATACTAGTAAGGAAAATCAAAAGAAGTACAAGATTACATGATGTTTAAGATATGAAGTCAATGCAAGTAAATCTACCTCATGTTGCTTCGCCCCTTCTATTCTTCCTAGAGGCTTCCTTTCATTTTATTACTTGTAGCCGCCTTGACGTTGAGGTGCCTTTTTCTCCAAGTGAGGGAAAGCACTGATCTGGTGGTCCTTACTTCTGCATCGCAGACAAGCCCCCATCATTCTTCAGCACTCCTCAGCCTTATGTCCCATTCGACTGCAGTGCCAACACTTCTCCTTGAGTGGTTGGATTGCATTCTGTGGTTGATCTCCTCTCTTAGGCTTCTTATTCTTTAAGTGACACTTGTCTTTATTTAACTTCTTTTTAGGGCTTCTAGGTGGATAATCCTTGAAGTTAATGGGCTGCCCTTCCATTGGGGTGGACTTGCCATCATCTTCCTTGGTCATATCTATGGCGTCTTCTACTAATTGAGTTCGTTTCACCATCTCGTTGTAAACTTGAACGTCTATTGATGCCAATAGCGGAATAAATGCTAGATTTAATCCATTTAGGAATCTTTTTGCCTTCATCTTCTCTGTCCTGACTAGGTGTGGTGCATAGCGGTAGAACCTAGCAAATTGGGCTTCATACTCTGCCACTGATGATCCTTCCTGTTTAAGAGCAGAGAATTCCACAGCTTTCTTCTCACGAACCCTTTCAGAGAAATATTTATTATTGAAGTGTTCTATGAATTCAGCCCAAGTAGTGGGAGTATTAGGAAATGTAGATTTGGTGGCCTCACACCAATCCCTTGCATCGCATTCTAGTTGAAAAGTGTCCAGTAAGACCCTCTCTTGGTCTGTGCACTGCATTACACTGAACATTCATTCCATCTCTTGCATCCAGTTTTCAGACTCCTTGGGGTCTGGAGATTCATCAAACTTGGGAGGATCCATCCCTCGAAAATTCCTATCTAACTCTCCTGCCCTGGCAAGAGCTCCACCATGTGCGACTTGTTGCAAGGCCTGCGCCAACTCCTGTACTGTGTTATGCATATCGTGCCATTGGCCATGCCTAGATGCCATCTCCAGGAATGTTTAGGATTTTGAGAGAAGATTAATAGGTAGTTATAGTCTAAGTTATTCTTTGTGGATATGAATTTATTAACTTTTGAACTACTATAACCACGAGCTATACCCATCTCACTAGGTTTTAACAAGAGATCTAGCTTACTGCTAGACACAAATAGCATAGGAACCAAGATCCTCAAAACATGATCTTATAACCTAAGAGTTGAAACTTTAGTCTTTAATGACGTCTAGGACTTAAAACGTCTTGGACTTGACTTAACTTAACATCTAAATGCTGAAGCTCTGATACCACTCTGTCACGCATCCGATTTTTTTAGTAGCGGAATAAACCGGGAGACCCGATGAACAAGCATGCATTCAGAAGCCATAGACAAATGACTAATACCAATATGGCCCATAATTCATTAATCAAGCTTTATTCATCATAATAGATAAATAATACAATTCCAATGTCAAAATAAGAACAACTCTCTACTTACTAGTCTTAGCTATCTCTCAAAGAAAGATAAAATTACAATGATGACCAAACTCTCACTACTAAAATAAATAAAAAATCTCTAAGGGGTACTTCACGCTCAGCACACAATCCCATCATTAAGCTTTATTCTTCACCCTCGCTTCCTAAAAATGTTAGGAAAGTAGGTATGAGTGCACTCACCTAGTAGGATTTACATCTCGATGTGTGGGCAATGATATAAGTGATTAACATTTTACTCAGGCAGGCATGAGTATAAATAAGATGTTCTAACATGCATGATAAATCTAGTGAAAACATAATTAGCAATGCATTCAAGAGATGTCCAATGAATTCGAGATATTATGTGAGAAGGACGATCACGTAAAAGAGATTATCACGCTAGAAGGTATATTGCATATACAGGGGAGTATTCACTTTTGGAAGTAATAAACATGGTTAATAGTTCAAGAAGGTCAGGATAACTCATGTGTCAATATCACTGAAGAGGGAACAGTCAGGATTATACAAGAAGGTTCTTTCACACAAAAAAATCACTAGAGTATCTATCAAGAGATCAAGATAGCAATGGGATGTGCAAGCACGCAGGACAATTCACTAGCAAGCATTTTGAGTAACCCGCTCTCGGCAATCTACAAGAGTAGCACGTAAGGTCTACTGTGCCTTAAGCAAGTACGTCCTTCTTCCACTCGTGTTTAGGACCAGCACGCAATAGCAAGTAACAAGTCAAGTCAAGCAAGTGTATCACATGCAACAAGTACCTGCCATGCCAAGCACCAATCATGATTCTGCACCACGCCAGGCACATGACTTCATTAGGGGATCAGCCTAACAATCAACTCTTGGGGTAATGAACATCTTAGGGAACATTGGGCAATCAACACCTTGGGGTAAACAGGACTTTGTCGGGGGCAAATCCGACAATCACACCCATAGGTAACAGGACTTTGCCAGAATCTCTAGCACCAGATATGGGCCCTCAGTCAAGTTCGTATTGTGCAACAGTGGCATGTTTCCCAATGAGCCCGTCGACTCATGGGTGACAAGAACGAGTTTTGAGTCCATGACTCCAATATCATTGATGTACTTCAAGAATGTATAACAAGAAGGTAATGTGTCAATAAGGATGGACTGGTCAAGAGAGTTCAAAACTATCATGTCAAGGACAAAGATTCAAGATCACGATTGTAAAGGGAGTGATCAGGCGTAATTTTATTTTAATAATCCATTAATGTCTTGTCATTCAATTTGGACTAATGTCGACGGAGGAATATGAGAAAGAAAAGTGCACGCTATCTCCAGGGAACTTCAATGGTACAACTAGCTTGGTCTCCATGAGAGAATCCACAGAGTAAGGAGACTTATGGAGGTCTTAACAAAAAGGTTCCTAGTCTGCCAGAACGGAATGTTCAACAGAGAGGTTTCAATTTGTCAAGAAGGGGTTGCCTAACTTGTGCAAGTGTACAAGTGTAATGTGTATCGAAAACTTGCCAAATCAAGTGTGCTATAGAATAACAAGGGAATTATAACAAACATGGGAAGTAACTAATAAGACAAGTTTTAAATCAAGAAAGTCCAAATAGTGTATGATCATTATGTAACATGTAGAATAAATTAAAAGCTATGTATGGTTAATTAAGGTAAGGTTCTCTACATGCCATTATCACCAAGCCAATTTTCATTCAAGTTTAAGTTATCATTTTAACCATCAACTGAGCATAAGACGATGAATTAGATCAATTATATGGTAACAGAGACATGATCATATCATTAAGAATATTCAAATAAGATTTCAGGTTATTAACATCTTTATAAATGGGTTAAACATATTTTATATTGCTGGAAGTATGAAAATCATGCTTAATAAAACTTAATAGAAATTAATTAAGGTTAATTTGGGATTGATAAGACTTAATTAGGACTCAATCAAACTTAATAAAACTTATTTAAGCTTAATTAAACTTAATTAGGACTTATTCAAGCTTAATCAAACTTAACCAAGCTTAATTAAACTTAATTAGGACTTATTCAAGCTTGATCAAACTTAATGAAGGTTAATTAGAGCATAATTAGACTTAGTTAGGTCTTAATAACACTTAATCAAGCTTAATCATACTTAAATAGACTTAATTTGGCTTAATCATACTAAAATAGTACTTAATCAAGATAACTAGGGTTAAATATGATTAAATAGTAATTAATCAGGTTTAAATAGGAATTAATCTGACCTAAAAATATTACTAGATAACATGTTCCACTAAATAAATGACTTACAGGGGCTTCTGTGCAAAAGACCAATCTAAAAAACACTAAAACAAAGCTCAAAGGGGAGCTCGGTTTAGCGTGCCAGATAGGGAGAGGACAGACAGTGCGGCTCAATGCGCCGACCCAAAGGGAGCAACCAAGAGGGGCGCAGTGCACCGAGGGGAAGGTTGATGGCGAGAAGTCAAATTCTAAAATAAGGAGGGTGGAATGTTGTGCCAAACAGATCTCCCAGCCAACAAGGGCACAGTGTGCCTAGCTAAGAACAAGGATTTGCAAAAAAAAAAATTGTGATTTCAAAGTTATGCTTTAAAAACACGTTTCTAATCATTTTTAGGAAAACTATTCAACATAAAACTTGTCATAAATAGGATGGAGAAGGTCCCAATGTATTTTATTTGAATCAATTTGACCTAGGGATGCATGAATATCAGTTTTATTCTCAATAAGTCCTAATTCGCAGCATTCTTAGAAAACACTTAATATGATCAAACAATTACATACAAATTAGGGAAAAAAGAAGGGAATTGTTCCTAACATGTTGAAGAATATTTAGTCAAAATTTCATGAAGTTTGGATGAGGGGTTTAAGAGATACAATATCAAGAAGATGCAACTCGTATGAACACAAAAATTAAAACTTTGAGGTTTTAATTCGACGTGTATGCATGATATAAATTGGGGGAAACTTATCTAACATGCTTGGGACATATAGAGGTATCTATGAACAAGTTTAATTAGAGTTTGACCCAAGATTACCTACCTTTTGATGATCTCTTACGAAGGAGATGAAGAACCACATTTTTTGATGAAGAACACACAAATCCTTGCCTTAGAGCTCCTCTGCTTGCTGCTATGCAGTCCTCCCACATCTAGCAAGGTTGGGGGAGGCCATGGAGGGTTTATGATGTATTTATAAGGTAGGATTGTGCAAAAACGAGTTTAAGTTTCCTAATCTTGAGGGTAGGAGTGCTACTATGATTAGAGCTCCTTTCTATGTCTATTTCCTTCTAATCCCACTCCAATTAAGAGGGTAAATGGAAGCAAATTCGTGCTACCCAATTGAGCTAGGGTTTAAACTTGTACCATGGCCCATTTGACACACGTTTATGCTTAATTAACCTACTTTAAGGGTGGTTATTGGGTTATCACAAATTTTAAATATTAATTTCTTATATTTGGCTTCCTATTGAGCCCAATAAATATGATTGGACATCAAACATCTATTTCACATGAGTTAGTTACCTATGATAATGAGTTTTCAACATTATCAGGTTTTATCGTCTTAAGTCGAAGTTTATAGTTTTATTAACTCAAACAAGTTTGTTTGACTCTAATTTCTTTTCTATTATTTGTATCTCATTATTTACTTTGTCATCCTAAATTTATGTGTGATTTCGAGTTGGTTTGCACATGCGATAATGGTGTTTATCATTATCGGGTTTATTCATCCTATGACTTTGTTTAGTGTTGGCCAACCCAATTATTTATGTTTTGACCCACATTCTTTATTACTTCTTATTATTTAATATCTGAACATAAATTTTCATTTAATTCTGTAGAAAAATCCCACATGTGATAATGAGTTTTCTCATTTATTTATATTTTAAGAATTCGGGTTGCTACATTATCATAACCTAAACATGGCACTAATACACATGATATGATCACTTTTAACTTAATCACACTTAACATAGTCATTAATACATGATAAATGTAAAACAGTTGAAAACGACATCATATCATGGTAAAATTTGTATCACAAGTTACTAACATGGTATATATAATATGTGCAACTTTTCAGAATTTTCAGAGCAATATTGATATTTATCTAATTTAAAACAGATTTCAGATGCTTAAAGCATTAGCTCATAAAATAGTACTACCAGAGAAAATCCGAATTAAATTGTAAGAAAACATGTCAATAGCATGTCTAAATATTACAGTCAATATATCATGATATATCTATTTCTCATGATTTAAATCTATCCTAACATGCCTAATTCTGTAGAACAAAAATTACAAAAATTGCCATAAATAACTAGAAGAATAACTAGTATTCATGGATATTTCCACAGTACTTACCACACATGACAGGACCCTCACAACTCAAAACTATTGGCTTAGAACAATGTGATATGGCAAATCTAGAAGGTGATGAACAATTCATCCCAATATATTTATTTTGGTGATAACAAAATCATGAAAAATATTTGACTAACATTTTTTTTGAAGTTTGTCAACATGACACAATTGCAATGACTCTAGTAAGTTAAATAAACTCAATTAAGTTAAAAGTCATTTTCGTATGAATTTTTTAAGACTACATCGATTGCTGAACAAACTCGCATCGATTGCAGAACAAACTCACATTGATTGTATAGTTAAGATCGATTGGCACACATCGAATATAGTTCACTTAAAACATCGATTACTACTCAGTATCACATAGATTGCTTTCACATCGATTTTCTTTATTTATTGATTGCCTAAAACATCGATTGTCTTTAAATATTGATTGTCCTTGAAGATCGATTGCCTTTAGACATTAATTGCCTTAAAACATCAATTGTCCTTAAAGATCAATTACCTTTAGACATCGATTGTATTTAGACATCGATTGCCTTTAGATATTGATTGCATTTAAACATCGATTGCCTTTAGACATCGATTGCCTTTGGACATGGATTGTCTTTAAACATTGATTGCCTTTAGACATCGATTGCCTTCAGAAATCAATTGCTTTTAAACATCTATTGTCTTTAAATATCAATTGCTTTTAAACATCAATTGCCTTTAGTCATCAATTTCCCTTGGACATCGATTGTCTTCTAAATATCGATTGGCTTTATATTACCTATTGATATTTCATATAAATCATCTTCAATACCTTGATCATCTTTATCAAAACGATTATCTTTGCAGAAATCATATTGATTGTGGTTGCAATTAAATTATATTGACTGCCTTTTTGAACAATATGTATCTTGTTATCATAAATATGGCACACAATATTATTCAAATTTTTTTAAAGATGTGTATTTCAAATCTATCGCTATCTGTTGCATATCCTTCTCATGAAAGCATTCAAAGATATCTTCTTACGTATAGTCCATCACCGGATATAGTTCTTATGCATATCATCCCTTACTGTTTACCATTTTCATGACATGTCTTCTTTTTGGTATATCCTCTCACAGACATGCGATGTTGACTGACACGGAAGATATACATATGATCTCTCTCTCTCTCTCTCTCTCTCTCTCTCTCTCTCTCTCTCTCTCTCTATCTTAGCATTAATTGCTTGCAGGTTTATGAAAATCACACACTCCTACAACGTTAGACCTGCTACGTTGACTAACACTTTGTGACGACCCAACCAGTAAACTGGCCCAACAACCATACTAGTTGGCAGATTTCTTATGAAGGTCACCCATCCTCGAACCACTCCCAACTGAGTATGCTTAACTTCAAAGTTCTTTTTCTGCTTGAGATATGAAAATGACTAGTCTAAGTTGTTGATATTTATTGATTTAGTCTATTTAACATATTCTTATAAGGGGTGCTACAATCTACCACTCTTATATAAGCGATGTCCTCGTCACTAGGCACATAAAGCACATAGTCAATCCCGAGGTAGACAGGATTCTAGAGGTGGCCCCCATAGGTTCAAGAGGTGGCTCCCTCTATATAGCACTTTGTGCCATTATGGCCTCAAGAGGTGGCTCCCATAGCATAGCTGTAACGGCCCTAGATATTTATGCCTAACAAGACTCCATATCTAAGTCTGCCTCCCGCGATCGGACCGAAGTCTTGCAAGGGATATCTCACACAAGTGTGTAGTAAGAATATAAAAGACAATCATAAGAATATAAGACACAAGAAAGTACTTGTTCTCATATTCATTGACAACACATTACACTGTCCCAATACTTATTACATGTTTAAGAGAAAAGTACAACTACCTGGGGCATACCCATATAGACACCCAATTCTGGCCTATAAGTTGAGTCATTATTCTTGTTCTCTTAATGATCCCCTAGTTGGTCACTCACCTTGAGCCCACTCTTTAGCCTTGCTTTGAGCCTACTAAAGGCCCAAATCCCGTCCAATTATCCCTTGAAGAGTCTTTATGTCCCATTATTGATTATTCTTCCTTATGATTGGTCAAAAATTCAAGAATAATCGATTTTCTTTAACGCGACGGGCCGTAGCGCCGCGTTAGCCTCTATCGTGCCCCCCATGGCCGTCGTGACAATCCACGCATATCCATGCACATGCCCTTAGGGTCACGACCATTCTGGTCGTCGCGACTATCCTTGTCGTGCCCCTACGACCTGTCACGACTATAGCCGCGTGCACTGGCCTCCGCAACCACCTCCTATTTATCCTTTATTGGCATTATCCTCATCCCAAAGCAACCTCCCAACTCTTTAGCCGCGGTTTAGGGTTGTAGGGCACCTTGGGGCTTCCCTAGGACTCTTCCCCACGAATTTCTTTTAGACTTATCTTTCATTTGTGGTCATTATCTCCCATGGACGGGATTTTCTCTCTCATGCTCTATATAAGAATCCCTTCTTCTTCAGAGGAGGGAGAGCCCCATTTCTGCCACGAAGTGCTGTCACAATTTCCCTGACCTGACACTTAGCTCGTGGTCCTCTCATTCCCTCTCATTTCCACCTATTTTCTTCACCAAGCTATGATACTTTCTTCATCCATGGAGCTTGGAGGAGGAGGAGGCAACCTCTGAGGCCCCTTACACCATCCAAGGGCATCATCTGAAGCCAGGGAGTCGCCCCCCAATGGGGCTCTTTCTTCCTCTCTTCACACTCATCTCATCCTTCATGCATGTTATTTGATTTTCTTAGATAGGACAAATTCACTCTTTCCTTCCCTTGTTTTTATACACCCTAGGGGTTTAAAAACCACCCCAGGTTCATTCCCTCCATGCTCCCACCTTTATCTTCATTTTTGGATAGATATTACACTCAAATATGGTCTAACAGGGTTTGTTTTCTTGTTTTCTTTGTCTTGGCAGGTACATAAGCATCAATCGACGAGGAGCTCTTGTCCTCTAGCCGGCCGGAGGGCAGGAAGAAGGTCCAACCATCATTCTCCCACACTGCAGAGAACGCGGCAGGCATGAGAGTCGCGACAGCAGAGACGCGCCCTGGCTGGGCGTCGCGACATCAGCTCCATCGCGACGGGTCACCCCGTCGCGACTGCACTAAGTGCCTCTGTTCTCATTCCTTTTCCTAGTGCAGTTAGCCTATTTAATTCTTAATCAAGGCAACTAGCTAGGTGGCGATCACATTCATCCATACTTCCATGATATTTATTTTATTTTAAAACGTGTTGTGTGTTTTGAAGGGGTGCACAACCCCGTGATTACACCTTTTGGCGATCACGGTCATCCAACCTAAGGGCAAAAGGATGCTGGTTTGTAGACAAGGGAGGGTGTAGATCATGTGTGAGTGAAGTCTTAAAGAGGGACGGTCGGTTCAAAAGAAAGAAATAGCAAAAAGAGCAACAAATGAGTGAGAGAAAAATGAGAATAGGGGCATGGCAAAGAGTGGCAGTATAGTTCCTCGCGGGATGCCCTTGAGCCCAGTCGCACGCATGCCCCAAGCAAAAGGCAATGACCACAAAGTCTCTTGACAACAGACGGAATCCATGTGTGATACACCCTTGCGAGTCGAACAAGTCAGTGTCTCAAGCACCGATGCCGAGTCTTATCCCCTCAAGTCTTCTTATCCTTCCTAATGACTGGAATCCCTACGCCTGGTCTGTGTAGGAACATTGGTGACCAAGGGCAATCAGCCTTAGGGAAGCCAAGAACTAACGCACACTGTACCTAGAGGCCGTTTTGACAAGTGTAAGATGGAAGGTGAGATTCCTAGCTGATCACTCAAATGCAGAAAGTGTCGGTATAGAAAATCCCAAAAATAAAAAAAAAATAGAAAATCCCAAAAAAAAATCCAAAAAAATAGAAAATCTCAAAAATCCAAAAAATTTAGAAAACCCCAAAATAAAAAAATAGAAAATAAAAAAACAAAAAATTAGAAAACCCCAAAATAGAAAAAAAAATCAGAAAATCCCAAAAATCCTACAAAAGTAGAAAATCTCAAAAATCGAAAAACATTAGATGTACATATCATGCATTACTTCCTTTCGTCTTTTCGCCTATTTAATAAGGCTCAGCCCCTTGACTGCTATGAAGTTACGGTCACTCCTTGTTTAATGCAAGGGGCTGAGTCAAAGAGTAGATCTAACCTGTTTTACTAAGTGTGCAGGGGCAGGAAACTCTGGATCAAGCGCAACTATGTACTCAGTTTATTCTCTCTCTCTCTCTCTCGGATCTCATGTCACACTCGTGTCAATTACAATTCATTCCAATAATCACAAACATTGGCACAAAACATAAAAGATTCACTAAAAATAAACATCATGTACAAAGATGAGGGGGAGGTGGCTCACAATCTCCTCACTGTCCACCGCCACTCTCCCCAGATCCCTCCTGCCTCTCAGGCGGGGGTAGCATCTCACCCCCACCCCTACCACTCCTAGCGCTCGTCTCCCCTGCTAAGCGGCTCTCCTCCTCCTCGTTCCTCCGCCGGCTGGAGGAACCTACCAAAAACTACCTGACCGAGGCGCCGCTCGTCCAGCTCTCTCCAACCTGGCTCCGGCTCCTGCTCCAAGCAGCCTGGCTCACCATCGCCATGCAGCTCCGAAGCTCCGCAACCAGGGACTGCTGCACGGCTAGGTCGGTGCGTAGTCGAGCCAGCTCCCCCGGGTCCACCAACTGCTGGGTTGAGTGTGTTTGGGAATTTACTAAAGTTGTATTTTAATGATGACCAATGAACATCACTCATACTTTGATTTTGATGATGACATATTGTGATTTTGATGATGATATGTTGAACATGTTATACATTTTATACATATCACAATAATGCTTAAACAATATGTTTTTGATGTTTAATATCTCATATTTTAATGATAATATCTTGTACTAATGATTTATGTGTTAAATTTGTAGGTGTATACAACTCTTGTCATTGATAGTGTCGACACACTCATTGATGGTGTCGACACTGGGTCAGAGTCCCTGAAAATTTTTCATAAAGATAGGGTCAAGTGTGTCGACACAGTCCCTGGTAGTGTCGACACTAGACCCAGCTTCCAGAAGACCCCTTTTAGACAATTGGGACAGTGTGTCGACACAACCAGTGGCAGTGTCGACACTAGACCCAGCTTCCAGAAGACCCTTTTTGGACAAATGGGACAGTGTGTCGACACACTCCGACTGAATTTTCATCTTAAGATCCATCTAGACACGTGGCCTCCTAGGGATTAATGGGATTGGTCTTGGATCATGTGCCCACGTACCCTAAGGCTCCTTATGGACATATGGGGCTATAAATACTCAAGTGTTTGGTACTCCAAAGCCATCCCATGCAAGACAAAGCCCAGAGCATTCTGGAAGAAGGGAAGCAGAGCGGGAAAAGGGATCTGCATCCAGAGGAGCAGAGCAGCGCCGCCAAGGGAAGAAGAAGGAGAAGAAGAGGAGGAGCTCGTGATTGCAGCAGTGCTGGTCCAGAAGGAGATCCAGCCGAGTCTGTATTTGGTCAGAGTGTTAAATTCTCTGGGGAATTTGTGTATGTGTTCTACACAGATCTCCCAATTCTATTTGTCTCTACCATTTCTATTGTACTGAGATAGATCGTGCTAGAGGATCTATTATCTAAGTGTGCTTGTTCTAGCAGAACTTGGATCTATTGTGATCCAGAGGTTTGAGTACTTTGTACTCTGGTTTGGAGCCGTTGTGCTCTGGCGCTTGAGCCGTAGTGCTCAAGGGCTTGTGAATTTGCTGAATTCACAAGTAGTCTGTGGAGTAGGTTGTCGTGCCTATCTCCTCGGTTTCTTTGAGTCGTTGCACTCAAAGAGGTCAGAGTCGTCGTGCTCTAGTTTGTACTGCACTTGTGCTAGTGGTTCCTCCGTTGTGAGGAGGTGGATGTAGGAGACACAAGTTGTGTTCTCCAAACCACCTTAAAAATCTTCAATGCATTGTGGTTTAATGTGTGGTTTGCTGTACTTATTCACTATTCTCACACACCACACTTGGATCTGATCGAATTGTGTGTTTTACTTATTTTAATTCTGCTGCCATACACACAAGTTCGTAGTTCTTTTGTCAAAGTCACCTATCCGATCCCCAACAACTGGTATCAGAGCGGGTCAGAGTCAATTCTATACTCTGAGGTGCTTTGGTTAATTTTCTGTGTTTCAGAATTTGATCACTTGCTCAAATTGCTGTGTGTTTTGGTTTGATTGTCTTTATCATGGACTCTGGAGGTTTTGTTGCTGAAGGTCATTCAATCAATAGGCCTCCAGTTTTTTATGGTACTGACTATCCTTACTGGAAGAATAGGATGATGGTTTTTCTTAGAGCACAGAACTATGAAGTATGGAGAATTGTTGAAAGAGGACCAATCGAAGTCACTGGAGATGAAGATCAATGGACCAGGGAGCAGATCAGAAGGGTCACCCTGAACTACAGCGCCATGAACATGTTGCAATGTGCTATCCATCCGAAGGAATATTCCAGAATCTCTATGTGTAAGTCTGCCAAGGAGATGTGGGATAAATTAGAATTGCTTTATGAGGGCACATCTCAGGTCAGGGAGACTAAGGCTAACATGTTAGTTTCTGATTATGAATTGTTTATCATGAAATCTGATGAAACTATATCTGAGATGTTTACTAGGTTCATGGTTATCATCAATGGTCTTCAATCTTTGGGTAAGGAATACTCAAATGAAGAATTGGTAAGAAAAATCTTGTGCTCATTATCTCCTGTATGGCACACTAAAGCAATTGTCATTGAAGATTCAAAGGATTTATCCAAAATCACATTGGATGAACTCATTGGATCATTAATGACATATGAGTTAAACCTTAAGAGATCAGAAGAACACATGCTAAAAACAAAAACCATTACTCTTAAAGCTTCATCAAGTAATAAAGGAAAATCTAAAGAAAATTCTAAATATGAGAAATCTGAATCTGATAATGATAATCTTGCTTTCATCACTAGACAATTTAAGGCATTTCTGAAATCAAACAAGAAGAATTTTGGTAATAAGCAAAATGCCATGTCTAGTAAAAAGAAACATTTCTCTCATGTTGATCATAAGAAAACTGATGAAATTCCTGTGTGTTATAGGTGTAACAAATCTGGGCATATGAAGGCTGATTGTCCAGAAGGTAAGAAAGAAAAGCACATAAACCACAAGAAGGAGTTTTACAAAAAGAAGAACAAGGCCATGGTGGCTACATGGTCAGATGATGAAAGCTCAGACTGCAATGAAGAATCCTCAACTTCAGATGAAAATGAAATCTGCTTCATGGCTGGAAGCAGTGAAGAACAGGTAGATATATCCTTTGAACTATTTACCATTGAAGATTGGCAAGAAGCATATGGTAACTTAGTTGAAAGTATGTCTGAAATTAGGAAAGAAAATAAGTACTTGAAAAGAAAAATTGAAAGCATTCTTCATGATACTTCATCATCTGTAAAGATTTCTAAATTGGAAGCTCAAATTTCAGACCAAATCAAAGAAAATGATGAACTTTTGATTTTTGTTGATGATCTGAAATTGAAAATTCAAAAATTGAACAAAGAACTCATCAATTATGTTAAGAAATTTGAAGAAAAAGAAAAGAAAAATCATGAAAATTTGAATCAAATTGAAAAACTCAATCTTTTCATTAAAGAAAAAGAAGATATCATCAAGAACTTCACTCAAGGGAAAGACAATCTGAATGCTCTACTTGGAGTTAAGATGAATTCAAATAAGTTTGGCTTAGGTTTTGAACCACAAAATTTAAAGAAAACTGAATCATCTTCAAAGCAAACAAAATCATTAAAATTCCTTTAATAAAATTTGTCAAGGAAAACTCATCTGAAAACAAAGGAACAATACAAAAACAAAAAGAACTTGAAAGGTCAACACATACCCTACCTAGGTCGACACACACTATGTACAGGTCGACATATCCCAGTCAGAGGTCAACCTACCCTTCTTATAAAAATCACAAAAACTTCAAACCAATCAATAATCATCTTTCTCATGGAAATTGGAATGTTTTCTCCTCTTACAATTCAAAATGGAATAAGTCTTGGAACGAAAGGTACAGTGGTAACCAATGGTTCAATCCTTGTTTCTATCATTCATCTTTTCCTGCATATCAACAGCAATACATGCCAAGTTTTTCACAGTGGAACAAATCAACTAAGAGGTATAATGTTCAGAAAATTGAAAAATAAAAAGTTGAATCTTTTGTTTCAAAAAACACTGTTAAGAAAAATACACAAATTTGGGTTAGAAAGAATTTGTTATCTCTTCTCACTCAGGATGTTGGTACCAATCTCATGTGGGTACCAAAAACTTTTCTTGTCTAATTTGTTATGTGCAAGAAAGCCGTGCATCCAATTCCAACAACATCTAGATTCTTGACAGTGGATGCCCACGGCACATGACAGGAGACAGAAATAAATTTTCATGCTTGATTGAAAAGGAAGGTGGATCAGTCACCTTTGGAGGTAAGAATAAAGGAAAAATAATTGGCAAAGGAAAAATTGGTAAGTCTTGCATTACCTTAAGTGATGATGTTTGTTTAGTTGAGGGTTTGAGTTACAACTTGCTTAGCATTAGTCAATTGTGTGACAATGGTCACAAGATTCTTTTTGAACATGATTCATGCAAAATAATTGACTCCTCTTCTGAGAAAATTAAATTGATTGGAAAAAGAAAAATAATGTCTACATGATTGATTTGTGTGATAATTCCTCTTTAAATGTTTGCTTGATTGCAAATAAAAATGACACTGCTTGGTTGTGGCACAAAAGGTTGGGTCATGCAAGTTTCACAACCATTAGAAAACTCATAAGAATGAATCTTGTAAAAGGTCTCCCTGAATCTTTTCCAGTCATTGACAATCGTGTTTGTGGGATATGTGCTCAAGGAAAATAAACAAGAAAATATTTTAAAGTATTCAATGACGTACTTACATCTAAACCACTTGAGTTACTTCATATGGATCTTTTTGGTCCAACCAGAACTCAAAGTTTTAGTGGTAATAAATATGGCTTTGTGATCATTGATGACTTTAAAAGATATACTTGGGTCTTATTCCTATCCCATAAAAGTGATGCATGTTCAGAATTTAGGAGATTTTACAATTCTGCCTTAGTGGGTTTATCTTTCAAACTGAATTCCATTTTGACAGATCATGGGGGTGAATTTAAAAATAAATCATTTTCTGGTCTTTGTACTGAACTGAACATTCTCCATAAATTTTCTTCCCCTAGAACTCCAAAACAAAATGGAGTTGTAGAAAGAAAAAATAGAACTCTTATGGAAATGGCTAGAACTATGCTCATTGAAAGTAAACTATCTAAATCCTTTGGGCAGAAGCTGTAAATACAACTAATTTCATTTTGAATAGAGCATTAGTAAGACCAAAGATCAGAAAAACCCCTTATGAGTTGTTCAAGAATAAAAAGTCAAGTGTGTCATATTTCAAAAAATTTTGTTGTAAATGTTTTGTTCACAATAACAACAAAGAAAATCTTTATAAATTTGATGCAAAAAGTTTTGAATCAATCTTCTTAGGTTATTCTGAAACTTCAAGAGCTTACAGAGTTTATATTTTGAAAAATAAGACTGTGGAAGAATCTCCACATGTCATTTTTGATGAAAAATTCCAAAAGATTGACATTCCTACTTTGTGCAGAACTCCATTATGTGATGATGAGGATGATTTTCTTGAACATCCATCTACAAATCTTGAAGAGCAAGAAGTACCAAATGCACATGATGTTCTTGAATTACCAACTTCAAGGGATTCAGGTTATCATGTTCCTGAAAATCATGCAAACCCTGAGGTAATTTCTGAACCCAGATTTTTAAGAGACCATCCACTTGAAAGCATTGTTGGTAATTTACAAGATGGAATAAGAACCAGATCATCTTTTTATTTTGTCATAGTTGAAGATTCTTTGGCACTACTTTCCCAAATTGAACCAAAAAATGTTGATGAAGCTTTATCTTGTGAAAACTGGATAAATGCTATTCATGAAGAGCTTCATCAATTTGAAAGAAATCAAGTTTATGATTTAGTACCAAAACCTTCAGATTTAACTTCTATCATTAGAACTAGATGGATTTTCAGAAATAAATTGAATGAATCTGGTCAAATTGTTAGAAATAAAGCTAGACTTATTACTGAAGGGTATAACTAAGAACTTGGTATTGATTTTGAAGAGTCTTATGCCCCTGTAGCAAGACTTGAAGCTGTTCAAATATTCCTTGCATTTGCTGCTTCTTTGAAATTCAAAGTCTTTCAAATGGATGTCAAGAGTGGATTTTTAAATGGATACATAAAAGAAAATGTTTTTGTCAAACAACCCCCTGGTTTTGAAAATGAAAAATTTCCCAATCATATTTTTAAACTTAATAAGGCTCTTTATGGTCTTAAACAAGCTCCAAGAGCTTGGTATGACCGGTTGAGCTCCTTTCTTGTAAATAAAGGTTACATAAGAGGAAACATTGATCAAACCTTCTTTACAAAAACTGAAAAAAAAAAATCATTTCATTGTTGTTCATGTTTATGTTGATGATATCATTTTTGGATCAACAGATAATACTTTATGCAATGAGTTTGCTCATCTTATGCAATCTGAATTTGAAATGAGTCTCATGGTGAACTTACATTCTTTTTAGGTCAATAAGTACATCAAACAGCTAAATGAATTTTTCTGAGTCAAACAAAATATGTCAAGGAGTTTCTCAAGAGGTTTGACTTTCAAAACATCAAGCCATCCAACACACCAATGGCCACAAGTGTAAGACTTGAAAGTGATACTTCTAGTAAGCCTATTAATGCTACACTTTACAGAGGTATGATTGGATCTCTTCTTTATTTAACTACCTCTAGGCCAGATATTCAATTCGGTGTCTGCATGTGCGCAAGATTTCAAGCAAATCCTAAAGATAGTCACATGTCTGCCGTTAAAAGAATTTTCAAATTTGGGTCTTTGGTATCCTGCTGGATGTAAATTGGACTTGATTGCATATAGTGATGCTGATTATGTCGGGTGCAAACTTGATAAAAAAGCACTAGTGGGTTGTGTTTATATCTAGGAGGGTGTCTTATTTCTTCGGCTTCCAAAAAACAACATTCTGTAGCTCTTTCAACTGCAGAAGCTGAGTATGTTGCCGCTGGTAGCTGTGGTACCCAAGTCCTTTGGGTCAAACATCAACTTCTAGATTATAATCACACATTAGGTTGCATTCCCATTCTTTGTGACAACACAAGTGCTATAAATCTGTCCAAAAATCCTATTCAGCATTCCCGCACAAAACACATTGACATTCAGCATCATTTCCTTCAAGATGAAGTCTCAAAGAATTCTTTTGAACTCCACTTCATTGACACAGAAAAACAAATTGCAGACATTTTCACTAAGCCTCTTGCAGAACCTAGATTCACTTCTCTTAGAAGGGAACTTGGTTTATGCAAGTTTTCACATGTCTGAAATCTTCATCTTATTTCTTTGTGCAAATAAAAGCCATCCTTTCTTACAAATAAATTCCTACTTCTCAGTTGTATTGAAATTCTTGGTATATCAAATAGTGATTTGAAGAAAGGCAAGTTAGGCTTGTCTGGACACTTTCACTATGCGTGAGCATATGTCTCCGCCAAGTATCGAGAGCCTCGTATGCAATTGTTGAGGGGGAGTTCTTATCTTTCAATAAAACATTCTTGTTCATTCTGCTTTCAATTCATTCCTATTTCTCCAATAATCTTCATGTTCACCTTGTGAGGGGGAGATACATGAAAGGGGGAATCATTGTCATATTTCTTGAACTTACTTGTCTATTTTGAACCCCAAAGTCATCAGAATTTTTGAGTCCTTGTGCTATTTTCTTATGAGAGAATTAAAACTTTGTAACTAAACTCATTGTGCATTTAGTTTAATTTCAAAGATTCATTGTCATTTCAAGGTCAAGCAATCTTAATACTGATTGTTTTTAAAATGATTTGCAAAACACTATTATAGGCACATGAGTGGCTTTAATATTTCACATGTGTATGTTTAAGCTTCATTTTTACCACATGTTAAGAATAATTTTTCTAAATTCGTAGTCATGAATTTTCTGGTCAAAGCAAACATATTCCTGCAAAATATCAAAAGAAAATGATCAACAATCTGGAAAGATACAAACAGAGCAATGCAAATTCTTGAACCACTGAGTAACCGGGCCATTTCACCTAAAAAGTGATTTGTTTCGCGTCAAAAAGTGGAAATCAAAGTTTTCAACTCTGTATAAAATAATGAAAGTTAAACCACTGAGTAATCAGGAGATCTTGCATCTAATCAATGTGATCTCTTGCATTGAAAAGTGAGATTTAACTAATTTATTCTTGTATTCTTTCCCAGTTAAGAATGAAAGAAAATCAAATTTACAGGATGGAAAAGCTTAAGACCTTCATAAAGTTCATGTATATTGAGTTTAGACCTATTATTTTATATTGTGTTAAACTTAAAGCTCCTAACATCCTTGTTAAATATTTCTGCTCATTCATATAGGTCACTTTTCTTCTCATTTGCATCATTATTTTAACTACATTCAGATCATTACATTTTTCTATAATTTGTGTTGAGTGTGTCTTTGCGATTAAACTTTATTGCACAATACGAAGAACTCAATAGTTTCTCTAATATGTAAATATCACTTTGCCTCATTTATTTTGATCACATCTGACCATTCATTTCCAACATTTCATTTTTTTATCTACTACAATGTTTGTTTCTCTCTCTTATCTATCTTTTTGATGTTGTTAAAAAGGGGGAGAAAGTTCCTTAAAGGAGGAGAAAGTTCTTCAAGGGAGAAAGTTCTTTATGGGGAGAAAGTTCAAAGGGTGTATATGGTCAAGGGGGAGTTATTGCAGTCAAGGGAGTCAAGCTATTGGGAGATTGTGCATATGTTTTGTCATCATCAAAAAGGGGGAGATTGTTGGGTTGAGTGTGTTTTGGAATTTCCTAAAGTTGTATTTTAATGATGACCAATGAACATCACTCATACTTTGATTTTGTTGATGACATATTGTGATTTTGATGATGATATGTTGAACATGTTATACATTTTATACATATCACAATAATGCTTAAACAACATGTTTTTGATGTTTAATTTCTCATATTTTGATGATAATATCTTGTACTAATGATTTATGTGTTAAATTTGCAGATGTATACAGCTCTTGTCATTGATAGTGTCGACACACCCATTGATGGTGTCGACACTGGGTCAGAGTCCCTGCAACTTTTTCATGAAGACAGGGTCAAGTGTGTCGACACAGTCCTTGGTAGTGTCGACACTAGACCCAGCTTCCAGAAGACCCTTTTTGGACAATTGGGACAGTGTGTCGACACAGCCAGTGGCAGTGTCCATACTACACCCAGCTTCCAGAAGACCCTTTTTGGACAAATGGGATAGTGTGTCGACAGACTCAGTGGTAGTGTCGACACACTCTGGCTGAATTTTCATCTTAAGATCCATCGGGATACGTGGCCTCCTAGGGATCAATGGGATTGGTCTTGGATCATGTGCCCACGTACCCTAAGGCTCCTTATGGACATATGGGGCTATAAATACCCATGTGTTTGGTACTCCAAAGCCATCCCATGCAAGACAAAGCCCAGAGCATTCTGGAAGAAGGGAAGTAGAGCGGGAAAAAGGGATCTGCATCCAGAGGAGCAGAGCAGCGCCGCCAAGGGAAGAAGAAGGAGAAGAAGAGGAGGAGCTCGTGATTGCAGTAGTGCTTGTCTAGAAGGAGATCCAGTCGAGTCTGTATTTGGTCAGAGTGTTAAATTCTCTGGGGAATCTTTGTATGTGTTCTACACAGATCTCCCAATTCTATTTGTCTCTACCATTTCTATTGTACTGAGATAGATCGTGCTAGAGGATCTATTCTCTATGTGTGCTTGTTCTAGAAGAACTTGGATCTATTGTGATCCAGAGGTTTGAGTACTTTGTACTCTGGTTTGGAGCTGTTGTGCTCTGGTGCTTGAGCCGTAGTGCTAAAGGGCTTGTGAATTTGCTGAATTTACAAGTAGTCTGTGGAGTAGGTTCTCGTGCCTATCTCCTGGGTTTCTTTGAGTCGTTGCACTCAAAGAGGTCAGAGTCGTCGTGCTCTAGTTTGTACTGCACTTGTGCTAGTGGTTCCTCCATTGTGAGGAGGTGGATGTAGGAGACACAAGTTGTGTTCTCCGAACCACCTTAAAAATCTTCAGTGCACTATGGTCTGATGTGTGGTTTGCTGTACTTATTCACTATTCTCACACACCACACTTGGATCTGATCGAATTGTGTGTTTTACTTATTTTAATTCCGCTGCCATACACACAAGTCCGTAGTTCTTTTGTCAAAGTCACCTATCCGCTCCCCAACACCAATGATCCCTGTGCACGCAAGGTCGCTAGCTCCCTCGTTAGCTCACCCACCTGTGCCACCGCTGCCTCCACCTGGACGCGCCACTGAGCCTCCTCCACTGTCACTGTCTCTGCCTCTGTACACCATCGGGTCACCTCCGCTAATGGTGGTCCCGCCTGTATCCGCAGCTGGTCCGACTCCGCTGCTACTGTCTCCTCCTGGAGACGCCATTGGGCGACCGACGTTGCCGCCATATCGGCTTGCTCGCGCTAGTGGGTCGCCTGCCCGGTGGTGGCCCTCAACTCTGTCACCTGTACCAAAAAGCATGTTAGTGTCAAGTCTAGATTAAATGGAGATCAGGTTAATGGCACACTTACCCTTTAGGCCAACTCGGTCTCCGCCTCCTCGGCTCTCCTCACTGCACTCACCAATTGGTCCTCTAGATCCAATTGAGGCGCCTCTGCTACTGCCCTGGATGAGGATGCACTTGTCTGTGCCCTCCTCACACTGTCTAACTCCACACGCTGCATATGCAACACTTGTTAGTTCCCCAATCAGCTAAAAATTGGTGAGTTACTGAAGTTTGAGTAAGTACTTACCAGCTACTCTACCTCTCTCCGAGCTACCTCCCGGTCCTGTACTGCCGAATGCAGCAAGGCCCGGAGTGAGGCGATCTGTAACACCCCGGCCCCCTAGGGCCTTCTGGCTCCGTCCTCAGGGTCGCGACAGGTGCCCTGACCGCGACATGATCGCGGCAGAGCGGCCTGCCGCGACAGCATTGGCGGTTCGTGTCGCGGCGGGGGTGAGCGTCGCGTCCTTGTCGCGTCGCCCCTGGCTGTCGCGACTCTGTTCTGACACGACTTGACCGCTGTCCTGTCTGTCAGAATGGTCGTGTCGGGTGGCAGGGTCGTCGGCGTTGACGCGACCTGCCAGGCTGTCGCGACTGCTTTTCTGGTCTTCGAGGTTTGACCGCGCTTTTCGTGTCGCGCCTTGGCGGGCGGCCGCGACATGGTCGCGGCGCTTGTGAACGTCGCGACAGGGTCATTGTCGCGGCGGGCTGCTGCATCGCGTTCTGGTGGCCATCGGTTCAAAACCGGGGGCGCGCCTCATTTTCCCTCTCTCGCCCTTTTCACCCTTTCTCCCCTCTCTCGAGTTCCCTCTCGTTTCTCGGTGTTCCCTTTCGCTCGTGGTGCTCGTGCTGAGGCGTAGACGTGCCGTTCGTGCAGGCCACGTGCTCGGGTTGTTCGGTGCGAGGAGGAGGAGGAGTTCTTTCCTACGAGAAGGCCTTAACGGGTTCGTTCTTCGTGTGGAGGTAGGGACTCTTGATCCTCTCACCCTAAGCATGATCCCTTTCCCCTCTAGACTGTGGTTTCCTCGTGGTTTGGGGCTTGGGAGAGTGAGAACTCCATGCTCGAGTTGAGTGAGGTTTCCTTCGAGCGTAGATCCACGCTTTGGAGGGATTGTGGGTGGTTTGGTGGATTTATAGCTTTTAAAATACGTTGTGCATGATCCCCTCCCCCCTTGTGGATGTTGTTCCGTGTTTTGGAGAGGGTTCCCGGAGGGACTGCTCCGAAACCCCGCTCAGCTGGTAACGCGGCGGCCTCGGAGGCCGCGATCATGTCGCGACGGCGCGTCCGGTCGCGACATGGTCGCGACGCTCCTGAACGTCGCGTTAGGGTCGCGACGGACGAGAGCACCGCGACATGGTCGCGGCGGCCCGCCCTGTCGCGTCACTGATCGAGAGACAGGTTTGGCCTTTTTCCGTTTCCGCTCTCCTTTTACTATTCCCGTGACACTTGTGCTAGTCCCCCAGTACGGTCTCACGCTAGTCGTTCGCCCGGTGCGTGGCACTTGAGGGCTTGTCCCGTGCTAGAGGTTGTTACCGTTACCTGGGACCCCCGTCCTCGGGAGCCTGTTGAGGGAGTACTCCGGGCTACGAGTGTGCTCGAGTTAGCAGCCGCGTAGGTGGACTCTGGAGCTGAGGGGAAAACGGTGGTTAGGACAGTGGTGTGTGAGTCGCTTGCAGAGCTCTCGTGGTTGGTCTGGGACGCCGAGGACAGTTTGGAGTTCTACCCGGTGCAGGCCAGCCAGTCCTTCTTCTCACTGCCTCGCTCCTCACGGCCCCGGAACCGTTTGGAGAGGTTAGGCGTGGGACCGTAGTCCGGCCAGACTACGGCGGTTACTGTTGTGTTGCTTGTGTCCTACCTCGCTCTGACGAGATGCGAGGGCCAGGACCTAGGTCGAGGATAAGATGTCGGTGGACGCGCCTGACCGTTTGACTAGTGGTGGTGCTTTCCGTAGCTAGTGTTCTCTGTCTAGGCGGAGTCCCCTCCATCTGTGTTTACTAGCCGTGTGTTGGTCACGACGAGCAGTCGTACAGAGTTTCCGACCGAGAGTACTTTCCGTACCGTGTTAGCTTTAGTTTCGCTTCTGCACTTCCTTTTGTAGGTAGAAATATATATAACTGCCGTCTTTCCTTTATTAATAGTTGTATATGTTCCTCTGCCTGTTTAGAGCCAGTAGGAGATTAGTAGTCCCTACTGAGCTTCTGTTGTGAAGCTCATCCCTCTGTTTTCCATGTGAGTCTTCCCAGCAGCGGCAGGGCGCGCGTCGGGCGGAGGATACGGGGCGGTAGTCTTGGTCCCCGTAGCTAGCAGTGGTTCCCCCTCTCAGTGTACGTCACCCTCGGGGTATGCCCCTAAGGGACTTGTCTCTCCCCTTTCCTTACTTGTACTAGTGTGCGTGCATTGGGACTGTACTTAGAGCAGTACGCAGCGGTCTCGCTTTACTTTCCTGTTTCCGCTTATACGCTTCTAGCTCAGCAGTTGACGTTTACTTCCGTTACATATCCTGTCAGACGCGTGTTATAGCCCTTCCGGGTCCCCCGGATCCGTGGGCGGCGATCGCAAAAATCGGGTCCTCGGCATGGGCCGAGGGTCGGGTTCTCGGGTCGTTACAGTTGGTATCAGAGCTCGGTCTGACGGGACTTGTAGGGGATCTAAACTGCAACAGTAAGTCCCAATAATGGTACAAGTACACTGCTAGCCGCCCGAGAGGTATTTATAACCTTTGTTAGTTGCGATGCCGTGTAGGTTATGGCTCCGCGTAGGCGCAGTCAGGCTAGGCAGCTGGTTGAGCAGCAGGATGAGTCCGACATGCCCGCTCAGGGGCAGGTCCAGGAGGAGGTGTCCGTGGAGGAGTCGGTGGCACAGCCTTAGGGTGCACAGGCAGCAGCAGCAGAGGCAGCGGCAGCAGGTGGGCAGCAGCAGCAGGAGTACCACCCTCAGCCTCAGCAGTATGCAGACTGGTTTCCCATGGCCGAGCAGTTCTTCAGAGCTATGTACCAGGGAGCGTGGCAGCCCGGGCAGGCAGCAGCAGGTGGTCAATTTCCAGTACCTCCCCCAGCCGTACCAAAGCAGTAGGAGGTGGAGCCAGAGGTGGAGCAGCCAGTCCGCCAGCAGCGGTCAGGTACTGGGAGTACCCGGTCCGGCCAGCGGAGGGCAGCGGTGTCGGAGGCGAGGACCACTCTCCTTGAGAGGTTCCTGCGTCTTCGCCCACCGATGTTCCACGGTGAGTATGATCCAGATAAGGCAGAGAGCTGGACCCATGAGTTGGAGCTCATCTTCGAGACTATGGATTGCGCTAAGGAGGATCAGGTTCGTTTGGCAGTATACCAGCTCAAGGGAGCAGCCCATGAGTGGTGGAGAGTTCAGAGGCAGACTCACTTCCAGGGGCAGCGGTTGGACCAGATCTCTTGGCAGCGGTTTTCAGAGGTCTTCCACAGCGAGTACTTCCCCGACTACGCTCGACGTGAGAGACGGGACCAGTTCCACGAGTTGGTGCAGGGCGACCTCACAGTTTCTCAGTACCACCAGAGGTTTGTCCGATTGTTGAGGCATGTGCCTCATGTAGCAAACAGTGACCAGGCTTGTGCAGAGAGGTTTATAGCAGGGCTGAGACCAGACCTAAGGTGGGGTGTGACGGCACACATGTGTACCACCTTGGGAGAGGCCGTGGCGAAGGCCACCGCCTTGGATAGGGAGGCTTGGCAGCCTCAGCAGCAGCAGGGAGGAGCCTCTTCCAGGTCCTCGTCGTACCAGCATCCAGCAGGCAGCCGCGGTAGTGTGACTTCCTCTTCTTCAGGCTTGGGCAGTTCTGGTAGCTCTGGAATTCGCTCACAGTTCAGGAAGTTGTCTACTCGCGGGAGTGGACGGAGCCGTCAGCAGAGACGTCAGTCCAGGTTCGCAGAGCAGTCAGCACAGCAGGGTGCTGAGCAGGGCAGTCGGGAGCCAGTGTGCTACACTTGTGGCTTGCCAGGCCACTTTAGGAGGGATTGCCCTAGGGGGCAAGCTCCGCAGCAGCAGCAGCCAGTACAGTACGCGCAGCAGCCACCTCAGTACCAGTACCCTCCCCAGCAGCAGGCACCGCGTCAGCAGCAGAGAGGGCAGTACCAGCAGCAGGTCCAGTAGTTCCCGCAGCCGCAGTAGTACCAGTCGTACCAGCAGCAGCAGCAGTTTCCTCAGCAGCAGTCGCCGCAGCAGCAGCCCCAGCAGGCGCCGCAGCGTGGTCGTGGTCGCGTGATGGCGCTCACCCGGGAGCAGGCAGAGGCATCGAACCTGGTGATAGGTACCCTACCTATCCTTGGCAGAGCTGCTCGTGTTTTGGTTGATCCCGGTGCTTCCTTGTGTTTTGCTTCCGAGGAGTTTTACGAGTCCCTTGCTTGTCACACACCCGAGAGGCAGTGTGACGTATTGGTCGATCTCCCGTCTGATGACTATATGCGTTCCTTTGGTTACCTGGAGGGTGTGACAGTCGAGGTTGAGGGTCACCAGTTGCCGGCCAGGTTGTACGTGTTGCAGCTTTGCGACTTCGACGTCATCCTGGGCATGGACTGGTTGGAGGCTCACTCAGCCGTGGTTGATTGTCAGAGGAAGACCGTTCGGTTCGAGATACCTGGAGCACCTGTTCTCTGCTTTCGAGGTATCCGGTCTACCCGTCGGCCGTTCATTTCTTTCTGTAAGGCTCGTCGTTTGATCCGTGATGGCTGCGTTGCTTACCTTGCTTCGGTTTGTTCCTTGGAGCCTAGCGGGTCTTCAGTTTTTAATGTGCCAGTTGTTTCTGAGTTTTCTGATGTGTTTCCGGAGGATCTACCTGGGTTGCCGCCTGAGCGAGAGGTAGAGTTCTCCATCGAGCTTTTGCCTGGTACGATGCCTTTGTCCAAGGCACCTTACCGGATGGCCCCGGCGGAGCTGCGTGAGTTGAAGCGCCAGCTGCAAGAGTTGCTTGAGTTGGGCTTCATTCATCCGAGCCGTTCGCCGTGGGGTACGCCTGTTTTGTTTGTGCGGAAGAAGGATGGTAGTCTTCGTCTGTGCATCGATTATCGGCAGTTGAACCAGGTCACTGTGAAGAACAGGTACCCGTTGCCGAGAATTGATGATTTGTTTGATCAGTTGCAATCGGCCCGAGTTTTCTCGAAGATCGACTTGAGATCCGGCTACTACCAGCTGCGGATCAGAGAGTCAGATGTTGGTTTGACGGCTTTCCGTTCTAGGTACAGTCACTTTGAGTTCGTCGTGATGCCGTTTGGGCTAACGAATGCACCTGCAGCATTCATGGATCTGATGCATAGGGTGTTCAGTGAGTACCTAGACCGCTTTGTTGTTGTTTTTGTTGATGATATTCTGGTCTACTCGGCTTCTGAAGAGGAGCACGAGGAGCACCTGAGGATCGTGCTAGAGACCCTACGGAGTCACCGTCTTTATGCCAAGTTCGAAAAGTGCGAATTTTGGCTGAGCGAGGTGCACTTCCTCGGGCACGTGATCTCGGGTTCTGGTGTGGCAGTGGACCCTGCCAAGGTAGAGGCCGTGTTGTCGTGGGAGCAGCCCACATCGGTGTCAGAGGTCCGCAGTTTTCTGGGTCTGGCAGGTTACTACCGGAGGTTCATTCAGGATTTCGCTAAGATTGCAGCACCGTTGACCAGGTTGACGAGGCAAGACACCAGGTTTGTTTGGTCAGAGGACTGTGAGCAGAGTTTTCTGGAGCTGAAGACGAGGTTGACTTCGGCGCCAGTGTTGGTCTTGCCGTCGGGCACCGGTGGGTTCGTGGTTTACACCGATGCGTCGAGGACAGGTTTGGGTGCCGTGCTGATGCAGCATGGTGGGGTCGTTGCCTATGCTTCTCGGCAGCTCAAGAAGCATGAGGAGAACTATCCCACCCACGACTTGGAGCTAGCAGCAGTGGTGTACGCTCTCAAGTTGTGGAGGCACTACCTGTATGGCGAGGCTTTTCAGATCTTCACCGATCACCAGAGTTTGCAGTACATCTTCACCCAGAGGGATCTGAACTTGAGGCAGCGCCGTTGGATGGAGTATTTGAAGGACTATGACCTAACCCTTTCCTATCATCCAGGAAAGGCTAACGTTGTAGCCGATGCTTTGAGTAGGCGTGTGCGCTTGAGTTCGCTGATGGTCAGAGAATGGAGGCTGTTCGAGGAGCTGTCTCAGGGAGTGTTTGTTCCGTCGAGGACCAGAGACCGTGCTGTGGCGAGTAGTTTGTCAGTTCGGCCGTCACTGTTTAGGCAGGTGTTGGAGGCGCAGCGAGCAGATGCAGAGTTAGCAGACATTTTGCAGATGCCAGATGTGGAGCTCAGCGAGGACAGCGAGGTCAGATTCAGAGGCCGCTTGTACGTCCCAGAGGAGGTTCGTGAGGCAGTGTTGTCAGAGGCTCACAGGCCGAAGTATGTCGTTCATCCCGGCTCCACCAAGATGTACCATTGTTTGAGGAGGTCATTCTGGTGGCCAGGGATGAAGAGAGGCGTGGCAGAGTTTGTTGCCCGGTGCCTTACCTGTCAACAGGTGAAGGCCGAGCATCAGCGTCCTGGTGGCGAGTTGCAGCCGTTGCCCATTCCTGAGTGGAAGTGGGACGACATCACCATGGACTTTGTGGTTGGGTTGCCCCGTACCCCGCAGAGGCACGATGGTATCTGGGTGATTGTGGACCGTTTGACCAAGGCAGCGCACTTTCTTCCGATCAAGATGTCGTGGTCAGTGGACAGGTTAGCCAGGCTGTACGTGGACAGAGTTGTTTCGTTGCATGGGATCCCAGTTTCAGTAGTTTCAGTTGTTTCAGACAGAGATCCGAGATTCACGTCAGGGTTTTGGCGCAGTCTTCAGAGAGCACTGAGTACCGAGTTGAGGTTCAGCACAACGTACCAGCCTCAGACAGACGGTCAGTCAGAGCTGACCATTCGGACACTGGAGGACATGTTGAGAGCGTGCTGTTTAGACTGGAGCGGCACTTGGGAGTCTCACCTTCCGATGGTAGAATTCGCATATAACAACAGTTATCACTCGAGCATCGGAATGGCGCCATACGAGGCTCTGTATGGTCGCTCGTGCAGGACTCCGCTTCACTGGTTCGAGGTTGGTGAGAGGCAGCTTTTGGGGCCAGAGTTGGTGCAGCAGTGTGCAGACACAGTCGGTTTGGTCAGGCAGAGGCTTCGGGCAGCACAGAGCAGGCAGAAGAGTTATGCGGATGTCCGCAGGAGACCGCTAGAGTTCAGCATTGGTGACCTGGTTTTCTTGCGGGTCTCACCGACCAAGGGCGTCATGAGGTTTGGCAGAAAGGGAAAGCTCAGTCCGAGGTACGTCGGGCCTTTCCCTATCACCGAGAGGGTCGGCGAGGTGGCTTACAGGTTGAGCCTTCCGGCAGAGCTAGCAGGTGTGCACAGCGTGTTCCACGTTTCGCAGCTCAGGAGGTACGTTGCAGACTCTTCGCACGTGTTAGACTACTCGCAGCTAGAGGTAGCGCCAGATTTGTCAGTGCCAGAGTACCCAGTTAGTGTGGTCGACCGCAGAGTTCAGCAGTTGCGCAAGAAGCAGATTCCGCTAGTTAAGGTTGTTTGGCAGAACCGTGTCGGTGGCGAGGCCACCTGGGAGCGCGAGGATGAGATGCAGGAGCAGTTTCCCTACTTGTTTGATTGAGTGGTATGTTACTTCTCCTTGTACAGCTTTCCGGTTTAAGACTGAGTTGTTTTCATTTCGAGGACGAAATGTCTTAAGGAGGGAGGGTTGTAACACCCCGGCCCCCTAGGGCCTTCTGGCCCCGTCCTCAGGGTCGCGACAGGCGCCCTGACCGCGACATGATCGCGGCAGAGCGGCCTGCCGCGACAGCATTGGCGGTTCGTGTCGCGGCGGGGGTGAGCGTCGCGTCCTTGTCGCGTCGCCCCTGGCTGTCGCGACTCTGTTCTGACACGACTTGACCGCTGTCCTGTCTGTCAGAACGGTCGTGTCGGGTGGCAGGGTCGTCGGCGTTGACGCGACCTGCCAGGCCGTCGCGACTGCTTTTCTGGTCTTCGAGGTTTGACCGCGCTTTCCGTGTCGCGCCTTGGCGGGCGGCCGCGACATGGTCGCGGCGCTTGTGAACGTCGCGACAGGGTCATTGTCGCGGCGGGCCGCTGCGTCGTGTTCTGGTGGCCATCGGTTCAAAACCGGGGGCGCGCCTCATTTTCCCTCTCTCGCCCTTTTCACCCTTTCTCCCCTCTCTCGAGTTCCCTCTCGTTTCTCGGTGTTCCCTTTCGCTCGTGGTGCTCGTGCTGAGGCGTAGACGTGCCGTTCGTGCAGGCCACGTGCTCGGGTTGTTCGGTGCGAGGAGGAGGAGGAGTTCTTTCCTACGAGAAGGCCTTAACGGGTTCGTTCTTCGTGTGGAGGTAGGGACTCTTGATCCTCTTGCCCTAAGCATGATCCCTTTCCCCTCTAGACTGTGGTTTCCTCGTGGTTTGGGGCTTGGGAGAGTGAGAACTCCATGCTCGAGTTGAGTGAGGTTTCCTTCGAGCGTAGATCCACGCTTTGGAGGGATTGTGGGTGGTTTGGTGGATTTATAGCTTTTAAAATACGTTGTGCATGATCCCCTCCCCCCTTGTGGATGTTGTTCCGTGTTTTGGAGAGGGTTCCCGGAGGGACTGCTCCGGAACCCCGCTCAGCTGGTAACGCAGCGGCCTCGGAGGCCGCGATCATGTCGCGACGGCGCGTCCGGTCGCGACATGGTCGCGACGCTCCTGAACGTCGCGTTAGGGTCGCGACGGACGAGAGCACCGCGACATGGTCGCGGCGGCCCGCCGTGTCGCGTCACTGACCGAGAGACAGGTTTGGCCTTTTTCCGTTTCCGCTCTCCTTTTACTGTTCCCGTGACACTTGTGCTAGTCCCCCAGTACGGTCTCACACTAGTCGTTCGCCCGGTGCGTGGCACTTGAGGGCTTGTCCCGTGCTAGAGGTTGTTACCGTTACCTGGGACCCCCGTCCTCGGGAGCCTGTTGAGGGAGTACTCCGGGCTACGAGTGTGCTCGAGTTGGCAGCCGCGTAGGCGGACTCTGGAGCTGAGGGGAAAACGGTGGTTAGGACAGTGGCGTGTGAGTCGCTTGCAGAGCTCTCGTGGTTGGTCTGGGACGCCGAGGACAGTTTGGAGTTCTACCCGGCGCAGGCCAGCCAGTCCTTCTTCTCACTGCCTCGCTCCTCACGGCCCCGGAACCGTTTGGAGAGGTCAGGCGTGGGACCGTAGTCCGGCCAGACTACGGCGGTTACTGTTGTGTTGCTTGTGTCCTACCTCGCTCTGACGAGATGCGAGGGCCAGGACCTAGGTCGAGGATAAGACGTCGGTGGACGCGCCTGACCGTTTGACTAGTGGTGGTGCTTTCCGTAGCTAGTGTTCTCTGTCCAGGCGGAGTCCCCTCCGTCTGTGTTTACTAGCCGTGTGGTGGTCACGACGAGCAGTCGTACGGAGTTTCCGACCGAGAGTACTTTCCGTACCGTGTTAGCTTTAGTTTCGCTTCTGCACTTCCTTTTGTAAGTAGAAATATATATAAACTGCCGTCTTTCCTTTATTAATAGTTGTATATGTTCCTCTGCCTGTTTAGAGCCAGTAGGAGATTGGTAGTCCCTACTGAGCTTCTGTTGTGAAGCTCATCCCTCTGTTTTCCAGGTGAGTCTTCCCAGCAGCGGCAGGGCGCGCGTCGGGCGGAGGAGATGGGGCGGTAGTCTTGGTCCCCGTAGCTAGCAGTGGTTCCCCCTCTCAGTGTACGTCACCCTCGGGGTATGCCGCTAAGGGACTTGTCTCTCCCCTTTCCTTACTTGTACTAGTGTGCGTACGTTGGGACTGTACTTAGAGCGGTACGCAGCGGTCTCGCTTTACTTTCCTGTTTCCGCTTGTACGCTTCTAGCTCAGCAGTTGACGTTTACTTCCGTTACATATCCTGTCAGACGCGTGTTATAGCCCTTCCGGGTCCCCCGGATCCGTGGGCGGTGATCGCGAAAATCGAGTCCTCGGCATGGGCCGAGGGTCGGGTTCTCGGGTCGTTACAGGATCTCCCTGGCCACGTCCACCTGCAATTCATCCAAATCCATCAGCTCAATTCAATAAAGAACAATTCACAAGGTTTGAGTTTAGAAGTTTACCTGTCACCTCACGCCCCTGTAGACCCTCGCCCCATACTTCAAGGCGAAGGCTTGCAGGTATGCGTCATCTGAGTCAGCGTCAGACCGGACCCGTCGGCCTTTGTGCTCCCAGTCCTCTATCTACTCACGGGCCCACTCACGCCAGTCAGTAGTGTCGTGGAGTCCTTGGAAGCTCCCGCCAGGCCTAGGGGTCCAACCTCGGCTGGGGAACTCCACCGCACTCTGATAGAGGCCGAGCAACCTCTGAGTCAGATACAGGTGGAGAGGTAGCACAAGGTTTAGAGCATGAACCCACACCATCCTACCAAAGTAGGGGCGGGCCTGCTCTAACCAGGGCTGTCCCTCGTCCCCCTCCTCCAAGTATGGCTGCCACACCACCTGCACGTCAAGAGCACATCTTGTCAGTAGCCAAGCACTAAAATTTTAAATCAAATTGAACTCAGAGAAGGGGTAGAATACTTACATCCAGCTGAGGGTAGACATCAATGACTTCCTGGATAGACGCCAGTTGCTCCTCCAAGGGGTGTGTGTCACGACACGGTACCCAGCGTCGAGCTATGGGCATGAGGCCCGGTCGCTCCAGTGTCCCCCTCCTCAGGCGGGGGAGGTGAAGGTAGGTCCAAACCTACAAGAACATGAAGCCACGGTCAGATCTCAATTATAATATCAAAAACCTATTTAAGTAAAGAGGTAAGAGGAAGAAGTGTACCTGAAGAAAGGGAAAGAATCCGCTGATGGAGGTCTACTGGTCGGAAGATCCCAGGCTCTCAAACTGATGTGCCAGGAACGCTGCTCCCCACTCCTAGTCCCCCACCTGACCTAGGTCCTCCAACAACAGCAAGAATCGGCAGTGGACCGCATCATCCCTCGTGGCAAACAAAGGTCTGCCCAGAAAGAAGTTGAGGAAGCGCCGCAGATCCAAATCTACCTGTGCCCTAGGCTCGTCAGCTAAGGTCTCCCTGCAACCCCTCGCCAGCCTCTATCGCTGCTCATCCACTGTCTCTGCCACCTCCCTACCTGTCTTAAAAAGCCCTAGGCTCTCCTACAGCTCCACTCTAGAGATGAGGGAAGAGGGCTAACTCCCTGTAACACGGGTAGGTGTACCCACTCATTGGGCGTCCATACACTCTCAGGCCTATGATGCAGCTCACGTCCTCCAGGCTGGGGATCATATGTCCCCATGGAAACAAGAGGGCAGTCTCCTCTGCATCCCACCTGCTGCGCAGGGCCTGGGTGAGTGGGGCATCCGCCCTCATCCTCTCCATCCTAAGTACCTCCCCAAATCCCATGTCATCCAACCTCTCTCTCTGGAACCTAAGGAAGGCTAAATACATGGCTAGGATCAGAATCCAAGAAACCCAGGCCCTCATTTCTCCCTGCAAGCATAAATCAGTCATTTGGTCAGTTTAAGCATGCTTTGTTGGTCTCTCGGCTGAGGTCGCATCGGCCAGGATGGTGGCGACCTAGTCGCGACGACCCGATAGGCCGCGACATAGTCGCGACTACCTTGGTGACCGCGACCTTGTCGCGACAGCCATCGGCCGTTGCGAACAGGTCGCGGTCTTTGGCCCCGTCACGACAGCTGGTGTTGCGACAGGGTGGGCCGTCGCGTTCTCAGACGCGGACCGACCGGCACTTTCCCAGTCTGGGGTCACTTTTTCTTGGAATCTCGCCCTATATAGGCCCATTATAGGACATCCACACTCATCCAACACCCCGAATCAAAGGGTTAGGGTCTCAAGGACTTGCCTTTTTCATGGCTGCTTCCCGCGCCCTCGCCGCTGCTTCCAGGTCCACAGGGGGCGCTTCCTCCTCTGCCATCTCGATCTCTGAGGTTTCCTCCACTTCTGGAGGAGCCTCCTCTTTCCACCGGGAAGGCCTCCTCGCCTTAGCCTTCTTCCCCCTTCCACCGTCGCCACCGCCGCTACCACCTCCTTCCATCGCCACCAAAGAGGGGGGGGGGGGGGGGAGGGAGAGAAGAGAGTGAGAAGAGAGGGAGAGTGAAGAAGCAAGTGAGAAAGAGAGTGTGTAGGGAGAGAGGAGATCGTAGCAAAGGGCGAGAATCGCTGGAGCTCGGGTCTTTCTTGCACGTTTGAATGCACAGGGGAGGGAAGAAAGGGGTTTCTGCATTTTGAATCCCTTGGCTCATGTCGCGACAACTATAGACATCGCGTCCTTGTCGCGACTGTTGGAAATTGACTTGGGGCATCACATGCGCAGCGGAAGTAAAACAAAAAATCGATTTCCATCTATGTACTTGGTCGGGCTACGATGTATGGTGCATGTAAACATACATACAAATAAGGCGTGAGACAATCTCACCTAGGGGAGATCGTATATCCCCTGAAGCGCAGAACTAGTCCTTGTTTGAAGGAGCTCTCGCGAGACTCCCTCTAGCGGTATCCACACAGTGGATGATCGGCGATGACGATGACCCCTCCTACACCGGTGGTGCCACTCCTCCTAGTCGTGCAACGCCATACAACAGCTAACAACAGCAACAACAAGAGGGCTCGGCCCTCCTAGTTCTCCTCTTGCTTAGGGAGAGCACAGCAGGGAGAGTTGGGAAGGGGGGATGAAGAAGGTGGTTTCTCTTCACAAGCTCTAGCCCATAAACTTCAAAGAGAACCCCTTCTATTTATAGAGAGCCTAAAGGACACCTCATCAGGGACACCTCATCATGTCATGATGACAAGGGACACCTCACAGAGACACCTCACCATGGCATGATGATAAGAGGGGCACCTTGCAAGGACACCTCGTCATGTAATCATGACAAGGGACATCTCGCAGGGACACCTCACCATGTCATGATGACAAGAGGGACACCTTGCAAGGACACCTCATCATGTAATCATGACAAGGGACACCTCGCAGGGACACCTCACCATGTTATGATGACAAGAGGGACACCTTGCAACGACACCTCGTCATGTAATCATGATAAGGGACACCTCACAGGGACACCTCACCATGTCATGATGACAAGAGGGACACCTTGCATGGACACCTCGTCATGTAATCATGACAAGAGACACCTCGCAGGGACACCTCACCATGTCATGATGACAAGAGGGACACCTTGCAAGGACACCTCATCATGTAATCATGACAAGAGACACCTCGCAGGGACACCTCAACATGTCATGATGACAAGAGGGACACCTTGCAAGGATACCTCGTCAAGTAATCATGACAAGGGACACCTCGCAGGGACACCTCATCATGTAATGATGGTTAATGATGATGAGGTGTCCTCCTTTCGGAAGGGGTGAGGTGGCATGATCCTAGTATGCTCCCTTAATGGATCCTTATCAAGGCTTATTGGGTCTTTCCCAATAGGTCCATAATGGGTTAAATAAGGCTTATTGGATAACTTTTATCCAATCCTCTATTCATCGCATTATCCACCTTTTGTGTGTGACCCTCTAGGCCCAATATCGAGCTGACCGTGAGTTGTACTCGTTAGAAGTCCTTCTAACATAGTGAATTATTATCACTCAACTCATCGATTATGAACATACTAGGCCACTATGCCATAATCCCCAGACGATACTAGTGATCAAATCCATTGGACCTGTCTGCCCACAGTTACCGTGTACCTGTAGTCCCTCATCCATCTATTATTCCAGAGACCATATATTAGGCATGTTGTCAGGTCTATATGGAATCTGTTAAAGTCAAACTCTTATCGGATTCTCCCGGAGAACTCCTTCTCACTAAATCCAATTGACCTTGGCCAGGGATTTGCCTGAGTAAGACAATATCGGATATTCTGCTCATGATACCGAGAGTGGATGATCCTTTATTTACATATAATTGCCTTTGTAAGGTTGGCTACCATTCCCAATGACTGGCTATACTAGACCTGGAACATCCAGACTTATAAATCCAGTATCAAAGAATGGAGTACTCAAACAAGACATTTTTGGTGTCTCAAGTCTAAGGACCAGTTACACAACTGAGGCTACAGAATCTCTATCTGACAATCAGGTATCAGTAACCATATAGCATTCCGAGAACGGATCATTCAGTGAACTCATTCTCCAATAAGCACCTGCACCATATCCCTAGTGTCTCCATACAAGCAGCTATGAGACCAACTGCTTCCATCATATGGACAGGTATATGGCACACCGGTCTTTCCGGTCATCTCAATGTCCTTCTTGAGTAACCTATGACTAGGAATATTTAGGATCTGTGTTTAAAGAGGATCAGCCTCATTATCATGATCTCATGATGATCCAATTCCCATTGCACAGACCCATGGACATCACAGTATACATACGCATGGAATATACAGTGAGAAAATACCATTATAATATTACCAAAAGATATTGTACATAATTACAAGTGCCATCACTCAAGTGAATTGGCTTGCAGGGCACCTATAACTAGCAATCTCCCACTTGACCTAAAACCAATCACCTACATGTCTGATTCCCATCAGACCTCGTTGTCGCTCAAAAACAATTTGAGTCAGTGGCTTTGTCAGTGGATCCGCAATGTTATCATCGGATGAAATTCTTTTTACTGCTACATCGCCACGGGCCACAATCTCTCTGATCAAGTGGAACCTCCTTAGAACGTGCTTAGACTTCTGATGAGACCTAGGTTCCTTTGCTTGAGCAATCGCCCCGTTGTTGTCGCATAACAATGAAATTGGCTCTTCATGGCCAGACATCACTCCTAAATCTGTGATGAACTTCTTCATCCAGACAGCTTCTTTTGCTGCTTCTGAAGTAGCAATGTACTCCACCTCGGTAGTCGAGTCAGCAGTAGTCTCTTGCTTGGAACTCTTCCAGCTTACTGCTGCTCCATTCAGGGTAAAAACATAGCAAGAGTTAGACTTACTATCATCGATGTCAGATTGGAAACTTGAGTCTATGTAGCCTTCAACCTTGAGGCTACCTCCTCCATATACTAGTAAAAGATCCTTAGTCCTTCTTAAGTACTTAAGGATACACTTTACTACCTTCCAGTGTTCTAAACCTGGATCTGCCTGATACCTGCTCGTAACACTTAGAGCATGCGCTATATCAGGTCTAGTACATAACATTGCATACATGATAGATCCTATAGCAGACGCATAGGGTATTCTATCCATGTATGCCCTTTCTTCTAGAGTCTTTGGAGACATACTCTTAGAAAGAGAAATTCCATGTCTCAGTGGTATGAGACCTCTTTTGGAATTTTCCATGCCAAATCTTTTGACTATGGTGTCTATGTACATGGACTGGGACAAGCCAAGCATCCTCTTAGATCTATCTCTATAGATCCGGATCCCCAAAATGTAGGATGCTTCCCCTAAGTCCTTCATGTAGAAGTTCTTTGATAACCAAGTCTTAACTGTGGATAGCATTCCAATATCATTTCCAATGATGAGAATGTCATCCACATATAACACCAAGAAAATGATAACACTCCCACTTATCTTCCTATATACACAAGGCTCATCTTCGTTCTTAACGAAGTCATAAGATCTGATTACCTCATCAAATCTTATGTTCTAACTTCGGGAAGCTTGCTTTAGTCCATAAATAGACTTAAGCAACTTGCACACCTTATCTGGATTTTTCTTGGAAACGAATCCATCAGGTGTATCATATACACCTCTTCCTCGAGGTTGCCATTAAGGAATACGGTTTTTACATCCATCTGCCAGATCTCATAATCATGGTATGCTGCAATAGCCAATAAAATTCTGATAGATTTTAGCATGGCGACGGGCGAAAATGTTTCGTCATAGTCAATACCTTGCCTTTGACGATATCCTTTTGCCACAAGCCTTGCCTTAAAGGTCTCTACCTTTCCATCTACTCCAATCTTCTTCTTGAAGATCCATTTGCACCCAATGGGTACAATACCCTCAGGTGCATCAACTAGGTTCCAAACCTGGTTGGAGTACATAGAATCCATCTCAGAATTCATGGCCTCTTGCCATTTCCTGGAGTCTATGCTCATAATAGCCTCCTCGTAGGTTTGAGGATCAATATCCTCGGAGTCTTGTCCCTTGATATGTCCCACATATCTTTCAGGAGGGATAGGAACTCTACTTGACCTACGCAAATTTGGAATTTGTGTGATAGGTACTTGAACAGACTCTTCTTGCAGAATGGTGCTTGAGCCAGGTTCCCCAACCTCACTCAATTCTATCACACTCCCACTATTTCCACCAAGAATGTGTTCCTGCTCAAGAAACACTGCTCTCTTGGCAACAAAGACCTTTTGGTCCTCGGGGTGATAGAAATAATACCCACAAGTTTCTTTGGGGTATCCCACGAATATGCACTGTTCTAACCTTGATTCCAATTTATTAGGATTGTGTCTCTTAACGTGGGTAGGGCAGCCCCAAATCTTAATAACTTTAAGATCAGGCTTCTTCCCTTTCCATATTTCATATGGAGTGGACACTATCGTCTTAGTTGGAACTCTGTTCAAAAGGTAAGCTGCGGTTTGTAGGGCATATTCCTAGAATGACATGGGTAGGCTGGCAAAACTCATCATGGATCGCACCATATCCAACAGTGTGTGATTCCTCCTTTCCGATACACCATTGAGCTGAGGTGTATGAGGAGGAGTCCATTGGGATAGAATCCCATGGTCCTTTAGAAATTGGGTGAACTCTGTACTCAAGTACTCTCCTCCTTGATCTGAATGAAGAATCTTAATACTCTTTCCAGTCTGATTTTCTACTTCATTCTTATAATCTTTGAATTTTTCAAAGGCCTCAGACTTGTACTTCATTAAGTACACATGTCCATACCTTGAGAAGTCATCAGTGAATGTAATGAAGTAAGAATATCCTCCTATGGCTTGTATGGACATAGGTCCACATAGATCAGTATGTATGAGTTCTAGTAACTCAGAAGCTCTGTATCCAATTCCACTAAATGAAGAGTTGGTCAACTTCCCTTGAAGGCAAGATTCACAGGTTGCATATGATTCATAATCAAATGGGTCTAAATATCCATCCTTTAACAACCTTTGAATTCTACCCTCATGGATATGACCTAGCCTACAATGCCATAGGTAAGCTTCGTTCACCTCATCTCTCATTCTTTTAGACGTATTAACATTCATGACATGTGAAGCAACATCTAATGTAAACAAACCATTGAACAATGTTCCTTTACTAATGATCTCTTCATCCAAAATTAGTGAACAACCATTGTTCTCAAAAACAAAATTATATCCATTTTTAGTCAAACATGAAATGGAAATGATGTTTTTGATGATAGAAGGAACAAAGTAACATTTATCCAACACAAGTGTGGCTCCACGAGGTAGTAGTAGGTTGACTTCGCCGACATCAATAGCAGCAACTTTTGCACCATTCCCCATTCTTAAGTCAACCTCACCCTTTGCCAGTCTCCAACACTTTGTCAGAACCTACAACGAATTGCAAATATGAGATGCACATGCGGTATCTAATACCCATGCATTATCATAATTTTCTGATAAATGGAGATCAATCATGAATATACCTGAAGTTTCTCCAAGCTTCTGCTTTGCCTTTTCTGCTAGGTATTCCTTGCAGTTCCTCTTCCAATGCCCATCCTTGCCACAGTGGAAGCACTTTCCTTTATCCTTGGCCGGGTCTTTCTAGGCAACCTTTGCCTTGCCCCCGTTATTGCCTTTGCTTTTGCCCTTCTTAAGGGTCTTCCATACCTTACTCTTCTTGTTGATCTCATCAACATGGAGAACTGGCTTCTCCTTCTTAATGGAACCCTCAGCTTCCCTCAACATATTAAGGAGCTCAGGCAGGGTTGCCACTATCTTGTTCATATTGAAATTCATAATGAACAGTGAAAAAGAATCTGGAAGGGATTGAAGTATTAGATCCACACACGAGTCATCCTTGAGGACAAGTCCTAGACCTGTGAGCTTCTCGATCCACTCAATCATCTTTAGGACGTGGTTCTGAACCGATGCCCCTTCTGTCATCCTCATCCTGGACAGACTCTTTGATATCTCGTATCTTTGACTCCATCCCTGCTCCTCAAACAAGGTGTGAAGATGCAGCATGATGGATTGAGCTTCCATCTTTTCATGCTGTCTTTGCAGCTCGGAGTCATAGAGGCTAACATATAACATTGAGCAAGAACCGAGTCCTCCTTATACTTCTTATAGTGAGAAATAACTTCCTCACTAGTCCCTTCCACTGGCTCGGCCACGATCTCATCAAGGACATACACAATTTTCTCCGCCGTAAGAACAATTCTTAGGTTCCGAAGCCAATCAGTGTAGTTAGGACCAGTGAGAAGATTGGCATCTAATATGCTACGGAGTGGGTTTGCAAGCGACATTTTTCAGAAAAATAAAGATGTAGCAGAAATAAATAACATGCAGACTTTTGGATTTGTAGAAAATTAAGACATGGATTTTTATCTCAATTTTATCCCACTATTTTCTCGCAAGACACATGACACCCTCTAGCATGTGAATTAGAAGTTTTCGGCAAACTCCTATTGGGGATCGGGATCCAATTTGGCATCTTGACATGACCTCGATGGACTCGACCAATCATACCAAGCCCAAATGGTAGGCAACTCTTGTCAATCACAACTCTTGTGATTCCACCATGGCCCAGAGGGACTCCGCCAACCATGATGTTTGGTTAAGTCAACACCATCATTACTAGATGAGTTTGATTCAGTGATATGTTCCCGAGGGACTCGGCCAAACATACCCTATCCTCAAGTCACCGGTAACATCTCCATGTCGTAGGCCAGATATCAAATTCCAATATAGGTGAGCCCGGAGTGACTCCGCCAACCCCCTCTATATCAAGAAAAGACGTCTGCCCTATAATGATGGAAGGCCACGTGAGTCAATCTTATTGCTACACGCTTGAAAGTAGAGGGGTTTTTATTTTATTTGAGTGGTCTCATAGCTAAATAATACACGTCCCACGCATATATTTAGCATATACTTACATCGCATGCAAATATGTACCTAGTAGGTGCGGAAATGAATATAAATCATATATATAAATAACCACACCAGATGATCATGGACCAAATTTTAGCATGATCAAGCCTAAGCCAAAAGACTTTATCACTAAGCCCTATGTGTGTTCCCAACGCATCCCATGCACGGTGTTCATCCTCCTCTTCGTCATTAGCTCCGTCGGTGATTCCACGCTTCTGCCGTACCTCCGAGAGTGATTTCAAATAATTACAATAATTACAAATGACTATAGGCACGTAGACCCAAAAATGTACATTTAATCAATTAAGAAACCTTGATCATATCAGGGAGAATTACACCATTGGGAGAGGTAGAAATACACAACGATTTTAATGAGAAAGAGAAGGGGGCTCGCAGACCCCCCAATGAATCACCACCCACACATAGGTCCGTCATCATCCGCCCACAATATACACATCACATGGATATATATAAGCTACTAGAAATTAATTAAACACTTTAACTAGTAAAACTATTAGATTAACTCTTAATCTAATACATGGATTAACTCTTAATCAATCAAAATCGATCAAAATATCAAAACAGTATGTTCATAATCGATGAGTTGAGTGATCAAATCCATTAGACCTGTCTGCCCACAGTTACCGTGTACCTGTAGTCCCTCATCCATCTATTATCCCAGAGACCATATATTAGGCATGGTGTTGTTAGGTCTATATGGAATATGTTAAAGTCAAACTCTTATCGGATTCTCCCGGAGAACTCCTTCTCACTAAATCCAATTGACCCTGGCCAGGGATTTGCTTGAGTAAGACAATATGGGATATTCCTCTCACGATACCGAGAGTGGATGATCCTTTATTTACACATATTTGCCTTCATAAGGTTGGCTACCATTCCCAATGACTGGCTATACTAGACCTGGAACATCCAGACCTATAAATCCAGTATCAAAGAATGGAGTACTCAAACAAGACATCTTTGGTGTCTCAAGTCTAAGGACCAGTTACACAACTGAGATTACGGAATCTCTATCTGACAATCAGGTATCATTAACCATATAGCATTCCAAGAACGGATCATTAGTGAACTCATTCTCCAATAAGCACCTGCACCATATCCCTAGTGTCTTCACACAAGCAGCTATGAGACCAGCTGCTTCCATCATATGGACAGGTATATGGCACACTGGTCTTTCCGGTCATCTCAATGTCCTTCTTGAGTAACCTATGACTAGGAATATTTAGGATATGTGTTTAAAGAGGATCGGCCACATTATCATGATCTCATCATCATCCAATTCCCATTGCACAGACCCATGGACATCACAGTATACATATGCATGGAATATACAGTGAGAAAATACCATTATAATATTACCAAAAGATATTGTACATAATTACAAGTGCCATCACTCACGTGAATTGGCTTGCAGAGCACCTATAACTAGCAGTGACGGCCAGGTAGGCCGTGACAGTGTCGTGCCCTATCGCCCCGTCGCGACCTATAGGCGACGTGTGTAGTGGTTGCCACATCAACAGAGCAATGCGCACAGTGAACAAAATTCTGATTTTATTGATTCAAAAGCTTAGTTACAATATCTAATCATGTCCATAATCAATCAAACACCTTTTAAGTCCTAACTACCATATGATACAATGCCTACATCTCTCAAACCCATCTCAAGCACCCGGTGCCGCCTCGGACTCCGCAGGTATGTTTGGACGGATCCTCTTCAAAGCTTGATGATACTCCCGAACCACATCCTCGTCTTCTGCCACTTCTACTGAAATAATGCTCATAGAGCATCCCTCACACAAAACGATGGCACTCCACACGTCTTGTTCATCTTGATCGTCGTCCCTTTTCCGTGCTTGGATTGGTGGGTAGTGAGAGAGTGGCGGTACAATTGTACGTCTAGCACCGCATTGAACGTGGCACTGGTCGGGGTTGTATAGGACCAATGCTTCATCGCCGATGAGTCGCAGAGCCAGGCCGATGTGCTGTGGGAGGCAGATCATCCTGTTGTGGAGGAACCTCGGCGCATTTCAAATTTCTCCACTGGTATTGTCTTGAAGTAGATCCTCCATTCTTTCAGTCCCATGATCATGGCCATCTTGCACCATGCTTGTGGTGTCATGTAAAGAGGAGCGCCAACAAAAGCTAGAGGATGGTGAAGCATGCTATTGCATTGGATATATGGGTCATATGTCGCTTGGAAACTGATGTGCATACCCATCCAGCACTCGAGGGCAATGACAGAACCAAAGAAAGGACCGCCTGTGACTACAGAAGATAATCCAGCATAGAGATATCCAAGGACGGCCTGGGAGATGGACATACCTTCCCATATGCAGGAGATGATGTTGAGATTTGCTGTAGTTAGATGGTTGTCCTACGCTGGGAAGAGAATCGCGCCGCAAATGCAGATGGCGGCGGCCTTGGCAATAGCAAGATGGTTCCCCGTTTTTCTTTTACACTGAGATATTATCCATTAAGAAATCGGGAGGAGGTGAGCATACCCCAGGCTCGTCATAGACCGCAAGTCTTCATACTTGGTAGTTATCTCTCCTAGGATGGCCCAAGAATCAATAGACCGCAAGTCTTCATGCTTGGTAGTGATCTCTCCTAGGATGCCCCAAGAATCAATAGGGGCTACGGTGTGGGAAATGTAGTACTCCTTCTTTCTCTTGTCCTTTGGGATCCCCAGCATAAGCTCCAGTTCCTCCAGCAGTATGGTGGCCTCGAAAGAAGGGAAGGTGAACGTGTGGGTCTGTGGGTGCCACAGCTCTACAAGCGCAGTAAGGCTGTCCCAAACATGTACCACCTTGTGGTAATTCATGGAAAGCGCGAGGACCGCAGTACGTTTCCATTCGCTCAGGTGGTATGTGGATGCCACGGGGAGGGCTCTGATCATGGGTTCGAGCCAGGGGATTTTGGAGTAGCATCTATGGCTTGGAAGCATCTAGAAAAGGGGATAGAAGAGAGGTTGGTAGAAGAAGAAGAAAAAGAAGTAGGGCAAGAAGAAGAAGAAGAAGAAGAAGAGACAGAAAATCAAGTGGCCAGAGAGGAGGTACTTACTTGAAGATCCGGCTGTGGGTGATGCTTTCCGTTCCTTTTCGTAGGGGATGAAGAACAGTGGTCCACAAAGAGGGATATTATTATGGTGTGGTGTGTGGTATGCGGGGTGGAAAATGGAAGAGAATGAAAAGAAAAGAAAAGATTCGCGGTCGCCAAGTACGCGAGGGTACCGAATGGAGGTGCACAGAGAGGGGTGCGAATGGAAGGGTTGATCACGTGGAATACCTGTTGGAGCATGGGAGGTTGCACGAGGGTGTGGGTTCCTCTTCTTCTACGAGCACGGCCAGCCGTGGTAGAAGGCATTTTCCGTTGATGATTACCCTGACAAAGAAAACAAAGAAAATAAGGGGATTAGCCACGTGTGTGTAGTATCAATCCTAAATAAATGAAATGAAATGAATAAAGAACATGGGGAATGACTTACCGTATGGTGGCTTTTAAACCCCTAAAGAATGTGGGCATGTGTGTTATGCATGCGTGTGTGTGTGTATGAAAAAGGGAAAATGGAATGAAAAGAGCCACGTGGGGCTCGAAGGTTGGTATAAATGAAAAGGAAAAGGGGAGGGGGTACTTCCCCCATAGTTGAATGGCACGGCGGCACTGCCGACTCGATGGACGGAGGAAGTCGAGGAAGAAGCTTCCTCTCGCCTCACTCAGGTTCGCGTGAAGAAGACGACGGGGACATCGGCTCCGAACTCCAAGGGAGGGAACGAGTGGCTTGAAGTAGATGGTCCCCTTGGGTCGGAGGTCGAGGCGAGAATCCAGCAGGGCTTCACCGCAGTGAATGGACCCTTCCTACAAATGACCCTCGGGGGTCTATTTATGGGCAGAAAATATCTGAATCGCGTCGAGCATGGCAGACACATTAAGGTTGGAGTTGCTTCCGGGTAGACCGCCGCGACTTAAAAGTCAAACTGACGGGATAGGCGTAGCCTGCAGCCATGCTCTTAATCGCGTCGGGCAGGGGCGCCGCAACTTAAAAGTCAAACTGATGTGACAAGCATAGCCTGCAGCCATGCTTGGAGTCGCGTCAAGTAGGGGTGCCGTGTTTCTCAACCCGATCGTGCCTTCTGACAGGATCGTCTTTTGATTTGACAGGTGGTCGAAACGCGGCGTCCTTCTCAGACGCGATTCGGAAATTGCCATGATTTGGCGACATGGGAGCTCTTAAATGCCACAACTGCAGGTTACGCATAGGCTTTTTGACTTTTAATCACGTCGCACATGGCGGACATGACAATGAATCACTCTGAATTGCATCGATACGATACGACGCGATAAGGAATTTCCAAATTTCCGTATTAATACAAATATGGAAATTTGAGACGCGTCGTATCGAGTCGACGTGATAAGTATCAATCGATATTATAGCATCGGGAGGACCCAACGCGTTAAAGGGAATCGGTGCAAGCCTTAGAATCGATGCATAGTCGCGTCCACATAGACTGATGCATTTCCATGACCCGACACAACAAGGGCCAATCGGCCTAGTCGCGCCCAACATGCCCGGTGTGACTTGATGGAATCACGTCGACCATGCCGGAGACATTTTAGATGCGACCGCTAGACCCGTCGCAACTTGAATTTCTGCCCACGACCTCCGACGAGCCTTGGAAATGGAGGGGAAGCACTGGAGAAGAATGGGGTGATCCGAGAATGATTGGGAAATTACTCTTGCAAGGCAAAAAAAGGGCCATTTGTGGCATCATGGCGCAATAAGAAATTTGCCCGCGGTGGAGTCAAAAATCGTGTGTCTACAGCTACCATGCCTTGGAGTCTGCTTTGCAGGGGAGCGAAGTGAAGGGACACGAAGTGGAGTGCAATGGAGTGAAATGGAATGAATGAAATGAAGTGTAGAGAAGTGGAATGCAGTGGAGAGGACTGAAAAGTAGACGCCAAGGTGAAAAATAGACACAGAAAATCGTTGGTGACTGCCACCTGATAAGAGTCTTTCACCAACACCCAAGGAAGTCACCACCAGGAAGAAGACCTAAAGGAACAAATGTTTGGATCGGAAGGAAACAAAGTGTGCGCACGAGGGGCACGACAGGAGGTGTGTACGTGGTTCACGAAGGAAAGGTGCCACGTGGGGCACAAAGGAGAGATCAACTTCTAGCGTAGGGGAAGTACCTAAGGACACAATCTATTAGGTTGCACCATCGGGGGCGTCTGCCACTGCCTCAGGTGGATCTGTGGGAGTTAAGACGAAATGAAGAGGGATAAATCTAAACAAGAGTTCTTTTAAGGAAATCGGCCCGGAGGCAACAACAAAGGGAGTTGGGTATTTGACCCGGATTGGAATATTTCAAATTGCTTTCGAATTGAAGTGAGAATGGCTCTCAAGTTGCATTGGAAGAGTGTTTTCCACTGTGATTTCAATATGCATGTATGCTGGGCTAAAAGAAAAATAGGTTAGAAGGAGTAGAAAATAATCAAGGATATTATTGTTACGATGGCTTTGAGTCAGGACCAGATTTTTATGCATGGGTCCGTCGTCCTTATGTGCCAAGCGTGACGGCCTATCCATGTGGCTAAGGATCCACTAGGATAATAACTATTTTGGTTAAAGGTTCCTTAGAGCCACAAGGTCCTTGATATGCTCTAAAGGTACACATATAGATAAGTTGATGGTAGGGGTAGCACGCTGCAGCCTACTGTAGCGCCAGATGAGGTAACTCGAAATCCTGCACTCAAAACTCATTAGCCAAGAGATAGCAAATATCATGAAAAAACATCATTCATTCATAGCATGGAGCATGGATAAAGTAGTCAACAGTAGGTATAGCTCACTCGATTTGTTTGTTTTGAACCATGAGGATGAGTGACCTTTTGGCCAAGGGAGTTTGGAGTCCAAGGTAGGAGGAACCAATTGATGGGAAAGATTGATTCGATCTGGCATAACGAGAGACAATGTGCTTGCCATGCAATACCATCATGAATTTTTTGATTTTGGAGATATTTGATTTTTTTGGATTGTTTTGAAGATATTTGAATTTTTATGGATTATGAAAATATTTGATTTTTTGTGATTTTAGAAATATTCAATTTTTGTGGTTTTGAAAATATTTGTTTTTTTTTGTGAGATTTTGGAAAGTATCTGATTTTTGTGGGATTTTAGAAATATTTGATTTTTTTTTGGATTTTGAAGATATTAAATATTCAGATTTTTTATGGATTTTTGGCAATATTCATCTTTTTATCAATTTTTGGAACATTGCCATGCTGTGGCAGCATTAGGGTTATAAAAACTGACTAGTGAGGGGTCCTTGTTACCTCCCATTTCATTAAAGGATGCCCAGAGTAAGGCGTGCTTTTATAGTGGCGCCCTAGGCTAATTGCACTTGGTTAACAGTGGCACCACCACAGCCATGCCTGAAAAGGCGACTAAGTCTGGCATGGAGAAGGGAAGATGTTTTTGGAGATAAGCTTGGTATGGGTGTTTGAAGAGTTTGGGTTTGACTTCCTCCCGTGCACAACCGTTAGAAGATTCAGTCTAATTTAAGCATTTGGGACTTTTGGAATTAGTTTGATGACCATCTTGTTTGTAGGGACATGCATACGACCAGGTCCGTTTGGATCTCCGCGGGGACTTTTCCACTCATTGCCATACCCTATTATAGTGATTGATTGATTTTGATTTTTGCATGCATACGTCCAGGTCCATTTGGATCCCTGCGGGGACTTTGCCGCTCTTGACATGCATTTGACTTTATTTTTCATTGGTCATTTTATTGCCCTTTTTTGAGACATCCTCTCATCAGGGAGTGTTTCAGGTTGGTTGCCTTGCCCATACTACCTCTACTACCCATACTTTGGCCGAGTGAGAGGAGAAACAGATTTTCGTGCCTTTCAAGCATGGCTGTGACAGTAACAGTGTTTTTCGAGTCAATGAGCTTAGGGCGCCGTGAAGTGTGTGAAACGTGCCCATGCTAAGGGCAAACCTTAAGGACCCGGGAGGGAATTTTGGACTCCTGGCGCGGAGTTCTCATAATGGAAGTGCTGCGATAGCATGGCAATACTGATTATTCATCTTTTTATGGATTTTTTGTTGGATTTTTGACACTGATAATATAATAACTTTCCAAAATAAGAGTTGGGAGCATAAAAGTAGGACGAATGCCCTGCGCTGGGTCGAGACTTAGAGGTTTTGAAGAATGTACAGAATTATTTGAAATTAAGGGGATACATGGGGACTAAAACCCCGAAAACAGTGAGAAAAAGGTCCGATGACCTGATTGAAAATGGCAAGGAGAGAATTGCGGGAAGACTTTGGAGACTCCGGCAGGACCAGCGGGGCTTGAAGAAGAAGGAGGGCGCGATGCCCCACGAAAAGAGAAGAATCCGAATGTTCCGGAGGAGAGAAAGGAATAAGTGGGCCGCGAGGGGCCAAAAGTAAAGGTGTGCCGCGTGGGGCACCAGTGGGAGATGTGCCGCGTGGGGCACGGAAAGGAGATGTGCTGCATGGGCCACGGGTAGGAGATGTGCCGTGTGGGGAACGAGGAGGAGAATTACACAAAGGGGCATGATGCCCAGTGTAAGGGAATGAATCGTAAAAAAAGGTGGAAATAAGGGGCCTCCCGTGGGGAGGGAATGTGGAGAACCCACGGGAAGGTGCTAAGAAGCACGAAAGATGATTGACATGAAGATGGAAAGGATGGAGGCCCCCTGGTTTCTTACCTTGCCCGGTGTTTGATGTTCTGCTTAGGAATTGGCCTTTGACCCTCAGGTACTTCCTCACATATTTTTCCCAGCAGGACAAAAGTCTTGCTCTTCTCAATTGATTTTAATGGCTCTCAATGGGAGGGTTGTTGACTTCCGTCGAAGTTTCAAGCGTGAGTGGTAACTCCCTTGGAACATAGTTCAATGAAAGGGTGGGGAGTTCCACTGGTGGAATTGGAAGCAACAATGTGGGGACCGTGCCCAAAGATTGCAAAGCGTTTGATATAGAAGAGGGCACGACCCCCTGGGTAATTGATTGTGCCAATGATTTGGCCTTTGAATGGGTGAGTACATATTGGATAGTTGACCCCTTCACTAGAGTGGGAAGGTTCACAATAATTGTGTGAGGGGTCATGAGAGCTTGGAGGGAGAGATTCCCTATGAGTATTTTGAATTGGATATAGTTGGCAACTGGTATGAGTGGCATAGCTTTAAAAGGCCTCTTGACGGCCACGAATGGAGGGGAGGACTTCCGCCCCCATCCAAAGGTGTTGGCGTAGTGGGAGGTATAATGGTCGGTGGATGGTTTAATAGCGGAAGGTTTGGTAAATGTGGATGGTAGTGTAGGAGGCGTAGGTAAATGGTGTACGAACATGACCTCAGAAGGTTCATCGTCATAGCACCAAGTGGTTTCGCAGATGGGTTGGGCATTGGCAACTTCGGCCCGAGCAACAGGCTGTGATGGAGGTGGAGGTTGTTGTGGGGGTATGGGAGATGGCATGGATGCCGAAGCAGGTGCAACGTAAGGCGCAGGAGCTTCTTCAAGCATCGGGGCGTCGTAGGGCCCAGTTGGAGGTTGTTGAGTCCGAGGAGGACGAATCAATAGATGCCTGGGTAGAGGCATGTTGTGGTAAATGGGAGGCGTATGTGTAGGGGTATATGGAGTAGATGTTGCATGGTGGTAAGGTGGATGGTGGATGGTGTCCACTGACCCGTTCTGCCTCGGATGAACTTGATCAAATAAGTCCACGATCGGGGAGTCCATTAGATGTGTCTGGATGTAACGTCCCTGCTCGTAGAGCTCTTCCATGGAAATGATTTGGTTCATGGCCAGAATGTGCTTGAACCTCGGAGTGGAGTTAGAAATAATGATTTTAACTTGCTCCGGCTCCGAGAGCACATGTTGCATGCGGGTGGCCATTGACCTCCAACGGTCAGCAAATTGTACAAATTCCTTGTTAGCCCTCATTTTCTCGGATGCCAGATCCATGATAGAGAGATGCGGACTGACGCGGTCTTTGTACCTTTGAAGGAATTTTTTATGCAAGGGGCGGAAGTCTCCTGCCTCACTTGGTTCTAAAGAGTAGAACCATTCGAGTGCAGGGCCGTCAAGAGATTTTCTAAAAAGATATGCCAAGGTGATTGAGTCTCGTCGTCACGCCCCTCCAATTTAGCAGCAGAATAAATCAGAGGAGAACGTGAACAATGAGTATGGTAACGTGTATTGCGCATACAGATGCAAACATCAGAGCATCTAACGAACAATAATTGAAATAAATTCTTCATTTCATTATAAAATCACTAATACTATTACAACCACAAATTCAGAGCCAATACCTAGGGCGCAATGACATCATTACATTGAAAAGAAATCTAAAGCAATAACTATTAGACTCCATAGTACTACGGCAACTTCATCAACTGACTCCAGGTCGCTCATCACAATGGTCCCGTCCCATTGGTGTGTGTGACGTCATTGTCTGACTTACCTGAGACACAACAACAAATAACGAAGGGTGAGCAATAACGTCCAGTAGGACTTAAATCTCAGGATCAAGCAGGCTTTAAATAATTAATGCTTTAAATGACAAAGTAATTAATGATAGAGATAGTTATGTAAAGTCGAGAAAGTAATTGCACAATTAACATGGTTCAGATAGAAGACGAATCAAATATAGCACGATGATTAAAGTCAAGTCACGATAGAAACGATAACAATAATAGCAAGTAACGGCATTGTCAAGAAATAGCAAGCAACATGTATAGCAAGGAGAGAGATAGTAACTGGCCATGTAGAGTCTAAATTGCACTTTGATTGGTTTTCATCAATCGAAATAGTATAGCACTTTGATTTACTTTTGTTAATCAAGATAGTAATTGCACTTTGGTTATCCGTAGATAGCCGAGAGAGAGTATAGTACTTTTGTATTGCTTGTCATAGAATAATGGCACTTTGTTGTCAAGGACAACGAGAGAACAACAATAATCGCTCAGTAACAGTGCAGTATGTCTAAATTAACAGACCAACAGTAACAGTAACAGTATAGCAGTCAGTTGTCTAGCTAAACAGAATAGTCAGTCAGAACCGGTGCACATGCAGACACCGTCATTAGCCCCTGCAGGTATTTTCGGGTGGCTCTCTGCCCCCAGGACTAGATTGAATCCCCTCGCACACTCTTTGTGCCCTGAACAGTATGCATTCTTGTCAGTAGAGTCACAAGACCCATTTTAGCACTAGACAGTCATGAACAGTATAAACAGCAAGAGCAAACAGCTCAAAGGGTACCAAGAGAGTACTAAATGAATAGACGAGATAGTAGAGTGAATATGAATAGACGAACGAGCAGAGTATAGATGAGATCTTATGGTCATTGCACATGAAACGTCGAGTATCGAGTGATAGTAACATTTGCACAACACGCGTGTAGGGTGTTGGCAGTCAGGTGGAATTCACTACCTTTCCGCCGGCCATGTTATGTACAGGTCCAGAGGTCCGTCGTGATTCAAGATAAGAACGAACTTCTAATAGCCGTTTGGATCATGTTGATCCCTAAAGAGTATCATAGGTGTTAGGGTACAACCAGCTCGTCAACCATGTGGGAATCCATGGACAGAGGAGACTTACGGAAGTCTTGAACAAGGATTCACTAGTCCGACAGAAGGAATATCCGACGGAGAGTTCGTCCAAGTCAAGGAAAGTGTGTATATAGAAACAAGTGCCCGACGTTCTAGAGGAATTCTAGAACAGTGGAGCGTCGGTAACGGTATTCCCAAACAACGCGAGAAACGAAGACATGTTCATTTAAAATAGAGCAATTTAATGTACATTATTGCAATAAATTAACCAGATACATTATGAGATATTTTGTGCCAAGTCAAGCCATAATTGGATGGTTCAAGTGTGTGAACGTGTGAGAGAAATCATAGATAGAAAGATGTCGTGTTATTACATTTTAAATCATTCAATATGACTCCATTTTATAACATGTGTTTTTAGCAAGTTTGATAACAAGGCAAGAAGTGGATAATCGGCAAGTAGAGAGCATGATCATGAACTTAAGATCAATTAAAAATCATGTAATTAGGTTTTAACTTTGATATGGGTTGATAAATGCATGTTAATACTTTCTAGAACCTTCTTAGAAGAGATCAAACTCACATATGTAAGGAACGACGCAAAACGACGGAAACCAAGATGTATGCCTTTTAGAAGGCAAATGCAATCCTATCCCTTAACTTCCTAAGGTCATAACTCATTGATGTTTCATTCAAATCTCACACATGAATATACCAAATTGATGCCCTTTGAATGAGGAATCTAGAAAAGAAAACGTCTCATCAAACTGAGGTCTTTAAACAAAGTTATGGCCGATTAAGTGGACATAGGCAGAATGCGACGCATTGCCTGTCGCCTTCTGAAAGTGAATGCGACCATGAACTTGTCGCCTTCTGAAAATGACCACGAAACAGCCTGATTTTTGGTATGGGTCGCGACCATGATGTTGTCGCATTATGGTAGCGACGTGTCGACCTGTCGCTACCTGAAAGTGACGTTTGGGTTGCTTTTTCTACCTATTTCCAACTCCGACTTGGATTGGGTTTGACAGCTGTGGGTTTGAAAAATCAAAACAAATGCTAGGGTGATCCAAATCGAGTGAAACCACCTTTTTTAGTTAGATTACTTCCAATACTTTGTACAGTAGAAAATGATTGAGAAACAAAGGTCGTTTGACTAGGTAATAAAATGTATTGTGACTGACTACGTGAATCTGACATAGTGTTAATGTTTGGACTAATACTCTCAGTACGGTCAACAAAAATTGGAGAAAATAGTTCCAAATGAAATTAGACTCATGAGGTAACAAGTTCTTTGTTTAACACTTGATCTAAAAACGACTCCACAAAGACGTATGGAACTTGTAACACAAGTCAAGGTTAAACCGCGACAGTAGATTGTCGAGATCATGCAAGATTTAATTTGTAACGAAGGATGGATAAAAATTAGCTCTTTAGGGGGAAAATATGCCTAACATCCATCAGTAACTCCAGTTAAAATTTGATAGCACGAGGTTGAGTATACATGGAGATCAAGAATAAAGAAGAAGGGTCAGGTTCATTATATTTGCAGAACTTCATAAATCAACCATAAAAGATTGGCTCGATGAAAAACTATGAAACTTAAGGGTTTTGTTCCTAGTACATGGAACAATCTACAAACGAAATTAATTAGGTTTTGCTCGTGAGAATGCATACCTTTAGTTGTTTTACTCTTCTAGGGCTAGAACTTGAAGAACTCGGGATAAAGCTTGATGAAGCCTTCTCCCCATGAATTCCTCCTCTCCTTGGCCTTCTCTCCACGTCCAGAAAGCCCCAACAAAGTTTTAGGGCCGGCCATGGAGAGTTAAGAGAGTATTTAAGCTAGTAAGGGTTCCTATTCCTACTACTACTCAAATTTCTCTTTAATTACAAGATTTCCTAACTCCTTCTTTCCTTCCTTGCTTTCCAACTTCTATTTGGGTTAGGGTGAGGTCTAAATTCATGCTAACCATATGGGGTAGGTTTAGGAATCCAATTCCATCTCAAATTGCTTATTTAATGCATTAAATGTCTCTTTTCTATTTATTTAATATTTAAGTTGCGAATTTAGGGTATTTTCCCATTATTATTCTTTTTTAAAAATCCTTATTTTGTACCACTAAATTCTATTGGGTCCATTTAACCAAGCCCATTATTTATTGAAATTTATCTTATAGGTTTTCCCTTTTTAATTAGGGAATAATAGAGTTATGATTTTTATTGCATTTTCTTATTTGAATTTATTCATGGGCTATGAGAGGTCCATTGGTCCAAACCCGATAATGGTTATTCATCACATGATGTTGGAAGTCTCTCCGACATGTTCATTTAATTTATGGGCGCGTTATCTTTCCGTGTTAACGGTTTTCCGACTTAGTTTCCTAATTTGGATAATTCGTCACATTGCAACGTACACTTGGCCAGTCTAATTTTCCGTTGCATGAAGTTCTTTGTGGAACACGTAGAAATAATGTTTGGGGTTGATTTATCATTTTTAAGAAATTTGTTGATGTATTCTTGCACATATGATAGTGATACGTATGTTTCTATTATTTCGTTTTAAAGAAATTATTATTTTGAATTTTTTTTTAAGTATTAAATTTTTCCGGGTTGCTACATTCTCCCCCACTTAAAAGAATTTGGTCCCCAAATTCATATGATATGATACGACTACCAATTTACTATGGATATTTCATTCCATCACCTCCCCCACTTAGGGCTTTGCTATCGCGAAAATAATATGAACTTATCTAAGGGTTTAGTGATGATACCATGTACACCTTCATTGGTATGATTTATATCCACAAGGGCTTGTAATCGTCCTTGGCGTGAAGTTTGGTTCTTCTTTGTTGGACAATCGATGACTCGATGTTGTTGACTTCCACATCGCAAGCATCTGCCCAATTTCTTCCAACAGTTATCAATCTGATGACCTGACATTTTACAAAATTTACAGAATTCCTTCCGCTTCACTTCCCCTTTCATTCTCTTGCTATCTACTGTATTTCTTCCTTTATTATCATTGGAATGAGTGGCGCGTTCCCTTTTCAACACTTTCTTCTTATGGATCTTTTCAAGAAGTTCCATGGTATCCTCTACTAATTGAGCTCTCAATACCATGACTGAATATACTTCAATGTCTAGTGGAGCCAACTTTTCCCAGAACACAGGTCTCAACCCTTCTAAGAATCTTTTTGCCTTCATCTTTTCTGTACTTACCAAATGTGGTGCTTATTGTGCTAGTCTTTCAAATTGTGCTCCATATTCCGCTACAGACATCATTCGTTGTTTTATATTGGCGAATTCATTTGCCTTCTCCTCACGAATCCTCTCGGAAAAGTATTTGGTGTTGAAGAGTTCTAAAAATTTATCTAACTCTATGTTGATGTTGGGTAATTGTCGACTGGCAGCTTCCCACCAGGTTCTAGCATCGCGGTCCAATTGGAAGGTTGTCAGAAGGACTTTCTCCTGCTCTGAACATTGCACAACCCTAAAGATCTGTTCCATTGCCTTCACCCAATTTTCAGCTTCATCGGGATTCGGAGTTCCATTAAACCTAGGGGGATTTATTCGTTGAAAGTTCCCATATAAGTCTCCTGCCCCATTTCTTGCTGCTGCTTGAATTACGTTGTTAAGAGCTTGAGTTAACCTTTGTACGGTCTGTTGTAATTCGTGCATTGGTGCATGCTCGCCAGCCATCTCCTCTAGTTCCTGCGAGCAATAATACTTATTAATTTCCTTCTTAAACTTAGGGTACTTATACATATAGTTAAGCTCCTAGCATAACCCCAAGCTTTACCCAATCTCTAACATAGGTATGGTGGTTGACTTCGACACGGTTATGGTAGTTCACCTAGAACATCCCTAGACTTAAAATATCCTAATAAGGACATCCTAGGCTCTGATACCAACTATCACGCCCCTCCAATTTAGCAGCGGAATAAATCAGAGGAGAACGTGAACAACGAGTATGGTAACGTGTATTGCGCATACAGATGCAAACATCAAAGCATCTAACGAACAATAATTGAAATAAATTCTTCATTTCATTATAAAATCACTAATACTATTACAACCACAAATTCAGAGCCAATACCTAAGGCTCAATGACATCATTACATTGAAAAGAAATCTAAAGCAATAACTATTAGACTCCATAGTACTAGGGCAACTTCATGAACTGACTCCAGGTCGCTCATCACACTGGTCCCGTCCCATTGGTGTGTGTGACGTCATTGTCTGACTTACCTGAGACACAACAACAAATAACGAAGGGTGAGCGATAACGCCCAGTAGGACTTAAAACTCAGGATCAAGTAGGCTTTAAATAATTAATGCTTTAAATGACAGAGTAATTAATGATAGAGATAGTTATGTAAAGTTGAGAAAGTAATTGCACAATTAACATGGTTCAGATAGCAGATGAATCAAATATAGCACGATGATTAAAGTCAAGTCACGATAGAAACGATAACAACAATAGCAAGTAACGTCATTGTCAAGAAATAGAAAGCAACATGTATAGCAAGGAGAGAGATAGTAACTGGCCATGTAGAGTGTAAATTGCACTTTGATTGGTTTTCATCAATCGAAATAGTATAGCACTTTAATTAAATATCATTAATCAAGATAGTAATTGCACTTTGGTTATCCGTAGATAGCCGAGAGAGAGTATAGTACTTTTGTATTGCTTGTCATAGAGTAATGGCACTTTGTTGTCAAGGACAACGAGAGAACAACAATAATCGCTCAGTAACAGAGCAGTACAGTAACAATGCAGTATGTCTGAATTAACAGACAAACAGTAACAGTATAGCAGTCAATTGTCTAGCTAATCAGAACAGTCAGTCAGAACCGGTGCAAATGCAGACACCGTCATTAGCCCCTCCAGGTATTTTCGGGTGGCTCTCTACCCCCAGGACTATATTGGAGCCCCTCGGACACTCTCCGTGCCCTGAACAGTATGCATTCTTGTCAGAGAGTCACAAGACCCATTTTAGCGCTAGACAGTCATGAATAGTACAAACAGCAAGAGCAAACAGCTCAAAGGGTACCAATAGAGTACTAGATGAATAGACGAGATAGTAGAGTGAATATGAATAGACGAGCGAGTAGAGTATAGATGAGATCTTATGGTCATTGCACATGAAATGTCGAGTATCGAGTGATAGTAACAGTTGCACAACACGCGTGTAGGGTGTTGGCAGTCAGTGGAATTCACTACCTTTCCGCTGGCCATGTTATGTACAGGTCCAGAGGTCCGGCGTGATTCAAGATAAGAGCGAACTTCTAATAGCCGTTTGGATCATGTTGATCCCTAAAGAGTATCATAGGTGTTAGGGTACAACCGGCTCGTCACCATGTGGGAATCCATGGACAGAGGAGACTTACGGAGGTCTTGAACAAGGATTCACTAGTCCGGCAGAAGGAATATCCGACGGAGAGTTCGTCCAAGTCAAGGAAAGTGTGTATATAGAAACAAGTGCCCGACGTTCTAGAGGAATTCTAGAACAGTGGAGCGTCGATAATGGTATTCCCAAACAACGCGAGAAACGAAGACAAGTTCATTCAAAATAGAGCAATTTAATGTACATTATTGCAATAAATTAACCAGATACATTATGAGATACTTTGTGCCAAGTCAAGCCATAATTGGATGGTTCAAGTGTGTGAACGTGTGAGAGAAATCATAGATAGAAAGATGTCGTGTTATTACATTTTAAATCATTCAATATGACTCCATTTTATAACATGTGTTTTTAGCAAGTTTGATAACAAGGCAAGAAGTGGATAATCGGCAAATAGAGAGCATGATCATGAACTTAAGATCAATTAAAAATCATGTAATTAGGTTTTAACTTTGATATAGGTTGATAAATGCATGTTAATACTTTCTAGAACCTTCTTAGAAGAGATCAAACTCACATATGCAAGGAACGATGCAAAACGACGGAAACCAAGATGTATGCCTTTTAGAAGGCAAATGCAATCCCATCTCTTCACTTCCTAAGGTCATACCTCATTGATTTTTCATTAAAATCCCACACATGAATATACCAAATTGAAGCCCTTTGAATGAGGAATCCACCAAAGAAAACGGCTCGTCAATCCGAGGTCTATAAAAAAAAGTTATGGTCGATTAAGTGGACATAGGCAGAACGTGACGCACTGCCTATCGCCTTCTGAAAGTGAATGTGACCATGAACTTGTCGCCTTCTGAAAAAGACCACAAAACGGCCTGATTTTTGGTATGGGTCGCGACCATGATGTTGTCGCGTTATGGTAGCAACGTGTCGACCTGTCGCTACCTGAAAATGACGTTTGGGTTGCTTTTTCTACCTATTTCCAACTCCGACTTGGATTGGGTTTGACAGCTGTGAGTTTGAAAAATCAAAACAAATGCTAGGGTGATCCAAATCGAGTGAAACCACCTTTGTTAGTTAGATTACTTCCAATACTTTGTACAGTAGCAAATGATTGAGAAACAAAGGTCGTTTGACTATGTAATAAAACATATTGTGACTGACTATGTGAATCTGACACAGTGTTAATGTTCGGACTAATACTCTCAGTACGGTGAACAAAAATTGGAGAAAATAGTTCCAAATGAAAGTAGACTCATGAGGTAACAAGTTCTTTGTTAAACACTTGATCTAAAAACAACTCCACAAAGAGGTATAGAACTTGTAACACAAGTCAAGGTTAAACCATGACAGTACATTGTCGAGATCATGCAAGATTTAATTCGTAACAAATGTTGGATAAAAATTAGGGCTTTTAGGGGCAAAAGATGCCTAACATCCATCATTAACTCCAGTTAAAATTTGATAGTACGAGGTTGAGTATACATGGAGATCAAGAATAAAGAAGAAGGGTCGGGTTCATTATATTTGCAGAACTTCATAAATCAACCATAAAAGATTGGCTAGATGAAGAAATATGAAACTTGAGGGTTTTGTTCCTAGTACATGGAACAATCTACAGACGAAATTAATTAGGTTTTGCTCATGAGAATGCCTACCTTTAGTCATTTTACTCTTCTAGGGCTAGAACTTGAAGAACTCGGGATAAAGCTTGACGAAGCCTTCTCCCCACGAATTCCTCCTCTCCTTGGTCTTCTCTCTAGTCCAGCAAGCCCCAACAAAGTTTCAGGGCCGGCCATGGAGAGTTAAGAGAGTATTTAAGCTAGTAAGGGTTCCTATTCCTACTACTGCTCAAATTTTTCTTTAATTACGAGATTTCCTAACTCCTTCTTTCCTTCCTTGCTTTCCAACTTCTATTTGGGTTAGGTTGAGGTCTAAATTCGTGCTAACCATATGGGATAGGTTTAAGAATCCAATTCCATCTCAAATTGCTTATTTAATGCATTAAATGTCTCTTTTCTATTTATTAATATTTAAGTTGCGAATTTAGGGTATTTTCCCATTATTATTCTTTTTTTTAATCCTTATTTTGGACCACTAAATTCTAATGGGCCCATTTAACCAAGCCCATTATTTATTGAAATTTATCTTATAGGTTTTCCCTTTTTAATTAGGGAATAATATAGTTATGATTTTTATTGCATTTTCTTATTTAAATTTATTCATGGGCTATGAGAGGTCCATTGGTCCAAACTCGATAATGGTTATTCATCACATGATGTTGGAAGTCTCTCCAACATGTTCATTTAATTTATGGGCGCGTTATCTTTCCGTGTTAACGGTTTTCCGACTTAGTTTCCTAATTTGGATAATTTGTCACATTGCAACGTACACTTGGCCAGCCGGATTTTTCGTTGCATGAATTTCTTCATGGAACACGTAGAAATAATGTTTGGGGTTGATTTATTATTTCTAAGAAATTTTTTGATGTATTCTTGCACATATGATAGTGATACGTATGTTTCTATTATTTCGTTTTAAAGAAATTATTATTTCGGATTTTTTTTTAAGTATTAAATTTTTCCGGGTTGCTACACTCGTTGCCAACGAGGGGACTCATAGAGAAACTCCTTGATAGGAAGATAGGGATTACCCGTGCCATTGTATAATCGATACGTTGGCATCTCCGAAGGATGTATATAAATTTGAGGGAGAGCCGGCATGGCAGCAACGGGGTCACCCGTGGGATTGGAAAGCTTATTTATTTGATTCTCCAAATTGTTCAATTTCTGGAGAAGAGCATTTTGGAGTGGAGTGGATTGCCACTGGGCATGTGAGGGAGTATATGGGGGTGGCCTTGAATTACTGGGCCTTCCCAAGGCATGGTCTGTTTGGACCGGAGCATGGTAGTGCAAATGGCCAGAGGGCCGAGATGATGAAGATTGTACAGGAGGATGTGGCGAAGTCGCCGGAATATACAAAGGTGGGTGCCTAGGAGAAGGAGAGGGAGGAGGAGTCACGCCCTCAACCAAGGATTGAATGAGGTTGAGTTGTTGAGGGGTGAGCCGATCAACTGCATGCAAGACATTTTGCACAGTGGGATCACGACGGGGGGAGTCTCTCGCCAGGTTTTAATTGGAGGTACATGTGAGGGGACATCGAATTGCTTAGTACGCGGTGTGGGCACATGACCATAGGAAGTGGAAGGTTGTCCCTCACGGTGGTGAGATGGACGGACATGGGATTGAAAAGATGGAGATTTAACATTATCCTCATAGTCTATATAATTAAATTCAGCATGATCGTATGGGTCCATTTTAACAAGGCAAGCAAACAAACAAGTTGAGCACAGATATAAATCAGTCAAAGATGGTTCAAACAAGTTGTGATGCTTAGTGCTTGTTTTTAGGAGTTTCACAATTAATTAATGGATTGAAAATGTTGTGTCACTCCAAATGAGACCTCAGTTGGGTAGAGTATGGAACTTCAGGTACAACTAAGCTCAGCCTCTCACCATGCAATGGATGTCTAGCCCGGGTCAACGGAGGGGTACAACCAGCTCGGTCCGCCGTGAGGGAATCCATGGGGTACAAAGACTTACGGCGTTCCGGGAGAAGGTTCACTAGTCCAAAGGAACGAAATGCCCAATGGAGAGCTTGCCTTCACCGGAAGGGTGTGTGGAGTCTAGGATATGAGGGAAGGAGGTCCCCTGACCGATGCAAGATGCCCTGTATGCAGCATTTTATAGAAAAGATGGCAAAGGGGGCGCGCTTCTGTCGACAGTTTGAATCACATCGGGCACAGACGCCGCAACTTCAAACTGAATCGTGTCTAGTCACCTGGACGCGGATATGAAAGCCCCAGAAGGCTGTTAGAGCCACGCCTGGTCATTGTGGATGGTCCATCAGATAGAAATGCGTCGTCCTTAGCCACCGTGACAACAAAGTGAAATGCATCCGGTCAGGTGGACGCGTTATAAACACGTCATCTGTGTCAGACGCGATTTCGAAGGCAGCCCGAGGACAGAAAAAGTGCAAGAAATAGGAGATGTATATATATAAAAAACTGAAAACACACAAGCATGCAACACAGTTTAAAGCAGAAAAAAGAAGGAGGGGCACGTGAAAGTGCCAAGGAAAGTGCCACGTGGGGCATGGAGGAGGGAAGGTAATCAACAAGGAAACGCAAAAAGACGTCCCATCGCGATCGCCAATTTGTGGGTGATGCTTTCTGTTCCTTTTCGTAGGGGACGAAGAACAGTGGTCCACAAAGAGGGATATTATTATGGTGTGGTGTGTGGTATGGGGGGTGGAAAATAGAAGAGAATGAAAAGAAAGGAAAAGATCCGCGATCGCCAGGTACGCGAGGGTACCAAATGGAGGTGCACAGAGAGGGGTGTGAATGGAAGGGTTGATCACGTGGAATACCTGTTGGAACGTGGGAGGTTGCGCGGGGGTGTGGGTTCCTCTTCTTCTACGAGCACGTCCGGCCGTGGTAGAAGGCGTTTTCCGTTGATGATTACCCTGACAAAGAAAAGAAGGGGATTAGCCACGTGTGTGCAGTATCAATCCTAAATAAATGAAATGAAATGAATAAAGAACATGGGTAATGACTTACCGTATGGTGGCTTTTAAACCCCTAAAGAATGTGGGCATGTTTGTTATGCATGCATGTGTGTGTGTATGAAAAGGGAAAATGGAATGAAAAGAGCCACGTGGGGCTCGGAGGGAGGTATAAACGAAAAGGAAAAGGGGAGGGGGTACTTCCCTGATAGTTGAATGGCGTGGCGGCACTGCCGACTGGATGAACGGAGGAAGACGAGGAAGAAGCTTCCTCTCGCCTCGCTCCGGTTCACGTGAAGAAGACGACGGGGACGCCGGCTCCGAACGCCAAAGGAGGGAATGAGTGGCTTGCAGTAGATGGTCCCCTTGGGCCAGAGGTCGAGGTGAGAATCCGGCAGGGCTTTGCCGCAGTGAATGGACCCCTCCTACAAATGACCCTCGGGGGTCTATTTGTAGGCATGGCGGACGCGTTAAGGTTGGAATCGCGTCCGGGTAAGCCTCCGCGACTTAAAAGTCAAACTAACGGGACAGGCGTAGCCTACAGCCATGCTCTTAATCACGTCGGGCAGGGGCGCCGCAACTTAAAAGTCAAACTGATGTGACAGGCGTAGCCTTCTCAACCGGATCGTGCCTTCTGATAGGATCATCCTTTGATTTGACAGGTGGTTGAAACGCGGCGTCCTTCCCGAACGCGATTCAGAAATTGCCATGATTTGGCGACGTGGGAGCTCTTAAATGCCACGGCTGCAGGGTACGCATAGGCTTTTTGACTTATAATCGGGTCGCACATGGCGGATGTGACAATTAGGGCTGAACACGGTTCGGTTCGGTCCGGGTTGGTTCATTTTTTAGCCAAACCGAACCGAATCCCAAGGTCAACCCGAACCGAACCGAACCGGTTCGGTTCGGTTTAAACCGAATTCTAATACATGTTAAATCGCCACAGCGCACCTGCCGCAATGGCCAAGGAGCTGAACCCTCCCGCCCAAGGTTCTGGGTTCGAAACCCAGGTTTGCTTCAGGTTTTAGCCAAAAATCCACTATTTTGAGAAAATATCCCTTCCGAGGAAGCCCAGTTTCGAACCCACGCCAACCTGAAAAGCTCCCGCCCATGCGTTAACCAACTGTGGTATCTTTTGTTTGAGTAAATAATATATATATTATATATATAATCGGTTTATTCGGTTTCAAAAAATGAAACCGAACTGAACTACATAGGGACCCAACCCGAACCGAACCGAACCGGTCGGTTCGGTTTTTCGGTTTGAACCGAAGTTTGAACAGCCCTATTGAGGATTATTTTGTTCTGAGCTGAGGACTTTGCCCCTTTATTTGCACTTTGTGCACTCAAAATTTTTCTTTCTTTTTCATCCATAATGCTACACAACCCATCACTTTTCAAGAGTAGCGAGTCCAACTTTACTCAGATCCGGGGCATTTTTCATGGATATATTTTTTTTCTTTTGATTTTTCTTTTTCTTTTCTTTTCTTTTCCTCTTAAAGGAAGGATGGACAGTCAGGTTCCTTGATCACATGCCTTCACTTCCTTCACAATTCACTTAAGGGGAAGGGAGAAAACCAATCACCTCTCTCCTACTAGCCTTGACAAATTTGCTACATTCGGCTTCAGCTAGTCTAAGTGGCTGTGTAGTGTGTGTATGAAAATCTCTTGCCATAAATCCTTACATAAGATAGACAAGAAGTACATGTAATCCTTTACTAGAGGCTACCTAACATGGATGTTTGTAAAGGAATGTGACAACTACAAAATTTTAATGGTTAAAGATCAGACACATAGTCTGGGTTGCGCAATGCCACGCATTTTTATTCAAAGATGAAACATTGTGAAATTTTCCTTTTATTTGCACATGCTCAATATAAAGAAAGAAAATGAAACATTAGTTAGGATGGAGACTATGAATGCATGCTTATTCTATCTCTCCCCCCTACTTATTTACAGGAAAAGAAAGTAAGACAGAGAATTACCTGATAAAGGAAATCTATACACTAGGGTTGCCTCCCAAGAGCGCTAAGTTTATCGTCTTCAGCTGGACGCAATTAGGCTCCATTTGGCTCGGCTAAATTGGTAGAGTAAATTTTTAAGGAAGATGGGCTTTCAAAGAAATGCTTTAACCTCTGCCCATTAACAGTGAATGATTGCCCAGTTTTAGGGTCAAGAATGACAACAGCACCATTGTCACAAGCTTTGAGAATAGTGTAAGGACTATCCCATAGGAACTTCAATTTTCCCGGAAATAAACGAAGCCTAGAATTAAACAACCAAACCTTATCATGCACTTGAAAAGTTTTTTCTATGAATGTGTTTGTCATGAAATGCTTTGGCTTTGGCTTTACAAGATTGCTAACAATTATGATGGGTCAAGTCTCACTCTCTCCTAAAAAGATGTTCCTTGAACTAACAGGGAGTGGTTTTAGCTCAACCTTAGGAGGACACTCGAATGGAATTGATGGATCATTATTCTGAAAAAAGGAACTGAATTTTCCTTCCTCTCTTTCAAACCCTAGAGCACAGGGTTGGTTTATTGTTTCTTCCTCACAAGATTCCTCCAAGGAGTCTACCACTAGACAACTCTCTCCTTCAACATGGTTCCCAGATGCCTTAAAAATATTGATACTAACCCGCCTATCCCCAAATGAAATATCCATCATCCCGGTAGCACAATCAATGTTATCTCTTGTTGTGGCCAGAAAAGGTCTACCTAGGATGATGGTGGACTGAGTTAAATCTTGAGGAGTGTTCATGTCCAAAATGATGAAATCGGCAGGGAACTAACAATCATTGATTTTCACAATAACGTCCTCAACTAAGCCTTTAGGAGTGGTGACAGAACGATCGGCTAGTTGAAGGACAACAGAAGTGGGTTTCAATTCTCCTAATTTGAATTTCTCAAAAATAGCAGAAGGTAGGAGATTGACACTGGCTCCCAAATCCATAAGGCCCCTCTCAAAAGTGACTCCACTGATGGTGCAAGGAATTAGTGGAGTGTCTGGATCTTTGAGCTTCTTAGGGAGTTGGTTCAAGATAATGGCACTCACAGTTTCAGAAGGAATGATTGTTTCAGTTTTATTTCTCATTTCACGTTTTGGAGTGCACATTTCTTTTAAAAATTTGGCATAAGTAGGCACATGCTTAATGGCGTCAAGGAGAGGAATGTTGATGTGAACTTGTTTAAAAAATTCCAAGAGTTCTTCATTACCAGTTGGTTTGGTTTTGAATTTTGGTTTTAAAGCTTCAAGAAAAGGGACTCTTGGAATGTAACAGCTTGGGTCTTCATTCATTCTGATTTTGTCTAGAGGTTCTTAAATCATTTTCTCTTTTCCCTTGGATTTTTCTTTTTCAACATTTTCTTCACTCTCTTCTTCAATTTCAATTTCAATTTCATTTTCTTTATCCTCATGCAATGTTGACATGTGTGGGTGAGGATTTATTATGGTTTTTCCACATCTCAAGGTTGACACAGTTTTAACATTTTCTACTTGAGGACCCCTAGCTTGGGTAGGAGGATGGTCCTATTGTATAGGTTGATTCTGATTTTGTGGTGCTGGAATGTTTTGGACAAAAGCTTGTTGTGTGTTTGATGGTAGGCGTGCATTTGGTCGAGTAGGTGGTGGTCTATACGTTTGGACTTGATGGTTTTGCTAGTTCAGATAAAATCCATGAGGGTTGTTCCTTGGGTTTGCTATAGCTTGACTTGGCAACTGACCCAATTCCCTCCTTTGACATACATCAGCAATCTGAGACTCTATCCTTGCCTAATTTTGTTGAAAATTTTGGTTTTGATTTTGATATTGACTTTGTTGTTCTTGAACAGTTTGGCATAGAGTCGCCATCATGTTTTGGAGTTGATTCATTTTATCTTCCCAATTGGGCTGAGGAGGTGGTGGTTGATTATATGAAGGTTGCTGGAAATTGGCATGAACAAATTGATTTGTATTTTGATTTCCTTGGACTTGTGGAGGTTTGGAATAAGAAGATTGGTCAAATCCCAGATTCTGATTGGGATATGATTGACCGTACATGGATTGCTTAAAAGAAGTCTGAGACACTTGTTCAGATTGATTTTTCCAAGAAACATTCGGGTGATTTCTCCAACCAGGGTTGTATGTGTTAGAATATGGATCATAGGAGGGTTTGTAGAAACCTTGGGCAGCTTGGACTTGTTCTTGAATGAAAGGAGGCAATTGGGCAGTAGTGGGACAAGCACTGGTAGGGTGAGTTGAGCTAGCAAACATAGAACAAGTTTCAGGTGGTTGAGAAAATTTAGGTGTGGCTTGCCCAGTTAAAGATAGTAATTGATCGAATTTTTGTTCCAACTTCTGCTCCAATCTCTGATCAAATTTACCTAATAGATCTTCTACACTAGAATCTAATTCTCCTCTCTCCCTTAGTTCATACAACCCTGCCTTCTTTATAAGTCCTAGTGCTCTCTCATAAGAGTGGAGTGAGGTATGATTGATAGAATTCTCACTCAATGTTTCAAAAAGATTATATGCCTCATCCTCGCTCTTAGTCATGAATGCTCCTCCACACGAGGCATCAACCATCTGCCTACTTGATTCTATCAATCCTTCATAAAAAGCTTGAACTATTTGCCACTTCGACAGACCATGGTGGGGACATTTTCTAAGCAACTCCTTTAATCTCTCCCATGATTCATGCATTAACTCTCCCGGGTATTGGGAGAATCCAGTTATAGCTCTTCTCATGGTGTTGGTGCGGCCAATGGGGTAAAATTTCTTCAAAAATTCCTGTTGCATTTCTGACCATGTTGTAATGGTTCTCCCTATGGTTCCTAACCAATGTTTGGCCTTATCTTTTAGAGAGAATGGAAATAAGGTCAGTCTCAAGGCATTTTCAGTGAAATTTTGGATCCTGATAGTGGAACAAATCTCTAGGAACTCATCTATATGCCTATAGGGATCTTCGTTGGGATTGCCATAGAAGGATGGCAACATCTGAATGGTTCCAGGCTTGATTTCAAAATGATTTGCAGGAATTTCCGGCCTGATGCAAGTAGCAAGTTGATAATTAGAAGGAATAATGTACTCCTTCATCTGTTTGGGTGCAACCTCCTCTACATTTCTAGCAACTTGGTTCTGGTCTTGGTTGGCCATTCTATGAAAGAATCTTTCAATCTCGTCTATAGGTTGAGCCAAATCTAAGTTCAGGGAACGTCTACCAAGCATGCACAGATGAAAAGCCTTCTATTTATGATTTTTGAATTTTTAAATTTTTATTGATTTTTTTGAATTTTTATGAACAAACACAAACAAGCAAACACTTTCAAAACAAATTAACCTAAACACTAAGTGTTCTTTGGACCTATGTTATTTTTCTCAAAATCAGATTTATGCTTGCTTAAACCCAATCCTAACTCTTCTTGTACTGGCTAGGTAAGAGGTGGAGTAGAGGGAGGCCCCCCTTACTTTCGCAAGGACCCAATTAAATAACCTCTAGCTCACTTAAGCGTAAGCTTTTTAACCTCTAATCCTAGACACCAGACTTAAAGAGAAGTTTTGAATTTAAGAAAGGACAAATGTAATTATGAACCCTAGGGCCAAGTCTACTGGTTTTTATTGAAAGTTTAGGCAAATGCAAGAATGCTGAAAAAGTTTTTATGATTTTTGGGCAAAGGAAAGGGTGATGAAATCCCTCACCTTATCTTTATGATTTCTAAAGGGGTGATGCCCTTAAGCAGTCCCTTTTACAAATATGAAATGCAACAAATCAAGTTCAGATAAGGATTTTTTAATGTTAAGTCTAATGCATGAAACAAGCAATGGAAGTCTTACCTTTCCCCCGCACTCTTCAATGCTAGAAAAGAAATGGAATTAAAATGATGAATGACCTAAAACAAGTGATTCTAATCTTGAGAGATGAAATTTTTAATTGCAAAACAAATGGCTTACATGAAAGAGCGATTTGGAAATTTTTTTAGATTTTAGATTTTTTAATTTTTATTTGGTTTTTTGAACTAAATGAAATGAAACTTAACTAAGAAATATAAAGTGATACTATAAACTAACTCCAAACAATTCAAACCACCAAAAGGCCAATTCTTACATGCCAACTAGAAAGAAATCTATGTACATGCACAGAGAATACATGAAAGCCTCACTACAAGATCCACTCACACTCTCCTATCTAAATTTCTGAATGAAAAGAAAATGCAAAAATAAATCAGCAAGCTCTCCTCCTCCAATGGGCTTCAAAGGTCAAGCCCAATATCCATGTTCCTCCTTATGTGCAAATCTGAAATGAAAAGCCCAATAACAAATTAATAAGAAGCTCAAAACAAATGAAATCAAATCAAAACAGATTTAAATCAAACTCTAATGCCTCCCCGGCAACGGCGCCAAGATGAACGCGGCATTCTTGACTGTGCACTTTCGTTGTTCAGAGTTCTTCGCACACGTCAATATACTCACCTTCTCTAAACTGTCTCACAAATTTAAAATAGCAAATATGAACTAGTAAAGTGGTGAGAACAGGTCATTTCCACGAAGAGGCTGAATAGAATATGAATTAAACTACTTTGACTTGAAACCAGAAAGATTCAACAGTAAAATTCGATTTAAATCCACTCAGTTCACGAAAACTCTAATGCAATTAGAACTCTACAATATCACATTCAATATGAACACTAACAAATCTTAAATTCTCAATGCGTTAAAACTGAAGTAAGAACTCTTGATAGCAGGACAAATTAACATTCATAGAACAATATGAACTATGAGAAATTCAAATCACTATACCCTCACAGCTCGAGGGATGAAGAACAAATCAATTTAAGAAATATTACTTGCACATCAAATTTCTGCTATGTCCAAAGAGAAGATGAATAAGAACGTCAATGAAGTAAAAATATCAAAATGAAATAGAGAGAGGAGCCAAGCTCTCTAATCTCTGGATTGATTTCTCCCAAAACACAACCAGTCCAATTTCACAAAAGAAAGAAGAAATGAAAACAACAATTCCCCTGGATCGGACTCACCAACACAGAAGAAATGGAGAGTATGATTCCCTTCCCAGCAGCACAGAAGAGATGGAAGGCAAATCCCCAAAAATAAAAATCACAGTCCCCTCCACTGTGTCGAACTAGCACAAACGCATAACAGAAGAAGAGAAATAGGAAAGAAATCCAAAAAATTTGCAAATCCCTTCGTAGCAGCACAGAAGAACAGTAGAAAACCCTCAAATCGTCACAGAGCAGCAGAAGCAGAAGGAATCGCCCCTAGCAAATCCCCACAACCTAACTAATCTATCTCGTCCAAGAATAAAGCAAACGAAGCCCTTCAGATCCTGAACAACACAGGAGAAATGGAAGAAGACATCTCGATTCCTTCACAACAGCCAGACAGGAAAATTGGAAGAAAACCTCAAATAAAAATCACCAACTCTTCAGATCAAACCAACCACAGAAGAAAGAACTCCATATCCAAAAATGCTGAATTAGATGCTTACAGCGAAGGAAGAAAAACCATAAAATTCCAACACTCGAACCCCTCTCCTATAGATGTTGAAGAAAATACATAACACAAATGCTAAAGAAAACCCAAAAACAAATCTGACTCTACCCAACCCTCTGAACTCTGGAAGAACAGAAGAAAACTAAAAAGTCTAAAAATCGAACCCTAAAATTCCCCAAAAATGCTCAACTAGCGAACTCCCCTGCTCTGAGGACCTTGGAGTCCTTTTATAGACTTCCTAAAATTCATGGCGAGCTCCGCACGGCCATTTCAGCTCCACACGCCGCACAGCAGATCCGGCCCCTGCCTCCACTTTCGTATGCAACAGCCCCAAATCGCCATCCGCCTCCTCCGCGCACCGGATGCCCTAGCTCCAGCAGCACACATGGCCGCCACCTCAGCACACCTCAGCCTCACACACGGTAGCCTGCCTCCTCAGCTGGCCACCTCCATCGCGCGCTAGCCGTACACCCAAATCCCATCGCGGTCTGCCCCAAATCGCCACAGCTTCCAGCTTCTTCTGAACTTAATAGGAAGAAAGAAAGAAAAAATAAAGAAAGGTTTAGTGGTGGCCAGTGAGATGAGAGAAGTGGCATGTTGGTATTGGTGGGGTATTTAAAACAATTTTTTTTTATTAATGGGATTGGGTGGGGTGTTATTATAAAACTAGTATTTATTTATTTACAAATTCAAACTTATCTATTACTAAAAAATTATTTACAAAAATTTTATTACGACAAAAATTATTTATATACAACAAATATCTTTTTAATTTTCAAAGTGTACTTGTGAACAGAAAATGAACTTCATTAGTCCAAAGAAGAAAGAAAAATGACTTACTGAATGAAAATCTAACATGTATATTCTAACCCAATATTAACTAATATGTTCAAAAACTTATTCATGGATGAAATGAAAAGTAAAGTCAATGTGCACATTATTTATAGATAAAAGATGTCTCAAATCAACTACATGTATGAAATTTAATGCTAAAAATTTAGTAATTATCAAGGAGCACCTGTGCTATTCGGCAAGAAAAAAGATGGATCGATGAGGCTATGCATCGACTATCATCAACTCAATCAGCTGACCATCAAGAATAAGTACCCACTGCCTAGGGTCGATGAACTATTTGACCAAATATCTGGAGCTCAATATTTTTCCAAGATCGATCTTCGATCTGGCTATCATCAAATGAGGATCAAGGATGACGATATCTTCAAAACGGCCTTTAGGAGAAGGTATGGACACTATGAATTCATTGTTATGCCTTTTGGTCTAACCAATACTCCTGCAGCCTTTATGCAACTCATGAACAGCATATATCGGCCATACCTTGACAAGTTCGTGGTCGTCTTCATCGACGATATCCTCATATACTCCAAGACCAAGGAAGAGCACGAAGAACACCTAAAGATTGCATTGCAAGTCTTGCGAGACAACAAACTGTATGTAAAACTTAGCAAGTGTGAATTCTGGCTCGAAGAAGTGTCCTTCTTGGGCCATGTCATCTCAAAGGATGGCATCTCAATTGATCCCTCCAAAGTCGAAGCTGTACTCAACTGGGAGAGACCAACCAATGTCACTGAAATCAAAAGCTTCCTAGGACAGGCTGGCTACTACAGGCGGTTCATCAAGGACTTCTCCAAGATCGCCGTTCCTCTCACACGACTGACACGAAAGGAGAATCCATACTCTTGGAGTAATGAGTGTGAGAAAAGTTTCCAAACTCTTGCAGACCGTCTTACCTCAGCACCTGTTCTCGCTCTGCCAATAGAGGGAGAGGGTTTCTCTGTCTACGCCGATGCCTTAGGGATTGGGCTAGGTTGTGTATTGATGCAAAAGGAAAATGTTATTGCTTATTCTTCAAGACAACTGAAGATGCATAAAGTCAACTTCCCCGTGCATGATCTGGAGTTGGCGGCCGTGGTCTTCGCCTTGAAGATCTGGAGACACTACTTGTATGGTGAGAAATTCACTATCTACTCGGACCATAAAAGTCCAAAGTATTTATTCTCCCAAAAAGAACTCAACATGAGACAAAGAAGATGGCTAGAATATCTAAAGGATTTCGACTTCAACATCCAATACCATCTAGGCAAGGGTAATGCTGTGGCTGATGCTCTTAGTAGGAAGCTAATGGCATCTGTTTCAAGTTTAGTCCTTGGCGAGATGCAACTACTAGAACAATTCGCAAGGTTAGACTTAACTATTGAACATAGAGATGATCGAGTCTTGATTGCCAATATCAAGATTCAATCCGACTTGCTAGAAGAAATTAAAATCCAACAAGATAATGATCCATTCTTAGTTCGCATCAAGGAAACCTTAACAGAAAGACCAGACTTTGCTATGACTAAGGATGGAAGACTGGTGTTCCAAGGGAGGACATGTGTGATGCGTCCCTGACAATGAAGAACTGAAGAGAAGGCTAATGGATGAAGCTCACAAGACAAAGTACACTATTCATCCAGGAGGTACCAAAATGTATCAAGACATGAAAAGAACGTTTTGGTGGCCGAACATGAAGAGAGAGGTAGCTGAACATGCCGCACACTGTCTTACATGCCAACAAGTAAAAGTGAAACACCTGCGCCCTGCTGGTGTGCTCAGACCGCTAGATATTCCGGAATGGAAATGGGAAAGCATTGGCATGGACTTCATCATGGGTTTACCCAAGACTCGTGGTGGACTCGACGCCATATGGGTCATTGTAGAACGACTAACCAAATCTGCCTACTTCCTAGCCATAAAGAGTAAGTGGTCGATAGAGGTACTAGCTGCCCTATATGTCAAGGAGATAGTGAGACTGCACGGAGTTCCATCATCCATTGTCTCAGATCGAGATCCGAGATTCACATCTCATTTTTGGAAAGGACTGCAAGGTGCACTGGGTACTAAACTCAACTTTAGTACCGCATTCCATTCACAAACTAATGGGCAAACTGAAAGAACCAACCAAATAGTAGAAGACATGCTGAGAGCTTGCACTATAGACTTCCAAGGATATTGGAACGAGCATCTATCCCTTATTGAGTTCGCCTATAACAACAGTTACCAGGCGAGCATCAAGATGGCACCGTTCGAAGCACTCTATGGAACGAATTGTAGATCTCCTGCATGTTGGAATGAGGTTGGAGAACAACAGTGGCTTGGCCCAGACATGGTGCAACGTACCACAAAAGACATACAAGTGATTAGAGATCGGCTTAAGACTGCTCAGTCCAGACAAAAGAGCTATGCCGACAAAAGAAGGCGGGCCTTAGAATTCCAAGTCGGTGATCATGTGTTCTTGAAGGTGTCACCTACTCGTGGCATCCAAAGATTTGGTGTGAAAGGAAAGCTCAGTCCTAGATTTATCAGTCCTTTTGAAGTACTCGAAAGGATTGGTGAGGTTTCATACCGACTGGCATTGCCACCGGATCTGGCATGTGTACACAATGTGTTCCATGTCTCCATGCTCAGGAAATATGTCTATGACCCTACCCACATCATTCGCCACGAGAAGTTGGTGCTGAACAAGGATGTGACATACGAAGAGAAGCCAGTCAAGATACTGGAATGGAAGGTGCAACAGCTCAAGAACCGTCCCATTCACGTGGTTAAAGTCTTATGGAATAATCGCATAGTGGAAGAAGCCACATGGGAACCGGAAGGAACCATCAGACGGAACTACCCCGATCTTTTCGGTAAGACATTCTCTCCTGAATGATCATATGAATTTGGGGACCAAATTCTTTTTAAGAGGGGGAGGATGTAGCAACCTGGATTTTTCGAAAAATAAAAATATAATAATATAAAAATAAAATTAATTAAATTATTAGAAAAACAAATAAAAGATAATTAAATAAAACCCATTAAATGAAAAGAAGTAATGGGCTTTGTTAAATGGACCCATTAGAAAATTAGTGGGCTAAAATAGAGATTTTTAAAAGGGGAATAATAGGTAAATACCCTAAATTCGTAACTAAATTATTACTTAAATAGAAAAGTGATATTTAATGCATTAAATGGCTAATTTGAGTTAGATTTGGATTCCTAAACCTACCCTAATAGGTTGGCCACGAATTTGGGTCCCAACCTAACCCAAATTGGAATTGGTATGTTTAGAAAGAGGAGAGAAATAGGAAATCCCTGAATTAAATAGTAATTAGAGTCCAATTAGGAAATAGAAAGGGAATAGACATAAATACTCTCTTTAAACCCTCATGGCCGGCCCTAGCTCGTACCCAAAACTTGTTGGACTAGGAGGAGAGGCCAAAAAGGATGGGATTTCGTGGGAAGAAGCATTTCTCAAGCTCTCTCTCTCGTTCTTCAAGTTCTTAACCCTAGAAGACAAAATGAGTCAAAGGTAGGCATTCTCACGAGCATAAACCATGAAAATTTATCTGTAGGATGTTTCGTCCATCAGGAACCAAACCCTTTGGTTTCATAATTTTCCATCGAGCATGTCTTTTGTTCTTGATTTTTCATGTTCTGCAACTTACATGACCCCGAACCCTTTTCAAAAATCTAGATCTCCATGTACCCTCTATCCCATGCCACGAAAATTTTAGCGGAAAAACTAATGGCTATTAGGGATCGTTTGCCCCTGAAAGCCCTAATTTTCATGCATCCTATCTTGCGAATTAATTCTTGCATCTCAACTGTTCTCAGTATTCTATTCTTCATGTTTGATTTGATTAAAGCCTCTTGAAACCATGCTTGTTTTCTAATTCCAAATTACTATAAGGACCCACATGACTCTAGATCAATTTCCAACTAGTTTCATGATTTTTCATCGCTTGTACCATTAGTTATGAATTTTTGAATGTCCCGGTGTCAAAACATAGTAAGTTTGGACCAAGAACCAAGAACATGTCAGATCTTTGTCGGACTCAGGCCCACTACCTGAGAACGCGATGGCCCGATAGGCCGCGTTCTCAGGCAGATCGCGACAAGCATCACAATCACGATCTGATCGCGACAAGACCACCGTCGCGACCTGACCTTCTGGTCTGACAGACCTGTCGCCTTCTTCATATGAACCCGTCGCGACCTGCCTGCCCGAACCAACAAGCCCGTCGTGACCTGTACAAGACCCTGTCGCGATCTCAGTTGACCCTGTCGCGACCCTCATTAGGGTGTGTCGCGATCAGACTTTTTGCAGGAAAACCCATCTTTTTGCAAGTCTTGTTGTTCTTCATCCATTCCCATATCTTGTTAACTATTTTAAACACTTAAAAATGAAGTTGTAAATATGGAATATATTTTAATTAATTTAAGTCAATCACATGATCTATCTTGTCCATGATTTTCTTATTCACATGCACACACACTTTGAACCATCCAAATATGGCTTAATTGGCATGAACATGTTACATAATTTATGCCATTAAATTTCCTCATTCTTAAATATACTTGTGTACGTTTTCTCGCGATGTTTTGGAACACCAATACTGACACTCCACTGTTCTAGAATTCCTCTAGAACGTCGAGCACTTGTTTCTATATACACACTCTCTCATGACTTGGACGAACTCTCCGTCGGATACTCCTTCTTCCGGACTAGTGAGTCTTTGATCAAGGCCTCCATAAGTCTCCTCTGTCCTTGGATTTCGACATGGTCGATGAGCTGATTGTACCCTAACACCTATGATACCCTTTAAGGATCAACATGATCCAAACGGCTATTAGAAGTTCGCTCTTATCTTGAATTACTTCGGACCTCTGGACCTGTGCATAACATGGCCAGCAAAAAGGTAGTGAGTTCCACCTGACTGCCAACACCACGTGCACGTGTTGTGCAACTATTACTATCTCCTGTTTACTCGACATGTTACATGTAATGTCCACTAGCTCTCATCTATACTCGATTCGCTCTTCTATTCACGTTCTCTCTACTATCTCGTCTATTCATCTAGTAATCTCATCTATTTCTTGGTACTCTATATTGGCCATTGACTGATTGTCTAAAGATAAACAATATAACCAATGCCTGGCAATATATAATGGGCCCGATCTGGTCCTGGGATGTGCGCTCAAAAGTGCTAATGCCCATGGGAGTTAAATGATCAAAGTGTTTGGCATTACACTCGAGTGCTATCTATCTCGACTATCTAAATGACAATCAAAAAGTGTCATGTTCTCTCGTTGTCTATTGACAAAAGTGCTATACTATACTCGTTGTGCTATTGCTATACTTTGTGCTATTTTTGCTATGGCCATCTTGCTATTTTGTGCTATACTCGACACTCTTGCTATATTTGGGAACTTGTGCTATTTCGTTCACGTGATATCCTACTATCTTTTACTTGACTCTCTCGCTCTATCATTAGTTACTCTGCCTTTAATGCATTAAGTATTTAAAGCCTGCTTGACTATTGAGATTTATGTCCTACTGGGCGTTATCGCTCACCCTGCGTTATTTGTCATTGTGTTCTCAGGTGAGACCGAGGATGAACGATACACTCAAGAGGACGGGAACGACCAGGAATGATGTCAAGAGTACCCTAGTGTCCTAGTGCTATGATAGAGTCTTAGTTTAGACTTTTACTTTTATTTCAATGTAATTGGGCCCTATAGATTGGCTCTGATATTAGTGGTTGTAACTAGACATTTGGAAAGTTATTAATGAAAGGAATTTTCTTTAGTATTATTCATTGTGCAATGGTTTGATGTCTAGTACTCGCTCTATACCGTTTACTTGCAACTACTTCACGTTCCGATATTTCGCGTCAGGGCGTGATAGTTCCTGTCAGTTTGTCAAGAATTTCCCTGTCTAGATTTCTCTATGCAATTTTCATCCTTATTTCTTTTGATCTATTTTGGTTGCGAACCGCTACCAGGACAGAGTCATGAGTTATCTGCCTGGCACGCACATGTCCCTCTAAAATGAAACCTACAGGCCAATCGGTTAGGGTACCTCTCAATCGAGGGGTTGATTATCCTTTTCTTTCTCCTTCTCGTCCAGACTTGTGTTTTCCTTGCATTCTGCTCGAGCAGCTAACTCAGAGCTTTCAAGATGATTCCAATTGCTTGTTAGTTAGATCGGGTGTCTCTGTACCTTGGCTCCCACTTTTCAGTCCACTCCGCGTCACCTCCACTTCGTCGTCATTTCATGACATCTCCGCTACACTTCCGCTTCGCTTCCTTGCAAAGTGGAAGCTAAGGAGGGGCAATTTGTAGACACCCGATTCTGGCCTACAGGTCGAACCACATTTCTTGTTATCTTAATGAGCCCCAAGTTGGTCATTCACCTTGAGCCCACCATTAGCCTTGCTTTGAGCCCATTAAAAACCTAATTTTCAGATTATCCCGTCCAATTATCCTTCGAAGAGCCCTTATGCTTTATTGTCTAATTATTCTCCTTGGTGATTGGTCAATATTTTGCGAATAATCGATTTTCCTTAACGTGACGGGTCGTAGCGCCGTGTTAAGCTTATCGCGCCCCCCATAGGCATCGCGACAGCCCATGCACGTGGCTTTAGAATCGCGACCTACGTGGCCATCACGTTCATCCTTGTCGTGCCCCTACGATTTTTCGCGACTACAGCCACGGCAACAGCCTCCACAACCACCTCCTATTTATCCTCTCATGGCATTTATCTTCATCCTTAAGTAACCTCCCAACCCCCTATCCGTGGTTTTGGGTTGTGGGTCACCTTGGGAGCTTCTTAGGACTCTCACCCATAGATTAACATGGTATTATCACCTCATTTTGGACCTTTATCAATTAAAATGGGATTTTCTCTCTCTTATCCTTTATAAGCAAGGCCTCTCCTTCAGAGGAAAGAGAGAGCCCGATTTTGCCACGAAGTGCTGTCGAATTCTCTCTAGACCAGACACATAGCCCGTAGCTCTCCCTTTCCCTCACATTTCCTTACATTCTCTTCATCAAGCTATGCTCATTTCTTCATCCATGGAGCTTGGTGCGAGAGGAGGGCGACTTCCACTTCGTCCACAACTTCTCCAGCACCCAAGGACGCCATACAATGCCAGGGAGTCACCCCATTTAGGGCTCCTTCTTCCTTTTCTTCCTCATTTCCCTTTCATGCATATTAATTGTTTTTTTAGATAGGAGCATTTCCTATTCCTTCCCATGTTTTCCTGCTACCCAAGGGGTTTAAAAACCACCCCATGTCCGTTCCCTCCATGCTCTCACCTTTCCTTTCATTTTTGTATAGATACTACACCTAATATGTTCTAACAGGGTCTATTTGTTTATTTTCTTTGTTTTGGCAGGCACCCAAGCAACATCTAACGAGGAGCTCTTGTTCTCTGACAGGCCGGAGGATGGGAAGAAGGTGCAGTCACATTTCTCCCGCACTGTAGAGAACCCGGCAGGATAGGGCGTCGCGACAAGCTTAACGCGCCCTGGTAGGGCGTCGCGACATCACCCGTCGCGACAAAGGTCAGTGCCCCGTTCTCTATCCTTTTACTAGCACAGTTAGCCTACGTAGTTTTTATCCATGGCAACGTGTTAGGTGTCGATCACATCCTCCATATTTACATGCCCCTTAGTTAATTTTAAAATGTGTTTCGAGGGGTGCACAACCCCGTGGATAAAATTTCAACATATTCTGATTACTATACAATTAATTGTGAATTTCTGAAACTTTTTGTACCATGTTCTAAAAATAGATCTCAAATATGTTTAAAAACATGATTAGCATCATGATTAGGTTCTATTACTTACTATTCTTGATTAAATTGAGTATTCAGAAGTGATTAATAATTGTTTCATGATATATGTGTGCATGTGCATGGAAAGAGAGAGAACATGTGGCATGTGTGTGTAAAATGTGTTAATGTGCAAAGATAAAAATTGTGCCAATGAGACACTACCACCATAGATTGCGTGGAGCCGTACTATAGTAGTGCCCCTACGAGAAAGCTCAAATGTGTTATATGATACCCGGGGTAACAGATCGTGTGAAATCCTGGAGGTGGACAAGTTCCACTAGTAATGGTGGGGAGGGCTTCCCCTGGTTCTACGCAGTATCCAAGACTTGGTCATTTTGTCTGGTAATTAAGTATGTGTATGTGTTATGTGATCTTTCTAGTGGTGGTTTGGGCTATGTCTTGGCAATGTGTAAAAGTGATTATGTGAATGTTGTGTAAAGTGGTATGTGAATGTGGCAAATAGTACGTGCATGTGATGTGATACGTGATCATGATCGTGAAAAGTGAAAAACTATGTGAAAACCATGTGAAATCATGTGTAAGTGAAAGTGAATGATAATATGAGAGTAAGTGCAAGTGAAAGCCAAGGTAAAAGTGCATATGTTCATGTCATGAGAAAATAATGAATGTGTTAATATGATTTATGTTAATTGTGGTATCATGTTAGTACCATGTGTAGAAGTATGTTAAATTGTGTCCATGAGATAGTAATTACTTGATAAGCATGTTAGTGGTATCATGTTATGTGTTTTTATAAACCATGTGTTTGTAAGAATTGCAAACATGTGATTATATGAATGTTCTCATGTTAATGACATTAGAAGTGACCATGTTTAGAATTCTTGTTATACATGAGTTAGTATAGTTTTGTTTAATAGATTTCATGTTTTATTATCCATGTTATAGTATGAACATGTGTTAGTTTAATTGTTAAATTGTAAATAGTTAATGATATTGTGATAGCTAGTTAAGTGTTAAATTGTTAGAAAGCATGTGTGGTAAGTGCGTGGTTTGAAATTTTAAGTTGCTTGTTGAGTCTATTGCGTAGACTCACCCTTGCTAACATTTCAGGAGATTTAGAAGCCAAGGAGTTAGCAAGATCCGACGTGTAACGTAAAGAGTAGATTGATGATTTAAGTTTAGTTTCCTAGTATGTGATATAATTGTAATTTGGACTTTGATTATTTTGTACTTGGAAACTGGCTATATTTAGTGGATGTTATGCTATGTTATTTCTTTTCTTGGACTATATAGACAGTGGTATGTGGATTATAAAGTTGATGGAATAAGAGTTATTTATTTTCCGCTGTAATGTTCCTTTCTGTTTGTGTATATCTCAGCTCATGTGACTATTGTTGGGGTTTTCTCCCCTGTAGCGACTTGCTCTCATTCGATGTGGGTTGGTATAACCGTACTGGGTGGAAGTGGGCTGTTACAGAGATCGTATCAGAGCTATGGGGTTGAGATTATACATGGTTAGCCATCAACTAATTCACATCTCAAAGTCTTTGTAGTGGATAGCCAGATCCATGGAATAACTAATATAGGACTAAAAAAGTGATAAGATGAATGCTTGAGAATATACTAGGTATAGTAATAAATGGAGCTTAACTAGGTATTTATATTGTAGGCTATGGCTGGAAGGACTCGTCGTTCGAGTATACCCATTGAAGATGAGGAGCCAAGGAGGACTGCAAGTGAGCAGCAGAGAGTACCAGCAGCTCAAGGACCACCTGCGCCACCCCCGCCACCGTTGATCGACTATGGCACATTCATGCAAGGACTAGCACAAGCGATGCAGACTCAGGCGCAGACGTAGGCAGCTCTTTAGGCGTAGCTTCGGGCTCAGGTTCTAGCACCAGCTCAGCAGAGCCGTGGTGTAGGAGGTGTGTCGGTCATGGAGAAGTTTAAGAGGATGGCTCTGCCTTCTTTTAAGGGGGAGAGTCAGCCGTTGGTTGCAGAAAGTTGGCTTAGAGAGATCCAGAAGATATTTAGAGCTATCAGGTGTGCAGAGGATGACAAGGTCAGCCTGGCAACGTACATGCTTCAAGAGCGAGCAGACGTGTGGTGGTCTTCTATTCTTCGCACGTAGTTTGAGGGTTTGGAGTTAGAGGTGACTTGGGGAGAGTTCGTGAGATTGTTCGAGGCTAAGTTTGTTCCTAAGCACATATCCAGGACAAGATGGAGCAGGAGTTCTTAGCGTTGACTCAAGGTTCCATGTCGATCTTGGAGTATGAGGCCAGATTCGTAGAGTTGTTGAGGTTCGCACCGCACATAGTTGCTGATCATAGGCACAAGGTAAGAAAGTTTGTGATGGGGCTCAGACCATCATTGAGAGCCAGACTTGTAGCGTTCAACCATAGGACTATGGATGTGGCTCTTAGCGTGGCATGCAGGCAGAAGAGTGACATGGAGTTGTACCAGGAAGAGAAGAAGGCTCGGATGAAGAGGTTACCAGAACCTTTCCAGTGGCAGGACAAGAAGATAAAGAGGCTCATGGGAGACCAGCAGTCAGCTATAGTACCAGCAAAGTCAGCACGCCAGTCAGTAGCTTCTACAGCCAGCGAGAAACCTGAGTGTGTACACAGTGGCAAGTGTCATGGCGGAGACTTGTGTTGGACAAAGGCAGGAAGATGTCTCAAGTGTGGCAGCCCAGATCATTAGATTAGAGAGTGCCTGAAGCTGAAGACGTTCGTTCCACGAGGTGTTCCAGCAGCAACAACGAAGCCAACAGCAAGACCACAAGCACCAGCCAGGGTGTACACCTTAGTCAGAGACGACGCCGACGACGTCACCATAGGTACTTGATCCGATCTTCGAGGACGAAGATCTTTTTGAGGGAGAGAGGGTGTAAGGCCCCCAGTTTTTAGTGTAATGTTGGCTATTATTGCATTTTTTATTTTCTGTCAAGATTCTTCTTAACGTCAATATCCCTTGACGTTAAGGATGAGTAGACGGCAAGATTTGTGTCGTTTACTGTATGACCGGAAGATATCGACATCAACATCGATTGATGTTGACTTCTGGTTAACGATAGTAAGGTGGAAGTTTACTTCACCAGATGCATTTATGATTCCAGACCTGAAACGGCTATGTTTTCTCTGGAATCCAATTAGGAAAGGTTCCCCTAACGGTTAGGACTCCTAATGCTAGGCATACCCTGACTCTTAAACCAATATAACCTTAGTTTTTTGGATAGGATTAGACTCTTTGGTTGAGAGGAAAAGCTAGGTTTGTTTGAGAGAAAGGAGAGAACTTCCTGAAGCTTGATCCGGCATTTGGGGAGGTTTTCTGGTGATCTTCTTCGACTGGAAGGTGCTCCTGGTGTTGAGGAATCTTCTCCGACTCCAGAAGACCGTCTGTGCAGGCGTGAAGACCGGATTTGGGTTGGAGATTTGCACCTTCTTGGCTTGGCCGAGGAGGGCCTCATCGCCAAATTAAACCTTTAGATATTTTATTACAGTTAAGTAACTTAGGGTTTCTCTCTGTGGACTTGTCCTTTAGGGTTTTAAGATTGTTACGGATTTTTATTTCATGCACTGGACCTCCCAAAATCTCTGCTTTCTATGTTTGGTCTACACTGTGTGCAGATAGGAGGTTGACGGTAACCTTGTTGCCGTCAAGTTCTTGAGTCGACGACGGTCGATCTTGCCGTTAACTCACCCTGACGGCAAGACCCTTGCCGTCAAGTTCATGTGGTTTTATGAACAGTGGTATTGATCTCTGTGGTGTGATTTTCGGGGGAAAAAGTGAATATATGCATGTGTTTATAAAATTTTGTCTTGTCAGATATATTGAATAGACCAAACCATGAAATCTTGAAAATTTTTTGATTTTATTTGCTATTTATAGAATTTCTGTTATGAGGAAATATGCATGTTGTGATAGATTTAAATTCAGAATAAATAGATATGATCCATGATAATGTTGCAGGGAATTTTCATGAACTTAGGGTTACTGTATACCTGTTTTAAAACTATTATATTCGACTGTCCACTGTTTAACATATTTAATTGAAATATCTTGCTAAATTGCATGAGATCTCTGTTAAATATTAAAAATAGTTAGCTCAGAAAATTATGAAAACTTACTGATATGTTCTGCTAAGTATATCTACCCGTGGGTAAAATTTGAGCATGTTCTGATTACTGTACAATTAGTTGTGAATTTCTGAAGCTTTCTGTACCATGTTTTTAAAATAGATCTCAAGTATGTTTAAAAACGTGATTAGCATTACGATTAGGTTCTGTTACTTATTGTTCTTGATTAAATTGAGTATCTAGAAGTGATTAATAATTGTTTCATGATATATGTGTGCATGTGCATGGAAAGAGAGAGAACATGTGGCATGTGTGTGTAAAATGTGTTAATGTGCAAAGATAAAAATTGTGCCAATGAGACAATGTCACCATAGATTGCGTGGAGACGTACTGTAGTAGTGCCCCTACGGGAAAGCTCAAATGTGTTATGTGATACCTGGGGCAACGGGTCGTGTGAAATCCTGGAGGTGGACAACTTCCACTAGTAATGGTGGGGAGGGCTTCCCCCGGTTCTGCGCAGTAACCAAGACTTAGTCGTTTTGCCTGGCGATTAAGTATGTGTATATGTTATGTGATCTTTCTAGTGGTGGTTTGGGCTGTGTCTTGGCAATGTGTAAAAGAGAATATGTGAATAATGTGTAAAGTGGTATGTGAATGTGGCACGTAGTATGTGCAAGTGATGTGATATGTGATCGTGATCGTGAAAAGTGAAAAACTATGTGAAAACCATGTGAAATCATGTGTAAGTGAAAGTGAATGATAATATGAGAGTAAGTGCATGTGAAAGCCAAGGTAAAAGTGCATATGTTCATGTCATGAGAAAATAATGCACGTGTTAATATGATTTATGTTAATTGTGGTATCATGTTAGTACCATGTGTAGAAGTATGTTAAATTGTGTCCATGAGATAGTAATTACTTGATAAGCATGTTAGTGGTATCATGTTATATGTTTTTATAAACCATGTGTTAGTAAGAATTGGAAACATGTGATTATATGAATGTTCTCATGTTAATGACATTAGAAGTGACCATGTTTAGAATTCTTGTTATACATGAGTTAGTATAGTTTTGTTTAATAGATTCCATGTTTTATTATCCATGTTATAGTATGAGCATGTGTTAGTTTAATTGTTAAATTGCAAATAGTTAATGATAATGTGATAGCTAGTAAAGTGTTAAATTGTTAGAAAGCATGTGTGGTAAGTGCGTGGTTTGAAATTTTAAGTTGCTTGCTGAGTCTATTGCATTGACTCACCCTTGTTAACATTTCATGAGATTTAGAAGCCGAGGAGTTAGCAAGATCCGACGTGGAACGTGAAGAGTAGATTGAAGATTTAAGTTTATTTTCCTACAATGTGATGTAATTATAATTTGGACTTTGATTATTTTGTACTTGGAAACTGGCTATATTTAGTGGACGTTATGTTATGTTATTTCTTTTCTTGGACTATATAGACAGTGGTTTGTGGATTATAAAGTTGATGGAATAAGAGTTATTATTTTCCGCTGCAATATTCCTTTCTGTTTGTGTATATCTCAGCCCATGTGACTATTGTTGGGGTTTACTCCCCTATAGTGACTTGCTCTCATCCGATGTGAATTGGTATTATTGGCCCTTTTGGTACGGCAACAAGCTAACTTAGAGGGGGGGGTGAATAGGTTTTCTGAAATCTAAAACAGAAACTTAAACAAAGAAAATTATCACTTGAAAGTTTGGTTAGTTGAGTGTGATAGAGAGTAGCAGTGCGGAAGCAAATAAACAATCACACAAAGAACACAAGGAATTTATCCTGGTTCGGCCCTTCCCACATGGAAGTCCTACGTCTAGTCCCCAAGCAATCTCTTGGGATTTTACTAACCAAGGCTACAGTCCCCCTCAAGGACAATACAACACCCAGCACCCCAGCTGGTCTTCTTCTCTTTCCCGGGCAAGAAGGCAGCCCACTTCTCTTACAGGTAAAGAAGCCAACCTCCTGGTACAAACCTTAGTGCGGTTCTACTAGACTTAAACCCCTAGCTAGGTTCTACACTGTATACAGTCCTACAGCTGGACAAAAATCTTTCTTAGAAAAGAAAGAACAAAGTTGAGAGTTTTACAAGAATAGACTCTAACCCAGAAACTCTCAGCAAAGGACTCTCCCCAGAAATTACATTGAGCATGAAGAGAGAGTGAAGAGAGGAAAAGGAGCTTGAAGCTTGAAGACTTCAGATGCTTAAGAACTTCTTCTTGGGCTCGGGCCCTTTCTATCTTCAGGAAAGCTCTCTTATTGTTCTTCAGCCTTGCTTCATCTTTTATATGAGTAGCTTTGAATAGATCCGCTGATGAGATCTGTTGGAACTCATCTAGTCATTGCTGATTTTTCTTATTCTTCTTCTGACTATCAGCCACTTGGTGGTCTTCGAGATCTGCAAGCATAGAAGAAGGTGTTTAGATCAAAGAGTGTTTCTGTCAAAAAGGCTCATACCTCTATGTTTCCTGCTGTCACCCAGAAGTGGTAGGTAAGTCCCTTTTTGTCTGACAGGAGAGAAGAGATCTAGAGAGATAGAAAAGATCTTCTGTCAAAAAGATAGAGGATTACGCAAATGAAATATATTTGACTTTTCATTAAGCACCAAAAATATTTTGAAATCTAAGTATAAAGGAAATCGATGTTTAAGTTGAAATCTATGTTTGAAAAGAATCCATGTTCTAATGAAATCCATGTTTCCAACAAAATCGATGATTAAGTGAAATCGATGTTTATATGAAATCGATGTTTAAACAAAATTGAGGTTTAAGTGAAATTGATGTTTATATGAAATCAATGTTTTAAGTGAAATCGATGTTTATGGTTAAATTGTTATTTGCTATCAAATCGTTATTTAAGTAAAGCAAATCGTTGAACTGATCAAATCGTTGTTTAACTTTTCGAATCATTACAGCGATCAAATCGTTGTTTTATCAAGGAAATCGATCTGTTCAATAGAATTCATATTTTCAACAGAATCGATGTGGCACTTTGTGAACTAAAATCGATGTATATTGAATGGACATCGATTTAGCTTTTTAGTGTAAATCACACAACGATAGTGCCATAAATTTATATTTATTAAGAAAATATATTATTAAATATATTTAATAATATTTAATTAATCATAAGTTTTGTTATCACCAAAATATAAGGGTAAAATATAAGAGTGGTACAACAATCTCCCCTTTTTTGGTGATGACAAAACTTATGAGAATTTTTTGACAAAAATACTTAAAGCATATAAAATACAAAAAATTCAAAGATAATGCATATTATGCATACTATCCCCCTTTTTATCACTAACCAAAAAGGAAGGATCTTACCATGCATTCTCTCCTCTTTTTTTTGTGAAAACTTCTTACCAGTGAGAGGTTCAACAATAATTGACATTAATGAATAACTCTCACTTAGTCTGTGCTCCCCCTCAATGAGAGACTCCACCTGAATGAGACTTGCAAATAGTTGTTAGTAATACTAAAATTTAAAAATAAATTAGTGACTAATCCCTCTTCAGATATGAGTTGGATGAAGAGCTGGCAGCCATCAATGCCTTGAGCATCCTTTGTTCCTGATGCTCTAAGGCCATCCTGTAAACAACTTATTCAGAAGTAGGTACCCAAATCTTTTTGGGTCCTTGATGGTTAGATGTATAAAAATATCCTTTCGGAATCCATACTAGGTGCCTTGTTGTGCAGGTGTTTACTGTGTGTCCTAGTTTATTGCAATGAGAACAACAATGAATATAATTTGTTTTACAGTTCTTATTGTCTTTGTAATGTCTATTTAGAACACAATTTTTGAAAACATTTTCCTTTTGATAGAGCTTGTTCATTACAGGGGCCTTTTTCTTAGGCATCTTGGTTTCTTTTACAAATTTTGGTAATGGATATTTTTCAAGAATTATGACTTGTTTTTCTTTTTCAGGAGGTTTGTATCCAAGACCTTGTTTATTATTTCCATATTTTGATCCTTTTAAGCATAGAGCTAAAGATGTTTTCCCTTTAGTTAATTTTCTAACTGGTTCTTTTAAATAAGAATTTTCATCATTTAGAGTTTTTAATTTTTCTTCTAACTCTGATTTTTCATTGTTTTTACTTTTTAATTCTTCGTTCAAGAGATAATTATTATCTTTACATTCCTTTAATTATTTTTCTAATTGTTCCATTTCGGATTTAAGATCAGAATTGGTGTTATCTAAGCAAGTGATGTTGTTTTTCAAATTTTTTAATTCTTTTACAACACCTTTATGTTTTTCATATAGTTCATTAAAGACTTCTTCTAAGTCTTCAGACTCTGACCCTAAATCAGTGCAAGAACCAAAAGATGGGTCAGAATGTACCTCATCTACTCCTACCATGAGGGCTAGACTTTCCTGCTCTTTTTCGGGATCTGAGCTTGATGATTCTAAAGTTATGGCTTCTTCATTGTCCCAAGTAGTAGCTATGGCTTTTCTTTTGAATTTCTTGTGCTGCTTCTTGGATTTTTCTGGCTGACCAGTCTTCTTGAGTCTTGGACAATCTGGTCTCAGATGTCCAAGTTTTCTACATTCATAGCAGACTGGTTCTTTTTCCTTTTTCTCTTTCTTTTGGATCGTTCTTGATCCATTCTTCTTCTTCTTTAAATCTTATGAAGCTTGGACAGTACGTCATCTACATCACTATCTTCTGATCGTACAATTTTTTAGCTAGAAGAAGAAGAGGTGGAAGGAGCAACTGCAACTTTAAGAGCATTGGAATTTTTCTTGGATGAGCCTCCAGATAATTGCTCCATATTAATTTCATGTGCCATGGGGGAACCAATTAACTTATCAATAGAAAACTTGGTTAGATCATGGGCTTCTTCAATAGCGGTGACCTTAGGGGTCCATGAAAAAGTTAAAGACCTAAGTATCCTTCTGACAGTTTCCTCATCAGAAAGATTTTTACCAAGAGAACTTAGACCAACTACTATGCTTGAAAATCTATTATACATCTGAGTGATATTTTCATTTGGAAGTATTTTAAATTGCTCATATTGTGAGACAAGAATATCTATCCTAGTTTGTTTTACTTTATCTTTTTTTTTTAAAGAATGTCACAGGGTCAGCGAACCAGCTAAGTAAACTATTCCCCAGAGGAGATTAGTGTTATCACTCCCCTGGTGCAATCACCTATGCCTGATGTATTTATAATGAAAAAGCATAAGTACAAGACCACCGGGGCATACCCCTACCACCAAACCCATACATCAAGAAAATCAAAACCAACCCCAACCTCAAAACTAGAAAATAAAATTAAGGGTCTGTCCTAAAGTTAGGCAAGCCAGCCTTATCCAAAACAAGAGCACCTCTAGTGAAAGGAGGAAGATCCGAAACCTTAAGGAACACTTGATTCTTCCGAGATAGACAAGTATGAGAGGCTAAAGAATCCGCAACCTGATTCCCTTCTCTGTAAATATGGGACACTTGACAGTTCAAATCTTCAATCATCTTCATCATGTTATGCCACCAAGGTAAGACAGACCAGGAAGGAGGGGCCTTACGGTGGATAGAAGCCACCAGAACTGTAGAATCAGTAAGGACAATAGATAAGATAACATTATTCTCCTTAGCCAAGGCAGCCCATCATGAAGAGCCCTTGTTTCAGTAATGATGCTATTTCCTGTATCAACGTTAAGACAAAAATGTGTGGAAGGCGGACACCAGTGCACCAAGATGGGCTGCTTGAGCTTGACAGTGGGTTTTACATTATAAGACAGTAAGATCTGAGCATGAGCTTGAGAAATTGGCCTCTTAAACACAATTTTACCAAGGGCATAATTGAGAGAAAAGATTATGTTACTGATCATATGATGCTTAGTGAATGGAATACCCTCAAAATATTTGGTACTTCTAACCTTCCAGATCTCCCACATCATCAAGATGAATGCATAAAAACCAACGAATTGGAATGCTGAATTCAGGGAGTAGGCAGATAAAAAACACCAACATCTGATTGTAATCTGGTTACTGAGGTTGACTTTGTTAGAGATTAAGGGAGAGAGCCATCTCCAAAGATCTTGTGCCATATCAGTTTCAAGAAATAGATGATTTAGGTCCTCATGCTGGTGGTTTTTGCAACAGACACATTTTGAGACAATAGGAATACCACAATCAACAATCCTACCATCAACAGGTACTACACGATGAATTAACTTCCATATAAAAATGGATGCCTTAGGAGAGATAGTAGGATGCCAAAGCTTATTCCACTCCAGACGCTGAAAACCTTGAGGGTAAATCACAGAGTATGCCAAACCAACATTAAACTCACCCTTAGGATTGGGGGTCCAAACACATGTGTCACAATCATCCAAAAGATTAATCCTCAGCCAATCTGTATTAATGTTTAGAGAGTGCCACAGCACATGATCCTCATTATTCATGTAATGCCCCAAAAATTTTAATTGTTAGAGAAATGTGAATAATGTGGTTATTACACATTATTATTATCGTTAGATTTAAATAATTAGAATTTAGGATTAATTAGTACTAATAAACGTTATCCCAGTGTCGTACATAGAGGTGCGCGCTCTGATAGGGCGACACTGAAAAACTATAACGAAATTGAAATCCGAAAATACCATAATTTCTAGAAAAATATGGGGATATCAGAAATGTAAATATCCGGATTTGTTGATGTGCGGATTTCGAGATTAAGTCGACGTAACCATTTTCTGGGTGATTTTTCACCTAGTGAAAAATAAAATCTAAAAATCAAACTAAAATCACCATAATTTGTAAAACCATCACATTAGTCTATGGTTGAAATTGTAACACAAACGGACCCCGTTTGAATCTATAAAAATGTGAGTCATTGGGCCAGCCGAATTTTAGGCCAATTACGGTGGCCATTTTTCTGGGAATTTCTGGGCACTTACATGTGAGGCCTTGGGAAGGCCAGCACACTTGAGGGAATAGGTAACATGTTAGTTACCATGTGTAACTTGCAGGGCATGCATGGGCTAGGTGGCTGTGGGTGGTTAAGTGGGGTTTTACTTCCAACACCTGGGAACCGGCGTGGCATTGTGCATGGAATGAGCTTGGAGTTATAAAACTCACTCCATAACTAGCTTGTAAACTTTCCTAACACAAACCTCTGTTTCTTTCTCTTGTTCTTGCACTCTTTGTTCTGCTCTTGTTTCCCTGCTCCTTGCCGCTGGAACTACTTGTGAGGAAGTTGTTGCTACTGTGCACTCAAGGCTCTACCGTGGGGGTGTAGCTGTGAAGTCAGTAAGGCAAATTTGGGAGGTTGTTATAGCAACACAGCAAGCTTCAGCTGCTTCTTCTCTTACTTGTGGTTAATTCTCCATCTTCTTCAAGCTAGGTAGGATTCAATCTTCTTGTTGGATCGAAATGGTTGAGAAATAGTCCTAGAGGGGGGTGAATAGGACTTTTTATCTTTTTAGATTTCTTCTGAAAAAAAAAAACACAGCACTAAATAGATATGTTAGTACTAAGTGTGGTGTGTGTGATTCAAGTGTAAACTTGGCAGAAACAATCACACAAATAAATGCACAAGGGATTTATCCTGCTTCGGCCCTTCCCACATGGAAGTCCTACATCCAGTCCTCAAGCCAACCACTTGAGATTTCACTAAACTGCCAACAACTTGGCCTTCTCTCACCCTTAAGAGGAATTACAAAATCCACTTGCTCCCAAGCAAGTCTTCCCTAAACAGGGGTACAAACACTGCCTTTCACAAGGCCTTCCCTTCACAGGAGGGGTAAAGCAGAACAGAACTTCTGCAAGAATTACAACAGAAATAGAGAATTAAACACTTGTGTGTTTGCCTCAAAACTGAGCACAAAACACACACAAACTCCAACAGGATTGAAGGATCAAGAGGTTAAGCAAAATCCCAATTGAAGCAACTTGGGTGGACTTGAAGGTAGTAGCAAATTACAACTACCACCTAATACACAGAACTTCAGAAGAAGACTTTCTGAAGTGAGGCTCTCAGACTGTAGCTTAGCAGGAAGGCTTTTGAGAGAGGGAGAGCTTGAAGGATTCGGATGAAGCATTCAAGAGAATTGACTTCAATGTATGTGGTCTCTGTGTATTTCTTCTCTACTGTTGTTCTCTCTTCTTCTTCTTTTATAATCTTTAAAAATATAGCCGTTTGAAGGAGATAGCCATTTGAAGCTTGGTGGTTGTTTGCAAGTTAGCTGTGGAAGAGAGTTTCTGGGATCCTTTGGATCTTGAAGGCTTTGTCCAGAAGGTCTTGAAATTTGCATCTTTTCAAGGTCTTCAGAATAGGAGCAGTTGTCACAGCTAGAAGATAAGCTCTTGTAGACTGAGCTGGGAACAACCCATGCTAAACATGTGCTCCAATTAATGCCTGTTGCAAAGACAAGACAAGGACAATCATATCTCCATACCTTTGTGGTAGGGGGTCAGTTTGAGTACAACAGACAGTATGGAACCTAGTATTCTCAATTTTTTCAAAAAATAGAGCAGACAAACAAATAGTTAAAGTATGGGTCTGTCAGTGGTAGGTGAGATGGTCAGATGCCATGCGTCTGAGATTTTTCATAAATGCTTTGTGTCTCATGAAGGATAAAGGACATCAATACTGTAAAACTAAAAAAAGATATTTCAGAGAAATGTTTTGCAGAGATGAATAATTTGAATATACTATGTTCTGTCAGAGAACTATATTAAAATATTAATCTTCTAAGATTTTAGTAAGATATGTTAGGAAATAGGCAATTTGCCAATAAATTATGTCTAAGATGTTTAAGAATCAGAAAAGGATTTTATAAACTTAAAAGTAGATATATTCCAAGACAGATAGAACTGACAAGGTATAAGTACAAAACTGACAGTGAAGTCGAATGCAATAGAACAGGTGATTCGACTCAAGAAATAGGCATGATTCGAATTCAAGAAGAATAAGGTAATTCGACTATAGTAGTGAAGGCATCAATTGAATGTAGTGTTAAAAGGCAACATTCGGCTATGTGAGTCGAAGTCGTAAGTCGAATACAGTGTAAAACACATTCGATTGTGTGAGTTGAAGTCATGAATCGAATATAGTGTAAAGGACATTTGACTGTGTGAGTCGAAGTCATGAATCGAATACAGTGTAAAGGACATTCGACTGTGTGAGTCGAAGTCATGAATCGAATACAGTGTAAAGAACATTCGACTGTGTGAGTCGAAGTCATGTATTGAATACAGTATAAAGGACATTCGACTGTGTGAGTCGAAGTCATGAATCGAATACAGTGTAAAGGACATTCGACTGTGTGAGTCGAATGTTATGTAAAATTGTGGACTTAGAAAAAAATTCGCAAGTCTTGTGACTGAGTTTCTGAAGGAGTCGGATACAGTGTAGTCAAAGACATCAGTCGGATTCAATAGGCTATAGATTCGGATTCTGTGGCCTTAGAAACTTTTGAGTGTTCATGAATTTTTATCTGTATAGAATTTTGTGATACATTTGGTATAAAACACATATTAAAAGATTTGTCATAGCAAAAATAATATTCATAGAAATTTATAAAATTCTTTAAATTTCTTAGACGTAGTTGCTCAACAATTCTCCCCCTTTTTGTTAATGACAAAATTCTTTAAATGGATTAGGCAAACTATGCTTTTATACCTTTTCTCATATAAATTTCTTCTATACCTATACTTCAATCTTTAGATAGTTAGTAGGAAGCTAAATTTCGGCTACCTTTTCTCCCCCTTTGTGGCATTAACATAAAGGATAGCAGAACAGGAAAATGTTGTCACAGATAAAGAGAGTACAAATTGTATAAAAATAGACTATATTCATAGGGCATAAAAAGAAAGAAAATTTAATGTTTAGGGCTTAACAGAACTGGGTAGATAGAGGGAACGGGGAATCATAGCCAAAAATGGCTAGATGAGTTCCCAAAGCTTCAACTCATTTTTGACAAAGGAGTTGTCAAACATTTCACCATCAACATTGTAAGTTGGATTGGTGGAGGGTAATTTCTTGATAGACTTGATGTGGCGCCTCCTGAACCAAGCAACTCTGTGATGAAATTTGTCTAAGTCGAATCGCACTTTGAGGGGAACAAACTGTTTGGTAGCGGCCAAAGTGAGAAACTCATGAAGAGTGATATTCCAGTATAGACCATTTGAGATAGCTGCATCTTTGGCTTGATAATAGTACATGTACCTGTGAGCCCATCTGAGACCTAGATGCTTTCTCAAATCCATGAGACTCTTAGAGTGAAATTCATTGAGGGATAGTCTCATCCTCTGGCACTGAGAACTGTAGGAAGGACAAGCTGCTTCCCATTGTTCAGGAGTGAACCTCTCAGATTCAGCAAAGCTTAACTGAAGATCAAGGAGATGCTTATGGAACTTGGACATCTGGAGGAAAATAAACCTCTGGAAACTGAGCTTGGACTTATACTTGATCTTGAATCTGGTGGCAATCCGGATGAATCTATTGAAGAGGGTTTCTGCAAAAGCACCTCTGTAGGAGACTGCTCCTACAAGGGGAGGATGGAGTCCTGAAGGCACTGCCACAGACATGGAGGGAACAACTTCCCTTTGGCCTCTTAGCAAATTTTCATATTGGCCCTTGGACACATCATGCAGGCCTAACTTGAACCTTTCATAGTTGAAGGCTCTCATAGCTGTGTACTTGGCCTGAGACTCCCGGAGATGAGTGGCAAAAAGAGCATGAAATCTGAGGGAGAGGTGGTGTTCAACTGTCAGGTAGTGGCTCCTAGATTGGGCTTCTTGAAATCTACTTGCCTCCTCTGGATAGAGATCAACAAATTCTTGAGGAGTGAGGCAGTGACTCTTTTGGGAAATAAATTGGAGATCTGAAGTAGAGAGTTGGGAGGTTTTGATCAACACAGGAAGCCAGTGTTCAAAAGTAAAACCTGGCAGGTTATGGATTTCAAGAAATGCTCTTATTGACAAATATTCTCTGAACAAAGTCATGGTTTGAGCAGAGTGATGAACAAAAACATACCAGAATGGGGGAAGTAACAAGGAGGGTTTATCTCCTATTCTGGGTCCATGAGAGGCTGGCAGTTGGATACTGGGAAGTATTTCAACTAGCTGAAGGAGGATGTTCTGGGAACCAGGTTTGGAAGCAGTGGGTAGAGAGGAGAAAAAATGTGGTGGTTGGGTGGAAAGATTGATTGTTATTTCCTTGAGGGGTTTGGGTTGGTGTTTCATTGGATAAATGGAAAACTTTACATTTTGAAGAAATGGATCTACTAGAATGACTATTGAAGGGAGATCAGGAGAAGATACTTCAGGAACTAAAGTTGAAGGAGTAGTAGATTGTGGTGCAGATGAAATGGTCTCAGTAGGAAGGGTAACTGGTGGAGTAGGTGGAGAGGGAGGCCTGGATGGAGGAACAGGAAGGACAAGGTTACCATTTTTGACTAACCTTCTCTTTACTTTCCTCTTAAAAGGTTGTAGCTCTCGAGAGGACTCAAGAGGTCTCTTAGCCTGGGGAACTTCTTCAACTGTTGCCACTCCTACTGGCTGCTGGTCAGCCACAGACTCTTGCTGCTGCACAACTGGAGGTTCAAAAACTACTACTGCTAACTGAGCCTGCTGCTCAGTAGGCTGCTCATCTTTCTACTATTGGGAGTCAACTGACATAGGTTGCTGCTCAACCTGGATTTCTGGACCTTCTTCTACAACAACTGATTGCTTACTAACAGGGTCCTCAGGGAGTTGTGGGTCTTGAGTAGGTGCTTCTTCTTCTTCTTGTTGCTGTGAGGAAGCTGGCCCTGATGGCCTGGAGGTGCCCTGTTGGCACACAAACTGAAGCGTAAGATCCTTGATCTGCTTAACCTCATTAGTCAAACTATCAAACTTCACATCAATTAACTCCACTTGCATCTGGAGAACATATAAGTTCTCATGCTGCTTTCTAACAAGCTCTAAGAGGGTGCTAAGGCTATTACTGCTCTCCCCCTGAGACCTTGGTCGGGTCTCAAACTGAGAAGGGGAGAAGGAAGGCTCTCTTTCCTGAAAAGTATGCTCCATGGGAGAGACTGGAACATCTTCAGAGACAACTCCTTTGCCTCTGAGGTCTCTTAAGACTACATTTATTGTATCTGAAGGATCATCTGGCTCTGGAAGAGAAGAGGAAGAAATATTCTAAACTTCTGGCTGAACATCTTGATAAGAAACTTGCTGGGCTTCTTGCTGAACTACTTGCTCAGTCAACTGTACTGGAACCTCAGGGATCATTGGTACTGCAGGGGCTTCAATTCTGACATTTGGTGCTGGAACAACTTGTGTGAGTAGAGATACAAGGGGTTCATCAGGGAAAATCTCATGCTCACACTCAGGCACAGAGTCTTTAAACCACAAATTTTGCTTCTTGCCTACCAAGGAGTAGTGACTCCTTCTGAGAGTAAAGATGCCAATTTTCTCTTTTGTGCCAACAAACAATTCACCAGACAGATCTATTGAAAATTTCTGGAAAATAAAAGTAAGCAGGGATCCATAAGGGAGGGATTCCTGCAAATCCTTTGAAGCAATCATCTTTTCCAAAATTACTGCTGGCAGATTCACCTTGTGCCTCTGAACTGCCCAAAACAAGAGGTTCTCATCTCTTGCAGTAATGGAGGAGTGAGTACCTGCTCTAGGGGTGATGATGTTGGTGATTATTGAATGGATCAATCTCTTCTCAGCAGATAACTCATTGACCTGAAGTCCTCTTTTGCAAAGGGTCCCCAAACTTCCAATAATCCCCAACTTTTGCTTTTCAAGGGGAATAAACTCACTGAGACAATGACTAGAATTTGGGCAATCCAACAATTCTACCAAAAGCTCTTCAGATATGGTAATCTTAGTGCCTTTGACATATCCAACTATAGTATTGACCGATGACACTTGGAGAGAAGCATAAAAAGATCTAATAGCACTGGCTACAAAGGGCTCGGAAATTTGACAGAGTTTGGTCTAACCCATGGCATTAAGGGTCTCTTCTACCCAAGAAAGACTGCCATTCAAATGAGAGAACTCTACTGATTTTCCAAAACAGATGGGGATCTTAGCCAAACGCTGGAGTTGGTCAGGGGTTAGCTGAACGGACTCTTGAACCCTAGGAGATGCCATCTAGAAGATAGAAGTAGAAAATGTTCAGGGAACCACCAAAGGAGAGGAAGATATACACAGTGGAGATGAAAGATCCTACCTTTTTCTTGAAGAGAGGAGTTTGCAGATGGTTCCTGGGAGGTCCTTCTCCGGAAAACAGTGAGGGCACAAAAAATCGATGAAGACAAGAGAGTCAAAAAGGGATTTCAAAAGGGTGTCTTCTAAAGGAAGAAGAGGTTTGTTTAAATAAAGGCTGCAAAGAAACTGTCCCTTGAACTCAGGCTGAACGGACGCGATTGAATGATGTGACCGTTGAGTTATGAAGGGGCGCGCCTTAATGAGGTGTTAGTTACGAAAAAAAATTTAAGTGTCGTTTTAGGAAGTCTTAATGATTTGAATTAAGTATTCGACTACATCAGTCGAATGCAAGGCTTTAACATGAGTCGAATGCATCGATTCTTCATGAATCGAATGCATGAGTCGAATGTTTGGGACTTAGAAAATTTTCAGGATGACTTTTCACAGTCAATTCAAACACACATTATTCAAGCAAGATTTTAATTGGGTAATTTTTTAATTAGGGTTGCACATACCTATTTCTCTTCTAATAGATGTAAATCTATCTTCGGTAGAGGTTTTGTGAAAATATCTGCAAGTTGATTTTCTGTAGAAACAAATTCAAGAGAAATATTTCTATTACTTACATGGTCCCTGATGAAGTGATGTCTAACCTCAATATGCTTTGTTCTTGAGTGCTGGATTGGATTCTTGGTCAAATTGATTGCACTTGTGTTATCACAAAGCATTGGAATTTCTTGGAGCTGATGACCATAGTCTTCCAATTGATGCTTGATCCATAGGAGTTGAGTACAACAACTTCCAGCTGCAATGTATTCAGCTTCTGTAGTGGATAAAGCTACTGAGTTCTGCTTTCTGGAAGACCAAGATATTAAACACCCTGCAAGAATTTGACAAGTGCCACTGGTGCTTTTTCTATCTAATTTGCATCCAGCATAGTCAGCATCACTATATCCAATTAATTTAAATTCTGAACATCTAGGATACCATAGACCTAAATTACTGGTATTTATAAGATATCTAAAAATTCTTTTAACTGCATGAACGTGAGATTCTTTTGGATCAGCTTGGAATCTTGCACATAAACAAACACTGAACATTATATCTGGTCTACTTGCAGTAAGATAGAGCAGTGATCCTATCATTCCTCTATAGATCTTTTGATCTACCTTTTTACCAAGGGGATCACTATCTAACTTAATTCCTGAGCTCATGGGTGTTCCTAAAGGCTTACATTTGTCAAAACCAAATTTAGTGAGCAAATCTGAAATGTATTTGGTTTGACAGATGTGAGTCCCTTCCTTGGTCTGCTTGATTTGCAAGCCAAGAAAATAATTTAGTTCACCCATCATACTCATTTCAAATTCATTTTGCATCAAATTTTCAAAGAATTTGCAGAGTGATTCATTAGTAGAACCAAAAATAATATCATCAACATAAATTTGTACAATTAGGATTCCATCTGAAAATTTCTTTATAAATAAAGTACTATCTACTTTTCCTCTTATAAAATCATGTGACATAAGATAAGCACTTAGTCTTTCATACCAAGCTCTTGGAGCTTGTTTCAAGCCATATAGTGCTTTCTTTAAACGAAAACATGATCAGGATGCTTAGGTCTTCAAATCCAGGAGGTTGCTCAACATATACTTCTTCTTTAATAAAACCATTTAGAAAAGCACTTTTAACATCCATCTGAAATAGATTAATATTAAGAGAGCAAGCATATGCTAATAAGATTCTAATTGCCTCTAATCTAGCCACTGGAGCATAGGTTTCATCAAAATCTATGCCTTCCTCTTGGGAGTATCCTTGAGCTACAAGTCTGGCTTTGTTCCTAGTGATCACCCCTGATTCATCCATTTTGTTTCTGAAAACCCATCTGGTTCCAATAACTGGATGATCAGTAGGTCTAGGTACAAGGGTCCAAACTTCACTGCGTTGGAACTGATTGAGTTCCTCTTGCATAGCAAGGATCCAAGATTCATCACCCAGTGCATCATTGATTGTCTTAGGCTCAATTTGTGAAACTAAGGCAGAGAAATCACAAGGAATTTGCATACCTTTGTTCTTACCCTATCTTGGAGATCACCTATTATGTTTTCTCTAGGATGGTCCCGGTGGTACCTCAATTCTCTAGGTAGCCCTTCTTGTGGTTCTTCTTGTTGTTGAAGATCTTCTAATGGAGGATCTTCCACTTCTTCATCTTTTCTTCTTCAAGAGAAGTCTTTTCAAGATTCCTGCAGAGATCATCAACACATTCTTCTTCTTCTATCCTTTTGATAGAAGGGTTAGTTTCATCAAATAGTATATGAACTGATTGTTCTATGGTTAATGTTCTTCTATTGAACACTTTATAACCTCTAGGTTTTGAAATATACCCTAACAGAAAACCTTCATCACTTTTAGCATCTAATTTCCCTAAATTATCTTTACCATTATTTAAGATAAAACACTTACAGCCAAAAGGTCTGAGATGACTGATTTGGGCTTTTTATCTTTGTACAATTCATATGGTGTCTTCTTCAGAATGGGTCTGATCATGCATCGATTGATGACGTAGCATGCAGTATTTACTGCCTCTGCCCAGAAGTACTTTGGTAGATTATACTCATTCAGCATTGTTCTGGCCATATCCAGCAGTGTTCTATTCTTTCTTTCTGCTACTCCATTCTGCTGAGGTGTTCTTGGAGCTGAGAAGTTGTGTTCAATTCCATTTTCTTCACAGTACTCCAGGAAATCTCATTTTTGAATTCACCACCATGATCAGATCTGATACTGGTAATCTAAAATTTTTGATTTTTCTGAACTATCTTGTGAATTTCAGAAAAGCTTGAAATGCTTCAGATTTGGCTTCTAGAAAAGACACCCAAGTGTACCTTGAGTAGTCATCAACTAATACATAGCCATAGATCTTTCCTCCAAGACTGATTGTCCTCATAGGCCCAAATAAATCCATGTGAATCAATTCTAAGGGCTTCGAAGTTGTAACAATTGTTTTGGACTGAAATGAGGTTTTGGTCTATTTTCCTTTTGCACAGGCTGAGCAAATTCCAAACTTCTTGATTTTCATCTTGGGAAGACCTTCAACCAGGTCATGCTTTATTAATTTCTTGATCACTGAAGTGCTTGTATGACCAAGTCTTCTGTGCCACAAATCAAATTCTTTACTTTTGGTAGTAGCCAAACATAGGTTTACTTCTTTTAATTCTGCTAATTGCAATGTATACAAATTCTTCATTCTTTGTGCTTCAAAAACTGTCTTGCTATCCTTCAGAATTATACACTTATCATTCTGAAAACTTACTAAATGTCCTTTATCACATAACTGACTAATACTTATCAGATTGTGCTTGAGACCTTCTACATACATGACATCTTCAATCAGGTTCATTTCTTTAGTACCAATTGTTCCACATCCTAGCACTTTTCCTTTTCCATTATCACCATAAGTAACTTGACCAGATTCTTCTCTAAAACTTGTGAATAGCTTCCTATCTCCCGTCATGTGCCTTGAGCATCCACTATCCAAATACCATTTGGATGCCCTCAGCCGACCCTACAAACAAAGCTAAATTGTAACTTTTGGTACCCAAATTTTCTTGGGTCCTTGATGGTTAGTTTTAGGAATCCATCTCAAGTGTCTAGTAGTGCATATGCTAACAGTGTGTCCTAGTTGGTTACAATGAGTACAGCACAAATCAAAAGTATTTTTCTTGTGTGTATTGTTATGAATTTCTGTTTTTGTCTGTAGACATGTTGATTTACCTTTTTGGTATTTTTTATGTCTTTTTCTGCTACAAATTTGGGAGTTGGATAGACTTTAGGATGAATAATGTGTTCCTCATTTTGTAGGGGTGTGTATCCTACTCCATATTTCTTTTTCCCTTTTCTAGCACCTTTGAGACTTACAAATAAAGATGTTTTGCATGTAGAAATCTTTTTCAGGGTAGCTCCCTTTTCTAGCACCTTTGAGACTTACAAATAAAGATGTTTTGCATGTAGAAATCTTTTCAGGGTAGCTCTTAGATAACCATTTTCCTCTTGTAATTTTTCTTCATTTTTAAGTTCTTTCAAGTTTGATTCTAATTCTAATACTTTGCTGTTTTTATTTTTTAAATCTTCACACAGCAATTCATTAGCTCTTTTGGTTTCATTTAAACTTTTGCTTAACCTTTCTGTTTCATTTTTAAGAAAGGTGTTAGCTTTTTCTTGGTTCAGTAGATTTAGCTTAACCACTTTTATTTGCCTTACCACAGATTTATACTTTTCATAAAGTTCATTAAAAGCATCCTCAAGACTATCTGAATCGGATTCTGAACAGGAAGTAAAAGTGGTTTCTGAATTTACCTATTCTAGTCCTGCAATGAGGGCTAGATTAGCCTTCTCTTCTTATTCGGATTCTGAGCTGGAGGAGTCTGAGCTGGTGGCATCTTCATTGTCCCAAGTTGCTTCCATAGCCTTCTTTTTTAACTTTCTAAACTTCTTTTCTTTGCCCTTCTTCTTATCTGATTTTTCTGCTTGATCCTTCTTCTTGAGTCTAGGACATTCAGACTTGTAATGTCCTGGCTGATTGCACTCATAACAAGTTGGCTCCTTCTTCTTATCTTTCTTGAAGAATTTCCTTGAGCCAAATTTTTTCTTCTTGGCCAAAATTCTCTGTAATTTTCTTGAGAGCATAGCCTCATCATCACTGTCATCTGATTTCTCTTTGGAGTCTTCAGATGAAGAAGAATCTGCAATCTTTAAAGCATTTGAAATTTTCTTTTTCGAAGAGCTTTCAGAAAATCTTTCCATGTTTATTTCATGTGCCATGAGGGATCCTATTAACTTGTCAATGGTTAATTGTGTTAAATCATGGGCTTCCTCTATGGCTGTAACTTTAGGAGTCCAGACATTTGTTAGAGATCTTAAGATTTTTCTTACTGTTTCTTCATTGGTTAGGACTTTCCCTAAAGCACTTAATCCTACAATTATATTTGAAAATCTATTGTACATTTGAGTTATATTTTCATTGGGGAGCATTTTAAACTGTTCATATTGAGATACAAGTATGTCTATTCTAGTTTGTTTAACCCTATCTGTGCCTTCATATGTTACTTGTAATTTATCCCACATTTCTTTTACTGTTTTACATGCTGAAAGTCTATTAAACTCTCTTTTCGATAAAGCACAGCAAAGATAATTTTTTGCCTTGAAGTTTAAAGACATATTTCTTTTGTTTGCAATTGAAAGAGCACCTGTAGAGGATTCTGCAAGGACTTGAAAATCACATTGTTCAATTACTTGCCATAGGTCGAAGTCAGTACCTCTGATGAAGCATCCCATCCTCATCTTCCAATATTGATAATCTTCACCATCAAAGAAGGGTGGCCTTGTGACTGATTGGCCTTCATAGTTGTGAGCTTCAGATGCCATTTCTTCTCAAATCTCTTAGGTTCTTCTGAGAACACCTCGCTCTGATACCACCTGTTGGATCGAAATGGCTAAGAAACAGTCCTAGAGGGGGGTGAATAGGACTTTTTATCTTTTTAGATTTCTTCTGAAAAAAAAAAAACACAACACTAAATAGATATGTTAGTACTAAGTGTGGTGTGTGTGATTCAAGTGTAAACATGGCGGAAACAATCACACAAATAAATGCACAAGGGATTTATCCTGCTTCGGCCCTTCCCACATAGAAGTCCTACATCCAGTCCTCAAGCCAACCACTTGAGATTTCACTAAACTGCCAACAACTTGGCCTTCTCTTACCCTTGAGAGGAATTACAAAACCCACTTGCTCCCAAGCAAGTCTTCCCTAAACAGAGGTACAAACACTGCCTTTCACAAGGCCTTCCCTTCACAGGAGGGGTAAAGAAGAACAGAACTTCTGCAAGAATTACAACAGAAATAGAGAATTAAACACTTGTGTGTTTGCCTCAAAACTGAGCACAAAACACACACAAACTCCAATAGGATTGAAGGATCAAGAGGTTAAGCAAAATCCCAATTGAAGCAACTTGGGTGGACTTGAAGATAGTAGCAAATTACAACTGCCACCCAATACACAAACTTCAGAAGAAGACTTTCTGAAGTGAGGCTCTCAGACTGTAGCTTAGCAGGAAGGCTTTTGAGAGAGGGAGAGCTTGAAGGATTCGGATGAAGCTTTCATGAGAGTTGACTTGAATGTATGTGGTCTCTATGTATTTCTTGTCTACTGTTGTTCTCTCTTCTTCTTCTTTTATAATCTTTAAAAATATAGCCGTTTGAAGGAGATAGCCGTTTGAAGCTTGGTGGCTGTTTGCAAGTTAGCCGTTGGAAGAGAGTTTCTGGGATCCTTTTGAAGAAATGCGGAATTCCCTAAATGGTAATCTAGAAGGGGGTTGAATAGATTACGGACAATTTAAAAGCTTAACACCCTCTTTTTGCAATAGCACAGACAATTAAAGTGTTAGCAATGATCAGACTATGTGTGGATGTGTGTGAGTGATTGATAGATGGATAAGCAAGTACTCAAACGTGTATAAATGTGTCGTGCCTACCAAACATGTAACGCAAATTCGTGCAAACCACGAGACACGTAGATTTTACGTGGTTCGGAGTACACAACTCATGTATCCTACATCCACGGGCCACACACACGCAGAATCACCTGCTTATGAGCTAGATCACAAACTACAACTCACACATGTGTCATCTGATGTGAAACCACGATCAGATCAACACCCACACACATGTATCAAGCACAAGGGCTGCCTGAAACACAACACACACACACGAGTATGGAATAGAAAGAACAGGGAAGAGTTTAAGAGTTGAAGAACAAATCCAGTTGTAAACTCTTCTTGTGAACGTCTGACTGGGCTTCAAGCTTCGTCTTGAAGATCACAACTTGATGGAGATGCTTGAATCCACGACGTTCAAGCTTCACCTTCCGCTGGAGAGACTTCTCTTCTTGGTTCTGGGCGGTAGGTTGAAGCAGAGCAGCAGAACAAAGTTTCTTGTGAGAACTCTTTAGGGTTTTTGTTTGGAGGCTGCTTGTGTACGATATTTGTTGTAAAAGGTTGCTTATATATGAGTGTTAACATATGGAGAGTCGTACTCCATAGAAACACTAAGTTTGGCAACTTGCAAAACTTCCTGTAATTTGTTTTTGGTTTATCTGTCGACAGGTCTTGCACCTGCTGTCGACAGGCGTAGGCAGTTTGTGAAGAACCAGAAGGCTGAAGGCTCTGACTGTGTGCATCTGTCGACAGGTGGTCTACTGCTGTCGACAGGCGCAGGCCTTCCAGAGCTTTTGATCTTCGGACTGGTTGCATCTGTCGATAGGGTCACTCCTGCTGTCGACAGACAATGCCTTGGCAGAGCTGGTTGCTTTCTGACTGGTTGTATCTGTCGACAGGTCCTTGCTTGCTATCGATAGGTACCTTGTCTTTTGACTTTTTCTTGATCTTTCAAGCTTGTTTTTGGCACATGTCTTGCATGGTATATCTCCTACAAAAGTAAACATAAATAGTGTGATATTATGAGCATAAAATCAAGCATTGTACCAAGTTGTTATGGCAAGTTATTGTTTGAAGATCTCATGCATTTAAAACTCAATTCACATTGTTTATCACTTGTTTGCATTGTACATCATTGAAGATCAATGTTCATCATCAAAAACATGTTGTATTGATTAATTAGAATGTGAGCTCAATCTTCTCAACATGAGAACCCAACATTCTCCCCCTTTTTGATGATGACAAAATTAATCAATTAATGCATAATTGAGTTTTTCTCCCCCTTTTGACAACATCCAAAAGCACACCATAGACACAAGTAGAATGCACAGAGCAAAGATTTTCATTGATTTTCATGAGTGCATACACATGACATTGCGTGCTAAGGAAAGGAAATAAGAAGTAAAGGGAAAGTCATGGCATGATGACCACAGAAAAAGCAAAAGTACATTAAACATGACATGAATAAAATGAAACTTAGACTATAGGACTTGTAAGACCCCGGATTTTTTTTTTATTCTCCTTATAAATATACGTATGTATATGAATGGTGTGTTGAGTATCCGCTTATTGTGTGCTTAGTGTGCGTAGTTCATTGTGCCTACTATAAATTTTGTTCTTCTCTTGAACATGAGCATGTGCGTATATCTGTATTTATATGTATATGTATAGATACGAGTATATGATAATTAATGTGGAAGTGAACAACTAGACAACTAGAGGTGTATTGTGAATACCAAGAGTCTTTGACTTAGGATACGTGAGTAACACTATGCATGTGATATCTAAATAATGAGGAATATCCTATACTACCTGTTTTGTGGAACCTTGTATGAAAGTGTATGGAGTACATATGTATATTTGGTTGTAAACGTTGTTATTGCATGGTTTAGTTAATGTGTACATTGTACTTCGTGCATTTCATGTACGTAAAGAGTTCAAGCATAGTAGGTGTAATTAGTGGTCATATTGGGATTCTATACTCCTCATGAATAACATGCATGTATCTTCATGATGATTAGGTGAGAATAGTCAATTGGATGAATTATGCATATAGTATATATATTAAGAAATCCTATACATGTAATGCTTAAGCAATGTTAGGTAAAGTTGTGTAAGTTAACCAAATTACCGGTGCGCATGTTGTATCCACCTATTCCAAGCATGATGTACATAAGTATGCTACACCCGTGTGTGTATACTATATATATGTCAAATCAAGTGTGTGTGTGTGCAAGGATTATTTTATCGAATAGATTATTCCTAGCTAACATAATTCATATCACCTCCTAATGATTTGCGAAGCCCTCATAATTCTTGTCATTCATCTCGCCGTGTGTTGAGTCGCACTTATGTAAAACGTCGTGTACGCATAGGTAGATATCTACGTACATCTATCTTAGTGTATTTATGTATGCTTGTGTATGCCTAGGTATGAATGATATTGATTGCCTGGTATGGTAATATACATGTTACACCTTATACATTGTATGTATATATGTATATAGTAAGCATAGTTTCTGCATGTTTTGAGTTCTAGCCGAAGGGCCAATTAGCGTTAATATGTTTATATTAAATATAAATAAGGTATGTATTGCATGGTGATGGTATAGATATAATACCGTATACATGATGCATGTATATAAGCTTGGTATGCGTGGTTTTCCGCATAATTTAGGGTTCTGGCCGAAGGCACCTTGGCGTCAAGCCCAGGCCGTTGATCCAGTGTTAGCGTCCAGACATGGACGCCAACACTAAATCCGGCGTCCAGCGATATGGACGCCAATTTCTCTGACCTGCATGCGTTGCAGAGCCAGAAAATCCGGGAGCAAGGCATGGCCACCATTGGGGGATGTCCCCCAACGGCTCTCAGCCTGTCAAATCGGTATGGTGAGTGGGTGAGGGGCTCTTCTAAGTCCTGAACCCGAATGGGACTCTCCCATTCCTTCCCTTCACCCTTGCAAGAGGAGAGAAGAAGAGAGAAAAACCCTAGGTGAGCTGTGAGAAAAACCCCATTTTAGAACCCCCAAATCCGACCCCTTGGAGCTGGATCTGGAGATCTTCTGCAACAAGGAGGAAGCTGAAGCAAAGGGGAAGGCTTCCCCATCATCCCCTCGGCGTGGAGATCACCCAGGAGCCCGGAGGAAGGCGATCTAGAGGGAGGTTCTGCAACTTCTTGGGACTGCCCAAGGAGGTCTTCACCAAGCCTTTAAATCCCTTAGAAGAAATTTTGAAAGGCAAGTGACCTATCTATGGTGTCCCCGTATGAGTCTAGGATGTTTCTATCATTTTTATGGAATTTATTTCGAGTCCTAGACCCTCCATTTCACCCGAATTTCAGAGCTCGGGTCTGTGTTTCTGCACAGACCTGAGTAAACGGCAAGGTCCCTGGACGCCTGTGATGAGCTCGGCGTCCATCGACCATGCCGCTGACCCTGAGTCAGCGGCCAGAGACCGCCGTTTAGTTCTTCTGGACAGAACAGTGAGCTGTTCTGTCCCACTTATACATTTAATTTCGATATGTTTGTGCGATGAGGATATATGGTAATTCTATAAGCTATGTACATTATGCATTGTGGTTGTGGATGTGTGTGAGTTGTGTGATGAATGTGGTTAATGATGTCTTGTAAGCATGTGAGCATGACTTGTAGACCATTTTGCAAAGTCCATGATTCATGATTTAGATTAATGTGAATGCCTTGATTTCGGTCTAATCATGAAGAGTTGTGGGTCATGTGTGTATGTTCTGAAATTTAGGTAATCCATGCATGCTTGTGGAATTGTTAATAAGTGTGGTTCGGTAAAATGAAACCATGTAAAAATAGTTGTGGCAAATGATTTATAGATGTATGAATTAGGATGATGTTGCAATCTAAAATCATGCATATAGTAGTAGTTTATGTGCAAAACAGTAAGTGGATAAATTGCCAATTTATGTTAGACCCATGTCAGTTAAGTTGTGAATAATATGCTAAACAGGTGTTTGATTTTCTGTAAATCCTTGTTCATGATTTGAATTAGTGTGAACGATTTGGTTTGAGTCTAATCATGAAGGTCAGTGGGTCAGCATATGGGATTGAAAATTTTAGAAAGTTATCCATGCTTGTGTAATTTATAAATAAGCTCGGTTCGGTAATAATGAAGGCATGTAAGCATGGTCGTGGTAATTGATCCTTAGATGTATAAATTAGGGTAAATTTTGTATCCTAAATTCCTACATATTGTTAACAGTGTGTATTTAAACAGCAAGTGGTTAAATTACAAGATGTGTTAACCCCATGTTAACTTAAGTTGTTAATAGCATGCTAATTAGACGTTTTATTTTCTGTAAATTCTACATGGCTCAGAAAAATCTGAAAAACTGAGGGTATCATCATGAACCCGAAACCAGCATGTGGTTAAAATTTCAGGTCACTTGGATCAGTAAATAAGAAGTTATATATTTTCATGTGAAATGTGATAATTCGTACATATGATCGTAATGTGATTGTTATGGTCTAAAACCAACATGATTAGTCTGTTTACTATGTGTTAAATTCTTGAAATTCTGTAGTACCATGTTAGGGAAAAACAGGAGTGTTTATGTGAGTGAGAAAGTGAATGAAATGGGAAGAGTTATGTATAAAACCAGGAGTAAAACGGTAATGTGTAAAAGTGTAAAAGTTGTGCCTATGTGACACTGCTACCCTAGAGGCATCGGGAGCCGTATATAGAAAAGTCCCTATAGAAGGCTCCATGTGATATAAGTTTGTCCCAAAGGCATTGGGAAAATCCTGGAGGTGGACAAGTACCACTGGATAGGGTGGAGAGGGCTTCTCCCGGTCTGCGCAGTTACCAAGATTCACCGCTATATTGCCTAGGTGGTGAGTATGTGTATGAGTCGTGTAAGTGTTGTGTTATGAGTTGTGTTGAGAGCCGTGCTAAGTGATGAGCACGAGCTATGAGATATTGTTAGTGTCCTCTACTGGTGGTTAGGACTATGTGTCATGGCAAATTGTTTAAGTAATGAAAAATGAGTAAAATGTGAAATATGTGAATATGGCGCGTGGTAAGTGCCCAAGATGCACGTGGTAAGTGCAATCGATGTGTTATGTGTTAAGTGAAAGTGTAAGAGAAAATGATGTGAAAATGAGTCAATTTTGTAAGTGTGAATATGTGTACGTGTCAAATGTGTAAAAGGGAACAATGTGAATGAGTAAGTATGAAATCATGTGAAACCGAAAATGTGAGAATGGGTTATTGGAAACCATGTGAAATCAGTAAACTCTTGTTGTCATTATCATGCTTATGTGTGCATAAATACCTAGAATCCATGTTAGGAACAACTAATGAATGTGTGTGCAAAATGGCATGAGGGACTGTTCATATTTTATGTTTTAAGCAACGTTGTAGCTCTCATGTGTAGATTTATAGCCATTGAATCATATGAAATCAGCAATCTAAGGCATGTGAAAAGGTTCGTGTATGTGTTTAAAACTACGTGAAATCCATGCTAGTTGTATTTCCCTTCACGTATGTAAATTGTTCATGTTGATAGCATTCATGTTTTAGCTCTTTGAAAGATTAAAGTTCCTGAGTAAATTGAATAGAGACCATGTGATAGGTGAATTTTATTTTAGAAATCTGAAAGCACGAGTTATGTATAAAATTGTAGAACAATCATGATATGTTGACAACTTGAATTGACTAGCATGCTATGTGTTGTTAATTGTAAAAGTGCATGTAGAAACTACTAAGACTTGTATGTGTATATCATGAGTAGTGTCGCTTGCTGAGTCTTTGGACTCACTCTTGCTTCGGCGTACAGGTTGACAGGTATCGTGCACTAGAAGGTAGCGTGGCGAGGATCATCACTAGAAGACTATTTTGTGGAGCTGTTATCAGTTGTACTTTTCTTTTGCACAAAAGGATTAATGTAAGGACTATATTTGGACATTGTAACTCTCTTTATTTTGTATTAATGCGGACATTGTCCTTCTATCTCGCTATTTAGATTATGGAATGTGTGTTGGTGACGGATCATGAATTGAGTTGTTTACTTTATTCCGCTGAACTCTATTGCTATCCAGGTACATATCAACCTATTGACCAGTGTTGGGTAAATGTCCCACTGTGACGACGCCCTTTATACCGATGGGGATTGGTATAATCGTACCGGTATGAAGAGGGTCGTTACAGGACTAGACCCAATCCTAGACAACTAAGCTATCTAAGCATCTTCATTAGCGGGCTGTGAAGGAGCCAGTTGATCAGTATGACGCTCAGGAGCAACGTGGTCCAGGCGTGAATCTAGAGCTGCATTAATGCTAGATCCCATAGTATCCAATCTTGCATTGAGGCTTTCAAAACCAGTGGTCATCTGAAGTTGCAACTGAGCTAGCAGTTGACGGATGGACGGCTCAGTAGCACCAACAGTGACATCTCCCGGAGCATCAAACGACTTAGTGTGGGAGTCATCTTCATCTTCAGCATCTTCCTCAGCTTCATCTTGATCTTCATTTACCTCTTCAACACCAACACCAATCTCTTCAGCTACAGCTGCTCTCTTGCCCTTGAGATCTCTGGAAACTATCCCATCAACTAGCTTGTAGCCCATCCTCTGAGCTGCGGTGAGGTCATAGGAGCTATGGGAAGAAAGATCCGTCATCTCCTCCTGTGGGATGTGGATGCCAATAAAGAGGAATAGAGATGTGAGTTGGCATGCATAGAGCATTGATCTCTTTGAACTTCGAACACACTGGCGAAAGATAGAGATCATGAGGAGTGGAAGGTTGATGAGTTCAGTTTGGAGGAATTGGTGAAGCAGAGACTTGTGAAGAGAGGTCACAAGTTCACGGCTTCCATCCTTTGGAACAATTAGTGTGGTGAGGATGTGGTGGATTAGGCGATGAACTGGAGGGAAAGAGTTGGCATTTAAATGCTGACGACTGGTGGGGTCGTAGGGCTGCCGAACGACGAGAGTGTGGAACTCCTCGGGAGTTGGATGAAAGGTTTTGATGTCAACTCCTGTATTGGGGATTTGAAGGGCAGTGGATAAAAGGTTTGGAGTTACAAAGAAGGGAGTGTCTTTGACTTTGGTGATGAGCTTGTCATCGTTGGACAATCGAAGGTTGGTATAGAAATCCATCACAACCCTGGACATCAAAAAGAGGCAGAAGGCCGGGAAACATGTCCTCCAAAGAGATGAAGTCGACGTAGCGGGGCTGCGCGACTTTGGTGAAGATGCCATGGACGTTGAGGAGTTGGAGATTTGGCGGGATCACGAGCTCCGGCAAGCGATCCTCCCAGTGCTTCGTGCGACGCTCAGTGGTCGCCCTGGAGCCCTTGCCTGGTTCGGGAGATCTTGCACGGCGACGAGATGCCATCTTCTTCGCCATTGGAGCCATGAGATGATGATCCTCGTGTAGAAGGGAGAGGGTGGAGGAAGAAGAGACACGGGACAGAAAGAATCCGCAAGGGAGGCGGGATCTCTGCTTGTGCCCTGGAAAGGGAGGGTTTTGGGGTGGAAGGAGGAAAAGGATTTTTGGAAGGAGGTAGAAGGGGGAAAGGGGTGTGGGATCCTTTTTAAAGAGTTTAGAAAGGATTTGAAAGGTTGGTCCCACAAAAACCCGATTTAAACCCTTGCCCTTTGGGCTTCCCGTTTGGGTCTGGCCGTCTGCTGTCGACAGGGCCCTTGGTGCCTGTCGACATGCACATTCAGAAAATGGCCAATTTTGTGATTTTTGGTGATTTTTGAACTGAAGCTCTGAGTAATGTCTTCCAGGTGGTAGATGAAGGTGTATAAGAGGTGAATCATGTATGTTAACCTACCATATACAAGGATATAATAAACCATATCATTTTCCTCAATGGTTTTAACATAATACCCAAGGAATTTAAGGTTAAAGCATTAAGAAAACACTCACATAAATAAAGAACAATGCACACTCACCCTTCGTTATATAAATGCAATGTAAGACAACACAATCCCCATTTTGTTGATAGGCAAATGATGCATGAAATGATATCTATACGTCAAGACAATCACAAGACCAATGACCTTGGAAATTATGACTCAGTGGAGGCTTCACACTATTTCCCTTTTTTTTAATTTAAAAACAACAATGGGAAGAAATGGTACTTAAGAAGACGTCACACCTTTTGACGTGAGGATAAACATTACAAGTGCCCATACCCCCAGTTACTCAGTGGAAGTTTCTATCATACCGTTGTACAGAGATGATGAGTTAGCCTTTTGACGCGAGGGCAGACATTTGTGATGCCCATCACCCCGGTTACTCAGCATAACCCAACATTGCTCTATTCATCCCAACTTAAAGTTGATTTTCATTATTTATATATTATTTTTTTTTGTTTTCCTTGTGAAAGATTTTTCAGAAATAGGTAGCTTTTCTCCAAGTATTGTTGTAAAAGCCAATATCAAGTAGGTGATATGATTACCTATCAAGATTAGACATGCACTTTCATGACCAAAAGGCTTATCAAGTAAATTGAGACTATGTTTGCCTACAAAGAATTAATTTAGAGGAGTGAGGTGGATATCCTTTAGAGTTATGAAATGTTTCCAAAATGATTGAACCTAAATCCAAACATGAATAGTATGTGAAAATCATAGTGGTATAAAGAATAGCTTAAATATCATTTGTATATAGTGTGGTCAAACATGCATTAACACCGTATAGACACCTTATATGATAATCATGAAGTTGCTCACTGAATGGGTGAATAAATAAGCATGACGTTTCAAAATTTAGTGTGTCTGTCGACAGGGAGAAAGGGCCTGTCGACAGGAGCACACAGACAGAAGTTGGAGATTGCGAGGAGGCAAAAACTGTGTGCATCTGTCGACAGCAGGTAGAGGGCCTGTCGACAGATGTACACAGACAGAAGATTGAGAGTTCTGTCTGGGCTGAGCTGTCGACAGGGCCCCTGACATGTTCAAAGCAGTTTTAAGGGTAGAATGAAGGTCTGAAATTATTAATGATTGTGAGGGAGTTGAGATGGACAAAAGTTGAACAATTTCCTTCACATTTGCATTCATCTAACCCTAACTTGCTCCCCCATAATGTGTGCCATTTGATACAAAAGGACTCAAGTTCATGAAGACAAATATGCACACAAAGACCAAGCAATTAAGAACACCAAGCATGTAGAAAGACAAACCAACAAGTGTTTTCAACATTTTAAAGAGAGTTTTGAATAGGCAAAATTGTAAAGAAACGAATTCCAAATGTAGAGTACATGTCCCTTTTATGTCACATGACTATGGATACTTGGCGGAGAATATTTCTCACGCATAATGAGAGTTTCCAAACAAGCATGACTTGTTCTTCCACACATCACCATTTGATATACCTCACAGTTAGTGCACACAAGGGACATATGCTTAACATTTGTGTTAAGTTTCATTGCAATTTGCACAACCCCAACTCTCTTCGCAATGTGGTGAATCTATCTTCAGCTAGAGGTTTGGTAAAGATATCAGCCAGCTGTTTCTCTGTGGGTATGAAACTGATTTCCAATGATCTATTGGCTACCTCATCTCTCAAGAAATGATGACGAATTTCTATGTGTTTCGTCCTGGAATGTTGAATGGGATTCTTTGATAGATTGATTGCACTAGTGTTGTCACATAGGATAGGTGTGCATCCAATATCGATGTTATAGTCACACAACTGACTTTTTATCCACAACACTTGTGTTGCACAACTCCCTGCAGCAACATATTCTGCCTCTGCAGTAGAGAGTGCAACCGAGTGTTGCTTCTTGGATGCCCACGAAACCATGCAACCACCAAGCATTTGGCAATAGCCACTAGTGCTTTTCCTGTCAATTTTACAACCAGCGTAGTCTGCATCAGAATAAGAAATCAATTCAAAACTACTACCAGCTGGATACCAAAGACCCAAGGCATGCGTACCTGAGAGATATCTGAAGATTCTCTTGACTGCAATTAAATGGCTTTCCTTTGGACTAGATTGGTATCTAGCACAAAGGCAAACACTGAATTGTATGTCCGGTCTACTTGCAGTAAGATAAAGGAGTGAGCCAATCATACCTCGAAATTGTTTGGCATCTACCGGTTTACCTTTCTCATCACTTTCTAGCTTAATGCTTGTGCTCATTGGTGTTGAAGCGGGCTTGGCTTGTTCGAACTGAAACCTTTTGAGCAGTTCTTTTACATATTTCTCTTGGTTTATAAAGAATCCATCTTCAAGCTGCTTGACCTGCAAACCAAGAAAAAATTGAAGCTCCCCCATTAAGCTCATCTCAAATTCACTGTGCATGTGTTGTGAAAATTCTTCACACAGTGTGGGATTAGTGGAACCAAAGATAATATCGTCCACATAAACTTGAACAAAAATTATGTGATTGCGAACTTTCTTTGTAAAGAGAGTTTGGTCCACCTTACCTCTTGAGTAGCTTTTGCTTACCAGATAGGTACTCAGCCTGTCGTACCAAGCTCGGGGTGCCTTTTTCAAACCATAGAGAGCTTTGTGCAATTTAAATACATGGTTTGGTTTATCATGGTCCTCAAAGCCAGGTGGTTGAGAGACATAGACTTCCTCTTTTATGTAGCCATTCAAGAAAGCAGTTTTGACATCCATTTGAAATAATTTGAACTTGTTTGAACATGCATATGCTAACAAGATCCTAACTGCTTCTAGTCTAGCTACTGGTGCAAAGGATTCTTCAAAGTCTATACCAAATTCCTGATTGTATCCTTTTGCAACTAGTCTAGCCTTGTTTCTAACCACCTTACCCTCTTCATTTAGTTTATTCCTAAAGACCCATCTCGTCCCTATGACAGAAATTTCAGGGGTTCTAGGAACTAAACTCCAGACATTATTTCTTTGAAACTGCCCAAGCTCCTCATGCATGGCATCAATCCAAGAGTTTTCTTTTAGTGCTTCTTCAACAGTTTGGGTTCCACTTGAGATACAAAGGCTAAATGATCCTGTTCAACTATTTGATTTACCTGAGACCTAGTTTGAACTGAATCATTTATGTTACCTATGACATTCTCAAGTGGATGAGCTTTAGAGTACCTCACATTAGTGATTGTTGAAGGCCCGGGTTGATCTTGCAATTGAGGAGGATGTTCTGGAGGAGGGGTGGCTGGAGGACTTTCATCTTGAGGTTGTTCTTCTTGTTGTGGATCTTCAGCAGGAACTTCATCATGATTTCTGATCAAACAACCGTCATCTTCATCATCGTACCTGCGAAGAAATCCACTCTTTCCTTTTGAAACTTCTTGAGTTTTTCCTTTTTCTTTTCTTTGAAGTTCCTCAAGTGTTGTCCCTTCCATGTCATCAAACCTGTAGGAATTTACAATGTTAGGCTTGATTTGAGATTCATCAAAAATGACATGTGGAGTTTCTTCCACAGTTCTAGTTTTCAGATTGAACACCCTATATGCTCTAGAATGTTCAGAGTATCCAAGAAAAATACCTTGATCGCTTTTGGCTTCAAACTTGTCCAAGTCATTTTTATCATTGTTATGTATAAACACCTTTGAACCAAAAACTTTAAAGTACCCAATGGTGGGTTTCTTACCTTTCAGAAGTTCGTAAGGAGTTTTCTTGAATACGGTCTTACCATGGCTCGGTTAAGGATGTAGCAAGATGTGTTTACCGCTTCTGCCCAAAAGGTTCGTGCTAATTGATTCTCGACCAGAAGCGTACGAGCCATCTCCACCAAGGTTCTATTCTTCCTCTCCACAACTCCATTTTGCTCGGGAGTTCTCGGGGAGGAAAACAGGTGGTCTATACCTTGGTTCCTGCAAAATTCGGAGAAGGAATTATTGTCAAATTCTCCCCCGTGATCAGTGCGGATGGAGCAGATTTTATTGACATTCCCATGCTCAATTTTGTTGAAAAATTCTTCAAAAACACTTAATGCTTCATTCTTGTGAGCCAGGAATTTTACCCAAGTGAACCTAGAGAAGTCATCCACAATGACAAAACCATAACGCTTGCCATTGAGACTGAGTGTTCTCGTAGGTCCAAATAGGTCCATGTGCAAGAGTTCATAAGCTTTGGAAGTACTTACCGGTGCCTTTGATTTGAAGGATTTCCGGGTTTGTTTTCCCTGTGCACATGCATCACAAAAATTTTCATTCTTGTTAAAGGAGATTTCAGGAAGACCACTTACCAACTTAAGCCTCATGATCTTGTGCAATACATTGTAACTAGCATGACCGAGCCTACGATGCCACAATGTAAGCTCGTCCTGTTTGTTTGCTACAAGACACAAATTGTTATTTTCTGGATCATCTAAGTCAACCATGTAGATGTTATTCATTCTTTTTCCAGAAAATTTTAGGCTTCCTGTTTCCTTATCAAGAATTTGACATGAATTGGATTCAAAGACAATTTTATGACCTTTATCACACAATTGACTTATGCTAAGCAAATTGTGATGAAGGCCATCAACTAGTAGCACATTGTCTATAGAGTTAGAGGCAAACTTACCAACTTTACCTGAGCCGATGATCTGGCCTTTGTTGTTACCTCCAAAGATCACTTGACCTCCGTCTTTTTCCACGAGCAAACTGAATTTAGCTTTGTCGCCCGTCATATGCCTCGAGCAGCCACTGTCCAGGTACCATTTGTTTTGATTGTGGGCTGCTAGGCATTCCTGCACATGTGGATCAGACGAGAGGTTTTGGTACCCAAATTACTTTGGGTCCCATTGTATCATTCATGCCAAATAACAAATGCTTAGGAATCCAAACTTGTTTGATTTTCATTTGATTTGGGCTATTCCAGCATTGTTTTTCAGTGTGCCCAACCTTTTTACATATGTTGCATGATGGTGGTTTTTGAACAACATTGAGCTTTACCTTTGTGGGAGCATGCATTGGTATTTTTCCTTTTTGTTGCCTTGTAAATTTAGCTTTAGGAGTTTGTTGTTTGTCCTGTCTTGAGCTTGTTGCAAATTCTTAGATTGGCCAGGAACAAACTTGACCATTTTAGATTCTTGTTTCTTTCCCTTGGAAGGATTTTTCCTGTTCTTTGAAGGGGTTCGTTTGCTTGAACTTGGGCTGGTATCAATGAAGTTTGTTAACAGATTTTTGCCAATTTCCTTTGGCTTTGTTTTTTGAAACCCGATCCCATGTCTAGCAACATAAACATTTGAACCTAAAATAGCATCCAGATTTTGCTTACTTTTGACAAAACTAGATAAATCTTTTGACTTACCTTTTAAGTCATTTTCAGCTTTTTCCAATTTCTCCTTTAGCTTTTCATGCTCACTATTAAGGCTTTCAAGAGAGTTCATTAAATCATCTCTTTCCTTTTGAACTTCTTGAAATTTAAGTTTCATGCTGTCCAATTCATCACTGTGTGTTTGTTCATCAAGTTTCATCATTTCAATTACCTTATTCAAGGATTCAATTTCATCATGGTTGTTTGACTCATGAACAAGGGAATTGAATTTTTTTTGAGTGCTTTATTTCAGACTTGAATTCACAGTATTTTTCAAATAGAACAGTGTAAGCTTCTTCCCATTGAATAATAGAGTATGTTTCAAAGGAAGAATTTACCTCATTCGAGTCATCACTTCTCGCCATGAGACAGTGGACTTCATCATCTCCAGAGGTAGCTTGGCTGTTCTGATCGTCATCCTCATCACTCCAAGTGGCCACCATTGCCTTGGCCTTCTTGAAGGTGAATTTGTCCTTCTTAAGCTTCTTTTTGAGCTCGGGGCATTCTCCTCTCATATGCCCTTGCTTCTTGCACTCATAGCAAACAATTTCAGACTTTTTGTTAGAATCAAACTTGTTAGAAAAGTCTTTCTTTTGGAAAGGTTTAGAGTTACCTATACCTCTCCTCTTGAACTTCAGAAATTTCTTGAATTGTCTAGTGAGCATAGCCATTTCATCATTGTCACTCTCACTAGACGATTCACTGACTTCACTTTCCAAAATTAATTCCTTTTTGGAAACTGAAGAAGTCCTCCTGGAAGCCTTCAAGGCAAGTGGCTTCCTAGGATTTTCTTCAGTTTCTTTTCTTTTAACATTCAACTCATAAGTCATCAAGGAGCCAATTAATTCATCCACTTTCATTTTTGAGAGGTCTTTGGAATCTTCAATGATAGTGGCTTTGGTGTTCCAAGAGGATGGAAGAGACCGAAGTATCTTCCTCACCAAGTCACTCTCCGAGTATTCCTTTTTGAGACCTTTCAATCCATTTATGATTATCATGAATCTAGCAAGCATGTCTGAAATGGTTTCATCATTATTCATTTTGAACATTTCATATTCTAAAACCAGCATGCTTACCTTTGATTCTCTTACCTCGGACGTACCTTCATAGATGAGCTCAAGCTTGTCCCACATCTCCTTAGCTGAGGTGCATGTGGAGACTCTTGAGTATTCCTTCGGATGGACCGCACACTGCATCATATTGAGGGCGCTCCAGTTGAGTGTCCCCTTGGCGATCTGGTCTTTGGTCTAGGTATCTTCGTCCTGAGGCAATTCATATGCTCCTTTTCTTACTATTTTCCAAAGTTCGAAATTTTGTGCTCGAGAAACACCTGCATTCGATTTTTCCAATATGGATAGTCAGTGCCATCAAAGAAGGGTGGCCTGGTCACTGAGTGTCCCTCGGCCATATACCCCTTGTTAGATTCCATTTGACCGTGAATCTCCTGATCGTAAGATCAACTAGATAAAGCAGTAAATCGGAGAAACTTGGCGCTCTGATACCAATTGAAGAAATACGGAATTCCCTAAATGGTAATCTAGAAGGGGGGTTGAATAGATTACGAAGAATTTAAAAGCTTAACACCCTCTTTTTGCAATAGCAGAGACAATTAAAGTGTTAGCAATGATCAGACTATGTGTGGATGTGTGTGAGTGATTGATAGATGGATAAGCAAGTACTCAAACATGTGTAAATGTGTCGTGCCTACCAAACAACTAACACAAATTCGTGCAAACCATGAGACACGTAGATTTTACGTGGTTCGGAGTACACAACTCCTGTATCCTACATCAACGGGCCACACACACGCAGAATCACCTGCTTATGAGCTAGATCACGAACTACAACTCACACACGTGTCATCTGATGTGAAACCATGATCAGATCAACACCCACACACGTGTATCAAGCACAAGGGCTGCCTGAAACACAACACACACACACGAGTATGGAATAGAAAGAACAGGGAAGAGTTTAAGAGTTGAAGAACAAATCCAGTTGTAAACTCTTCTTGTGAACGTCTGACTGGGCTTCAAGCTTCGTCTTGAGATCACAACTTGATGGAGATGCTTGAATCCACGACGTTCAAGCTTCACCTTCTGCTGGAGAGACTTCTCTTCTTGGTTCTGGGCGGTAGGTTGAAGCAGAGCAGCAGAACAAAGTTTCTTGTGAGAACTCTTTAGGGTTTTTGCTTGGAGGCTGCTTGTGTACGAGATTTGTTGTAAAAGGTTGCTTATATATGAGTGTTAACATATGGAGAGTCGTACTCCATAGAAACACTAAGTTTGGCAACTTGCAAAACTTCCCGTAATTTATTTTCAGTTTATCTATCGACAGGTCTTGCACCTACTGTCGACAGGCGTAGGCAGTTTGTGAAGAACCAGAAGGCTGAAGGCTCTGACTGTGTGCATCTGTCGACAGGTGGTCTGCTGCTGTCGACAGGCGCAGGCCTTCCAGAGCTTTTGATCTTCGGACTGGTTGCATCTGTCGATAGGGTCACTCCTGCTGTCGACAGGCAATGCCTTGGCAGAGCTGGTTGCTTTCTGACTGGTTGTCTCTGTCGACAGGTCCTTGCTTGCTGTCGATAGGTACCTTGTCTTTTGACTTTTTCTTGATCTTTCAAGCTTGTTTTTGGCACATGTCTTGCATGGTATATCTCCTACAAAAGTAAACATAAATAGTGAGATATTATGAGCATAAAATCAAGTATTGTACCAAGTTGTTATGGCAAGTTATTGTTTGAAGATCTCATGCATTTAAAACTCAATTCACATTGTTTATCATTGGTTTGCATTGTACATCATTGCAGATCAATGTTCATCATCAAAAACATGTTGTATTGATTAATTAGAATGTGAGCTCAATCTTCTCAACATGAGAACCCAACACCTTTGGATCTTGAAGGCTTTGTCCATAAGGTCTTGAAATTTGCATCTTTCCAAGGTCTTCAGAATAGGAGCAGTTGTCACAGCTAGAAGATAAGCTCTTGTAGACTGAGCTGGGAACAACCCATGCTAAACATGTGCTCCAATTAATGCCTGTTGCAAAGACAAGACAAGGACAAGCATATCTCCATACCTTTGTGGTAGGGGGTCAGTTTGAGTACAAAAGACAGTATGGAACCTAGTATTCTCAATCTTTTCAAAAAATAGAGCAGACAGACAAAAAGTTAAAGTATGGGTCTGTCAGTGGTAGGTGAGATGGTCAGATGCCATGCGTCTGAGATTTTTCATAAATGGGATAAAGGACATCAAGACTGTAAACTAAAAAAAGATATTTCAGAGAAATGTTTTGCAGAGATGAATAATTTGAATATACTATGTTCTGTCAGAGAACTATATTAAAATATTAATCTTCTAAGATTTTAGTAAGATATGTTAGGCAATAGGCAATTTGCTAATAAATTGTGTCTAAGATGTTTAAGAATCAGAAAAGGATTTTATAAGCTTAAAGATAGATATATTCCAAGACAGATAGAACTGACAAGGTATAAGTACAAAACTGACAGTGAAGTCGAATGCAATAGAACAGGTGATTCGACTCAAGAAATAGGCATGATTCGAATTCAAGAAGAATAAGGTAATTCGACTATAGTAGTGAAGACATCAATTGAATGTAGTGTTAAAAGGCAACATTCGGCTGTATGAGTCAAGTTGTGAGTCGAATACAGTGTAAAGCACATTCGACTGTGTGAGTTGAAGTCATGAATTAAATACAGTGTAAAGGACATTCGACTGTGTGAGTCGAAGTCATGAATCGAATACAGTGTAAAGGACATTCGACTGTGTGAGTCGAAGTCATAAATCGAATACAGAGTAAAGGACATTCGACTGTGTGAGTCGAAGTCATGAATCGAATACAGTGTAAAGGACATTCGACTGTCTGAGTTGAAGTCATGAATCGAATACAGTGTAAAGGACATTCGGCTGTGTGAGTCGAAGTCATGAATCGAATACAGTGTAAAGGACATTCGACTGTGTGAGTCAAATGTTATGTAAAATTGTGGACTTGCGAGTCTTGTGACTGAGTTTCTGAAGGAGTCGGATACAGTGTAGTCAAAGACATCAGTCAGATTCAGTAGGCTATAGATTCAGACTCTGTGCCCTTAGAAACTTTTGAGTGTTCATGAATTTTTATCTGTATAGAATTTTGTGATACATTTCGTATAAAACACATATTTAAAGATTTGTCATAGCAAAAATAATATTCATAGAAATTTATAAAATTCTTTAAATTTCTTAGAGGTAGTTGCTCAACACTTCTTTCCTTCTTCTCTGACTCTTGTACTTGAACTAGCCATCAAACTTACAGTTTTAATGTTCAAGCTCTTGTTTTAGTTCCATGAATGCCTTTAGTACCATTTTTCAAGATCATGTAGGATTCTCTTCCTATTCTTCTTCTCTTCTTTCTACATTTCAACCGAATTCAGTAATTTGAAGTGATTCTTCACCATATGTATGCTATTTTCCAGATTCAGAAATAGTTCCATGATAAGAATTAAACCTTTCATCATGTTTAAATTAGTGTTTGGCCATGGGAGGCAATACATTCCTTCTCTTCCATCATAACTTGTTTAAATCTGAACTCATGTGGATATCACTGTGTAGTGTAGACTAAACTATGACATTTCTTTCTCTTTCTTAGAGTTGATTCATTGAGAGACCATGAAAGTCTCAAGTGAGTGTACTTCGATAAATGATTGATGGAAAAAGAAGAGAGAGTTTTAAGGGAATTGCTCTTCCAGTAATTTCCCCTTGAGTTTGTCTCCTTGTTGAACATTCATGTGAACCATGTTCCATGTTCTCTCTTTCACTTCCTTCTTCCATTCTTAGTTCTAGAGTCTTATTTTGAAGTCACAAACATCTTTAGTACAGTGAGTTTAATTCCTTGTTTAAGGGTGTGTATCTTCAAGTTTCAGATTTGAATCCTTAAGTACTTCTGGAAATGAGTGTCCATATTGTAGGATTTTCTCTATCCTCTTTCCTTCTTTGTTAGAATCCTAAGTTTGAGTCTGTACTATATACATACCTTGATTTATGTTCTAAAAAGATCAATAGATATGTCTTTTTGTCCATTGTGTCTATGCTTTATCTAATGCTCATGTTTTAGCCAAAATATATTTGTGAAGAAATTCTTATTAGATGCAAGGAAAAATCCCTTAGAAGGGTTGCATATACTTTAATCTTCCTTTCATAAGTTTTTCATACCACCCATGTTCAGGGATTTCTTCTTCTTCCTCTTTTTCTTTCCTTTTGACTGTTTGCTGAAAATAGAACTAGTGTTGACACACCCCTGGACTGTGTCAACACCACAAATTTCCTTGTTCTGACTGTTTTTTGGAAAAACAGCACTAGTGTCGACACACCCATGGACTGTGTCGACACCATAGACTCTTTTGTTCTTCACTGTTTCTGGAAAACAACACTAGTGTCGACACACCCTTGGACTGTGTCGACACCACTGACTCATTTTCTATTCAATGCCTTCTGAAAACAATGGAAATGTGTTGACACCACAGTGACTTGTGTTAACACAACATGTACCATTGTGAGGGATTATTCTTTTGTCATCCAAATCTATCTATGGATTGTTCTTAAACACCCCAAGTTTGATTGTTTCCTACATGGCTACAACCTTTTGGAATTATTGGTATTAATCCCTAAACCTTTGTTCTATGAGAGATCTTGAGTACTTGTGTACCGTCACTTGAATCTTTTACAAGAATGAATTATGATGACAATTTTGTGGGTCTTTGGACTCAATGAGAATAGCCACTGTCAGATTTCAGATTTCAGCACTTACCTTGCTCAAGTCCTTACTAAAACTGCACCCAATTGATCTAGCTAAATGCTTACTCATTCCTAGATGTTTCTACCACCTAAATACCTACCAAAATCAATCAAGTTTCTTTTCTCTTTACCATGAATCATCTATTAAAAGTTCCAAGCATAATTGACCTTGTGAGATCATCAACTTTTGTAATCAATGAAGGAACAGAGTTCCTAAGTTCTTGTGTGTGAATCATGAGTAAATCTTTGTGTGTCCTTGGTCCATTGCAAGGATGAATGTGTTTGGATGAAAAGTTGTGAGTCTTTGAACTCGTTTGAGAAATATGCCTGGCAAATAAAGGGTTGGTTTAGTTCTAGGGGGAGCGCCCGAATTCGTTAGTGGCCACGCGGGGGCGATGAGGACTCGTGGATGTTGGCATACATCATTACGTGTTTTATTAGTCATCACATCATGCTTGTGTGTGTGAAAATATGTCTAATTCTGAATTCAAGTATTATCTTGAGTTATTGATCTTGCTTCTAAACTATTCTTGTTCCATACGTGTTATCGAATTGGCTCATTTGTTCATTGTCTTGAACTCCCAGTGCTAGCAATCTATACATGTTCTTACATTGAGTATTTACATCTGAATCCTATTCATTTAAAGGAATTGAATTCTACTGGGCTAGTTAGCTCACCAAATCCTAATTTTTTAGGTAATCTACAGTTCTAGAATGTGGGACTACGGGATTTGTGTGTGGAGAGATCAACCTTGGCGGCGTTTTACTTTTGAGATTGTAAATCGAAAGTCTTGTAACACCTATCGAATGATAAATAATACTTGTTATTTAGTGAAGACTCTAAGAAAATTTATGCACAATTAGTTTAAGTTTTACTCTTGATTTCTCGTTCGTTCACGTTCCGACATTTATAGATATATTAAATGACGGGATGTGACAGAATGGTATCAGAGCATTGGTTGAGGATTCAAATAGTTATTGGTCTTCAACATCCTGTAGTGACCCGTGAGTATGGGTAGAAAGCCTGAGGTTAAGCTAGATATGTAATAGTCAGATATACATTGTATTGAGTATGAACAGAATATCTAGAGGTAGTTTCCTTCCTATTATTCTTCTCCACTTTTATAACTTAATGCTTATAGTCTCTTCATTTGTATAAACCCATATTTCCTTTTGTTCCATGTTCTATAGGATTCATCTCGCTCTGATTCAGTTCTGTCCTCCACACATGACAAGGAATTCTTGAGGAATGGACCAGTTGCTATACCTGTGGTTCTTCTATTTTCTTCCAGTCATGATAAAGTTATTCTGGTTGAGAGAGGATCAACCTTGTTCTATTTTAGAAATTGATTCCTCTCTTCTTCTTCCACCCATGATCTTCGTACATGTTGTAGAGTCTTGCTAGAAGTCACCATATCTTTAGAACAGTGTGATTACTTTCCATTCAGATGTTTGTACCTCAAACTCTGATTTTGAGCCATAAATACCTTGAGCTTTAGTGTTTATCTTGTGGGAATCTTTCCATCTAATCCTTGTTTTAAAGGCCATACTTCCAGTACTACACTATGTTTAGTTTCTAGCTAGACAAGTTTGAATTGCAAACATTTTGCACTAGAGTCAACCTAATCTCCATTTGGAGTTAACCTCGAGCCGTATTTTTCTCTAAATGTTAACTAGAAACTTGATTAGTGTCAACCTGATCTCCATGTAGTGTTAACCTAAGGCGATACTTTGAACTTCCACCCTATAGAAAAGTTGAGTTTTAAATCACATGATTGACTAACTAAACTTAAATTTGTTTGCTCAGCCAGTGTAATGGGAGAAGAAACACATTGGAAAGAGGTTCAACATGCAATGGATAACCTTGCTCAGTCCTTAAAGCAGGTTGTTCCCGTTGGTAATCAAGACAAAATAAAACTGCATAAGAACATTAGGAGTCCAAACTCTCAAGAAACAGTGAGTATTACAGTGTCTATACGGAAGAAGACAGTTCTCCCTAATAATAGAGAAATAGCTGGCAAACAGAAGATGAAGCGGGGCAAAGGGAACAAAAAGATTAAGAAGGCCAACAAGCAAGCGAACGATAAGGCACAACTTAAGGAAGTTTATGCGTGTTGTCACAAATTAGGCCACGTCAAAGAGAACTGTTGGTGGAGAATAGGAGCATGTTTGAAATGTGGTAGTCTACAACATCGGATCTCCAATTGTCCAAATCTCCTCAAGACAAAGACAGGAATCCAGGAAGACCTTAAGCTATAAGGAGAATGGATTGAAGTTATTAGAAGTAATCCTTGTATATAAGTCAATAGGACTTGAGTATAGTGAGAAATACTTGAGTTTAGTTATTATAGTATGTCAAAACTTGGCAAGTTTTGCCAATCAATATAATTTTGTAAGGCTGATTATGGAGTTCTGTAATAGAAACCTTATGTGATAAATAAAATTCTCGTTGTCTATCTTCATAATATTCATACTCATCAACCTCGTCATACCTTATTAATCTTTTCAGGAATGTGTACTTATACAACTTTTTGAGAGTTAAAATTATTCCTTGGCGAGGGAAATCTTAAGAGTAATATACTACTGCCAGAAATAAGGAACATAGTAGCGAATACATCTGATTGACTGATCACAACATGGTTTCTTTGGATCTAAAAATGCTAACTAATATTCATATTTCCATCAACTAGTGATGTCATGATAACAAGTTGTATAAAAAGTGTATACATTTCATGATATGATAATCATAACGAGATTGATGAGACTAATATAGATTAGATAAATTTTTAAAGGCTAGAAACTTAAATCCTTGTGATCCATCCAAACTAGTCAAGGAGTTTGGAGGACCAAACTCTTTTTTTAGTGGGGAAGAGTTGTAACGCCCCAAAAATTTTAATTGTTAGAGAAATGTGAATAATATGGTTATTACACATTATTATTACCGTTAGATTTAAATAATTAGAATTTGGGATTAATTAGTGCTAATAAACGTTACCCCAGTGTCGTACATAGAGATGCGCGCTCCGACAGGGCGACACCGAAAAACTATAACAAAATTTAAATCCAAAAACACCATAATTTCCAGAAAAATATGGGGATATCCGAAATGTAAATATCCAGATTTGTTGATGTGCGGATTTCGAGATTAAGTCGACATAACTATTTTTCGGGTGATTTTTCACCTAGTGAAAAATAAAATCTAAAAATCAAACTAAAATCACCATAATTTGTAAACCATGACATTAGTCTATGGTTGAAATTTTAACACAAACGAACCCCGTTTGAATATATAAAAATGTGAATCATTGGGCCAGCCAAATTTTCGGCCAATTACGGTGGCCATTTTTCTAGGAATTTCTAGGCACTTACGTGTGAGGCCTTGGGAAGGCCAGCACACTTGAGGGAATAGGTAACACGTTAGTTACCATGTGTAACTTGCAGGGCATGCATGGGCCACGTGGCTGTGGGTGGTTAAGTGGGGTTTTACTTCCAACACCTGGGAACCGGCATGGCATTGTGCATGGAATGAGCTTGGAGTTATAAAACTCACTCCATAACTAGCTTGTAAACTTTCCCAACACAAACCTCTATTTCTTTCTCTTGTTCCTGCACTCTTTGTTCTGCTCTTGTTTCCCTGCTCCTTGCCGCTGGAACTGCTTGTGAGGAAGCTATTGCTGCAGTGCACTCAAGGCTCTACTGTGGGGGTGTAGCTGTAAAGCCAGTAAGGCAAATTTGGGAGGTTGTTGTAGCTACACAGCAAGCTTCAACTGCTTCTTCTCTTAATTGTGGTTAATTCTCCATCTTTTTCAAGCTAGGTGGGATTCAATCTTCTTTCCTTCTTCTCTGACTCTTGTACTTGAACTAGCCATCAAACTTACAGTTTTAATGTTCAAGCTCTTGTTTTAGTTCCATGAATGCCTTTAGTACCATTTTTCAAGATCATGTAGGATTCTCTTCCTATTCTTCATTCTTCTTTCTACATTTCAACCGAATTCAGTAATTTGAAGTGATTCTTCACCATGTGTATGCTATTTTCCAGATTCAGAAATAGTTCCATGATAAGAATTAAACCTTTCATCGTGTTTAAATTAGTGTTTGGCCATGGGAGGCAATACATTCCTTCTCTTCCATCATAACTTGTTTAAATCTGAACTCATGTGGATATCACTGTGTAGTGTAGACTAAACTATGACATTTCTTTCTCTTTCTTAGAGTTGATTCATTGAGAGACCATGAAAGTCTCAAGTGAGTGTACTTCGATAAATGATTGATGGAAAAAGAAGAGAGAGTTTTAAGGGAATTGCTCTTCCAGTAATTTCCCCTTGAGTTTGTCTCCTTGTTGATCATTCATGTGAACCATGTTCCATGTTCTCTCTTTCACTTCCTTCTTCCATTCTTAGTTCTAGAGTCTTATTTTGAAGTCACAAACATCTTTAGTACAGTGAGTTTAATTCCTTGTTTAAGGGTGTGTATCTTCAAGTTTCAGATTTGAATCCTTAAGTACTTCTGGAAATGAGTGTCCATATTGTAGGATTTTCTCTATCCTCTTTCCTTCTTTGTTAGAATCCTAAGTTTGAGTCTGTACTATATACATACCTTGATTTATGTTCTAAAAAGATCAATAGATATGTCTTTTTGTCCATTGTGTCTATGCTTTATCTAATGCTCATGTTTTAGCCAAAATATATTTGTGAAGAAATTCTTATTAGATGCAAGGAAAAATCTCTTAGAAGGGTTGCATATACTTTAATCTTCCTTTCATAAGTTTTTCATACCACCCATGTTCAGGGATTTCTTCTTCTTCCTCTTTTTCTTTCCTTTTGACTGTTTGCTGAAAATAGAACTAGTGTTGACACACCCCTGGACTGTGTCAACACCACAAATTTTCTTGTTCTGACTGTTTTTTGGAAAAACAGCACTAGTGTCGACACACCCATGGACTGTGTCGACACCATAGACTCTTTTGTTCTTCACTGTTTCTGGAAAACAACACTAGTGTCGACACACCCTTGGACTGTGTCGACACCACTGACTCATTTTCTATTCAATGCCTTCTGAAAACAATGGAAATGTGTTGACACCACAGTGACTTGTGTTAACACAACATGTACCATTGTGAGGGATTATTCTTTTGTCATCCAAATCTATCTATGGATTGTTCTTAAACACCCCAAGTTTGATTGTTTCCTACATGGCTACAACCTTTTGGAATTATTGGTATTAATCCCTAAACCTTTGTTCTATGAGAGATCTTGAGTACTTGTGTACCGTCACTTGAATCTTTTACAAGAATGAATTATGATGACAACTTTGTGGGTCTTTGGACTCAATGAGAATAGCCACTGTCAGATTTCAGATTTCAGCACTTACCTTGCTCAAGTCCTTACTAAAACTGCACCCAATTGATCTAGCTAAATGCTTACTCATTCCTAGATGTTTCTACCACCTAAATACCTACCAAAATCAATCAAGTTTCTTTTCTCTTTACCATGAATCATCTATTAAAAGTTCCAAGCATAATTGACCTTGTGAGATCATCAACTTCTGCAATCAATGAAGGAACAGAGTTCCTAAGTTCTTGTGTGTGAATCATGAGTAAATCTTTGTGTGTCCTTGGTCCATTGCAAGGATGAATGTGTTTGGATGAAAAGTTGTGAGTCTTTGAACTCGTTTGAGAAATATGCCTGGCAAATAAAGGGTTGGTTCAGTCCTGGGGGGAGCGCCCAAATTCGTCAGTGGCCGCGCGGGGGCGATGAGGACTTGTGGATGTTGGCATACATCATTACGTGTTTGATTAGTCATCACATCATGCTTGTGTGTGTGAAAATATGTCTGATTCTGAATTCAAGTATTATCCTGAGTTGTTGATCTTGCTTCTAAACTATTGTTGTTCCATACATGTTATCGAATTGGCTCATTTGTTCATTGTCTTGAACTCCCAGTGCTAGCAATCTATACCTGTTCTTACCTTGAGTATTTACATCTGAATCTTATTCATTTAAAGGAATTGAATTATACTGTGCTAGTTAGCTCACCAAATCCTACTTTTTCAGATAATCTACAGTTCTAGAAGGTGGGACTTCGGGATTTGTGTGTGGAGAGATCAACCTTGGCGGCGTTTTACTTTTGAGATTGTAAATCGAAAGTCTTGTAACACCTATCGAATGACAAATAATAGTTGTTATTTAGGGAAGACTCTAAGCAAATTTATGCACAATTAGTTTAAGTTTTACTCTTGATTTCTCGTTCGTTCATGTTCCGACATTTATAGATATATTAAATGACGGGATGTGACAATTCATGACCTCTTGCACAGAAGCAGAATTTCGAGGGATTATGAGCAGTGTTTAAATAATGCACCAGAGGTTTGTCTCCAATCCAAACATCATGTAAAAAGTCAATATTTGAACCATTACCAGCAATCCACCTTGACTGAGAAAGCACCGTTGTTTTTGCCTGCTTAAAGATATTAAGAGTAACACTTACAGGAAAAGGTTTATAGATTTCGGACAAGTGCTTCTTCATAAAGCGTTGCTTGGCAAACCTTGACCAAAGAGTACTCCCATGGATGATGTTCCAAATCTATTTAACAGTAAGAGAAAATTGGATGTATTCCATGCTCCTAAAACCAAGCCCTCCTTCAATAATTGGTTTTTTCAATTGCTTCCAAGAGATCCATTGGTGCTTCCTTTGACCATCTAAGCCTTTCCAGAAAAAATTTGCACAAAGACTATCCATTAGAGCACATATTTTCTTGGGGATATTGGCAGAAGAGGCAATGTAAATAGGGAGGCTTCGCAAGACAACTCGGATGAGCACAGCTCTGCCCACTTGAGATAAGACATTGGAACTCCATCCAGCGAGCTTGGCATTAACCTTATCAATGATAAATTTGTAATCAGAGGACAGAAGTCTACCACACTTCAAAGGAACTCCTGGGTAGCGAATGCAGCCCACTTGGAGATTATACCTAGTCAAATTGCAAATATGATGAATATGGGTAGGAGGGGCTTTCTTAGAAATCATGAAAGAGCTTTTATCTTCATTAACTCTCTGGCCAGAGCTAGCCTCATAGACTCTTATGAACCGAAGCAAGGAAGATACACCCGTAGAGTGACAATTCATAAAAATTAATGTATCATCAGCATAGAGTAAGTGGGAAATGGGTATACAACCCCTTCTGCCAGAATAATACTTAATGCACTGAGAATGGAACAAATGCTCTAACCCTCTACTTAGAACCTCAGAAGCAATAATAAAGAGCAATGGGGCAAGGGGATCACCCTGGCGCAGGCCCCTGGAAGATTTAAAGAAACCGGAGACTGACCCATTAAAACTGAAAGAGAACCAGCAGTTTGAGAGTAAACCACCAATCAGAGAGATGAAGCGATTACCAAAACCAAACCTCCACAACACTGCAAAAATGAAATCCCACTCCATTTGATCTTAAGCTTTGGCCATATCTAGCTTGAAGAGCACATTATGACCCCGAACTTTCCTGTTGAGATCAGTCAAAAGCTGGCGGGCAAGAGACACATTGTCAAGAATGTTTCGCCCCAGGACAAAGGCACACTGCTGTTCAGAAATTAAGGTGGGCAGAATAGGTGCCAAGCACATGCAAAATACCCGGGAGATGATTTTGTAAGAAAAATTACAAAGGCTGATTGGTTTAAAATCCCCATAAACTCTAGGCTCCTTAACCTTTGGAACAAGAGTAATAATAGAAGCAGCAGTACCAACAAGCATCGAGTACCTAGAGAAATAGCATTGAACAGCATCAACCACATCACTGCCAATAATATCCCAACAAGAGGTGAAGAAAGCTCCAAAAAAACCATCAGGACCAGGTGCGCTGGAACCATTAAGAGACCATACCGCACTCTTGATTTCTTGAGCAAACAAAATTGCACAAAGCATATTAATTTCATCTACAGACACTAAGGCTGGAATACATTGCAACAAATTATCATCAATTATGTGATGTTCAGAGGTGAGAATTTTCCTGAAAAACTCCACAGCTCTGCTTCCTCATAAGTTACCTGTAGTTTACCCCACATTTCTTTTGCAGATTTACATGCAGATACTCTACTAAATTCTCTTTTGGATGAAGCACAACATAAATAGTTCTTTGCTTTAAAGTTTAGAGATAATTTACTCTTGTCTGCTGCTGTAATAGCAGTAGTACCTTCAGCAGGAACAATAACATAATCACCTACCCCTATTACCTGCCACAGATCAAAGTATGTGCCTCGAATGAAGCATTCCATTCTCATCCTCCAATATTGATAATCCTCTCCATCGAAGAATGGAGGTCTGGTGATTGATTGACCTTCAACAAATCCTTGAGCTGCCATGGATCTTCCCTAAGATCGTTGGATCTTCTTGATTGATCAGAGAACCTCTCTCCGATACCACTTGTTGGTCCTTTTGGTATGGTAGCAAGCTAACCTAGAGGGGGGTGAATAGGTTTTCTGAAATCTAAAACAAAAACTTAAACACAGAAAATTATTACTTGAAAGTTTGGTTAGTTGAGTGTGATTGAGAGTAGCAATGCGGAAGCAAATAAACAATCACACAAAGAACACAAGGAATTTATCCTGGTTCGGCCCTTCCCACATGGAAGTCCTACGTCTAGTCCCCAAGTAATCTCTTGGGATTTTACTAACCAAGGCTACAGTCCCCTCAAGGACAATACAACACCCAGCACCCCAGCTGGTCTTCTTCTCTTTCCCGAGCAAGAAGGCAACCCACTTCTCTTACAGGTAAAGAAGCCAACCTCCTGGTACAAACCCTAGTGCGGTTCTGCTAGACTTAAACCCCTAGCTAGATTCTATACTATATACAGTCCTACAACGGATAGAAATCTTTCTTAGAAAAGAAAGAACAAAGCTGAGAGTTTTACATGAATGGACTCTAATCCAGAAACTCTCAGTAAAGGACTCTCCCCAGAAATTACAATGAGCACACAGAGAGAGTGAAGAGAGGAGAAGGAGCTTGAAACCTAAAGCCTTCAGATGCTTGAGCACTTCTTCTTGGGCTTGGGCTCTTTCTCTCTTTTCCTTTGAGTGTATCTGGAGTTCAGGTTCTTCACTGGATATACATTCCTTTAAGGATCTTCGGGAAAGCTCTCTTATTATTCTTTAGTCTTGCTTCATCTTTTATATGAGTAGCTTTGAATAGATCCGTTGAAGAGATCCATTGGAACTCTTCTAGTTGTTGCTGATTTTTCTTATTCTTCTTCTGATTGTCAGCCACTTGGTGGTCTTCGAGATCTGCAATCATAGACGAAGGTGTTTAGATCAAAGAGTGTTTCTGTCAAAAAGGCTCTTACCTCTATGTTTCCTGCTGTCACCCAGAAGTGGTAGGTAAACCCCTTTTTGTCTGACAGGAGAGAAGAGATCTAGAGAGATAGAAAAGATCTTTTGTCAGAAATATAGAGGATTATGCAAATGAACTATATTTGATTTTTCATTAAGCACCAAAAACATTTTGAAATCTGAGTATTGATAATTGCAAAATTTTTAGCGTTAAATTTCATACATATAGTTGAGTTTAGACATTCGTTGTCTATAAATAATGTACATTTTGAGTTTAATTTTCATTTCATCCATAAATAGGTTTTTGAATGGGTTAGAATACACATGTAGATTTTCATTTAATAAATCACTGATTTCTTGTCAGATTGACTAATCATATCCATTTTCTTTTCATAAGTACATTTTGGAAAAATAAAGAATCTTTGTAAATAATATTGTATATAAATAATATTTTTAGTTTGTTAGTAGTAGATAAACATCATTTTGTAAATAAATAAGATATGTTTACCCCACTCAATTTCATTAAATAAATAAAAAATTCTTTAAAACCCCACCCAATCCCATTCTCACATCTCACCACCTTTTAACTTTTTTACATTTGTTTTGACTCATCGTGCAGGGGAGAAGCTGCCAGAAGCAGTTGGAGGCGATGGGAGCTGTGCGCGGCCATGGCGTTCTGGGCATGCAAGTTTGGGGTGGCCAGCGCCCAGAGAGCTGTGCTGGCAGAGGAGCTGTGAGGGCTTCTGGCGTGCTGTTGCGTTGGTGTGCAGCGGATCTGGAGGCCAACTGGGCGCGGTGGAGCTCGCGTGCGGCACTGGCGGTGTGGATCTTCTGGGTGCGAAGTAGGCAGGAGATCGGATTGTGCGATGGTGTGTGTGCGCGATAGAGTGAGGAGCTCTACTGGCGTGCAGATGGCAGATGGGCGATGCATTCAGAAGCTGTTGTGTGCAGTAATGGGCGGACCAGGTGCGCTGGAGGCCGGGTGTGTGGAGCATCTGTGGAGTGAAGTTGCTGGGCCGTACGATGGCCAGGGGAAGCAGATCGGCTGGTTCGATGTGAAGCTCCCAGGCGATGCAGGTGCTGGAGGCGTGTGGAGCTCGGATCGTGCGGCGCTGGTACGTGAGGAAGCTGGCGGAACTTGGGCGGGAAGCAGAGGCCCTGAGGCCTATAAAAGGACCCCAAGGTCCTCTTCACCGGGAGTTCGGATTTTTTAGGGAATTTCCAGTTTTCTTTCCATCCTTCTGTAAGGGGTTCGCCAGTTCAAGTTTTTAGGGAGTTTTATTTGCCATTTTTTTTGTATTTTTCTTCTTTCAGCAGAGCTGTGTGGAGTTGGGGGCCTAGTTCGATTTCTTTAGGAATTTTAGTTTCTTTCTGTACTTTTCCTTTCAGCAGAGCAGGGAAGGATTTTGGAGTTTCTTTCCATTCATCTGTAGGGGAGTCGGGATTTCAGAATTCTTCTGTTCTTCTTTACTGCAGTGAGAGATTCCAGAGGTTCCATTAGGCCATTTCTTCTCGAGCTGTGAGGGATTCCAGAGGCTGCTGGGAGCAATTTCCATTTTTATTATGTGTTTAGATTGTTCATTTCTTCTGCGTTTACATGGTTTGATCCAGTACAATTTTCCATTTCTTTTGGTGTTTCAGATGTCGATCCAGTGAAGTTTAACATTTCTTCTTTGTTGATTTTTCTAGTTCTTTGGAATTTTCTAAGTTCGATCCAGTGGAGCTTGCTTTGTCTAATTTATTTCTGCAATTGCTTTGTCCCTTTCTTCTGAGTTTAATTGGTTTGATCCATGAGGTAGACGATTATTTTTCCACTTCTTCTGTATTCTCATCCTTTTGGCTACTTTGTGTAGAGATCGGATGCTTGTTTTCTTCGGTAAGCATCTGGTGGGAGCTGTGGAGATCACTCCAGTGGCGTTCTTCTGTTCATTTCATTTCTGCTGTGTTGTGGAGATTGATCCAGGAGCAATTGTTTTGTCCATTTCTTTTGTTCTGTTTTCTTCATTTCGTCTATGCTGGAGAATCCGATCCATTGCTGAAAGGAGGTTTCGGCATCAGGAGATTGGAAGATTAGTTTGAATGCTTTTGCTATCTCTTCTGTGTTCTGTGAAGGCTTCCAGAGGTCGATTGGGTCAGTTTTTCTGAGAAATTTTCCTTCTTCTTTTCTTTTGTTTTTACTTGGAGGGCTCAGCAGAGGTCGACAGCTTCAGATCAGAGAGACTGAATATTTCTTTGCTATTTTATGTTCTTGAGATTTCCATTTCATTATTTTTTTTATTTTCATTTGGACTGGTCAATGTTGCAATTTATATTTCTTTTCCTGTGTGATTGCTGATCCCTCGAGCTACAAGGGTACAGAGATCTGGAATTTTAGAGTTCATATTGTTTTCATGTGAATCTTTGATGGAGTTCTTTAATTTCTGCACTGTCTCCTTTTGATCTTTGTTCTTCAGTAATAGCAGTAGAAATTTGAGTTTGCAACTTTACATCTCTATTTCTTATTTCCAATCTGATCCTTGAGTTGTGAGGAATTTTGCAGTACATAGTTTCACTAGGATTGCAGATTTTTAACTCAAATTTTACTCAGCCTCCCTGTGGAAATGACCTGTTCTCACCACTGTATTAGTTCATCTTTGTGATTTTCAATTTGTGAGACATTTTAGAGAAAGTGAGCATATTGATTTGTGCACGGAACTCTCGACAATGGAAGTGCACAATCAACAATGCCGCGCGTTCATCTTGGCTTCGTTGCCGGGGGGGCGTTAGAGTTTGATTTAAATCTGCTTTTGATTTGATTTCATTTGCATTGGGTTTCTATTGACTTGTTATTGGGCTTTTCATTTCAGATTTGCACAAAGGAGGAACATGGAGGTTGGGCTTGACATTTGAAGCCCATTGGAGGAGGAGAGCTAGCTGATTTGTTTTTGCATTTTCTTTTCATTCAGAAATTTAGATAGGAGAGTGTGAGCGGATCTTGTAGTGAGGCTTTCATGTATTCTCTATGCATGTACAGAGATTTCTTTCTAGTCGGCATGTAATAATTGGCCTTTTGGTAGTTTGAATGGTTTGGAGTTAGTTTATAGTATCATTTTATATTTCCTAGTTAAGTTTCATTTCATTTAGTTCAAAAACTAAATAAAATTTAAAAAAAAAATCTAAATCTAAAAAAATTTCCAAATCGTTCTTTCATCTAAGCCGTTTGTTTTGCACATTAAAATTTTCATCTTCTTAAGAGTAGAATCACTTGTTTTAGGACATTCATCATTTTAATTGCCATTTTAATTCCATTTCTTTTTCTGCATTGAAGTGTGCAGGGGAAACGTAAGACTTCCATCGCTTGTTTCATGCATTAGACTTAGCATTAGAAAACCATTGTCCGAACTTGATTTGTTGCATTTCATATTTGTAAAAGGCACTACTTAAGGGCATCACCCTTTAGAAAAAAAGATAAGGTGAGGGATTTCATCACCCTTTCCTTTGCCCAAAAAATCACAAAACTTTTTTTCCACATTCTTGCATTTGCCTAAACTTTCAATAAAGACCAGTAGACTTGGCCCTAGGGTTCATAATTAGACTTATTCTTTCTTAAATTCAAAACTTCTCTTTAAGTCTGGTGTCTAGGATTAGAGGTTAAAAAGCTTATGCTTAAGTGAGTTAGAGGTTATTTAATTGGGTCCTTGCGAAAGCAAGGGGGGCCTCCCTCTACTCCACCTCTTACCTGGCCAGTACAAGAAGAGTTAGGATTGGACTTAAGCAAGCATAAATCTGATTTTGAGAAAAATAACATAGGTCCAAGGAACACTTAGTACTTATGCTAATTTGTTTTAAAAGTGTTTGCTTGTTTCTGTTTGTTCATAAAAATTCAAAAAAAAAATCAATAAAAATCTAAAAAGTCAAAAATAAAAAATAGAGGGCTTTTCATTAGTGCATGCTTGGTAGACGCTCCCAGAATTTAGATTTGGCTCAACCTATAGACGAGATTGAAAGATTCTTTCATAGGATGGCCAACCAAGACCGAAACCAAGTTGCTAGAAATGTAGAGGAGATCACACCCAGACAGATGAAGGAATACTTCATTCCTTCTGATTATCAACCTGCTACTTGCATCAGGCCAGAAATTCCTGCAAACCACTTTGAAATCAAGCCTGGAACCATTCAAATGTTGTCATCTTTCTATGGCAATCCCAATGAAGATCCTTACTAGCATATAGATGAGTTCTTAGAGATTTGTTCCACTGTCAGGCTCCAAAATTTCACTGAAAATGCCTTAAGACTTACCCTATTTCCATTCTCTTTAAAGGATAAGGCCAAACATTGGTTAGGAACCATAGGGAGAACCATCAGAACATGGCCAGAAATGCAGCAGGAATTTTTAAACAAATTTTACCCCATTGGCTGTACCAACACCATGAGAAGAGCTATAACTGGATTCTCCCAACACCCGGGAGAGTTAATGCATGAATCGTGGGAGAGATTAAAGGAGTTTCTTAGAAAATGTCCCCACTATGGTCTGTCGAGGTGGCAGATAGTCCAAGCTTTTTATGAACGTCTGACAGAATCGAATAGTCAGATGGTTGATGCCTCATGTGGAGGAGCATTCATGACTAAGAGTGAGGATGAGGCATATAATCTGTTTGAAACATTGAGTGAGAATTCTATCAATCATGCCTCACTCCACTCTTATGAGAGAGCATTAGGACCTATAAAGAAGGCAGGGTTGTATGAACTAAGGGAGAGAGGAGAATCAGATTCGAAGGTAGAAGATCTGATAGCTAGACTTGACCAGAGATTGGAGCAGAAGTTGGAACAAAAATTTGATCAATTACTATCTTTGACTGGGCAAGCCACACCCAAATTTTCTCAACCACCTGAAACTTGTTCTATGTGTGCTAGCTCAACTCACTTCACGAATGCTTGTCCCACTACTGCCCAATTGCCTCCTTTCATTCAAGAACAAGTCCAAGCTGCCCAAGGTTTCTACAAACCCTCTTACGATCCATATTCTAACACATACAACCCTGGTTGGAGAAATCACCCGAATGTTTCATGGAAGAATCAATCTAAACAAGTGTCTTAGCCTTCTTTTAAGCAATCCATGTACGGTCAATCCTATCCCAATCAGAATCTCGGATTTGGCCAATCTTCTTATTCCAAACCTCCACAATTCCACGGAAATCAAAACTCTAATAAATTTGCTTACACCAATTTCCAGCAACCTTCATATAATCAACCACCACCTCCTCAACCCAATTGGGAAGATAAAATGAATCAACTCCAAAACATGATGGCGACTCTATGCCAAACTGTGCAAGAACAACAAAATCAATATCAAAATCAAAATCAAAATTTTCAACAAAATTTGACAAGGATAGAGTCCCAGATTGCTGAAGTATGTCAAAGGAGGGAATTGCGTTAGTTACCAAGTCAAACTATAGCAAACCCAAGGAACAACCCACCCAGATTTTACCAGAACCAGCAATACCAACAAGCCCAGGGGTATAGACCACCTGTTCGTCAAAATGCACCTCCACCATCAAACACATAACAAGCTTTTGTCCAGAACATTTCAGCACCACAAAACCAGAATCAACCTATACAACAGGATCATCCTCCTGCCCAAGCTAGGGGCCCCCAAGTAGAGTATATTAAAATTGTGTCAACCTTAAGAAGTGGAAAATTCAGAACAAATCCTCACCCACACATGTCAACATTGCATGAGGATAAAGAAAATGAAATTGAAAAAGAAAGTGAAGAAAATGCTGAAAAAGAAAATTCCAAGGGAAAAGAGAGAATGACTGAAGAACCTCTAGACAAAATCAAAATGAATGAAGACCCAAGCTGTTACATTCCAAGAGTCCCTTTTCCTGAAGCTTTAAAGCCAAAATCTAAAAACAAACCAACTGGTAATGAAGAACTCTTGGAACTCTTTAAGCAAGTTCACATCAACATTCCTCTCCTTGATGCCATTAAGCATGTGCCTGCTTATGCCAAATTCTTAAAAGAAATATGCACTCCAAAACGTGAAATGAGAAAGAAAATTGAAACAATCACTCTTCCAGAAACTGTGAGTGCCATTATCTTGAACCAACTAAAAGCTTAAAGATCCAGGCACTCCACTAATTCCTTGCACCATCGGTGGAGTCACTTTTGAAAGCAGCCTTTTAGATTTGGGAGCCAGTGTCAATCTCCTACCTTATTCTATTTTTGAGAAATTCAAATTAGGAGAATTGAAACCCACTTCTGTTGTCCTTCAACTAGCCGATCGTTCTGTCACCACTCCTAAAGGCTTAGTTGAGGACGTTATTGTGAAAATCAATGATTGTTACTTCCCTGCCAATTTCATCGTTCTGGACATGAACACTTCTCAAGATTTAACTCAGTTCACCAACATCCTTGGTAGACCCTTTTTAGCCACAGCTAGAGCTAACATTGATTATGCTACCAGGATGATGGATATATTATTTGGGGATGAGCGGTTAGTATCAATGTTTTTAAGGCATCTAGGCACCATGATGAAGGAGAGAGTTGTCTAGTGGTAGACTCCTTGGAAGAATCTTATAAGGAAGAAACAATAGACCAACTGTGTGCTCTAGGGTTTGAGGGAGAGGAAGGACAATTTAGTTCCATGTTTCAGGATAATGATCCATCATTTCCATTAGAGTGTCCTCCTAAGGTTGAGCTAAAATCACTCCATGCTAGTTCAAAGAACATCTTTTTAGGAGAGAATGAAACTTGGCCCATCATAATTGCTAGCAATCTTGTAAAGCCAAAGCCAAAGCCAAGGCCAAAAATTTATAAAGCCAAAGCCAAAACATTCCATGATAAACACAGAAAATTTTTTCAAGTGCATGATAAGTGTTGATGATCCGTTTCACGCGCCGTACCCCCGGTCGACTGTGGGGTTCTCTGATTGCTCGCGGACGTCCCTGATCTCTCGTTGGCGATGATGGGTAGCTAGTTGACCCCTTTGACTCTCTGGTTGACTAGGTTGACTAGAGAGGAAACAAAGAAAACCAGCAAAGAGAAAGGGAGTTTGTGATCGCCAGGGCCTTACCTGTGCCCAAGGAGTAATATGATCGCGTCGGTGCAGCTACCTCGTGCAGCGGATGGAGATAGGGCTTCAACTTCTCCTCCTTTGGCCGGCCAAAGGAGAAGAGCTCCGCGGTCTTCTACAGATCATTCCTGCCATAGAAAGAGACTCTATTAGCCTAAATGAAGTGTAGTGAATGCTCAGAAACGAGAATAACAGCCCAAAAAGAAAGTCCCGTACCAGATGCGGACTTGAGAAGAGGGGTGGCCAAGTGCTATGACCACCCTTCTTCCCTCCGTTTTTGGTTGGGAAACCCCTTTCTAGGTGTGTAGGGAAGTGGCCTACGTGCCTAGAGTGTGTAGGAAGGTGTGTGCAGCATGCAATGACTAAAGAAAGTAGAAAGGAAAGAGAGGAAGAGGGGGGAGTTGATCCTCATTTGCAGGTGTTGTAGACTCCTTGCAGGGCTCCTCCAGCTCCAAAAGAACCCTCCTAGACGTCCCAAGTGTTGAGAGAAGCAAGAGGATGAGTGATGGAAGGTAGGGTGTAAATTTCTCTCTCCTCTCTCAAAAAGGGTAGTATGTGGACGTCCAGCCTCTCCTCCCCCTCTCAGAAGGCCAGAGAGGGAGTTAAATAGGCAGTGGGGTCGGAGCTTGGGAGCTTTGGATGCTTAGAGTGAAGAAACACACTTCACACAATTGGCAATCCATGCATAAAGGCTCCAACCAATGGGGAGAGGCCAAGTAGGATTTTTACTGGGTCAAGCGGGTGCTATGGTGGCCAATATGCCCGTTGGGAACGGCCCCATGCGGTGCATGGGCGAGAGAATGGCGCAAGTGGGCTAAATTTCTGGGGTAGTTGCGCAGACCAAGTAAACCAGGTTCACGTCAACCGATCCTGCCGCCAACACCATACAGACGTCTAGAGATGTGGACGTCAAGATGGGTAAACGTCCATGAGGATTGCCGTCAACATGTAGTCGGCGGCAGTCGATGCTGCCATCTACATGGCATCCCAGGCAGGTCAACAAACGGTCAAACAGGCTTTATTGGGCCAAAGAGCCACGCGGGGATGGGTCGAATCTCGCGTCTACAAATGCCCCTCCGAGACATCCGGTCTTGCAAGGGAGCAGAGCAGACTGAAAGGTTGGTGTCTCGGTAAACAAAGGACGCGGAGACTTGATGAAGTTCCATCTCCGAGGATAGGAATTCTAGCGAGCCAAACGAATGAGTTAGGCTAGAAACAAGTGACGGATCATCTGAGAGACAAATGTGGGTAAGAAGAAGAGTGATCTACCTGTGTAACTACAACTGCAACCCAACGGTAGGGTCCCTGGCATGGCCGTGTCAGACTTTGACTAGTTTCCGGTGTGTCTGAGTCAAAGGAGTTGTAATATGACAGTTGAATCAGGAGAGTCTCATAACCGGAGCTCGTGGGCTCGCTGGCCTAATCAGGGCGTCTGTCCCGAATTTAGGAGGTTGTGGAGACAAGGAATTGGTTAATCTCTCAAAAGATTATCAAATGATTCTAACTGAAATCAACGTTCGGAAAGCCTGAAGTCCGGAATTAAGCTCGCGACTGGCGAAGGCTCAAATGAACTCAATAAGTTTGCTTGACTGTTTGTGAAAGTCACGGTGGGACAACTTGGAAAATGGGCAACAAAGATCCGATAACAACTTGGATAATCAAGAAGATGCTGACCCGGTAGGCTACTTGAGCTCGGGGAGCCATGGAGCAATCAAATGATCGAGGAAAATCACCATTTTTTTTTGAGTCAGTGAGAGAATGTTAGCAGTGAAGACCTAAATGCATGCTGGTGTGGGTTGCCTATCTAAAAATGCAAGTTAGAACCAGAGGAAAATTCTAAAGGCCATACGAATAACTGAGAGATCGCAAACCCATCACGGTTTTTGGTAAAGGGGAACTCAGGGTTCACGGCCGCCAAATTATTCGCCTCTGGTGGGGTCCTACATTAGACATACCTGTAACGCTCAAGGTCGCATGAGCGTTCCGAATCTGAAGTGTGGCTTGTACTTAAAAATATCTGCAAAACAACTTGAAGTATAAGATAAAGGATAATGGCCATATGAAAAATAAGACTTAAAGAATTTCCGAGGAGTAAACGTCCACATCGATGGCCGCCAGATCTCAGTTAACGGCAACAAATATTGCCGCTAACCAGACACTGATGTCAACCGATCTGAATGTCTATTGGCCAGCGGATCAGGCCGAAAACATAGGTGATAGGAGTCCATAGGGACTCTCCCATCTTCTACCTCCGTCCCTCTCTGTTCCTACTGCGAACCAGAGATTTTGGAGAGGACCTGAAGCAACGAAATGGCCTCTTCATCGACCAGACAGTCCACAAGCATGAACCCGGGGATCCTGAGCGAGGTTCCGGGACATCTGAGCACGAGACTGGCCAATGGGGAGGTAAGTGGTGCTCATTTTTGCTTCTTTAAGAACTGAAAACACCCCCAAACCTCTCTCTTACAGCACCCCCTTATGCAGGAGGTGCCCTCATTCCCGAGCCAAGGCCAGGTACGAGCCTTCTCTTAGCTCGTGAATTTGATGAATGCCATCACACTAGACATGCGAAGCTTCATCGGAATGTGGAATCTGAGCTTCATGGTGGTGCTGGCAAAGAACATGAAGGAGATGTGGTGGGGGTTCGATGCTCTGGGAGCGCTGGTGGAGCGGTGGCATCCACACACGCACATTTTTGTATTCCAGGCATTCGAGGCGAGTGTGCTGTTGGAGGAGGTGGAGCTGTTCTTGGGGTGGAGACGATGTTTGGAGTATGATGCAGCAACTCCTCTCCTCCCATGGGAAGAGATTCTCGCGAACATCGTACGAGACAAGAAGGAGGTACTGAGGATGACGAACAAGCACAGGATCTTCCTAGACCGACTGGCCTGGTGGCTGATCTAGCATGCGAAGGAGATTGGCGGAGAGAGGGCGACTCGAGGATTGACACTCTGCCTGGCTGGTGTTTTCCTGTTCCCTACGAGTGGCGATTTCATCCTTTATGAGCATGTGGGAATCCTGACTCTGCTGTGGCGCGGGCAGTCACTTGCCCTTGCAGTGCTGGCACACATGTATAGTTCGCTCACCACAATGAGCCTAGGCGAACGCACATGCGAGAGCTTGTTCCGGCTTCAGGTATGGATGGAGGCTCATTTAAAGTTTGATTTTTCTGACAAGCAACCTACCCCTTCCAGAATCTTCCTTCGGAGTTCAGTGCACTGCAGCAAGGCATGGTATGAGCCAGAGGATGAGATCAAGTGTGTGACAGCACACTTGAAGAGCAGAGATGCTTGGAGAGATTATTTGGCCTATCTGGTAATGGATGATTTCATAGTGAGGCCACTCTTCATGAGGACTATTGAATTCAAAGCTCGAACCAGGAAGGACAGAGATTTGTGGTTGATTGGGGCTGATCAGATGGTGGTATACCAGCCACACCGGTGCCATTGTCAGCTTGGGATTCCATGGGGAATTCCTACTTCATCCAACTGCACTGATATGATAGTTACCGGGCAGAATGAGAAGCTGATAAAGAAAGCTAGGAAGACTTCGGCAAAGTACACAGTGTGCCAAAAGGTGGGATTGGCAGTGCAGGGGAAACGGGAAGATATCTGGAAATATGAAGAATTCAATGACACTATTCGTCTCATTTCTTGTGATTTTTATATGGCCCACAGGGCGAAATGATGTATTTTCTCGATTTCCAATAAGTGTAACACAAAGTTAGATGAATAAAAGTGATTTGCATTGTGTTGAATGGCTTGAATTGCTTGAATTATGGAATGTGTTCAATGGAGAATGGAGTGAATGGGCTTCAAATATGTTCAATGGAGTGTGCTGTGAGGACTGAGTGCGGAAGTGTTGGCGTCCACATCGATAGCCGTCAACCACTGATAGACGTCCAAAGTCTGGTCGCCAAGCAGCAGAGAGAGGGATCGACGTCCACATCGAGAGCCGTTTAATTCAAACTTGGCATCCAGACCTGGCTGTTGACCTTACTTCGAGGTCTGACACTGATGAGACATTGGCATCAATACCCTAGACTTTTACAGTACGTCAACGGCCAAAAGCTTGACGTCAGAAAAAGTGAGGACGACCAAACCTTGACGTCAAATTTGAAAAACAGCTTTTACTCAAACTGACGCTTCTCTGGTGCCATTTCGCCTTCCCAAGCATCGGAGAACCCCCCTTTCTCTACCCGATGCCAACCGGAGGAGGAGGAGGAGGCGATTGCGGCGGCAGCGGAGGAGGAAGAGGCCGGACCGACGGCAGGCAGCGATGCATCGGAGGGGAGGACACTGCCGGAGACGACGGAGGAGGGGACGAGACAGAGGAGGAGGCACCCCGACGGCCCAAGGTAGGTCCCATGAACCCTTAAACTCTGTGGAAAGTGTGTTTGTAATGCGTGGAAAGAGGGGGAAACAGAGGAGACTCTGTCGGGTTCGACAGGAACTTGACGTCCACATCGATGGACGTTGAGTTCCTATAAACGTCTAACATCTTGCCGTCTAAGTGAACTTGGCGGCAAGGTGTTGGACGCCGACAGAGGAACTTGACGGCCACCCTTGGATGCTGATTCTGAGTAAACGACAGACCCCTTGCCGTCAATTTGGGGTTAACGGCAGTCGATGCTGACGCTTATTTTTTCTGTGTTTTCTGCAGGGTAAGGGCCGGATGAGGAGCAGGGTCACATGGGACCTGTGCTGGGCTTGGTACAGGGCGCTGCCAGAGGCCCAGTAGACCCAGATTGCCAGGATGGGGTTTGGGCACCTCCTGTCGGTACGTCCATTCCACGTGGACGTGCCGTACTTAGAGGCCCTGAGGGAGCGATGGGAGGAGGATTGCAAGGCATTCATCATGCCTTGGGGTCACATGATACCCACGTTGGAGGACGTGGCATATCTGACAGGACTACCAGTTCAAGGAGAGCCGGTAGTAGGGCAGGAGAGGAGCGATTATCATGATGACATTGTGGAGTTGTTGGGACCAGAGTTTGTGGCCGGGAGGAGGAGACCGATCCGGAGCATCGTGCTCGGATCGCTGTCTGAGGCGGTGGGCCTGAGAGGTCAGAGGAGAAGGCTCCTGGAGTCACTAGAGGAGTTCTATACGGGAGTGCGGGGAGCACTCGACCTTGGTGACAGGAGCGAGGAGAGATCAGTGAGGATTTTTGTAGAATACCTCTTCGGGCGCCTCTTGTTCGTGACGCAGTCATCTTAGATGAACTGCAAGTTCGTGCTACTTTTGAGGGACTTGGCGCAGGCAGGATGATACGCATGGGGTGCTGTGATGCTAGGACATCTGTTTTCCCTTCTTCCTAGAAGTTCACGGTGCTCTCAGAGCACCGGGGGTTTCACCCCCTTTCTTCAGGTACGCAACTTTCTTTAAATGCTCATCATTGAATTTTAAATTGATTAAACTTCCTGAATGACATTCTTTTCTTTACTGCTTTGCAGATCTGGGGGTACACCCGCTTCCCCATGGGACGCGGGGTACAGGCAGAGGGGCGCCAGACTATGGTGCCTCTCATGGCGCAGTGGGAGGTAGCTCCTGACCCACGGGTGGCGGACAGGTGCGCGGAGGACGTGCGCGTTGCCTTGGACCACTACCTGCATGATCAAGTACGAAACTCAACAAAATCACATGCATTCTAACAATTGCTGCATTTGATGTTACTGACCAGTGCTTTCTTCTCTTTCAGGTGGTGTGGATCCCCTATGCGGGGGAGACAGACGCTTCGCACCCGGCGGTGGCAGCGGGCCGTCCTCTCTTCGACCGCCACCTACTCCTTCTCTGCTTAGGGACCTGCGAGGTTCTCTATCTTGAGCTCGTGGTGTGGACTCTAGGCTGGCACCAGCCGGCCATGGAGGTACCATCCCTGGGCAGAGAGGGGCACTCCCGTCGTTGGTTCTTCGCCGAGGACCGAGACTGGAGTGAGGAGCACGGGAGCATGGGAGCATGGGAGCACGGTCGCCTACTGGAGAGCCGGAGGAGACCAGGTGCTCCAGCAGGCAGACCTCCAGGACAGCTCGGCGTACCTGGAGGACTATCGGGCGCGCTACGCCGGGCGACTCCGGCTAGACCGGCGAGTGGTAAGTGAATTCTAACCTAAGCCTTGGTCATTTAAATCACTTGATTCTAACCTTGAAGTGTGAATGACAACTGTCGGAGTCACAGGCGGTCTGCCTCCTAGAGGGACGGCTGGCGGAGCAGAAGGTTGAGCTCGAGAGGCTCCGAGCTGAGGTCCAGACACTGGTAAGTAACATCTCAAACTATCTTGGGTTTGATTTGAAATTGATTTGACTTGATGACTGACCAAGATATGTGAATGCAGAAAGGGGAGCTATCGAAAGTGCGGGCGAACCGAGACACAGGGGCGAGCTCGTCCGCACGGCCGGCTGGAGGGGACCTGGCGGTCCGTCTACAGGAGGCCCTGAACCAGGCCCAGGCGAGGGTCCAGGAGCTCGAGACGAGGACCCGGGAGTTTGAGGCGGAGGTAAGACACTGAAATACCACCTTTTGCACATGATTTGATTTGATTTGATTTGCTTATTTGTGTGCAGAGGCAGGTTGGAGGAGCGGCGACCCTCCAGGCACAGATGGAGAGTCTGCGACTGGAGCTGACGAGGGTGGAGGGTCGCCTACTCGAGGCGAGGGATCGAGAGAGGGAGGCGAGGGACGGAGAGAGGGAGGCAGACCGAGCCCGAGCCGACATTGCAAAGAACTACGAGATCTTGAAGGATCAGGTGCTGAGGAAGCGCCGGGAGCAATAGCGGGCGGCCCAGCAGGAGGCACCAGGGAGGACGGCGTCTGCCTTTGCCTCTCTAGATGACATCGTGTCGCTAGGGGACCCGTCCGTGGCACGAGGAGGGCTGCAGCATCCCGAGGCATCGACAGCGTCGAGGCCTCCTCTCCCAGACCGGCGTCAGGAGAGGGAGGAGGAGGAGGTGAGCAGCTCGCGTAGGCAGAGGCCTAGCGAGAGAGAGAGGAGAGAGGAGTGATTTGTACCACTGGGGGTATGCCCCTGTCATGATATGTACAGAACCTTGACCTTTATAGTGGATTTTGTGGACTTTTGTCATTTGTGCATTTGAATGGTTTGCTTTGTGTACTTTGGTTCCTGCATCCACAACACTAAAAGAGAAAAGTTAGTGTAGATCTGTGTTTAGCCCCTTGCCTAAGTGATGTACCTTTCTGGAGATCTAGTCAAGGGGCTAATGTCTAATCAAAGATAAAACATAAGAAAAATAACCGAAGGAAAATATGCACATGCATTTTTTTGTTGTTTTTGTATTTTCTTGATTTTTTTGTTGTTTTTTATTTGGATAAGAAAAATATGGAGAATGTTAGTGTATATACATGTTACTACTGATTTTTTTTTTTTTTAGATTTTGAATTTTCTAATTTTTTTGGTTTTTGAAAATAAGAGTAAAAATATGTACATGGCGAAAAATATATACATCAAGAGACATTCTTTTTTTTTTTTTTTTGCACTTCTTTTTTTTTGAATTTTTGGACTCTAAAAATACATATTCATCACATGTCAAAGTATAGGGTCTGTGTGATCTACTTAACCACGGAGGTCATGAATAAGGGGGATCGTGCATGAATTCCTTGATGTTGGAAATTGCCCCTAGCCTTCTTGATATTTTCCACCACGGAAGGTCTTATACAGTCAAACTTGCCCCTAGAGGGAGGAATTTTGAAGAAATAAGTAGGAAGCCATGCAAGGATTTGGTTCAGACTACTTTATGTTTCCAAACCAACACCTCATACTAAAGACTTGATCAACAATTATTTGCAGGGGAATTTTTCTTATTTGATTTCTAGGGTGGAGGTACGTACTTTTTGCTACCTCCTTGATTTGGTCAGCCTTTTTCTGGGTACGTACTTTTTGCTACCCTTTTTTGACCTTTTTAGCTTTTCTTTTCCCCTTTAGGCTAGATTTAGCATTATGTCCCTTACTTTTTCTCGATTGCCCCTATTTATGGTGACCTTGTACTTTAGATGGGAGTGGATGGTCCCCTACTCGAAGTTTGCTCCGCTTCCAGACATGGCCGAGTGGGAGAAGAACAGGGGAAACATATTGACCGGATTAGACTATTCGAGTGTACTTGTGATTTTCCAACTAGAGGGCAATATCTTAACATCGTGTGGTGTGTGAATAAACCCTACCTCACTAATGACCAAGTGGAAAAGTAGAGACTTAAACCCACACCATTAACAAGTGATGAATAACCGACTTGACGGATTGACTGACTAAGGATAGAATTTCTTGAGGTAGACTGCGTTCCACGGATATGACAACTCCACTCCTTCGGCATCTACCAACCTATAAGCGTTCCCTGAATATACTTTCTTGACAACGAATGGACCTTCCCAATTTTCTTGCAATTTGCTCCTGGGACCTGGTGCCTTTATGATTTTACGCTTTAGGACCATCTCACCCACTTCGAATTTTCTCTCAAGAACTCTTTTAGCGTAAAAACGTGCAATTCTCTGACGGTAGACTTGAGCATGGTCAGCCGCTATCATTCGCCTTTCATCTAAGAGTTCAAGTTATGCCAACAAGGCCTCCCGATGTTGATCGGGGTCAAGTTCGGAATCCAATTGAACTCTAAGTGAAGGGATGAATACCTCATATGGGAGTATCACATTTGATCTGTATGTCAAAGCATAGGGAGTTTGCCCCGTAGGAGTCCAGACCGAGGTGCGATAAGCCCAAAGAGCTTCAACTAAGCGGTCTGGCCAGTCAGCATTGTTGTGAGATTTGCATGTTTTTTTTATGATTTTGATTAGAGTTTTATTAGTAGCTTTAGCTTGTCCATTACCTTGTGGATAATATGGGGATGAATGATGCAAGTTAATGCCATATTTACCACACATGTCGCGAAGCTCCTGTGAAGTGAATTGAGGTCCATTGTCGGTGACGATGTCCCGAGGAATGCCGAACCTTGCAAGGATGTTGCGCTTGATGAATTTGACCACTGTTGAAGCTTTGACCTCTATGAATGCTTCTACTTCAGCCCACTTTGTGAAGTATTCCGTGGCGGTCAGGATGAAGGACTTCTTACGGATTTCTCCGGTTCTGTCAGCGAGTGGACCGACCACGTCGATTGCCCACATGGCGAAAGGCCATGGGGCGATGAGAGGGTGAAGAGAAGAGGAAGGAGCATGAATTTTGTCACCGTGCAATTGGCATTTAGCACAGTGACGGAAAAAATGACGACAGTCTTCTTCCATGGTAGGCCAATAATAGTGTCTTAGCAACTTTTGGGCAATTGCTCTACCATTAACATGGCCACCACATTCACTAGAGTGAGCGGCTTCAACAACATCTTGGGACTCGATTTCATCAAGACAACGGAGATAGACCCCACTGAGAGACTTTTTGTACAGAATGCCACCTATGATCTTGTAACGCTCCGAGATGCGGCAAATGGCCTGTCTATCGGCAGAGGTGGCATAATCGGGGAAGGATCCATCTTTGAGAAAGTTCTCGATGTCAAAATACCAAGGATGGCCATCTTCGAGGTCAATTTCTGGCTCTTTCAAGAGCGCAAGGACCCGAAGGGATGGAGAAGGAGACGTGAGTTGAGAAAACCAAGGATCTACATGGGAAGGGACTCTCAACCTTTGGACAGAGACGGTTATAGAAGATCTTCCCAAAGGGATGGGAATGGAAGAAGCTAAGGAAGCGAGTGAATCTGCTAGGATATTCTGAGCCCTGGGAGTGTGAACTAGGGTGAGCTTCCTAAACTGTCGGACCACCTTTCCTACCAACTCTTGGTATGGTTTTAACTTGGGGTCTCGGGTCTGGTACTTGCTAAGAGATTGCCGGAGTATCAACTGCGAATCACCAATTATCCTTAACTCCTTGACTCCGAGCAATAATGCCATTTTTAGCCCAACTAAAACGCCTCATACTCGGCCACATTGTTCGTGGCTCGGAAGGTTAACTGGTAGGCGTGCGGAATGACTACCCCTTCTGGTGAGAGGAGGACTGCCCCTATTCCACACCCTTTGGAATTGAGGGCCCCATCGAAGTAAAGTACCCACGAAGGTTCACCATCGAGAATGGTTCCTAACTCTTCATTGGGAAAGCTTTCATCAACAGGAGAGTATGAAGGTAAGGGGTGGTGGGCCAAATGCTCAGCAATAGCATGCCCCTTGATCGACTTTTGGTTGACGTAGGTGATATCAAATTGATTGAGGAAACTCTGCCACCTCATCAACTGATCAGTCAGGACAGGCTTCTCAAGCAAGTACCGAATTGGGTCCATACGTGCCAGAAGTTTCACTTTATGAGCCAGGAAATAATGCTTTAACTTCTGGGCAACCCAGACGACGGCCGCACACGTTCTTTCCATGGCGGTGTACTTCTTTTCAGCTTCATTGAACAACATGGATAAATAATACACTGCTCTCTCCTTCTTCTCGTCGTCATATTGAGCCAAAACTGCTCCAGTTGAATCTTCAGTGGTTGACACATAGAGCAGTAAAGGCCAACCCGGGACCGGAGGAGCGAGAACAGGGGGATTGAATAAATAGCTCTTCAACTCATCAAAGGCCTTTTGACATTTCTCGTTCCAATCAAACTTAGCCTCTCCTTTAAGCATCTCATAGAAGGGCTTACAATGGATTGAATGCTGGGAGATGAATCTCCTAATAAACTAAAGTTTGCCTATTATCCCTCTAACTTCTCTGATATTCCTAGGAGGAGGCATGTTGATTATTGCTTTGGCTTTATTGGGATCAATCTCAATTCCCCTCTTGCTTATTATGAACCCCAGCAATTTCCCCGAAGAGACACCAAAGACACATTTTTTGGGGTTCATCTTAAGATTGTGTTCTCTAGACCGTTGGAGAACTGCCCGAAGGACCTCAGCATGGCCATGTCGAGTCCTTGATTTAACCAAGATGTCGTCTACATAGACCTCCATGTGCACATGCATCATGTCATGAAAAATCGCCATCATTGCCCTTTGATAGGTTGCTCCTGCATTCTTCAATCCGAAGGGCATGACGACATAACAGTAGCTCTCCCAGGGCGTTGTGAAAGAAGTTTTCTCCTGGTCTTCCTCCGCCAGACGGATCTAGTTATACCCAGAGAATCCATCCATGAAAGACAACATCTCAAAGCCGGCAGTGTTCTCCACTAGGACATCTATGTGTGGGAGAGGGAAATCGTCCTTTGGGCAAGCACGATTAAGGTCACGGAAATCTATACAGATTCTAACCTTACCGTCCTTCTTCATCAGAGGGACGATATTAGCTACCCATTGTGGATATAGCACAACCCTAATGAATTTGGCTTTATGCAACTTGTCAACCTCCTCTTTGATCTTGAGTGCAAGCTTGGGATGTAGCCTTCTCAGCTTTTGTTTGATGGCTTTCGCGTCAGCTTTTAGGACCAACCGGTGCTCGACCAAAGAGGTGTCAAGTCCTGGCATGTCCTCGTAGGACCAAGCAAAACCATCGGAGAATTCTTTGAGAATAACTACCAGAGCTTCTTCTTCTTCAACACTCAAGTTGGCACTAATCAAAACTACCTTCGGGGATTCTTTAGTGCCAAGGTTGACCTCTTTAGTAGGCTTGTCCACAGTCATGGTTGGCTCGTCGAACCTCTTTGTGCCATCCACATAGGAGCTCATTGGGTCCTCTTCTTCCGACCCAGGATCTCCTAGCTCACCCTTCTCATCAAAATCTAGCAGATAAACTCCTAAACCGTCATCTACAGAGTCGCCTTCTTCAAAATCAGATTCAACAAGGGCAGGATCCTCAAGAAACTTTGGGACTTGACTTAACTTGGCACACCGCTCAACCAAAGCCATGACATAACGGGCAGGAACTTGCCTACCCTTCTCTTTGCGCACACATGGCTGAGAGGATCTAGACTCTTCTAATCCTAGACCGGACCCTAGACTAGACTCTAGACCCGACTCTAAGCTAAAATCTAGACCACTATGTACAGGACTGCTATGTACAAAACTATGTACAGGGGAAGTGCCCTTAGAGGGGCGAGGAAAGGAGTCTAAGCTGGAGAGCGTCGGCCCCTGGCCGAGCGGAAGAGACTCCAAAGCGGAAGGATGCTCGATGGAGACCTCGCATTTCCAATTTTCAAAATTGGCATTTTTTTTTTGAAGTCAAGGCCTAGAACCATGAGTTGCTGACTTAAGACAGCCTCGACTGGCCATGCGAGGGATGGAGGAAGGAGAGGAGGGGAGGAAATGGTTGGAGAAAAAGAATTCGGTGTTGAGCACACCTCGGTAGGGAGAGATTGTGAAGGGGATGATGAAGAATAAGGAGGAGATGAGGGTGGAGATGAAGAGGGGAGATCCAATCCAAAGAGAGAGAGAAGGCCGAAGTCACCACAGACTTCGTCGACCTCGGCAGTTTCTTCCTCCTCCTCTTCACTCTCAGAGTTGGATAACTCCTCTATCACGGGTTCCCGAGTTCCCGGTTGAGGGGGTCCCTGAACGAAATGCTCTTTCAGGGTACAAGTAAGAGGTTGATAGGGAATAAAAGGATCCGGATGAATGGGGTCCAGATGGAATCCTAGACCAGCCCTATCTAACGGCCTCTTGATTTGGATGTTGTGGACAGGACCCTGCTGGTTCTTACCCAACCCTCGGCCATGTATATAGCCGATCCTAGCCATTACCTCCCAACCTTTCCCTTGGGGACATGGGTCATGGGATTCTTCAGCTGACTGGGGAGGTTGGCCGAGATCACAGGGCAAGGGGAAGTCAAAGATTGACATGACAGGCTTTTTCCCCTTGTTCAAAACGAAACGATGCAGCATCTGCTCTGAAGTGATGGAGTTGAGAGTTTCCAAGGTAGGAATGCTCTTAATTTTGATAATCCGCCCATTGAAAGGAAACTTGAAACACTGATGGGTGGTGGAAGGGACCCCTAAGGTTTGTTCTAACCAGGGACGACCGAGAATGGCCTTATAGGCTGGATCGACATCAAGGACTAGAAACTCGGAAGACATAGTGACGGGTCCGATCTCAAGCTGAAGAGCAATCTTATCCTTGGCAACCCTCTTGGAGTTGTCATAGGCAGCAATTGTGGAGCAGATTTTCTCCAGATTATCTTCCCCCAAACCCAATTTCTTGAGGGTCTTCATCGGACATACATTGATAGATGCCCCGGTGTCGATGAGAGTGGAGTCTACCAAAACCCCGTTGAGGTTGATGGTAAGACAGAGAGGAAGCGAACGACACTTGGGAGCTGCAAGAGCTTTGTCCAAAAAAGAGATTTAAGGTCCTTGGGTGAGGGAGAGGATGGCACTAGTGACCCCACTGGGAGGAAGGTCATCATTGACCATGATTTTCTGGAGAAATTGGAGGAGGGTGGACTGGTGAGATGGCGACCTCCGAATCAATTCTAAAATAGACACCCTCACGGGCGTCTTATCTAAGTGTTGCAGAATATCATATTCGGTGCCGGCAGGTGGTGGAGGTCCACTATCCTCCTCATCTTGCAAGGGCCGCGGGGGTGGAGGAACAATCTGGTTCCTAAGTGTGACATGAACATCTTCTTGAGACTTAAGGAGAATTAGCTGGAGAGGTCTGGTCTCAGGGGTAGACGGCTCATGGATAGGGAAGGTAGGAGGGTGGGCCGCTTGACGGGTAGGTCGGATGAGGATTAAAGGTCGTTCCCCTAAAATGGCGTCTACAGTGGCGGAGGGTTCCTCAGACTCTACGGAAGGACACGGGTACCATTCTTCAAAGCCTTCTACCCCCCACTTTTATTCTCTCCTCACAACCCGGGGTTCTGAATGCGTCATGGTGTGGACGTTTTCCTGGGACTTAGAGGAGGAGGGATTGTTGCTTTGATAGTTGGGGAGAGGGTTTTGGACGATACCCAGCTCTTTCTTGGTATACCTAGACTTTGCTATGGCTACTTTGACGTCCTCCCAGTTAATCCTTCCCTGGTCATTCATGTCATACACCCAGTCACGGAAGGTGAAGTAGTTGTGGAGCTGATGACCATGAGCCCTATGATAAGGACAGTATTTGGAGGTGTCCTCCCTCGGATTGATGTTCTCCCTTTGTGGGGGGAGTTGAATGGCATCACAAGACATGAGGGCGAAGAATACGTCCTCGAGAGTCTCAGGTAGAGGAGGGTAGTGAGACCTCTTAGGGCCAGGCCGGGTGTAGCCAGAAGGAGGGGGAACTGCAGAGTAAGGCTTGGAGGGATGCGACGGGAACTGGTGAGGATTGGAAGGACTGGATGGAGGATTAGAGGACTTGTTCAGAGGCCTCAATGGCTGACTGCAAGCATTTACCGATTCATTGACGGTCACCCCCTCGGTGGTAGGTGCCGCGGGAGCCTTACGTCCCTTGGGTTTCCCTTCAAAGAAGTGTGGCAGAGAAGAGTCCTTAATCTGATTCTGGACCACCCTGGCTCGGTTGTAGAGATGTGCGAATGAGGGGAACTCACTCAGCATCAAGATAGAGCGGAGCACAGGGGTGGTGTTGATAACCAACATAGTTATGGCCTGGGACTCTGGGATAGGTATGTCTGCCCTCAATGCCATGGATCTTCATCAGTTGGCAAATGTGACAAAGTCTTCGTCCGGCTTCAACTTTTCCGCCACCAAGTCAGGAAGTGTAGGGACTTGGGTGGCCATATACGAGAAGTGCGAGATGAATCGCTCGGAGACGATGTCAAAATTAATGAGGTCCGATGTGGGTAAGGAGGTGAACCACCTCAAAGCTTCCCCTTCTAACGATTGTTGGAAGAGGTGAACTAAAAGAACCCGATCGTACAGCCATCGATGGGAATCCATGGTAAATCCGGCAAGATGGAATTGGGGATCAGAGGTCCCGTCATACTTGCGGTACTTCGGGGCCTTGAAACCTGGAGGAAAGTAGGCATTGGGAAGCTTGAAATAGTTCTGGAGGGAATGAGGCTTTGAAAGGGACAGAGATTCAGCCAAAAGCTTCCTAATAAGCCCCTCCATCTCCGAACGGGAGACGGATTCAAATTGAGTGGGGGGCGAGGGCTGAGCATGAGGTGGGTAGGAGAAGGAAGGAGTTAGGACAGGGGTAGGTAAAGGAGTGGAGGGAATTGGAGTGGAAAAGGGGACAGGGGAGATGGGAACCCATGAAGGGATAACGGGCTTAGGAGTGGGCCTAGATGAGGAGGCATGGAACGGAGAAGGGGATGGAGTGGAAGGAGAGGTGGCAGCCCAGACGGTATGCTTAGAAAGCATAGTGATGATGTCCTCGGGCGAGTAACGGGAGAGAAGCTTAGAGAACTCAGGGTCTTCTTGAGTGTCTTGAGCATAAGTTGGATTGACCCTTAGACTCACACTCCCCTCATTATCAGCTTGAGATGAGGAAGAGGAGTGAACTGACTCTTCGGGCTGGTTATTGGTGTCAACCATCCCGACAAATTCATGGACATCGTCCTCATATTCAAAAGCCGGGTTGTTAGTCATATTCAAAGAATTTGACCAAGCATCCATTAGCACACAACCTACTGATTTTAGAAGGTTTGAGTTGATTAATCTCACTGTTTTTAGCAGAAATTTGGGTTTCTATCAAACAATGTTATCGAACAACGTCCCCAAGATTTTAAGTATCAAACTTATGTGTTAAGTAAACTTGCAAAGGCTGGTTCTCTCAAATCTGACTCAAACCCGGGCAAATAGGCAAATTGAACTGGGAGGGTAAAGGTCCTCCTGCCCCGTACCGTGAGGGAATCCACGGAATTTAGGGACTTACAGAGTTTTCTTCGGAACCAACCCGATTTACCCGAGAGGGAATCCCCGAGTAAAAGGTTGTAAATCGAAGAAGGGCGATCCTAAAATGTGAGGGGAGGCTAGAACAGATGAGAGGAAGGAACTCCCCGTGACTGAGAACCGTTAGTGACAAACAGGAAGCAAACAAAAAACAAAATCAGATCAAAACAGTCAGAAAAAATAGGTTTCTGTGAAAATAGACGGCAAGAACATGGACGCACAGTTCATCAGAAACCATTTGACGGCATGATCGATGGACGCTGAAATAAAATCAACGACAACCTATATGGACGTCTAGAGAAACTAAACGGCAAGAATGGAGGTTGTTTACCTGCGTAAATGGCAAGATCACTTGCCGTCTACCTGGGCGCAGACAGACCACAGTGGCAGAAGCTGGTCCCACCGTGATCGCCAAAGAAGAGAACTGTTGACGATCTGTTTCACGCGTCGTACCCCCAGTCGACTGTGGGGTTCTCCGATTGCTCGCGGACGTTGCTGATCTCTCGTTGGCGATGATGAGTCGCTAGTTGACCCCGTTGACTCTCTGGTTGACTAGGTTGACTAGAGAGGAAACAAAGAAAACCAGCAAAGAGAAAGGGACTTTGTGATCGCCAGGGCCTTACCTGTGCCCAAGGAGTAATATGATCGCGTCGGTGCAGCTACCTCGCGTAGTGGATGGAGATAGGGCTTCAACTTCTCCTCCTTCGACCGGCCAAAGGAGAAGAGCTCCGCAGTCTTCTACAGATCGTTCCTGCCACAGAAAGAGACTCTATTAGCCTAAAAGTAGTGTAGTGAATGCTCAGAAATGGGAATAACAACCCAAAAGGAAAGTCTCGTACTGGATGCGGACTTGAGAAGAGGGGTGGCCAAGTGCTATGACCACCCTTCTTCCCTCCGTTTTTGGTTGGGAAACCCTTTTCTAGGTGTGTAGGGAAGTGGCCTACGTGCCTAGAGTGTGTAGGAAGGTGTGTGCAGCATGCAATGACTAATGAAAGTAGAAAGGAAAGAGAGGAAGAGGGGGGAGTTGATCCTCATTTGCAGGCGTTGTAGACGCCTTGCAGGGCTCCTCCAGCTCCAAAAGAACCCTCCTAGACGTCCCAAGTGTTGAGAGAAGCAGGAGGATGAGTGATGGAAGGTAGGGTGTAAATTTCTCTCTCCTCTCTCAAAAAGGGCAGCATGTGGACGTCCAGCCTCTCCTCCCCCTCTTAGAAGGCCAGAGAGGAAGTTAAATAGGCAGTGGGGTCGGAGCTTGGGAGCTTTGGATGCTTAGTGTGAAGAAACACACTTCACACACTTGGCAATCCATGCATAAAGGCTCCAACCAATGGGAAGAGGCCAAGTAGGATTTTTACTGGGTCAAGGGGGTGCCATGGTGGCCAATATGCCCGTTGGGAATGGCCCCATGCAGTGCATGGGCGAGAGAATGGCGCAATTGGGCTAGATTCCCGGGGTACTTGTACAGACCAAGTAAACTAGGTTGACATCAACCGATCCTGCCGCCAACACCATGCAGACGTCCAGAGATGTGGACGTCAAGATGGGTAAACGTCCATGGGGATTGCCGTCAACATGTAGTCGGCGGCAGTCGATGCTGCCGTCTACATGGCATCCGAGGCAGGTCAACAAACGGCCAAACGGGCTTTATTGGGCCAAAGAGCCACGCGGGGATGGGCCGAATCTCACGTCTACAATAAGGTCTGGCTATTTAATTCTAGGCTTCATCTGTTTACGGGAAAATTGAAGTCCCGATGGGATGGTCCTTACACTGTCGGCAAAGCTTATGACATTGGTGTTGTCATTATTCTTGACCCTAAAACTGGGCAATCATTCACTGTTAATGGGCAGATGTTAAATCATTTCTTTGAAAGCCCATCTTCCATGAAAATAAATACTACCAAGCTAGCTGAGCCAAATGGAGCCTAATTGCGTCCGGCTGAAGACGATAAACTTAGCGCTCTTGGGAGGCAACCCAAGTGTACAGATTTCCTTTATCAGGTAATTCTCTGTCTTACTTTCTTTTCCTGTAAATAAGTAGGGGGGAGAGGTAGAATAAACATTCATTCATAGTCCCTATCCTAACCAATGTTTCGTTTTCTTTCTTTACATTGAGCATGTGCAAATAAAAAGAAAATTTCACAATGGTTCATCTTTGAATAAAAATACCTGGCATTGTAAAACACAGACTATGTGTCTGATCTTTAACCATTAAAATTTTGTGGTTGTCACATTCCCTTGCAAGCATCCATGTTAGGTAGCCTCTAGTAAAGGATTACATGTACTTCTTGTCTACCTTATGTAAGGATTTATGGCAAGAGGTTTTTATACACACACTACACAGCCACTTAGACTAGCTAAACCCGAATGTAGCAAATTTGTCAAGGCTAGTAGGAGAGAGGTGATTGGTTTTCTCCCTTCCCCTTAAGTGAATTGTGAAGGAAGTGAAGGCATGTGATCAAGGAACCTGACTGTCCATCCTTCCTTTAAGAGGAAAAGAAAAGAAAAGAAAAGCAAAATCAAAAACAATATATATATATATATCCATGAAAAATGCCCCGAATCTGAGTAAAGTTGGACTCGCTAATCTTGAAAAGTGATGGGTTGTGCAGCATTATGGATGAAAAAGGAAAAAAATTCTGAGTGCACAAAGTGCAAATAAAGGGGCAAAGTCTTCAACTCAGAGAAATAATCCTCAAGGAAGTTGGGCAGAATGGAACTGAGAGAAACAGCCCAATCTGACTGAGCAAGGATCTTATTCCACAACTCTTTTCTTCTCCCTCGAATTAATCTAATCTCAATTACTAGTTAAGGCAGAGGAGCTTCAGAAGGACTAATGTGAACTATTAAGTGGGCTATCACTTGTGCACTAATTTCTTGCCATAAGCCCTTACAATTAGGAAAGACATATCTCTACATTAATCTTTTACATGATGGTTGTTTAGCATGAGACATTATATCTTCTAGTCCTATATTTGGAGTAATTTTTATTGCTACGGGACTAGCAATGTTCAAGTAGGGGGGAGTGATAATTGCAAAATTTTTAGTGTTAAATTTCATACATATAGTTGAGCTTAGACATTCGTTGTCTATAAATAATGTACATTTTGAGTTTAATTTTCATTTCATCCATAAATAGGTTTTTGAATGGGTTAGAATACACATGTAGATTTTCATTTAATAAATCACTGATTTCTTGTCAGATTGACTAATCATATCCATTTTCTTTTCATAAGTACATTTTGGAAAAATAAAGAATCTTTGTAAATAATATTGTATATAAATAATATTTTTAGTTTGTTAGTAGTAGATAAACATCATTTTGTAAATAAATAAGATATGTTTACCCCACTCAATTTCATTAAATAAATACAAATTTCTTTAAAACCCCACCCAATCCCATTCTCACATCTCACCACCTTTTAACTTTTGTCCATTTGTTTTGACTCATCGTGCAGGGAGAAGCTGCTAGAAGCAGCTGGAGGTGATGGGAGTTGTGCACGGCTATGGCGTTCTGGGCATGCAAGGTTGGGGCAGCCAGCGCCCAGAGAGCTGTGCTGGCGGAGGAGCTGTGAGGGCTTCTGGCGCGCTACTGCGGAGGTGTGCAGCGGATCTAGAGGCCAACTGGGCGCGGTGGAGCTCGCGTGTGGTGCTGGCGGTGTGGATCTTCTGGGTGCGAAGCAGGCTGGAGATGGGATCGTGCGATGGTGTGTGTGCGCGACAGAGTGAGGAGCTCTGCTGGCATGCAGATGGCAGATGGGCGATGCATGCAGAAGCTGTCGTGCGCAACAATGGGCGGACCAGGTGCACTGGAGGCCAGGTGTGTGGAGCAGTTGCGGAGTGAAGCTGCTGGGCCGTACGATGGCCAGGGGAAGCAGATCGGCTGGTTCGCTGTGGAGCTCCCAGGCGATGCAGGTGCTGGAGGCGTGTGGAGTTCGGATCGTGCGGCGCTGGTACGTGAGGAAGCTGGCGGAACTTGGGCGGGAAGCAGAGGCCCTGAGGCCTATAAAAGGACCCCAAGGTCCTCTTCATCGGGAGTTCGGATTTTTTAGGGAATTTCTAGTTTTCTTTCCATCCTTCTGTAAGGGGTTCGCCAGTTCAAGTTTTTAGGGTGTTTTATTTGCCATTTTCCAGTATTTTTCTTCTTTCAGTAGAGATGTGAGGAGTTAGGGGGCTAGTTCGATTTCTTTAGGAATTTTAGTTTCTTTCTGTACTTTTCCTTTTAGCAGAGCAGGGAAGGGTTTTGGAGTTTCTTTCCATTCATCTGTAGGGGAGTCGAGATTTCAGAATTCTTCTGTTCTTCTTTACTGCAGTGAGAGATTCCAGAGGTTCCATTAGGCCATTTCTTCTCGAGCTGTGAGGGATTCCAGGGGCTGCTGGGAGCAATTTCCATTTTTATTATGTGTTTAGATTGTTCCTTTCTTCTGCGTTTACATGGTTTGATCCAGTACAATTTTCCATTTCTTTTGGTGTTTCAGATGTCGATCCAGTGAAGTTTAACATTTCTTCTTTGTTGATTTTTCCAGTTCTTTGGAATTTTCTGAGTTCGATCTAGTGGAGCTTGCTTTGTCTATTTTATTTCTGCAATAGCTTTGTCCTTTTCTTCTGAGTTTAATTGGTTTGATCCATGAGGTAGACGATTATTTTTCCACTTCTTCTGTATTCTCATCCTTTTGGCTGCTGTGTGTAGAGATCGGACGCTTGTTTTCTTCGGTAAGCATCTGGTGGGAGCTGTGGAGATCACTCCATGGGCGTTCTTTTGTTCATTTCATTTCTGTTGTGTTGTGGAGATTGATCCAGGAGCAATTGTTTTGTCCATTTCTTTTGTTCTATTTTCTTCATTTCGTCTATGCTGGAGAATCTGATCCATTGCTGAAAGGAGGTTTCGGCATCAGGAGATTGGGATATTAGTTTGAATGCTTTTGCTATCTCTTTTGTGTTCTGTGAAGGCTTCCAGATGTCGATTGGGTCAATTTTTGTGAGAAATTTTCCTTCTTCTTTTCTTTTGTTTTTACTTGGAGGGCTCAGTAGAGGTCGACAGCTTCAGATCAGAGAGACTGAATCTTTCTTTGCTATTTTATGTTCTTGAGATTTCTATTTCATTATTTTTTTTTATTTTCATTTGGACTGGTCAATGTTGCAATTTATATTTCTTTTCTTGTGTGATTGTTGATCCCTCGAGCTACGAGGGTACAGAGATCTAGAATTTTAGAGTTCATATTATTTTCATGTGAATCTTTGATGGAGTTCTTTAATTTCTGCATTGTCTCCTTTTGATCTTTGTTCTTCAGTAATAGCAGTAGAAATTTGAGTTTGCAACTTTACATCTCTATTTCTTATTTCCTGTCTGATCCTTCAGTTGTGAGGAATTTTACGGTACATAGTTTCATTAGGATTGCAGATTTTTAACTCAAATTTTACTCAGCCTCCCTATGGAAATGACCTGTTCTCACCACTGTATTAGTTCATCTTTGTGATTTTAAATTTGTGAGACAGTTTAGAGAAAGTGAGCATATTGATTTGTGCATGGAACTCTCGACAACGGAAGTGCACAATCAACAATGCCGCGCGTTCAAGTATAAAGGAAATCGATGTTTAAGTTGAAATCTATGTTTGAACAGAATCCATGTTCTAATGAAATCCATGTTTCCAACATAATCGATGTTTAAGTGAAATTGATGTTTATATGAAATCGATGTTTAAGTGAAATCGATGTTTATATGAAATCGATGTTTTAAGTGAAATCGATGTTTGTATCAAATCGTTATTTAAATAGAGCAAATCGTCGCACTGATCAAATCGTTGTTTAACTTATTGAATCATTACAGCAATCAAATTGTTGTTTTATCAAGGAAACGGATGTGTTCAACAGAATCGATGTGGCACTTTGTGAACTGAAATCAATGTATATTGAATGGACATCGATTTAGCTTTTCAGTGCAAATCACACAGCGATAGTGCCATAAATTTATATTTATTAGGAAAATATATTATTAAATATATTTAATAATATTTAATTAATCATAAGTTTTGTTATCACCAAAATATAGGGTAAAATATGAGAGTGGTTCAACAGGTATAACTGTACCGGGTGGAAGTGGGCCGTTATAGAGATCGTATCAGAGCTACGGGGTTGAGATTATACATGGATGGCCATCAACTAATTCACACCTCAAAGTCTTTGTAGTGGGTAGCCAGATCCATGGAATAACTAATATAGGACTAGAAAAGTGATAAGATGAATGCATGAGAATATACTAGGTGTAGTAATAAATGGAACTTAACTAGGTATTTATATTGTAGGCTATGGCTGGAAGGACTCGTCGTTCAGTACACCCATTCAAGATAAGGAGCCAAGGAGGACTGCAAGTGAGTAGTAGAGAGTACCAGCAGCTGAAGGACCACTTGCGCCACCCCCGCCACCGTTGATCGACTATGGCACATTCATGCAAGGACTCGTACAAACGATGCAGACTCAGGTGCAGACGCAGGCAACTCTTCAGGCACAGCTTCGGGCTTAGGTTATAGCACCAGCTCAGCAGAACCGTGGTGTAGGAGGTGTGTCGGTCATGGAGAAGTTTAAATGGATGGCTCTGCCTTCTTTTAAGGGGGAGATCAGACATTGGTTGCAGAGAGTTGGCTTAGAGAGATCCAGAAGATATTTAGAGCTATTAGGTGTGCAGAGGATGACAAGGTCAGCCTAGCGACGTACATGCTTCAGGAGCGAGCAGACGTGTGGTGGTCTTCTATTCTTCGCACGTAGTTTGAGGGTTTGGAGTTAGAGGTGACTTGGGGAGAGTTCGTGAGGTTGTTCAAGGCTAAGTTTGTTCCCGAGCACATATCCAGGGCAAGATGGAGCAGGAGTTCTTAGCATTGACTCAAGGTTCCATGTCGGTCTTGGAGTATGAGGCTAGATTCGTAGAGTTGTTGAGGTTCGCACCGCACATAGTTGCTGACGAGAGGTGCAAGGTAAAGAAGTTTGTGATGGGGCTTAGACCATCATTGAGAGCCAGACTTGTAGCATTCGACCATAGGACTATGGATGTGTCTCTTAGCGTGGCATGCAGGTAGGAGAGTGAGATGGAGTTTTACCAGGAAGAGAAGAAGGCTCAGATGAAGAGGTTACCAGAACCTTTCCAGTGGTAGGACAAGAAGATGAAGAGGCTCGTCGGAGACCAACAGCCAGCTATAGTACCAACAAAGTCAGCACGCCAGTCAATAGCTTCTACAGCCAGCGACAAACTCGAGTGTGTACACTACGGCAAGCGTCATGGCGTAGACTTGTGTTGGACAAAGGAAAAAAGATGTCTCAAGTGTGGCAGCCCAGATCATCAAATTAGAGAGTGTCTGAAGCTGAAGACATTCGTTCCACGAGGTGTTCCAGCAACAACAACGAAGCCAACAGCAAGACCACAAGCACTGGCCAGGGTGTACGCCTTAGTCAGAGACGCCGTCGATGATGTCACCACAGGTACTTGATCCGATCTTCGAGGACGAAGATCTTTTTAAGGGAGAGAGGGTGTAAGGCCCCCAGTTTTTTGTGTAATGTTAGCTATTATTGCATTTTTTATTTTCTGCCAAGATTCTTCTTAACGTCAACATCCCTTGACGTTAAGGATGAGTAGACGACAAGATTTGTGCCGTTTACTGTCTGACCGAAAGATATCGACATTAACATCGATTGACGTTGACTTCTAGTTAACGACAGTAAGGTGGACGTTTACTTCTCCGGATGCATTTATGATTCCAGACCTGAAATGGTTGTGTTTTTTCCGAAATCCAATTAGGAAAGGTTCCCCCAACGGTTAGGACTGCTAATGCTAGGCATACCCCGACTCTTAACCCTATATAACCTTAGTTTTTCATCTAGGATTAGACTTTTTGGTTAAGAGGAAACACTAGGGTTCTTTTGAGAGAAAGGAGAGAACTTCCTGAAGCTTGATCCGACATTTGGGGAGGTTTTCTGGCGATCTTCTTCGACTGGAAGGTGCTCCTGGTGTTGAAGAATCTTCCCCGACTCCGGAGGACCTTCTGTGCAGGCGTGAAGATCGGATTTAGGTTGGAGATTTGCACCTTCTTGGCTTGGCCGAGGAGGGCTTCATCGCCAAATTAAACCTTTAGAGATTTTATTATAGGCAAGTAACTTAGGGTTTCTCTCCGTGGACTTGTCCTTTAGGGTTTTAAGATTGCAACGGATTTTTATTTCTTGCCCTGGACCTTCCAAAATCTCTATTTTCTGTGTTTAGTCTGCATGTGTGTAGACGAGAGGTTGACGGCAATCTTGTTGCCATCAAGTTCTTGAGTCGACGACGATATATCTTGTCGTTAACTCACCCTGACGGCAAGACCCTTGCCATCAAGTTCATGTGGTTTTCTGAACAGTGGTATTGATCTCTGTGGTGTGAGTTTTTGAGCGAAAAGTGAATATATGCATGTGTTTATAAAATTTTGTCTTGTCAGATATATTGAATAGACCAAACCATGAAATCCTGAAATTTTTCTGATTATATTTGCTATTTATAGAATTTCTGTTATGGGGAAATATGCATGTTGTGATAGATTTAAATTCAGAATAAATAGATATGATGCATGATAATGGTGCAGGGACTTTTAATGAACTTAGGGTTACTGTATACCTATTTTGAAACTGTTATATTCGACTGTCCACTGTTTAACATGTTTAATTGAAATATTTTGCTAAATTGCATGAGATCTCTGTTAAATATTAAAACTAGTTGTACTGCTCAGAAAATTATGAAAACTTACTGATATGTTCTGCTATGTATATCTACCCCGTGGGTAAAATTTGAGCATGTTCTGATTACTGTACAATTAGTTGTGAATTTCTAAAGCTTTATGTACCATGTTTTAAAAATAGATCTCAAATATATTTAAAAACGTGATTAGCATCATGATTAGGTTCTGTTACTTATTGTTCTTGATTAAATTGAGTATACATAAGTGATTAATAATTGTTTCATGATATATGTGTGCATGTGCATGGAAAGAGAGAGAACATGTGGCATGTGTGTGTAAAATGTGTTAATGTGCGAAGATAAAAATTGTGCCAATGAGACACTACCACCATAGATTGCATGGAGCCGTACTGTAGTAGTGCCCCTACAGGAAAGCTCAAATGTGTTATGTGATACCCAGGGCAACGGGTCGTGTGAAATCCTGGAGGTGGACAAGTTCCACTGGTAATGGTGGGGAGGGCTTCCCCCGGTTCTGCGCAGTAACCAAGACTTGGTCGTTTTGCCTGGCGATTAAGTATGTGTATGTGTTATGTGATCTTTCTAGTGGTGGTTTGGGCTGTGTCTTGGCAATGTGTAAAAGTTAATATGTGAATAATGTGTAAAGTGGTGTGTGAATGTGGCACGTAGTATGTGCAAGTTATATGATATGTGATCGTGATCGTGAAAAGTGAAAAACTATGTGAAAACCATGTAAAATCATGTGTAAGTGAAAGTGAATGATAATATGAGAGTAAGTGCATGTGAAAGCCAAGGTAAAAGTGCATATGTTCATGTCATGAGAAAATAATACATGTGTTAATATGATTTATGTTAATTGTGATATCATGTTAGTACTATGTGTAGAAGTATGTTAAATTGTGTTCATGAGATAGTAATTACTTGATAAGCATGTTAGTGGTATCATGTTATATGTTTTTATAAACCATGTGTTAGTAAGAATTGCAAACATGTGATTATATGAATGTTCTCATGTTAATGACATTAGAAGTGACCATGTTTAGAATTCTTGTTATACATGAGTTAGTATAGTTTTGTTTAATAGATTCCATGTTTTTATTATCCATGTTAGAGTATGAGCATGTGTTAGTTTAATTGTTAAATTGCAAATAGTTGATGATAATGTGATCGCTAGTAAAGTGTTAAATTGTTAGAAAGCATGTGTGGTAAGTGCGTGGTTTGAAATTTTAAGTTGCTTGCTGAGTCTATTGCGTAGACTCACCCTTGCTAACATTTCATGAGATTTAGAAGCCGAGGAGTTAGCAAGATCCGACGTGGAACGTGAAGAGTAGATTGAAGATTTAAGTTTATTTTCCTAGTATGTGATGTAATTGTAATTTGGACTTTGATTATTTTGTACTTGGAAACTGGCTATATTTAGTGGATGTTATGCTATGTTATTTCTTTTCTTGGACTATATAGACAGTGGTATATAGATTATAAAGTTGATGGAATAAGAGTTATTTATTTTCCGCTGTAATATTCCTTTCTGTTTGTGTATATCTCAGCCCGTGTGACTATTGTTGGGGTTTTCTCCCCTGTAGAGACTTGCTCTCATCCGATGTGGGTTGGTATAACCATACCGGGTGGAAGTGGGCCGTTACACTATTGTTATAGGCAAACTCTCAAGCGGTAAGTGACGCTCCCAGTCGCCCTTCCAGTCAAGCACTCACACTCTCAACATGTCCTCGAGCATCTGAATCGTCCTCTCGGATTGACCATCTATCTTAGGATGGAAAGCTGCACTGAGCTTTAACTGATATACCAATGCTTCCTGAAGACCCTGCCACAGCCTTGACATAAACTATGGGTCTCTGTCAGAGATGATAGACTTTGGCACACCATGCAATCTAACAATGTTGTCCATATACAGCCTCTCCGCCAAACTCTCCACAAACTGTTTCTTCCTCATGGGTAAAAAGTGACCAATCTTAGAGAATCGGTCCACAACTACCCATACCGAGTCATTGCCCCTAGCTGATCTGAGCAAACTCGTTACAAAATCCATGGTGATCGCTTCCTACTACCATATCGGTATCTCCATCTTTTGCACAAGGCTAGATGGTTTCTGACGTTCGGCCTTAACCTGCTAGCACACAAGACATAGAGACATGAACTCTACCACATCTTTTTTCATGCCTGACCACCAGAAGAACCATTTCAAGTCTTGGTACATCTTGTTGTTGCCTGAATGAATGGAGAACTGCGACCTATGAGCTTCCACAAGCACTTGCTCCTTAACCTCTGCAATGTCTGGTATACACACACTATGCTATTATGATGTTGTCCTCATCTCAAGCAATACCTTCCTTGCCCACCAACTCTTGAACTCTAGGATCTGCACGCTTCTGCTCCACAACATTGTCTAAGATAGTAGACCTGATCGACAACTGGGCCACGAAAGCCTGGCATAACTGAGGTTCCAACTCAGTCATAGCACAAGTCGCATCCTCCAACATCTTCCAATCCTGCTGAAGTATGGACGTTTTCCTGCTGAGAGCATCAGATATGACGTTCACCTTCCCTGGATGATACTGGAGCTAGAAGTCGTAGTCCTTTAGAAACTTGATCCACCTCCTCTGCCATAAGTTCAACTCCTTTTAGGAGAATAAATACTTCAAACTCTTGTGGTCCGTGAACACCTCGAACCTAATGCCATATAGATAGTGTCTCCAAATCTTCAGTGCATGGACCACAGCCTCTAATTCCAAGTCATGGGTTGGATAGTTGCGCTCATGCTCTTTTAATTGGTGAGAAGCATCGGCAACTACCTTAGCATGCTGCATCAAAACACAACCAAGGCCTATATGCGAAGCATTTGAGTAGATCAAAAAACCATCTGCACCACTCGGCAATATCAACATGGGTGCAGATGTCAACCTTGTCTTCAATTTCTGAAAATTGCTCTCACACTTCTCGGACCACACATACTTAACCCCTTTCTTGGTTAGCTTGGTCAAAGGCACCACTATGGAGGCAAAGCCTTCTATAAATCACCTTTAGTAACCAGCTATGCAAAGAAAGCTCCTGATCTCAGAAGATATCCTTGGAGTCTCCCACTCTGACACAGCCTGAACCTTTGCTGAATCAACAGCAACTCCAGCGCCTGAGATGACATGTCCAAGGAAGTGAACCTCACAGTGAGAGAGATTGCTTAAGGGAGAAGAGGCGCGAAATGAAGTTAGGGATTAGTGAGAGAGAAGGTCTCTGTAATGACCCTCTTTATACTGGTATGATTATACCAATCCACATCAATATAAAGTGTGTTATCACAGTGGGACTTGTACCCAGCACAACACGATAGATAGAGATGTACACAAATATCGAAGGAAAGTACAACGGAAATAAAAGTAATTCTTATTCCATCACCACGCACATGCCACAGCCTATATAGTAATAAGGTAAATATGACAAATCCACAAATAACCAAGTTCATAAGTTCACAATATAGTAATGTCTCACGTACGAAGCAAAACAGAACTACAAGCTATAAGAATAGCTCTCTAAGCTGCAACTACTCCTCACGCTTGGAGTCACTCCTCGCTATCTCCTCCTCAATCTCTAGAATACTTGTCTCATCTGTATATTAAAGCAAGAATGAGTCTACACAATAGACTCAGCAAGCAACCCATTGATCACATCCTTACACTTATCACAAACACTCTACACAGGTATGATGTGTTATGTAAACTATCACATGATTCACATGGCTATTAGCAAGTACTAAATAAACATGCTTTAACATACTAACTACACATGGATTTCATATGGCACATAGTGGTTAACACAGCTCATAAATATGACACACTTCCACATATTTTATGATCAAATCAAGTACATATCTACTCATGGTACAAACATGATATCCTTTTCATTAAACACCTTCACGTACCACAATTACCTATTATTGCTTGTTGTTTTAGCATAAATATAGCATATTCATATGGTTTCACATTATTTCACATTGAATCACATTAACACATCATATTCACAGGATCACATTTGCACATTCACACTTATTCGTACACTTGTTTCACATATTTTTCCCATGACACATAGTTCGAACCACCATAAAGATGGACACTATCACACACATATCACATACCCGTCACCTAGGCAATATAGTGACAAATCTTGGTAAACTGCGCAGAACCGAGAGAAGCACTCTCCACCCTAACCAGTGGTACATGTCCACCTCTAGGATTTCATCCTAATGCCCACAGGATATCACATATACATTGAGCCTTCTCATAGGGACATTTCTATAGTACGGCTCCACAGCCTTCTATGGTAGCAGTGTCATAATCGGCACATTAATCACTTTATCTCATTAATCACTTATTTAACACATAATTCTCCAGCACTTAATGGCTTATTCACATGTTTGTAACATCAATACATATTTTAGGTTACAAATATAATTATTATTATCTAACAGTGCTAATACATGCTTAATAGAACCTAATCATGGTACCAATCACCAGAAAATCATCACTTTTAATTAATCATGCTTAACATGGTCATTAAAGACTTATAACCAGAAACAATAGTTACAGACTTCAGAACATGCTCAAATTTTAACCACATATCATATATACATAATATATCATAGATCTAAGTTTTTAGAATTTTAGGAATTGTATACCTATTTTTAAAATTTAAAATAGTTTCTAGGTAATTAACATGATGGCTCACTAAAAATAAGTTTAACATGAATTAGAAGAATCTAATGACCTAAAAACATGTTCACATGCACCCTAAATCCACAAAAAAATACTGAGACAAAAATTCACAGCATACTTATTTTCCACGAATTAAATCTAACATAACATGCATATCTAACATCAACATAAATTCTAATAATTTATAGGAATAATCAGAAAATACCAAATGCTCATCAACTACTCCACAGTATGCACATGCTATGGTATAAACCCTAAAATCCACACCCAAAATCCTGAAAACTCACATTACATGCTCTTAAAACAATTTTCTGGAATTTGAAGAACTTAACAGCATAGGCATTGCCGTCAAGAGTGTTGACGGCAAGGTCGTTTGACGTCAAGCTAGGAACTTGACGGCAATGAATGTTGTTGTCAACATCCTGTCTACAGAAAGTGCAGACCGAGACCAAACAAAGAGAGAATTTGGGGGTCCAAGACATGATACAAAATTCGGTGAAAATCATAAAACCCTACATGATAGGCACACAGATGAAACCCTTAAGTTACTTGCCTCAGAAAAACTCCTTGAAGATTGAATTCAGACGATGAAGCCCTCCTCGGCTAAGCCAAAGAGGTGATCTTCTATAGCTTGATTCGACCTCCAAGCCTTAGAAGATGATCTCTCCACTATGCAACAGCCTCTCCACGTTCTCTTGAGCCTTCCTCTTGCCAAAGAACGTCGATGCAGCTTCTAATTCGCCAGATTTGTCACCTCAAAGTCTCTCTCTTACTCTCTCTGGACTCCCAAAAACCCTAGCTGAGTAAAAGTTCCCCCCTTTACAGAACGACTAGTATTTATGAGGGTTTGGGTCATGCTCATGGTAGGAAAGGAAATCCCCACCGAATTCGAGCTTTCCAAGTCTATCCCCAAAGACATCAGAGTAGGATCGGAGCAGAAACCCACACACACCTGGAGGGATTGACGTCATTGTGGTTGCCATCAACATGAAGTTGACGGTGATCGACTATGCCGTTAACTTCTTAAAGCCAAAAACTTGGCCAAAAATGCAAAAACACCAAAAAAAAGTACAATATTACAAAATCTAGGGCCTTACAGTCCCCTTCTTCTAAAGGAGTTAATCACAAGAAGTTGGTCAATAATCACTAAATGAGTCGTATCGATTAGAGAGTAGACGTAAGTGACTCTTCCGTTTATTGAAGATAAGTGTACCGATTACTGGAGAGTGATGTAACGATTGGAGAAGAAAAACAGAGAACACATCGATTATTGAAGAGTTTTAATGTGTGTTCTAATTAGAGAAGGAGTACACAAAGTGCATTGATTATAGAAAGGAAATTTAAACGATTACAGAAGAAGAGTCATAAATTGATTCACTATATACTCTGTGATTTTGATATATTCCAGTTTTTGTAGAGGTATCTTCTATAAATTGCACATGCCCAATTCTCTTCTGAGAGAAGTGAATCTCTCTTCAGATAGGGCTTTTGTGAAGATATATGTCAACTATTTTGATATGTCTATGAATGAGATGTCTATATTGCCTAGAGCTACATGATCTCTAATAAAATGGTGTCTGACTTCAATGTGTTTAGTTCTGGAATATTGCACTGGATTCTTGATGAGATGTATGAATAGCAGGGTTGTCTTAATCTTTAATCCATAATCTTCAAGTTTCTGCTTGATCCATAATAGTTCAGAGCAGTAGATCCCAGTAGCTACAAATTCAGGTTTAGCTATTGACAGGGCCACTGGGTTCTACTTCCTTGAAGACTAGGAGATCAACCACCCTGCAAGAAATTGACAATAACCACTGGTGCTTTTTCTATCAACTTTGCATCTAGCATAGTCAGCATTAGAATATCCAATTAACTCAGGTTTGCATGATTTAGGGTACCACAATCCTAATTCATATGTATTACCTAGATATCTAAATATTTTTTTAACTGAAACTAAATGAGATTCTCTAGGGTCTGCTTGATATCTAGCATACATGCATACATTGAAAAGAATGTTGGGTCTACTAGCAGTTAAGTAGAGCAATGAGCCAATCATACCTCTAAATTGTTTCTGATCCATTTTCTTACCTTGAGGATCACTGTCTAACTTGGTAGATGCACTCATTGGAGTAGACAAAGGCTTGTCATTCTCAAATCCAAATTTCTTCAGTAAATCTCTGATATATTTGGTTTGGTTGATGTGGGTTCCTTCCTTGTATTGCTTGACTTGAAGTCCAAGGAAGTATTTAACTCCCCCATCATGCTCATTTTGAATTCTCCTTGTATTAACTTTTCAAAAAACTTGCAAGGAGATCCATCAGTAGCTCTGAAAATAATGTCATCAACATAAATTTCAACAATTAATGTGTTATGTAAACATGATTTGATGAATAATGTGTTATCTACTTTTCCTCTAGTAAAGCCAATGTTTAAGAGAAATGCACTTAGTCTTTCATATCAAGCTCTAGGTGCTTATTTCAGATCATACAGTGCCCTATGTAGTGTAAAAACATGATTTGGAAGATCTAGATCATCAAAACTTGGAGGTTGTTCAACATAAATCTCCTCCTTTATAAAAACATTTAAAAATGTAGATTTTACATCCATTTGAAAGAGTTTTAAATGTAAAGGAAATACATATGCCAATAGAATCCTAATTACCTCAAGTCTAGCTACTAGTGCATAGGCTTCATCGAAATCTATACCTTCTTCTTAGAAATAGCCTTGAGTCACCAGCCTAGTTTTGTTTTTAGTAACAACATCAATTTCATCCATTTTGTTTCTAAACACCCATTTGGTACCTATCATAGGATGGTCTAATAGTCTAGGCACAAGGATCTAAGCATGGATTCTCCTAAACTAATTTAGTTCATCTTGCATGGCTAAAATGCAAGATTCATCAGTCAGTGCCTCATTGACTGTCCTAAGCTCAATTTAAGAGACAAATGTAAGATAATCATAAGGAACTAAATTACTTCTTCTTACTATTGAGTTGTTTGTTTTGATGATGCCATTTTGCACATAATCTGATGTCATATTGTATATATGTGGAAGATTGTTGAGTTATGTATTCATTTGGATGATGACTAAAAACCTTCATGTTGATCATGTCTACACACTCATACTTTGATTTTAATGATGACTACAACATTTGATTATGGATAATCTCCAAACACTCATACTTTGATTTTGATAATGACACATTGTACATATTACAATGATGACTAAATAACATATTTTTGATACTTAATATTTCATATCTTAATGACAAGACATGTTTTGATTGTCCACTCTTCATATATACAGGTTTACAGACTTTTGTCAAAGTAGTGTCGACTCTAGTAGAAAGACAGGTCGACACTAGCTCTATCAGGTCGACTCTAGTTGACAGACAGGTCGACTCTAACCGTCTGCCCAACAAGCTCCTGAAGAAAAAGTCACAGACCGTTCGACTCCAGTTGACATATAGGTCAACTCTTAAAGGTTGGCCAGCAAGTTTCTAAAGAGCAACTGTCAGTAGTGTCGACTCTAGCTGAGAGTGAGGTCGACACTAGCATCCATCCAGTGAACCTAATTTGGTGGAATACACAGTAGATCGACTCTATCTATTGATCAAGTTGACTCTACCTAGTGATCAGGTCGACACTAGTGGTGTGTCAGGTCGACACTAGTGTTTTGCCAGTAAGAAGAAATTGGTTTCTAGTCAGTAGTGTTGACTCTAGTGGAAACATGAGTCGACTCTCTTTCTGTGAAAACCCAGAAATGTGCAGAGCATGATATCCAACGGTTGTGATCTCCTTCTGAGATCTTTATGGGAGATTCTATAATTACCAAAATGCCCTTTCATCCAAGTGGCAATGAGGTAAAGGCCTTTTGGACACGTGGCAGCCATGGGTGCACTCTAGGTTTTTGTGCACACCTTTCTCACATTTATGGGACTGCACAGATGCTATATAAGCCTTCATCTCATCTGAAGCAGCAATCCCCTCCAGCCATCCATCGATTCCATCCAAGAGGAAGTGGGGATGAAGGCCAAGCAGTAGAGAAAGCTGTGAAGTGCTGAAAGAGGAGCAATTAGGGATGAAGAGCAGTAGCAGAAGAAGAAATAATCGTGCAAGCAGCAGATCTGAAAATAGAGCATCGTGGATTGAAGGAGTGCTTCATCTCATCTTCTCAAAAACCTTCAATTCGAGTCTCTGCAGATCATCTTCGACAAGGGACATCCAATTCACCTCTCTTTTATCCATTTCTATTAGAGCATTCTTCTCAGTTTGTTTCTGAGTGCTTGTGAGATCTATACATGAAGTTCTGTGCAGATTTCTTTGTTTGTTGAGTCTGTGAATCAGATCATTGCTAGAGGATATGATTTTGTGTGGATTTGATCAAGCTTGTGTGCTAATCCATCATGCTCAGTTTGGAGTCATCATGCTCCAGTTGTGGTTTGAGTCGTCGTGCTTAGTTTGTGAGTCGTCGAACTCACGGTTGTGTTTTGAGTCGTCATGCTCATAGTTGTGTGTTGAGCCATCGTGCTCAAGGTGTTTTGGAGTCGTCGTGCTCCAGTTGTGTGTTGAGCCGTCGTGCTCAAGGGTGTTTGGAGTTGTCGTGCTCCAGTGTGTGTTGTACTCAGGTTTGAGTAGTATGGCCTTACTATGTGAGGGGTGGATGTAGGAATCACTGGTGTGATTTCCGAACCACCTAAAAAATCTTGTATGCAATGGTTTGATTTCTTGTCTCTGCGCTAGATGCTTGCATAGGATTTTGCTTTCACACTCTCTTTCTAATTGCTTCACACATTATATACACACAATCACACATTCACACATCAGATCAGTTAGATTGCTTGCTTGAATGGATCTCTAATTCTAAGTAATTTTAAATTACTTAAGCTTCCGCATTAATTGGTGTTAGATCTATTCAACCCCCCCCCCCCCCCCTTCTAGATCTGTTCATCTACCCTATTCGATCCTACAGTTGGTATCAAAGCAGGTTAACATCTGATTTTGATCTGATTTGATTGCTTTTGTTTGATCTTTTAATACATCATCTGATCTGCTTGAATTGCTTGATTGCTTGACTACTGAGGTTTCATTTGATCTATCTGCTTAGACTGTCTGCTTGCTCATACATTGTTTCTTAACTTGATCCATAGACTCTTGAGGCGCATGATTATTAGATCTAATTTTATGTTGCACTGATTCACTGTGTTTAGATCTAATAGTCTTTTGAGTTGATCCAGTGTAATGTCACATTACTTTAACTTGCATGAATTTCCTGCTATAATTTCAAAGAAATCTCCAAGCTCATCACCATCTTCTAAAATGCAGGAATCTTTAGATAAGAAGATGAGAAGAGAAGGAAGAAAAATGGACAAATGCTTTATGGCTAAGGAAAGCTCCAATGGTTCAGTAAATTCCAACAATTCCCTCAACTCATGTTCTGACAGTGATAATGAGGAATTGTCTTATGATGATTTGATGGAATGCTATAAACATGTGTGTAAACAATTTAAAAAGGTTAAATCTCAAAACAAGAAGCTGAAAGATAAATTAGAGGTAAATGAGATGAAAATTGTAAATGTTCAAGCTTTCTATGAAGAGAATGAAGAATTGAAAATAGAGAATGAAGACTTGAAAAATGAAGTTGAAAAGTTAAATTCTGAGAAAGAGAATTTGAAAGATGAAGTCGAAATCTGTGAAAATAAACTGAATGGACTAAAGGAAAACCATGAGCTATTGAGATCTAAAGTCATTAATATGGAAAATGAAAATGAAAAATTGATTGACCTTAATCAGAACTTCAAATTTGACAATGATCAATTCAACAAATAGATTTCAAATATGGCTCATGATCATCAAATCAATGAGAAATGCAAACAACTTATTGAAGAAAATCATTATCTGAAAAAAGAAGATTGAATGCATGTTGCATGACAAACCTTTGGACAATGACTATAGCAATTTAAGTAATAAAAGTGATGATTTGGAAAAACAAATTGCTCAATTTGATAATGAAAAAAAAGAAGAAGAAAAATGGTTTGGATGTCTTGCTGAACAAACTTCAACATTTAAAAAAAGAAGTTGTTGCATTAAAAGCTAAAAAACAGAAGCTTCAAAATAAACTTAAGATTGCTGCAAACGCAGGTCTTGCTTCTGTGAAAAATAAGGAAAATGAAAAGAAAACCAAAATAATATTTGTTAAAGTTGTTGCAAACAAGAACTCTGATATCTCTAATGAAAAATCAGCGAAACTTCATGTTCAGAAAAATATTCAAAAACAAAATGAGAAAAATGGCAAAAATGCTACTAAGAAGAAGAATCATGTTTCTGTGAGAAACCAGAAAATGAACATAGAAAAACAAAAACCATTGTACTGGATTCCTTTGCCTTCTTCACAAGTCAGGACAGCTCCAAAGAAAGTTCAACACTCACATCATGCTAGGAGCTATGAAAAGGTAAAGACTCCTAAAGGAAAAGGGTTTCCAGCACATGTATTCATGCCAACGTAAGTTTCAAGTAAGAAATTCTCCTATATGCTTTAATTGCAATAAACTTGGTCATCTTGCCAAATATTGCTGGAATAAAAATGAAAATATTCATAAACATGTCAAATCAGTCCAATATTTTCATTGTCATAGAATTGGTCATATCTCTAGGGACTGTTGGCACAAAGATGATCTTTTTGTGCATGCTTCCAAGCCTCATGCTCATACACATGCTCATGTACATAGAAATAAAAATCATGTTCATGCTGAAAACGCTCAGAAATTTCATGTACATAAGAATAGAACTGCTGCACAAAATAAGTCATCTGCTTTCCATATCAAAAATCCAAAAAATAGAAAATTTTATGAAAACATAGATGCATTGAACAAGACAAAAAGAAAATCTGGAACTAATGCTCCTCATAGTTCTATTAATAACAGAAATGCATATATACCAAAAATAAAATCATTTTGAACTCAGAAATCATTGTTGCATTCTAACATTGATTTCATTGCAGAACCCAAGCAAATGTGGGTCCCAAAAGTAGCTTGATCAACAAGCTAATGAGCCTTGCAGTCATACCTTTTCATTTGGAATCAAGACATTGGCTATGCAAGGCAAGAAATGGTTGGAGAACACAAGTAAAATCTTTTATAAAAAAATAAAAACTGTTCAGATAAATTTTCATATCATTTCAGAATTGAAATGCTTAAGTTGGAATAACTTTTTAGATTTTTTTCTGAATAATGAAGAGTGTGTTTTATAATTGCCCCCAACAATAATTCATCTTAGCAATGGGTATCATGGTTGTATTAACTTGCTTGTATAAATTTACCCATGATTTGTAGTGCATGTTACCTCCCTGTGACTTCTTGGTATATCAAATGGTGAAATGTGGAAGGACAAGTTATGCTTGTCTGAAAACTATCATTATGCATGAGTAAAATACTCCGCTAAGTACCAAAAGTCATGTTATGCATAAAGCTAATAGTGTGCATAATCATGTGTGAATTGCTTGCAAACTTTTTCATTCTATGCACATGTTAAGGGGGAGTAAATTTGAAAAAGTGCAAAAAAATATTCTTGATGTTGCATTCTGAATGAGTTTTCAATGTCTTGTTTTGACACATTCAAGATCATGTGTCGACACAGGTTCTTCATATTTGTATTCAGAAATGCTACTCTTGAATCTGTCTTAAATAATGAATTGAGGGAAAATCATCTAAATACTGAAATTGCTGTGATGTTTTGATGCTGTTCATATTGCATGAAGTAAAACAATCATGTTCATTGTCTTGATTCTCAATCATCAACACTTTGAATGATATCTGATTAGAATTTCTAATTCTTTTGTTCTCATTTGGAATGAACTCACACATCTCTGCTCTGTGTGAAGGATTCAATTTCAGAATCAATTCTTGTTATAAAATTCTTGGCTTATTCTTGATCTCTTCATGTTTCATTCAAATCCATTCAAGGTTCCATTGATATTCTTATATGAGAAATAAAATTTTAAATATCTGGAATAGTTGTACCCTTGGATTAACCATGAAGATGAAAAATAAGACTATGAGTCATGTGTCTATCTTTATCCTCAAACCTTATTTTAGATTTTTTATTGTAAAACACTTTAAGTAGACACTTGAGTAGTCTTGAGTTTTATATCACAAGAAACACTGAAGTTTTGTTTTTAACAAATGCTAATAATGATATCTTAACAACTCAAGACTATGATCTATTAAGGGAAAAGCTGCCAGTCACCTAATGAAAGTTCTGAAAGAAAATTTTCAGGAAAAAGAAAGATTTTAAGGAAAATTGTAGAGCAATGATTAGTACACTAAGTAACCAGGTTATTCCACCTGAGACGTGGTTGTACTTGAGTCAAAAGGTGTTGTTAAGTTATCTCTATTCAAAAAGAAGCAAACAAATGATTAACATGCCTAGTAGTCAGGCACTCTTGCACTGGGTAAGTGTGTGTGCTTACACAGAAAAGCATGTATTAAATCTTCTTTGCTAAATTTTCTGAAATATCTCAAATGAAAGAAATAAACAAAAAAAGAAAAAGGTGTACAAAGTGCAGCTAACCTAAAATAGAATTCATGTTGTTCAAGAATGTTAAATTGTTATTCTACATTGTGTTAAGATCAAAACTTCGATTTTCTAATGATATATACTCTTGACAACTCAATTTAGGTCACAAAAATCATGTCACATTTGTAAATAAATTTTCTAAAGTGATTTTTTGATGATAAAGAATTGACAAAAGAACTCAATCAAAAATCATCTTTATTTTTAACCCTTGCTACACAATATGTAAGGTATAATTATATTATTTCCCATATACTAAAATCATTGTGTACCTTGATACCTTCATGACCCCTTCAAAATCAAATTGTTTGTGCTCCTTGCAATACAGTCTCTTATTCAGGGGGAGCAACTTTATTGTTGATCTTTGATTTTATGCCCCAATCAATTTGTTTCATCACTACTATTGGTTTCACATCATTTCTATTGATCCTATTCAGTTGGTAGTGGACAACTCCAATACTGTCAAAGGGGGAGAGTTGTTTCACTTAGGGGGAGAATTCTGCATATTTGTGAGATTTATGAGACCTCTAGTCATATTCTTGATCTTGGGGGATATTGTTTTAATGGGCAAAAACTTCAAACGGGGAGAGTTTCACATTGCATTGCATATTCCTTTCACTCTTTTTGATGTTGTCAAAAAGGGGGAGAGATTCTGTGAGAATGTTGTCATGTTTGTGAAAGAAAGTTGTGATGTTTTGTAATCATCAAAAAGGGGGAGATTGTTGAGTTGTGTGTTTTGATGATGTCATTTTGTACACAATCTGATGTCATATTGTATATATGTGGAAGATTATTGAGTTGTGAATTCATTTGGATAATGACTAAAAATCTTCATGTTGATCATGTCTACACACTCATACTTTGATTTTAATGATGACTACAATATTTGATTGTGGATAATGTCCAAACACTCATACTTTGATTTTGATGATGACACATTGTACATATTACAATGATGACTAAAGAACATGTTTTTGATACTTAATATTTCATAGCTTACTGACAAGACATGCTTTGATTGTCCACTCTTCATATATACAGGTTTACATACTTTTGTCAAAGTATTGTCGACTCTAGTTGAAAGATAGGTCGACACTAGATCTTTCAGGTCGACTCTAGTTGACAGACAGGTCGACTCTAGCAGTCTGCCCAGCAAGCTCCTGAAGAAAAAGTCACAGACAGGTCGACTCCAGTTGACATACAGGTCGACTCTTAAAGGCTGCTCAGCATGTTTCTGAAGAGCAAATGTCAATAGTGTCGACTCTAGTTGAGAGTGAGGTCGACACTAGCATCCATCCAGTGAACCTGATTTGGTAGAATACATAGTAGGTCAACTTTATCTATTGATCAGGTCGACTCTACTTAGTGATCAGGTCGACACTAGTGGTCTGTGAGGTCGACAGTAGTGTTTTGCCAGTAAGAAGAAATTTGTTTCTGGTTAGTAGTGTCGAATCTATTGGAAACATGAGTGGACTCTCTTTCTGTGAAAACCCAGAAATGTGCAGAGCATGATATCTAACGGATGTGATCTCCTTTGAGATCTTTATGGGAGATTCTATAATTACCAAAATGCTCTTTCATCCAAGTGGCAATGAGGTAAAGGCCTTTTGGACATAAGGCAGCCTTGGGTGCACTCTAGATTTTTGTGCACACCTTTCTCACATTTAGGGGTGTCAACTGGGCCGGGCCGGCCCGGAGGCCCGAAAGCCCGGCCCGGTATAACACGGGCCTGGGCCAATTTTTTTTATAAAAATTTAAATTTTAGCCCAGCCCGGAAAAAATCTGGGCCGATTCCGGGCTTTGCCTGGCCCGGCCCCGCCGGCCCCGCCGGCCCGGCCGGCCCGCGCCCACCGCTCCCCGACCCCGCCTCGGCCTCCCCGCGCCCCTGCCGCGCCCCCGCCTCGGCCTCACCCCCGCCTCGCACGCCGCGCTCCCCTGCCTCGTACGCCGCGCGCCCCCGCCTCGGCCTCACCCCCGCCTCGCACGCCGCGCGCCCTTGCCTCGCACGCCTCGCGCCCCTGCCTCGCACGCCGCGCGCCCGCGCCTCGGCCTCCCCGCGCCCCTGGCCGCCTGCCTCGACCTCCCCGCCCGCGCCGCGCCTCGGCCTCCCCGCGCCCCTGGCCCCCTGCCTCAGCCTCCCCGCGCCCCCGCCCCCCCCCCCCCCCCCGCCTCGCACAGCGCTCGCCCAGGCCGGGCCGGACCGGGCCTGGGCCGGGCCTTAAAATTGACCACCGGGCTGGGCCATATTTCTGAAAACCGAGCTTTGCCCCGGGCCTGGGCCGGGCCTGGGCCGGCTATCTTGAGACCGGGCTGGGCCTGGGCCAGACCAGGCCCGGCCCATTGACACCCCTACTCACATTCATGGGACTTCACAGTGGCTATATAAGCCTCCATCTCATCTGAAGCAGCAATCCCCTCCAGCCATCCATCGATTCCATCCAAGAGGAAGTGGGGATCAATGCCAAGCAGTGGAGAAAGCTGTGAAGTGCTGAAAGAGGAGCAGTTCGGGAAGAAGAGCAGCAGCAGAAGAAGAAAGAATCGTGAAAGTAGTAGATATGAAAACAGAGCATCGTGGATTGAAGGAGTGCTTCATCTCATCTTCTCAAAAACCTTCATTTCGAGTCTCTGCATATCATCTTCGACAAGGGACATCCAATTCACCTCTCTTTTATCCATTTCTATTGGAGTGTTCTTCTCAGTTTGTTTCTGAGTGCTTGTGAGATCTGTACATGAAGTTCTGTGCAGATTTCTATGTTTGTTGAGTCTGTGAATCAGATCATTGCTAGAGGATCTGATTTTGTGTGGATTTGATCTAGCTTGTGTGTTGAGCAGTCGTGCTCAGTTTGGAGTCGTCGTGCTCCAGTTGTGGTTTGAGCCGTCGTGCTCAGTTTGTGAGTCGTTGAACTCATGGTTGTGTGTTTTGAGCCGTCGTGCTCATAGTTGTGTGTTGAGCCATCGTGCTCAAGGTGTTTTGGAGTCATTTTGCTCCGGTTGTGTGTTGAGCCTTCGTGCTCAAGGGTGTTTGGAGTCATCGTGCTCTAGTGTGTGTTGTACTCGGGTTTGAGTAGTGTGGCCTCACTGTGTGAGGGGTGGATGTAGGAATCACTGGTGTGATTTCCGAACCACCTAAAAGATCTTATGTGCAATGGTTTGATTTTTTGTCTCTGCACTAGATGCTTGCATATGATTTCGCTTTCTCACTCTCTTTCTAATTGCTTCACACATCATATACATACAATCACACATTCACACATCAGATCAATTAGATTGCTTGCTTGAATGGATCTCTAATTCGAAGCAATTTTAAATTACTTAAGCTTCCGCATTAATTGGTGTTAGATCTATTCAACCCCCCCCCCTTCTAGATCTGTTCATCTACCCTATTCGATCCTACACTTACCCCTTGACTTGGATCTCCTATGATGTTTTCCTTGAGATGATCCTTCTAATATCTCCATTCCTTTGGAAGATCTTCATGAGATGGTTCTTATTGTCGCAAATATTCCAAAGGTCTATTTTGATCATGTTCTTTGACTCCTATTTTCTTTATTCTTTTTGTTATTTCACCTATTTCATCATCACTAAATTCTTCTTTCTTTGAAGAAGGGTTAGATTCATCAAATATAACATGAGCAGTTTACTCAATTAATAAAGTTTTTCTATTAAAAACTCTATAACCTCTGGATTTTGAATTATAAGCAAGAAATATACATTGGTTTGATTTACATCCAACTTACCAATGTTTGACTTGCCATTGTTTAGAATATAGCATTTAGATCCAACTGGCTTGAGATGACTGACATTTGACTTCTCGTTCTTGTACAGCTCATAGGTGGTTTTCTTTAGAAGTGATCTTATCACAGCTTTATTAATGATGTAGTAAGCGGTGCTGATAGCTTCTGCCAGAAATATCTTGAAAGATTATATTCTGACAGCATTGTTCGTGTCATGTCGAATAGAGTTATGTTCTTTCTTGCAGCAATTCTACCCCCTAGGGATGTCCTTGGTGCTAAAAAGTTATGCTCAATTCTTTGATGTTCACAGAAAGTTATGAACATTTTGTTCTAAAATTCTCCATCATGATCTGTTCATAGTGCAATGATACTAAATTTTTGGTCCTTTTGTATCAACTTACTAAATTTCACAAAGATTTCGAAAGTGTCATCTTCATTTTTCAAAAATGAAACCCATGTGTATCTTGAAAAACCATCTACAATAACAAATCTAAAATTCTTGCCACCCAAGCTGGTTGTTTGCATTTTACCAAATAGATCTATATGAAGTAATTCTAATGGCATCGTGGTAGTGACACAAATCATTGATTTGAAAGTGGCTTTGACTTATTTTCCTTAGGCACATGGTACACACATTTTATCATACCATGTGTTGATTTTTGGAAGACCTTCCACTAGCTCATGCTTGATTAGTCTTTTGATTACATCTAGGCTAGCATGACCCAATCTTCTATGCCATAATTCTGCATCAGTGCTCTTACTAGCTGCAAGGCAGACATCTTGATCCTTTAAATCTTCAAGGTGAAGAACATATAAGTTCTTTTCTCTGTATGGTTCAAATATTACTTCTTCATCCTTGATAATTAAACACTATGATTCCTTAAATTGGACTTGATATTCCTTGTCATAGAGCTGGCTTATATTGATTAGATTGTGCTTCAATTCTTTGACGTAGAGAACTTCTTAAATTAGATTATTCTTCTTGCTCCCCACTGTGCCACATCCAATGACAGTTCCTTTTCCATTATCTCCATAAAGTGACTGTTGTTGTGTTGACTGTGTATTGGAATCTCTTAATGATGTTTTTTAATGATGACCAATGAACATCACTCATATTTTAATTTTGATGATGACATATTTTACATATTGAATATATCACAATAATGCTCAAACAACATGTTCTTGATATTTAATATTTTATATCTTACTGTTAATGACATGTTTTGATGGTCTACTCTTCATTTGTACAGGTTTACAGAGTTTTTACAAAAATAGGTCGACTCTAGTTGAGAGATAGGTCGACTCTACCAGACTGCCCAGCAAGCTCCTGAAGAAAAAGTCACAGAAAGGTCGACTCTATCTGATAGATAGGTCTACTCTCAAAGTCTGCCTAGCAAGTTCCTGAAGAACAAGTTGTCAGTCCAGTCGACTCTAGCTGAGAGTGAGGTCAACACTAGTTTCCATCCAGTGAACTAGTTTTGGAGATATACACAGGAGGTCGACTCTGTCTGCTGATCAGGTCGACTCTACCTGTTGATCAGGTCCACACTAAGTGTCTGTCAGATTGACACTAGTGTCTTGAGAATAAGCTCTGAATTGATGTTTGGCCAATAGGTCGACTCTCTTTCTGTGCAAAGCCAGAATTGTGCAGAGGATGATATCCAACGGTTGTGATCTCTTTCTGAGATCTTTATGGAAGATGCTATAATTACCAAATTTCCCTTTCATCCAAGTGGCACTGTGGTAAAGACCTTTTGGACACGTGGCAGCCTAGGGTGCAGTCTAGGTTTTTATGCACATCTCTTTCACGTATTTGGGACTGCTCGGAGGCTATAAAGTCTCTTTTATCTCATATGGAACAGCCATCCCTCAGAACCATCGATTCCATCCTAGAGGACGTAGGGATCAAGGCCAAGCAGTGAAGAAAGCTCTAGAGTGCTGAAAGATGAGCAATCCAAGAAGAAAAGTAGCATAGGAGGAAGAAGGAATTGTGCAGAGCAGCAGATCTGAAAATAGAGCATCGTGAATTGAAGAGGATCTCCATCAAATTTCTTAAAGAGTCTTCAATTCAAGCTTCTGCAAGACTTCTTCACCGAGGAACATCCAACCCACATCTATTGTACTTATTTCTTGGAGTGTTCATCTCACTTTCGTATGTGAGATCTATACATGAAGTTCTGTGCAGATTTCTGTGTACGATTGAATCTGTGAATCAGATCATTGCTAGAGGATATGATCTCTTATGCTTTTGATCAAGCTTGTGTTAAGCCGTCGTGCTCAGTTTGGAGTCGTCATACTCCGGTTGCGTTTGAGCCGTCATGCTCAGTGTGTGAGTCGTCGTACTCACTATGTGTTGTGAGCCATCACGCTCTGGTTTGTGAGTCGTCGCACTCACTGTGTGTTTAACCCGTCGTGCTCAGATTGGAGTCGTTGTGCTCCAGTTTTGTGTTGAGCCATCATGCTCAAGGTGTTTTGGAGTCGTCGTGCTCTAGTGTGTGTTGTACTCGGGTTAAGTAGTGAAGCCTCACTGTATGAGGGGTGGATGTTGGAATCACTGGTGTGATTTCTGAACCACCTAAAAATCCTTTGTGCAATGGTTTGATCTGTCTCTTGCGCTAGATCTTTCCATAGGATTTCATTCTCACTACTCATATAACTGCTTCACACTTTTTAATTCACACAACTCACACATACACACATCAGATCAGTAACTTTTTCTGTTTGAATGGATCTATAAATCCAAGTAATCTTTGAATTGCTTAAGCTTCCGCATTAATTGGTGTTAGATCTATTCAACCCCCCCCCCCTTCTAGATCTGTTCATACTCTGAATTCGATCCTACAATTGGTATCAGAGCGGGTTAATATTTGTTTCTGATCTGATTTGATTACTTCTGTTTGATCTGTGTGTTCTGTTTACTTGAATTTTTTGCTTGCTCTTTCACTGTCTCTTATTTTAATTGATGGATTCTCGACGATTTGTAGCTGATGGCCATTCCATTAATAGACCACCATATTTTGATGGGTCTGATTACTCCTACTGGAAAAATCGCATGCAAGTTTTTCTAAGGGCTCAAAATTATGAAATCTGGAAAATAGTTGACAAGGGTCCTTATGAAAATCAGGGAGATGAGGAGAATTGGACTAGAGAGCAAATTAGGAAAGCCACTCTTAATTACAGTGCCATGAACATGCTTTAGTGTGTTGTCCACCTAAAGAATATCCATGTGCAAATCCGCTAAGGAAATGTGGGATAAACTTGAATTAATGTTTGAAGGAACATCTCAAGTTAGGCAAACCAAAGCAAACATACTTGTTTCTAAATATGAATTGTTTATGATGAAAATGATGAGTCAATTTCTGAAATGTTTGATAGGTTTATGACAATTGTCAATGGACTGAAGGCACTAGGTAAAGAATACACTGATGTAGATCTAGTAAGAAAAATCTTGCACTCTCTATCATTTATCTGGCACACAAAGGCTACAGTGATTGAAGATTCTAAGGATTTATCCAAAATTTCTTTGGATGAACTCATAGCATCTTTAATGACTTATGAAATAAATCTGAAAAGAGATTAAGAACATATGCTTAAATCTAAACCAGTAGCACTTAAGGCTTATCAAGCAACAAGGAGAAATTCAAGAAAAATCTAATTCTGAAGAGTCTGAGTCTGATGAGGATGAACTTGTCCTCATGACTACACAATTCATAAAATTTTTAAAATCAAGAAGAGAAAATTTAATGGAAAGAACAAATATTCTTCTGGTAAAAAGAATACTTCTTCTTCAAACTTTAATGTTGTCATAAATCAAAAAGCTTATGAAGGCGTTACCGGTTACAGGTGCAACAAGACAGGAGACATGAAGGCTGAGTGTCCTGAAGTCAAGAAGGACAAATATAAGAAGAACAACAAAATGAAAAAGCCAAAAGCAATGATTGCAACTTGGTCGGATGAAGACTAAAGTGAGAATGAATAAGAGAACTCCTCAAGCTAAGAAAATGAAGAGTTATGCTTTATGGCTAACAGCAGTGATGGAAAGGTAAGCTCTTCATTTGAACAGTATACTATTGAAGATTGGGAAGATGCATTTGCTACTTTAGTTGAAAAATATTCTGAAATAAGAAAAGAAAATAAACATCTGAAAAAGAAATTTGGAAATGTTATGCATAACACTTCCTTAAATAGAAGAATATCTGAACTTGAAAATGAAATATCTGAACTTAATGAAGAAAAGGAAGAACTTCTGAATGAAATTGATGAATTTAAAATTGCATCTCAAAAGGCCAACACTGATTTTGAAAAGCTTTTAGAAAGAATGGAACTACAACAAAAAGAAAAGCAACAAGCTATTGATGAAATTCAAAAACTTAAGAAGTTGTTGGCTGAAAAGGAACAAGTAATAAAAAATTTCACAAATGGAAAAGAAAATCTTGATGCATTGTTAGGACTAAGAATGAATGCTGAAAAACATGGACAAGGATTCACCACAGAAAAATCATTAAAGAATAAATCTGGTTAAAAGAAAGAAAAACCTTCAAAATTTTCTTTGATAAAATTTGTCAAAAGCACTAGTCCATAAAACAAAAATAAATAAGAGTCAAAGAAAACATTTGTAACAATCAAAAACCAAAATAAAAAGAAAGTGTCTAATCAGAAGAAACAAAGCAGGTCGACACATGCTGCTGAGAGGTCGACACCAGTTGACCATAAGTTTAAATTTGTAGCCACTGAGTCGACACTATCTCATCATAGGTCAACCTATCCATTTCTGAGCAACAAAAGAATGTATCAAAAAAATTTAAATAAAAATCTAAAAAATTATAAAACATAAAAACACACTTTCATGATGATTATTGGAGATCCAAGACATCATATCAATCCAATTGGATCAATTACTGGAATCAATGGTATTACAATCCTCATTGGTACCATTCAAAATCCTTCTATCCAAAGTTTCCAAGATATCAACATAATTCTTAGTCTGGATTTCCATACATGAACAATCATTTCAAAATGCATAATTTTCCTCCTTATGAAAGGAAAAACACTGGTGTTTTCATTCCAAATCAGAATGTTAAAATACCAAAAAGGGAAGTAATTTCTGAAATAAAACAAAAACCAAAAACAACTCAAGTATAGATCAAAAAAGACTTATTGTAACGACCCTCTTTATATTGGTAAGGTTATACCAACCCACGTCGATATAGAAAGCGTCGCCACAGTGGGACATTTACCCAACATTAGTACGATAGGCTGAAACATACACAAATATATAACACATGACAGCGGAATTGAAAGAACTAAAAAGAAATTCTTATTCCATCATCCACATTTTATTCACAGTCCGTATAGAAGAAAAGAGAACTAACTTTTCATAACTGAAAATAAAATAAATACATTGTCCACATGAGACTACGCAGAGTCTTTATTACATACTATGAAGTAAGGAAAAGTACAATGCTAAATCCACAACAATATCTCCTACTCCCGCTCCGAGTCGCTCCTAACGATCTCCTCGGAAGAAGTAGAAACGTCTGCACCTGTACGCCGAAGCAAGAATGAGTTCAAAGGAACTCAACAAGTAACACCAAGCACACTAAACATACATGCATCATATAACATCCATATTCTCATGCTACACAACTAACATATAATGCATAGATTTGACAATCAATTCCAATAGAAACCTATGCATGATTTCTACACATATTACACATGGAATTTCTTTTGTACAACATAACTTAAGCCTATCACATGCTTTCTACATACTCTCAATATGTTAAACTAAATTTCATTCAACCATTCATATACTAATTATTGTTCATTTTAAACATGGACTTGCATATTTCATAAAAGACTATTCTAGCATGAATTCTAAATAATCTTCACATATTTGCTTACACAGTCTCACAATTTACACATTTCCTTTCACTTAAACATAATTTCACAATTTCTTAATGCCGTGACACATAGACCAAACCACTTTAGAAGGACACACACTAATCACATCACATATCTATCACCTAGGCATTCCAGTGATAAATCTTAGTTACTGCGCAGAACGGGAGAAGCACTCTCCACCCTAACCAGCGATACTTGTTCGCCTCCAGGATTTAATCCCAATGCCATGGGACATCACACACTTTGAACTTTTCCGTGGGGACTTTACCACAGTACAGTTCCACAGCCCTCTAAGGTAGCAGTGTTACCCATTGGCACATTTATACATTTTCTCAAGTTTCAACACACTTCTAAATGCACAATTTTTACACATTCATCTAATGCTCGCACATTTACATTCTTCAGTATTACCTAGCATGATACTACTGTCTTCAGTATTAACCAAGTTTTAAAACAAGTCTAATCATGCTGAAATTTACAGAATTAAACACTAATCATATTAACATGCACTATTTGTTAATATCTAACATAAAACCCACATATATAGTTATTGTCATCAGTTCCATACAGAAATTTAACCAGAATTCTATTACAGTCTAACCATCATGCATACCAAGATCCACATTTTTCTGAATCACACATAATTTCTGAAAATTCTAACAGTGATGTTATCATTGTAAAAATAGTCAAACTGACATAAATTTTCATTGTTCAGACCCACAACTTATTATATATAAGAATACTGATAGTTCTAATTATATGTCAATTTATAGGATTTTAACTAATTACGTACGAATTATTATCATTTCTACACTTAGTAGACATATTCACTAATTTTCAGTTCAGAAAATTTAATAAACTATACAGATATTATAATTTTCCCAAATTTTTATATCATGCATTAGACCTCATAAACAGTGTATCGAAACTTCATGATAGTTAAATTCTATACAGACTTCACAAACGTGATTTTTCAAGATTAAAATTCTGTCGGTCGATCATTCAAAGAATTCTAATAATTAGGGCAAATTACAAAATTTCACAATAACTCACGGTACACTCCCACATGTATCTTTACATATCATATAAAATTTACCATATATCCTCATGTGGAAAATCTCGAAAATTAGCTTATAGAAGGGCAGATCTGCACACTGTTGCAGTCTGATGAACTTGACGGCATGGGGTAGCCGTCTATAAGATTAACGAAAATATATGATGCCGCCAACATATGATATTAGCGGCAAGGGATCCTGCCGTTAATATCCTGTCTGCATAAACACAGACTGGACGCTAACAGATCACTTGAATGGGGGTTCCAAGACACGAAAAAAAATCCGTAAAATTCCTGGGACATACTAGACACATGTAAGGTTGATGTGAGTGGGGTACTTGCCTCTTGTAAAATCCACAAGCAACGGTTTAAGCTGGAGAAGCCCTCCTCGGCCTGTGCCAAAGAGCCTTCAAATCTCTCCTTATTCGGGTTCTCTGTTGATCTTCACTGCACACGAGCGTGGGGAAGTCGTTCCCAGATGCTCAGAGTTGTCGCTAGTCGATGCAGATCACCGGGTGAAGCCTCCCAAAGTCGGATCTCCCAGATTCAAGTTGGAGTTTCGCACAGAAAAGCTAGGTTTTTGACCCAAGAGTCAAAAGGATAGATCTGGCCGAAAACTGGGCAATATAAAGGGTTGAGGGCCAGACATGCGTAAGGGGTAAGTCATAGAGCCATTGGGGACGGTTTCTAAAACAGATGGCGAAGTTTCCGGAGGCGTTTCCGGATCTGGAAGCGTAACTGGTCTGGGATATTGACGTCCACATCTATGGTCGCCTATTCAGAGTGGGCGTCCATCGATATTGCCGCCTATTCCTAGTCAACGTTAGTTGATGTTGACGCCGACTGGTCGACAAAACACACTTAATATATGCAGAATCTATAAACACCACACACATAAATATATATATATACATATATATATATATATATATATATATATATATATATATACTTGTATACAATATGTACATTACAATAATACTAATTCATACAATTCGTATAAATAAATACTATGCACAATAATCTATACATCAATAGTATACACTTATATGTATATATATACTTAAGCAAACAAGGTGAAAATGAAGGGTCTTACTCTTATTGTTTTTGCTCAAACAAACTAATGCTCCCAACAATGTTTGGGTACCAAAACTTTTCTTCTCTGATCTGATTTGTGCAGGAAGGTCGTGCACTCAGCTCTAATGTGTGGTTTCTTGACAGTGGGTGTTCACGACACGACTGGAGACAGAACAAAGTTATCATTGATGATTGAAAAGGAAGGAGGGTATGTTACTTTTGGAGGTAAAAATAAAGGGAAAATAATTAGATCTGGAAAGGTTGGTAAATCCTCCTCAAACTCAATTGAAAATGTTCTGTTAGTTGATGGTCTAAATTATAATCTTTTGAGCATTAGCCAATTGTGTGACAAGGGTCACAAAGTTGTTTTTGAATCAGACTATTGCAAAATACTTGATTCTTCATCTAAAAAAAGAAAATTGTTTGGAAAAAGAGAAAACAATGTCTACATGATCAATCTTGTTAAAACTTTTGTTGAAAACATCTATTTGGTTGCAAATATAAGTGAAATTGCATGGACATGGCACAAAAGACTTGGTCATGTAAGTTTCAACACAATAAATAAACTATTAAGGCTAAATCTGGTTAAAGGACTTCCTGAATCTTTTCCAAATGTTGAAAATCAACTTTGTGGGGTATGTGCTCAAGGAAAACAAACCAGAAAATCTTTTAAAATTTTCAATGATATACTTACTTCTAAGCCACTAGAATTACTTCATATGGACCTTTTTAGACCAATAAGAATTCTCAGTCTTAGTGGCAAAAGATATGGATTTGTCATCATTGATGATTTTACTAGATACACACGGGTCATCTTTCTATCCCACAAAAGTGACACTTGTCTAGAATTCAAGAAATTATGTACCATTGCCTTAATGGGTTTTTCACATAAAATCAAATTCATTTTGATTGATCATTCGGGAGAATTTGAGAACAAAACTTTTTCTGATTTGTGTGCTGAACTGAACATTTTCCACAGATTCTCTTCTCCAAGAACTCCAGAACAAAATGGAGTTGTGGAAAGGAAGAATAGAACTCTGGTGGAAATGGCTAGATCCATGCTCTTGGAAAGTAAATTGCTCAAATCCTTCTGGGCTGAAGCTATGAATACATCAAATCATATTTTGAACAGAGCATTGGTCAAACTAAAAATCAGAAGAAAAAAAACCCCTATGATCTTTTGAAAAACAAAAAGCCAACTTTGTCTTACTTTAAAGTTTTTGGTTGCAAGTGCTTTGTACATAATAACAATAAAGAAAATCTTGATAAATTTGATGCCAAAAGTCTTGAAGCCATTTTTCGTGGTTATTTAGAAATTTCTAGAGCTTATAGAGTTTAAATTCTCAAGAATAAAACTATGGAAGAATCTCCACATGTAGTTTTTGATGAAAATTCATATCAGACTGATGACTCTACATCTTGTAGGGTTCCTCAAAATAATGAAGAAGATGACTTCATTGTCGAATCTTCACCAATTGTTGAAGAGAATGGAGATTCATTTGAAAATCTGGACAATCAATCACCTACCATAAGTGGATCAAGTAATATTGTTCCAGAACTGACTGCACCCCAAGAGGTAATCCCTGAAAATAGATTTTTAAGAGATCATCCAATTGAGAATGTAGTTGGTGATGTGCATGATAGAGTTAGAACTAGATCATCTTTTCTGAATGAATTAAATGAAGACCCACTGGCACTAATTTCCCAAATTGAACCTAAGTCCATTGATGAAGCTCTAACTCGTGAGGATTGGATAAATGCAATGCATGATGAACTTCATCACTTTGATAGAAATCAAGTGTGGGAATTAGTACCCAAACCTAGTGATCAATCTGTGATTGGCACTAGATGGGTATTCAGAAATAAATTGAATGAAAATGGTTAGGTTGTTAGGAATAAAACTAGACTAGTTGTCAAGGGGTACAATCAAGAGTTTGGTATTGACTTTGAAGAATCATATGCCCCTGTAGCTAGACTAGAAGTTGTGAGAATATTTATTACTTTTGCATCATCCTTGAAATTTAAAGTTTATCAAATGGATGTAAAAAGTTCTTTCTTGAATGGCTACATCAAAGAGTTTTTGTAGAACAACCTCCCAGATTTGAAAATGAAAATATCCTAATTATGTTCTCAAACTTAATAAGGCTCTTTATGGTCTTAAGCAAGCTCCAAGAGTTTGGTATGACCGCCTGAGTTCATTTTTACTGAATAAAAGATACACAAGAGGTAATGTAGACCAAACTTTTTTACCAAAATTGTTAATAATCAAATCATTACTGTCCAAATATATGTTGATGGCATAATTTTTGGGTCTACAAACAAAGCCCTGTGCACTGAATTTGCTGATCATATGAAAACTGAATTTGAAATGAGTTTGATGGGTGACTTACAATTCTTTTTGGATTGCAGGTACATCAAACCAGTGAAGAGACTTTTGTAAGTCAAACAAAATATGTGAAAGAACTTTTGAAAAGATTTGATTTTCAGCACCTCAAGCACTTAAGCACACCAATGGCGATAAATGTAAGATTAGAGGAAGATTCATTTGGTAAGTCAGTAGATCCAAAAATCTACAGAGGTATGACTAGCTCTCTACTTATCTCACAACCTCTAGACCTGACATTCAATTTAGTGTGTGCATGTGTGCTAGATTTCAAGCCAATCATAAAGAAAGTCACATGTTAGCTGTCAAAAGAAATTTTAAATATTTTGTTAGAACATGTGAACTTTGAATATGGTTTCCTACTGGCTGCAAATTAGACTTAATTGCTTATTGTTATGTTGGTTATGCTAATTGTAAGCTTGATAGAAAAAGTACTAGTGGTTTGTGTTTATATCTAGGTGGATGCCTAATTTCTTGGTCTTCTAAGAAGCAACATTCAGTAGCTCTATCCACGGCAGAGGCTGAATATGTTGCGGCTAGTTGTTGTGACACTCAAGTTCTTTGGGTGAAACATCAACTCCTAGACTATAATCACAAATTGGGTTGTATTCCTATTTTGTGTGATAACACTAGTGCTATAATTTCTAAAACCCCAATTCAGCATTCGCGAACAAAACACAATAAAATAAGACACCATTTTCTAAGGGATGAGGTTGCTAAGAAATCTTTTGAGCTTCACTTCATTGAAACTGAAAAATAGATTGCTGATATTTTCACTAAGCCTCTTCTAGAAAACAGATTTTCATCTTTAAGGAGAGAGCTTAGTTTGTGCAAACTTCCACATCATTGATCTCTTCCATCTTCTGTTTGCAAATAAAATCTTTGAGTTTATCAAATAAAAGTCTTCTTGTTCTTGCAAATAAATTTCCACTTCTACAGTGCATGGCATTCTTGGTATATCAATAGTGATTTGAAGAAAGGCAAGTCAGGCTTGTCTGGACACTTTCACTATGCGTGAGTATATGTCTCCGCCAAGTATCAAGAGCCTTTATATGCAACTGTTGAGGGGGAGCTTTGCTTTTCAATAATAAAAAATCATGTTACTTCTACTCTCATTTTGGTATCAGCTATTTACTTTCAATTCATTGAATTCCTCCTTCTTCAATAATTTTCATGGTCACCATGTCAGGGGGAGATCATGATAAGGGGAGTCATTTGATATCAGAAATTGTACTCTTTATCATTCCTCTCTTATCTGGAATCATAATTCTTGACACTGGTTGTCAATCTTGAGCCCCAATTTATCAGAATTTTTTAGTCTCAGTGCTATTTTCATATGAGAGACTTAATACATTTAAAACAAACTAATTTTGCATTTAGTTTACTCTCAAAGATTCATTTTCATATCAAAGTTGTGCTATCTTAATACTGAATGTCTTTAAAATGATTTGCAAAACGCTTATAGGCACATGAGTGGCATTAATATTTAACATATGCAAGTTTAAGTTTACTTTTACCACATGTTCAGAATAGTTTCTCAACATTCATAACCATGACTTGTCTAGTTAAAGCAAACAAAATCCTGAGTAACCAGGCCACTTCACCTAAAAAGTGATCTATTTCGCGTCAAAAAGTGGGAAACAAAATTTTCAACTCTGTATAAGATACTGAAAGTTAAACCACTGAGTAATCAGGAGGTCTTGCATCTGGTAAATGTGATCTCTTGCACTGAAAAGTAAGATTTAACTAATTTATTCTTGTATTCTTTCCCAGCTCAAAATTGAAAAGAAATTCAACAAGACAGGATAGAAAAGCTTAAGACCTTACTGAAGTTCATGTATACTGAGTTTAGCCTTACTATTCTACATTGTGTTACATTTAAAGCTTCTAACTTTCTTGTTGAATACTTTTGTTCACTCACATAGGTCACTTTCATTCACATTTGCATCATTATTTTAACTACATTCAGATCGTTATATTTTGATATACTTTGTGTTGAGTGTGTCTTGTGATTAAACTTTTATGCACAATCAAAAACATAATAATCTCTCTCATTTGTCAAACTCACTTTGTCTCATTTATTTTGATCATTTCTGAACATCTTTTTCTTACCACTTCATTTCCTAAACTCCTACCTTCTTAGTTTTCATGACTATCTTTCTGATGTTGTCAAAAAGGGGAAGAAATTGGTTTGATGCCATCAGTATGCTTTGGGGGAGAAATATGGAGAATTTGGTAAATTGTTTGAGAAATTGGAGAAAGTGCAGGTTGTAGGAGAAACTGCAGTCAAGGAGAGCATGAAGACACCAAGTTTGAGTATTTGTTTTGTCATCATCAAAAGGGAGAGATTGTTGTGTTGAGTGTGTATTAGAATCTCTTAATAATGATTTTTAATGATGACCAATGAACATCACTCATATTTTAATTTTGATGATGACATATTGTACATATTGAATATATCATAATAATGCTCAAACAACATGTTCTTGATATTTAATATTTCATATCTTACTGTTAATGACATGTTTTGATGGTTACTCTTCATTTGTACAGGTTTACAGAGTTTTTACAAAAATAGGTCGACTCTAGTTGAGAGACAGGTCGACTCTACTAGACTGCCCAGCAAGCTCCTGAAGAAAAAGTCACAGACGGGTCGACTCTATCTGATAGACAGGTCGACTCTCAAAGTCTGCTTAGCAAGTTCCTGAAGAATAAGCTGTCAGTCAGGTCGACTCTAGTTGAGAGTGAGGTCGACACTAGTTTCCATCCAGTGAACTAGGTTTTGAGATATACACAGGAGGTCGACTCTGTTTGTTGATTAGGTCGACTCTTCCTGTTGATCAGGTCGACACTAAGTGTCTGTCAGGTCAACACTAGTGTTCTGACAATAAGCTCTGAATTGATGTTTGGCCAGTAGGTAGACTCTCTTGAAAAATGAGGTCGACTCTCTTTCTGTGCAAACCCAGAATTGTGCAGAGGATGATATGCAATGGTTGTGATCTCTTTCTGAGATCTTTATGGAAGATGCTATAATTACCAAATTACCCTTTCATCCAAGTGGCAGTGTGGTAAAGACCTTTTGGACACGTGGCAGCCCATGGTGCAGTCTAGGTTTTTGTGCACATCTCTTTAACGTATTTGGGACTGCACAGAGGCTATAAAGGATCTTTTATCTCATCTGGAGCAGCCGTCCCTCAGAACCATCGATTCCATCCTAGAGTACGTGGGGATCAAGGCCAAGCAGTGAAGAAAGCTTTGGAGTGCTGAAAGAGGAGCAGTCCAAGAAGAAATGTAGCAGAGAAAGAAGAAGGAATTGTGCATAGCAGCAGATCTGAAAACAGAGCATCGTGAATTGAAGAGGATCTCCATCAAATTCCTTCAAGGGTCTTCAATTCAAGCTTCTGCAAGACTTCTTCACCGAGGAACATCCAACCCACATCTATTGTACTTATTTCTTGGAGTGTTCATCTCACTTTCGTATGTGAGATCTGTACATGAAGTTCTGTGCAGATTTCTATGTACGATTGAGTCTGTGAATCGGATCATTGCTAGAGGATCTGATCTCTTATGCTTTTGATCTAGCTTGTGTTGAGCCGTCGTGCTCAGTTTGGAGTCATCGTTCTCTGATTGTGTTTGAGCCTTCGTGCTCAGTGTGTGAGTCGTCATACTCACTGTGTGTTGTGAGCCGTCTCACTCTATCACTGTGTGTTTGACCCGTTGTGCTCAAGTTGGAGTCGTCATGCTCCGGTTGTGTGTTGAGTCGTCGTGCTCAAGGTGTTTTGGAGTCGTCATGCTCCAGTGTGTGTTGTACTCGGGTTGAGTAGTGAAGCCTCACTGTGTGAGGGGTGGATGTAGGAATCACTGGTGTGATTTCCGAACCACCTAAAAATCCTTTGTGCAATGGTTTGATCTGTCTCTTGCAATAGATCTTTGCATAGGATTTCGTTCTCACTACTCATATAACTGCTTCACACATTTTAATTCACACAACTCACACATACACACATCAGATCAGTAACTTTTTTTGTTTGAATGGATCTATAAATCCAAGTAATCTTTGAATTGCTTAAGCTTCCACATTAATTGGTGTTAGATCTATTCAACCCCCCCTTCTAGATCTGTTCATACTTTGAATTAGATCCTACAACTGTGCCTTCTTCTGATTTGATTGAAGGGAATAGGCTCTTCTCACCTATCATGTGCCTTGAGCATTCATTATCTAAGTACCATTTTGATTCTCTAATGCTTACCAGTACGAAAGCTAATGATATTTAGGCACTCAAATCTGTTTGGGTCCTTAAGGGTTAGTTCCAAAATTATATTTCTTGGGAATCCATTTTAAATGTTTTGTTGTGCAGTTTCTTATGGTGTGACCAAGTTCGTTACAGTGAGTGTAGCAGGAAATGCCATTTAGATTTTTGTTTTTAACCGGTTGTTTTCTTATCTTCTTTTTAACATAATTTTATGTAAGTATAAATTTTGATAGTAGATATGTTTCAAGATATATTATTGTCTCTTCATTTTCAGATGGTGTGTAGCCTATACAATATTTTCTCTTACCACTTCTTATTGCTCCTTTTAAAATTAAGGATGACTTATCGTTGGTAAGTTTTTCTAAAGTGGATTTTAGATATTCATTATCTTTTGTTAACATCTTTATTTCTTCAGTTAATTCCTTTACAATAGGATTATTTTCTAGATTTTCAATTTTACTATTTTTCTCTTTTAGGTCTTCACATTCTAGAATGCTTCTTTGTCTTAGTTCTTCAATCTATTTTTAAAATTGCTTAGTTTCAGATTTCATATCAGAATTAGTGTATTTTAAGCATGCGAAGTTTTTATTTAAAAGTTTTAGTTGCGTTTTTATTTAAAAGTTTAGTTGCTTAGATACATCTTTATACTTTTCATACATTTCATTGAATATGTCTTCTAATTTGTCATCATCAGAATCAGAACAGGAATCAAAAGAAGTGTCTGAAGTTACCTTATCATCGAAGTTTGCCATTAAGGCAAGGTTGGTTGTCTCTTCTTGTTCATCTGTGATTGAGTCTTCAGATGAACTGTCTTTGTTACTCCATGCTGGTGCCATGGCCTTCTTCTTATATTTCTTGAACTTTCTTGAAGGCTCCTTCTTGTGTTCCTTCTTTTTAAGCTTTGGTTTGTCTGTCTATGTGTCCTGGCTGTTTACATTCATAGCAAACATGTTCTTGTCTTCTATTTTCCTTATCTTTCTTGAAGAATTTTATTCCTGATTTGAACTTTTTCTTAGCCAAGATTCTTTGCAGTCGTCTTGACAGGAGGGCTTCTTCATCACTGTCTATGTCACTACTTTCATCAGTAGCGGCTTCATCTGTGCTTTCTTCTGTCTTGAATACATTAATTGTCTCATTCTTTGTTCCGCTTTCTCCTAATCTCTCCATGTTGATCTCATGAGCCATTAATGATCCTATGAGTTTTTCTAGTGACATGGATTCTCATTGTCTTCCTCGATGGCTATGACCTTGGGGGTCCATTGATTGGGTAAGGATATTAGGATTTTCCTTACCATATTTCCTATGTCATACTTATTTCCATGTCCATCAAGACTAGTAGTTATATCAATGAATCTGTTATACATTTGTGTAATGATCTCACCTGACATCATTTGAAACTTTTCGTATTGTGCTACTAAAATATCTATCATTATTTTCTTAACTTTGTTAGTTGCTTCGTATGTAAGCTTCAATTTATCCCACATTTCCTTAGCAGATGTATAGGCTGAGATCCTGTTGAACTCTGTCTTGGATAAGGCACAGCATAAAATGCTCTTGGCTCTGCTGTTCTGAGAGAGCATCTTCTTGTCATTTTCTGTCTAGTTTTCTTTTGAGGAAATCACTATAAGATCTCCATCTTCTATGATGCTCCACAACTGTAATCGAAACCTTGGAGGAAGAACTTCATCATAGCCTTCCAATAGTTGTAGTCTTCACCATCAAATAATGGTGGATGTTGATAGACTAGCCTTAAAACTTTGAACACTAAGATGTAAAGGTTAGCGTTAGTGTGCAGCGAAAATAAATAGAAACAATCACACAAAAACATAAGGAGTTTTATCTTGGTTCAGCACCTCTCCAATGGAAGCCCTACGTACAGTCCCCAAGAACACTTGAGATTTCACTATCTAAGGGTATAGTCCCCCTTATGGACAAATACACCCAGCAGCAGCTGGTCTAGTCTTCTCTTCAATAGGAAGAATTAAAGCCACCCTAATACACAAGTCTTCCCTTCAACCCAGAAGGGGCAATCCCACCCAGCTCGTAGGCTGGTCCTCCCTTAAACAAGGGGAAATAGCACCCAGCTTGCAGGATAGTCAACTCTTCTCACAGGAAGAGGAAAAACAAACAATCTCAATGAGATCTAAGGGTCCCTAGACCAAGCCCAATATAATCAATAGGTGGGCTTGATCTAAGACAACACTATCTCTATCTAAAAGAAAGCTACAACAAGAACACACATACATAGAGAGAGAGAGAGAAGAAAAGCTTGGTGATTGAGTCTTCGATGCTCAGCTTTCTTCACTGTTAAAAGGGTAGATGCTTTGAGTTGGTGTGTTCTGAAATTTAGAATAGCTCTCTATATTTTCTTCACTACATTAGCTCCTTCTGTTATAGACTCTTGAGGATGTAATCGTTGGAGTGCATGTAGAGTCTTCATCATAGGCTTCATGTAGATTTCCAATAGGTTGGGGGATCTACTAAGTCGTGCTTAACGTCAGCATGTGCATGAGTCCATGGTTTCCGTGTCTAACGTTTGCTTCGAGAGAGTACTGGATACCTACTCACATTTAATGTATGAAGGGAGATGTCTTATGTAAGAGATACACATCAGTAACACCCATACCTTTTCTACAGAAGGCCTCAAATCCGGCTGATACCCAACTATTCTAGGTAGGTACTTTTTTGTCTTCCAGAAAAGAAGGGTCCTTCAAAAACATGCACAAGGTAAGATGTGGGCTAGGCCTAAAAGTGACCTGCTACATTTAATTTTAGAGTCATTCAAATATGTAGGAGATATTTCATAAATTATATTTGAAATAAAGTAAATTTGCATTCCAAAACATTTTGAAAAATGATTGTGAGCGTAGGTGAAAGCAATCGATATGAATAAAGTGCTTGATCATTAATCAAATTGAGTTACATCACTAATCGAATGTGTATAAGATAAGAATACTTTGAGCAATGCTATATAGGCAAGTATTCACTAATGGATAGCTAATAGGTCACGTGAACACTAATGTAATATGGTATTCAATAATTGATGAGAGAATACACTAATCGAAACAGAGTAGAGTAAGTGGTCAATAATCGGAATGAGATTGCTCACTAATCAAAATGGTGGTCACCAATCGACAGAATAAGAAGGCAAGTATTCAGTAATCAAAACAAACAACACTAATCAATATGTTGTTTACCAATCAGAACAACTCATAACACCATTGATATGCTTGTTTAGTAATCGCTTACTTAAACAGCAATCGATAGAATCTTTTTTTTAGGAATCGATTAGTCACTTAAGCAGTAATCGAAACAATCATTTAGTCAGCAATCTGTACAATTTGAACATGATTTGATATGGCCTTTGTTCACTAATCGGTAGGATGCTTAGTCACCAATCGGTATGGGATTAGAAAATTTTTCTTGAAGTGAATAATATAAACTTAACTTGAGCCTTTTAGAATACTTACAGTGATGATCCTTGGGACCATTATTTTACCTATATTTTTATGTTGGCAGACTTTAATGAAGAGTTTATGTTAATTACATAATGTCAGAGTAAGACAAAATATCAACCAAACTTCATATAGAAGAAGATAAACATAAATCACAAGTATAAGCATATCAGCATAGGTCTACACTTGTGCTTCACAAGTCGACACTTCTGCTTCACAAATCAACACATGGACATCATGTGTCGACACACAGGTCGACACTTGTGTTTCACAAGTCGACACCCATTCATAATTTGTTGACATTTATTATGAAGTATGATAACATGAGAATGATTTTGATGAAGTATTTGATAGATGAGTATAGTTATTATGAAGATTTTTATTTAAAGTATTATCATTATTAATTACATATAATTAGAGTTCTAGTTATCACCAAAATACATATTCTAAGGAGATAAAAAAGGTCAATAGGTGGATCATTGTTAACCATGGGCGAGGTCCCTTCGCCCCTGTCATGCCCCGAAATTTAGCAGTGGAAATAAATATCGAGAGCGTGAGCGTGAGCGATACAAGTATAAGTATCACAGTCGAGTAATTTTAGAGAGACAACTAAGTATAACAAAATATTTAAGACAATAATAATGCCAGCCAAATAAATCTTTATTTCATTACCAACAAAACTAACTTAAAACCTTACATAGTCAGAGTCAATCATAGAGCCCATTATTGTCATTTCAAAGTACATACTCCTCATGCAAAAATAAAACTAACTATTACAGACTCTTTTAACTCTAATCTTGATGGCTAACATGATAGGTACACTATGAGAAACTCATCACTCTTCCCCAGTCCCATCATTCTCTAGTTCCTTATAATCATCACCTGAAAATGTTAAGGAAAGCAGGTGTGAGCGCACTAACACCCAATAGGATTTACATCTTGTGGTGCGGGCATGCTTTACATGAATTAACAATTTATTATGCAAGTACTAACATGAAATACTCATGACAGGATGAATGGACAATTCCAAGATATAACATGTACGAGAACGGTTCAATAAACAAATCCAATGACAATTCTCATGGGAGATGGAACGATTAACCATGAGATGGATGACAGTACAATCATTTATCACATTGAAGAGATTCTATAGTCTATAGCATGTATAGTGGATATCACAAGTTGAATTCCATAGAATTCCAATGGACAACGACGTATTAGATTCAATAACGATGACATGTACAATAGATTTGGTCATTTCACATGTAACAATTCAATCAATCAATCAATCATTCAATAACAATTTGGAAATTACCCAGATCAATCGTGCATTCAATTAGGAGATTTCTAGACACCTCAATGGATCATACACTCTCGCGATTATAAGTATTTTGGGTGCTCCTCCCAGGGCCAGACTGGGCCCTATATGCACAGGCATAGTCATGAACCGAAGTTCCAATAATTTCTGGTAATTCCATTCCATTTTATTTATGGCCAATATGATTTACAAGCAATAGACAGTTATGTACTAAAGATCATGTCAATGATTATAAAGAACAAGGTAAGTGGACATGATCCGGAGTAAATTTTGGCAGCATAACAACTTAATTTTGTTAGTTCAATCTTTACACTTAGTGGCTTGGTTTCAATGTAATAAAATCACTCTCACGAGAAGTAGATAAGAATAGAGGTGATTTCTATCTTCTGGGTACTTCAATGGTACAGCCAACTCGGTCTCCATGAGGGAATCCACAGAGTACGGAGAATTACAGAGGTCTTAGAGAAAAGGTCACTAGTCTTCCGATACGGAATGACCGGCCGAGAGTTTCCAATTCCCCAAGAGAGGGCTGCCTATATTTGCGATGTGTCATGTAGAACGTGTCTCAATCTAGAATCCATCGGTTTAAAACAAGACGGAAGAAATTAACATGGACGCATGTCATGGTATAAGCAACTAAAATTATCACATGATTTTCTACACTTTTAACAAGTAGAACTTTTTGTTATGATCAAGACAGAGTATATACAAAACACAATGATATTCACATGGTACATGGGATCAAGTATCATTAAGAGTACTTAGAATGAAGATTCATATTCTTATAGCTTTCATGTGGGTTGATGACTTTTAGGCCATTGAACAACTAAGTAATATGATATAACAGTAAACATGCATATGTTTGACTATACATCCACAAAAACAGTCTCGAGTTGGTCTTTAAATCGCGAAGGGTTTAGAGGTTCCAATTAAAAACATTGTATTCAGTCAAAATACGAATCGGTGTCAAATCTCTAAATCATGATGGTATGGTTCCTCGCCTTCATAACGCGACAGGCCGATATGTCGCTACGACACTTAAAACGCGACGATCGCCTTCATAACGCGAAAGTCAACGGGTTGCAACAACTCCGAATCATGATGGCACGATACGTCACGTTCAAGAGTTGTTTTCAAAAACTGAATATGAAACATGTACGGAAACCATAGGCAGGAAACAAGTCAAATCGTGACGGCAGGTGCTGTCGCGTTCAAGACGGGTACTGAAACCCATGCGGCACATAGTTTCGTGTGTCAGGGTTGACTGGTCAAACACTGAAACATGATAGGGTGTTTAATCGCCTTTAAGTTAAATGCGACAGGGGTGTACTTCGTGTTCATGCAATGAGAAACGCGACGTCTTGAGTGGTCGCGTTCTTGGATCTTGCCCGAAAATAGCAAAAACTATGCAGTCCTTCATGATTGACCTATAACTCGAAATACAAGGTTCCTTGGACAAAACTATGAACATGAAAAGTTTCAAGGATGACGAGTAAAATAGAACTATGGTTTTGGTTTGACTCAATATGACCTAGGTTTACGTGAAACATAGAAAGAACACCAAAAGCTCTATTCATGCGCGACTCTTGGAAAACGCTTAATATGACTAACATGATTCATGAAAATTGGGGGAAATAGATGCATATGAAACTAGACTTGATGCTCTTTCCATTGGTATGTGCTACGTTTAGTTTAAGCCCGAGAACACCTACTTTTGGTCGGATCTAAGAGGGTCTCCTCCAGGTCGCAGCAGCGCAAAGGTTGGAGAAGAAGCTCGGTTGTGGTCGTTCTCCTCCTCTCCTATTGCCCTAGCTCGCCTCCTCATGACCCCAGCACGATGGTAACCCTTCCCCAAGAGTCTTATGATGATTATTTATAGAATTAGGGTTGATTCAAGTCCTAATGTGATTGGTAAAGGTTGGGTTGCGGTTGTAGCTTGGGACCTTCCACGATTTGATGATTCTCTACCCAATCGGAGTAGTAGAGTCTTTAGGAAACATCCCAACATGGTTGGGCACGAATTTAGGTTACCATGGGAGTCTAATTGCCTTGGATTTTTCCCTAATTACCCTTTCCAATTTATGTCTATTTATACCTACGAATTTTGGGGTTTTAATGCTATTGGGTTTTGTTCTTTGGCCCACTAAGAGTGGTTTGGCCCAATAAGAATGAATAGTTGATTTCTCATCCTGGGAGTCTAACTAATATTTTATTTCATTTTTTTATTTAAACATCTTTATTCATTTACTATTTTCCTTAATTTTTATTCAATTAAATTTTCGGGGTGTTACATCCTCCCCCACTTAAGAAAATTTGGTCCCCAAATTTATGCACGATGGTACAGTGCCATACCTGAGAATAATTTTGGGTGGTTTTTCTTCACTCTTTCCTCTGATTCCCATGTAGCATTTGTAACTCCTTCCCGACTCCACTGGACCTTAACCATAGGTATTGTACGATTCCTTAGTTGTTGTAGTTTCTGATCCAATATCTTGATCAGTTTCTCCTCATAAGTTAAGTCCTCTCGAATCTCCAAGTCTTCATGGTGAATCACATGGTCAGCATCGAACACATGCCTCCTCATCATGGATATGTGGAAGACGTTGTGTACATTTGCTAGTTGTGGAGGTAGTGCTAGTATGTAGGCTACCTGTCCAACCCTTTCAAGAATTTCAAAAGGGCTGATAAATCTGGGACTCAATTTTCCCTTGATCCCAAATCTTTGAATTCCCCGTGAAGGTGAGACCTTCAGGAAAACATGGTCACCAACTTGGAATTCCAACTCTCTCCTCCATTTGTCTACATAACTTTTCTGCCTTGACTGGGCTATCTTCAGACATTCCCTAATAATTTGAACCTTTCTGACAGTTGCTTCTACTAAGTCGGGTCCAACCCATTGGTTTTCTCCAACCTCCTCCTGATAAAGAGGTGATCTACAACTTTTGCCATATAAGGCTTCAAATGGTGCCATCTTGATGCTTGCCTGGTAGTTGTTGTTATATGCAAACTCAATTAAAAATAATTGCTCATTTCAGCGTCCCCTAAAATCAATCGCACAAGCCCGGGGCATGTCTTCCACTATCTGATTGGTTCTTTCAGTCTGTCCATCCGTTTGTGGATGAAAGGCTGTGCTAAAGTTTATTTTGGTACCCAGTGCTGCTTGTAACCCTTTCCAGAAGTGTGAGGTGAATCTAGGATCCCGATCAGATATTATAGTGGATGGAACCCCATGCAATCTAACCACTTCATTGACATAGAGTGCAGCCAACACATCTACTGTCCATGGCTCTTAATTGGCAAGAAATGAGCTGACTTAGTCAATCTATCTACTATCACCCATATTGCATCTAAACCTCCTCTAGACCTGGGTACATGATAAAATCCATACCAATACTATCCCACTTCCATTCTGGGATTTTCAGTGGTAGCAATCCACCAGCAAGTCGAAAATGCTCAACCTTGACTTTCTGGCATGTTAAACAATGTGCCACATAGTCGGCCACATCCCTCTTCATATTCTGCCACCAATAAGACCTTTTTTTAAGTCTTGGTACATTTTTGTTGATCCGAGATGAATCGTGTACTTTGACTGATGGGCTTCATGTAGTAGCTTCTTCTTGAGTTCCTCATGATCAGGTACACATGTTCTGCCTTGGAATAACATTCTTCCATCATGTGTCAGAGAAAAATCCGGTCATTGCTCTAGCTTCTCCTTAATATCAACTAAGAAGGGATCTGCTCCTTGCATTTCTTTGATTTCAGTGAGTAGATCGGACTGTACCTTGATATTAGAAACCATCACTTGTTCCTCCTCCTCCATATCTAAATTCAGACTTGCAAATTGTTCTAGCAACATCCATTCACCTAGCATCATACTAGCTAGCAAAGCTCCTGATTGTCTACTTAGAGTGTTTGCCACCACATTGGCTTTTCCAGGGTGATACTGAATGGAAAAGTCAAAGTCTTTGAGATACTCTATCCACCTTCTTTGCCTCATGTTGAGTTCCTTCTGAGAGAAAAGATATTTCAGGATCTTGTGGTCATAGTAGACTTTAAATTGTTCACCATATATGTAGTGCCTCCATATTTTCAAGGCGAACACTACGGCTCCTAGTTCCAGATCATGTACTGGATAATTTGTTTCATTGGTTTTTAATTGTCTTGAGGCATATGCTATTACCCTTCCTTGTTGCATTAGAACACATTCTAAACTTGTTCCAGAAGCATCTGAATATATTTCAAATTCTCCCTCTTCAGTGGGTAGGGCGAGGACAGGAGCAGAGGTCAGACACTTCTTTACGCTATTAAAGCTCTCCTTGCGCTTATCAGTCCACATGTATGGGTTTTCCTTTCTGGTCAGCTTGGTTAATGGCACTGCAATCTTGGAGAAGTCCTTTATGAATCTTTTATAATATCCTGCTAATCCCAAAAAACTTCTGATTTCTGTGACATTTTTTGGTCTTTCCCACTTCAATACAACCTCTACCTTTGATGGGTCCACAGCGATACCATCCTTGGTTACTACATGGCCTAAAAAGGATACCTCTCCAAGCCAAAATTCACACTTACTTAATTTGGCATATAGTTTATTGTCCCTCAGAATTTGTAGTGCTATCCTCAAATGCTCTTCATGTTCTTCCTTTGTCTTGGAATAGATCAGTATATCATCAATAAACACCACAACAAATTTATCGAGGTATGGGCGGTATACACTATTCATTAGCTGCATGAAAACTGCAGGAGCATTTGTTAGTCCAAAAGGCATAACAATAAATTCATAGTGCCTGTACCTGCTTCAGAAGGCTGTCTTGTGTATATCTTCTCCTTTGATCCTCAACTGATGATAGCCGAATCTGAGATCTATCTTAGAGAAATATTGAGCTCCAGACAGTTGATCAAATAATTCATCAATCCTTGGCAGGGGATATTTATTATTTATTATTAACTGGTTCAGCTATCTGTAGTCTATGCATAACCTCATCGACCCATCCTTCTTTTTGACGAAAAGAACAGGTGCACCCCACGGTGATGTGCTTGGTCGGATAAACCCTTTCTCAAGCAGTTCCAGTTCTGCGGGGGACATTCTATAAGGTGCCCTAGATACTGGTGCTGCTCCAGGGATCAACTCAATAGTAAAGTCGACCTCTCGCTCAAGAGGAATGCCTGGCAAGTCTTCAGGGAATACATCATCGTACTCACTGACAATAGGGATGTTTTCGATCCTGATTTCTTCCTTCTTGGTGACAACAGCAGCTAGAAAGGCTATACACCCTTTCCTTATCATTCTCTTGGCTTGTAGTGCAGAGATGAGGGATACTCTCCTATGATTTCTATCTCCCGAAAACACTAGCTTTCGATGCGGACTAAATCTTACCTTACTTTTCTTATAGTTGACACTAGCCCTATGTTCAGACAACCAGTCTGCTCCTAGTATCACATCATAACCCTCCATGTCCATACATATTAGATTAGCAGGTAAATTTTGAGTTCCAATTAACACCTCACTAGATGGAAAGTGATTTCTACATTTGGTGCCAGGACCAATAGGGGTTGACACAACTAGTTCAGATTTCATTGGAACGGGTTTCATAAGTATCAGCAAAAGTTTGTGATATGAAGGAATGAGTGGCTCCTGTATCAAATAGAATGAATACAGAATAAAATAGTAAGTGTACCTTTAACCACACCTCCTTTCTCTGATGTAGTTGGTTCTTGTAGAGCCTGCAGCCTACCTTGGCGCTTCTGCCCTCCTTGGTGTGTATCCGATGCCTGGTTAATCATACGCGGATAGTCAGAAATCTTATGGCTCTGACTTCCACAGTGTAGGCATCTCCCTAGTGCCTTCCAGCAATCCTCAGACCTGTGACCCGCCTTGTCACAGTGTTTGCATAACTCCCTGTTGATGGGGGCTTGTTGATAATCTCCATCCCTGAACTTCATCACATGTGGGTTCCCAGCTTGGCCAATCGACCTCTTTCCTCCGACCACAGCTTGCGGCTTTTTAGAGACCGCACCTTGCTCCCTCCTTACCATACCATTCTTGATACCTTCAGCTATAGCTAGTGAGTCCTCAAGTAGTAATGCCTTCCTGACCATCTTCGGGTATGTTTGTAGGTCCATTGGTCCCAGTTGTGTGATGTACTGAGGCCTCAGACCGCTCATAAATCGCCTGGCCTTCAACCGCTCGGTTTGAACCAGGTGAGGGGCATAACGGGCCAGCTTAGAGAACTGGGCCTCGTATTCCCCCACACACAGACTCCATTGTTTCAAATTGGTGAATTCGCCGCCTTTCTCTCATGTACTCTGTCAGAGAAGTACTTATTGTTGAAGTACTCCTGAAACTGTGCCCAATTGGCTTGGGCATCTCCTAGTGTAGCCTCAATCGACTCCCACCAGGCGCGTGCTTCCCTCTCTAGCTGATAAGTAGCCAGAGTAACTTTGTTCTCATCTGTGCAACCCATTATGTGGAGTGCACGCTCCATCTCCTTCAGCCAATGCTCGGCCTCATCCGGATCAGTGCTACCCCCAAACCTGGGTGGGTTCATACTGCAGAAATTCTTGTGGAGATCCCCCTAATTTTCAGCTCTACCTTGGGTAGCCTGCAGTAGGGCCTGGGTCAGTGTGTTGATAGTTCTTTGCAGGTCTCTTTCACGTGCAAGGGCTATTGCACACCTTCAAGATAATCACATTATGATCATTAGACATTAACTTTATCTCAACCTGATTCTAATTAGATGACTTAGCTCGTGTTTCTACCCCAATCACACTGTTGATTTTTGGACGAGTCGACATATGGGGGTTTAGTCATGGCTAAACCTAACAATTTCCTATTTGCCTAGAACTTAAGAGAAAGCCTAGGCTCTGATACTGTAGCGCCCCAAAAATTTAAATGGTTTAAAATAGAAAATAAATAAAAACGTTGAATAGAAATAAAATAAAAGCCATAATTAAAATCCTCACATGTGGAATGAACCATTTAGAACATATTGGGCTAAGACAATTCTAAAGGGGCCAAAGATCAAAACCCAACAGCAATAAACCCCAAAATTCATACCCATAATTATGTAGAAAATAGGAAAGGGCAAATTAGGGTTTAAACTAATGCTATTAGCCAAGCATAGTAACCCAATTCGTGGCCAACCATGCTAAGAGCTTTCCTAATGATGTAGCTACTCCTATTGGAAGGAGAATTTCCAATACATGGAAGGTATCATGCAGAAATCGCAACCCACCGTTCCTAGCCTCATTAGGACTTGAAATAAACCCTAAACCTATAAGAGATCGTCACAAGACTTTTGGGGGAAGTTTACCATTGTGTTGGGGTCGTGTGGAGGTGAGCTAGAGCTCTGGGAGAGAAGGAGATCGGCCAGGAGGACACCATCTTCTCCGACCATTTCTCTGCTGCGACCTGTGTAGAAAACCTTCTTACATCCACTTCAAGGTAGGTGATCTTGGGCCAAAACTAAACTAGGGCTATACCATTTGAAAGAGCATCATGTCTAGTTTATTTTGCATCTATTTTTCCCAAATTCCATCAAGTATGTTCGTCGTATTAAGCGTTTTTCATAAGTCGCGCAAGTTTAGGGCTTTTCATAGTTCTGCTGTGTTTTACGTAAATTGAGTTCATTTTGGATCAAACTAAAACCATGGTTCGTTTCTACTGAATGTCATGAACACTTTTTATGTTTAGAGTTTTGTCTAGATGTCGTTAGATTTCAAGTTATAAGTCTTTCATGAAGGGTGTATCATTTTTCTGTGTTTTCGGGTAAGATCCAAGAACGCGACGTATCCAGACGTCGCGATTCTGCATGCATAAACGCGACGTACTGGTATGTCGCGATTAAGAAAAAGGCGACCGAGTCTTCCGTCGTGATTTAAGGTCTAACCGGTCAACCCTGACACCTCAAACTGTGTGTCGTGTGGGTTTCTGGACCCGTCATGAATGCGACTGCATGTGCCGTCGCGATTTGTCAGTTTCCCAACCATCTGATTCCGTACAGTTTTTATATTCAGAGTTTTAAATCCATGCATGAACGCGACATAGTGAAGCGTCACGATTCAGGAACCGTCGCGACATATCGTTTTTTCGTGTTGTGAATGCAACGGACTAGACCGTCATGATTCTGGTTAGGCAATCGATCGGGTAATCAATTCATGTAGGTAACGCAACCATCTATCCTGTCGCGATTTAAACGCGACAGGAAGGTTCGTCGTGATTTTGTGTCTTTACACCGAGTCTTGTTTAACTGTGTACGGTTCTTTGAAAAGTGACGTTTGAACCCGTCGCAATTCAAAGACCGACCCAAGACTGTTCCTTTCGGTTAGTCAGTCAATATGTGCATTATCTTAGTCTATAATCATGTTACTTAGTTGTGCATTGGCCTAAAAGTGATCAATCCATTTGAAAACTGTAAAGACATGAATATGATTCTAATGTACATTGTGAAGTGATTGATATTACATTCCTTTTATTATCATCTTGTAATCTAGCTTGATATGAAATCTGTCATAATAAGATGTGATATGAATCTGTGGAGGATACTGTTAGAATGGACTTGCTTAGTCTAAGCTTTACTATTATGTTAGTTGCTTGTTGCATGTGGACTTTCTTTATTTATGTGTTTTTCGAGGTTTCCATATTTTGTTCATCAATTGCACGCATGATTAGGAAAGTTTCGTGTCATGACACTTACACGTTTGCACGATTAGGCACACCCCTCTTGGGGAATTGGAAGCTCTTTGCCGATCATTCCGTATCGGTAGACTAGCGACATTTTTCCTAAGACCTCCATAAGTCTCTGTACTCTATGGATTCCCTCATAGAGACCGAGCTAGTTGTACCTTGAAGTACGCTGGAGATAGAGAGCACTCGTACCGTGAACGATATATCATTAGTCATCCTCTTGTTAAGACACTACGGATTATGAAACATAAGATACGCCGTTACACTGTCCAAATAATCTCTTGAGCTATTGTCATACCTTGACTCTATGAATGATCATGTCCTTATTACCATGAGCTTGTTATTGGAAATCTATGGCCATAATGTGTATATGTTTGAATGGCACAACGTGGGACTTCGGTCCATTTGACTAATGCCTATGCAATAAGGGCCCTATCTGGTCATGGGGAGGAGCGCCCCAACGTATTTATTAACCGCAGGAGTATGGACTTGTGGTGCGTGGCATGGCACTGGAATGTGTGCAAGATTTGTGTGAATGTTCCTTCATATGATATGATAAGTTTGATATGATATGTCTGATCACGTGAATATGTGATATCTATGTGAATATGGCCAATTCTTGTTTACGTGATATGATCTCATTCTTGAAATCCTTGTCCAATGCATATGAAAGTCAGTATATTATTTGTTATGATATCTGTTTATAAATTCTACTCTGTTCAGTCATTTCACTCGTTAGAAATGCATGCATTTACAGTCATCATGCTCCTTTTTAACATTCTGCTTATTTAAAATGCTAATCATGTACATTAGTGCCCGCACATTGAGATATAAATCCTACTATGCTAGTTTGCTCATACCTGCTCCCTAACATTTCAGGTTGTGAAGATGAGGAATATGTTTAACGATGGGACTTGTGCGTCGAGCGTGGAGTACACTTTAGAGAGTCCTTCCTTATTCTAGTTAGTGAGAGATTAGTAATCATTGTAATTTTGTCTTTCTTTGAGAGTTAGATGAGCCTAGTAGTGGAGAGTTGTTCTTATTTTGACATTTAGAGATTGTAACATTCACTTATGATGAATAAAAGAGTTTGATTATTGAATTATTGGGCCCTATTGATATTAGTCATTTGTCTTGGCTTCTGAATGCTTACTTGTTCATCGCATTTCCGATTTAATTCCGCTGCTAAAAATCGGGGCGTGACAGATACCAATTGTCATGCCCCGAAATTCAGCAATAGAAATAAATATCAAGAGCGTGAGTGATACAAGTATAAGTATCACATTTGAGTAATTTCAAAGACATCTAAGTATAACAAAAGATTTAAGACAATAATAATTTCAGCCAAATAAATCTTTATTTCATTACCAACAAAACTAACTTAAAACTTTACATAATCAGAGCCAATCATAGGGCCCATTATTGTCATTTCAACGTACATACTCCTCATGAAAAAATAAAACTAACTATTACAGACTCTTTTAACTCTAATCTTGATGGCTGACATGACAGGTACACTCTGAGAAGCTCATCACTCTTCCTCGGTCCCATCATTCTCTAGTTCCTCATAATCATCACCTAAAAATGTTAAAGAAAGCAGGTGTGAGCGCACTAATGTCCAGTAGGATTTACATCTCGTGGTGCGGGCATACTTTACATGAATTAACAATTTATTAGGCAAATACTAACATGCAATACTCATGACAGGATGATATGGACAATTCTAAGATATAACATGTACGAGAACAGTTCAATAAACAAATCCAATGTCAATTCTCATGAGAGATGGAACGATTAACAAGGAGAAGGATGACAGTACGATCATTTATCACATAGAAGAGATTCAATAGTCTATAGCATGTACAGTGGATATCACAAGTTGAATTCCATAAAATTCCAATGGACAACGACGTATTGGATTTAATAACGATGACGTGTACAGTAGATTTGGCCATTTCACATGTAACTATTCAATCAATCAATCAATCATTCAATAACAATTTGGAAATTACCCAGATCAATCTTGCATTCAATTAGGTGATTGCCAGACACCTCAATGGATCATACATTCTTGCGATTATAAGTATTCCGGGTGCTCCTCCTAGGGCCAGACTAGGCCCTATATGCACAGGCATAGTCATGAACCGAAGTTCCAATAATTTCTGGTAATTCCATTCCATTTCATTTATGGCCAATATGATTTCCAGGCAATGGACAATTATATACTAAAGATCATGTCAATGATTATAAAGAACAAGGTAAGTGGACATGATCCGGAGTAAATTTCGGTAACATAACAGCTTAATTTTATTAGTTCAATCTTTACACTTAGTGGCTTGGTTTCAATGTAATAAAATCACTCTCACGAGAAGTAGATAAGAATATAGGTGATTTCTATCTTCTGAGAACTTCAATGGTACAACCAACTCGGTCTCCATGAGGGAATCCACGGAGTACAGAGAATTACGGAGGTCTTAGAGAAAAGGTCACTAGTCTGCCAATACGGAATGACCGGCCGAGAGTTTCCAATTCCCAAGAGAGGGCTGCCTATATGTGCAATGTGTCATATAGAACGTGTCTCAATCCACAATCCATCGGTTTAAAACAAGACGGAAGCAATTAACATGGACACATGTCATGGTATAAGCAACTAAAATTATCACATGATTTTCTGCACTTTTAACATGTAGCACTTTTAATTATGATCAAGACAGAGTATATACAAAACACAATGATATTCACATGGTACATGGGATCAAGTATCATTAAGAGCACTTAGAATAAAGATTCATATTCTTATAGCTTTCATGTGGGTTGATGACTTTTAGGCCATTGAACAACTAAGTAATATGATATAACAGTAAAACATGCATATGTTTGACTGTACATCTACAGAAAACAGTCTCGGGTTGGTCTTTAAATCGCGACGGGTTCAGAGGTTCCAATTAAAAACATTGTATTCAGTCAAAATACGAATCGGTGTCAAATCTCTAAATCACGATGGTATGGTCCGTCGCCTTCATAATGCGACAGGCCGATATGTCGCTACGACACTTAAAACGCGACGGGGTTGTACGTCGCCTTCATAATGCGAAAGTCAACGGGTTGCAACGACTCCGAATCACGATGGCACGATACGTCACGTTCAAGAGTTGTTTTCAAAAACTGAATATGAAACATGTACGGAAACCATAGGCGCGAAACAGGTCAAATCGCGACGGCAGGTGTTGTCGCGTTCAAGACAGGTACTGAAACCCATGTGACACATAGTTTCGTGTGTCAGGGTTGGCTGGTCAAACACTGAAACACGACAGGGTGTTCAATCGCCTTTAAGTTAAATGCGACGGGGGTGTACTTCGCATTCATGCAATGAGAAATGCGACGTCTGGAGTGGTCGCGTTCTTGGATCTTGCCTGAAAACAGCAAAAACTGTGCAGTCCTTCATGATTGACCTATAACTCAAAATACAAGGTTCCTTGGAAAAAACAATGAACATGAAAAGTGTCAAGGAGGACGAGTAGAAGAGAACTATGGTTTTGATTTCACCCAATTTGATCTAGGTTTGCGTGAAACATAGTATGAACACCAAAAAGCTCTATTCATGTGTGACTCTTGAAAAATGCTTAATATGACTAACATGATTCATGAAAATTGGGGGAAATAGATGCATATGAAACTAGACTTGATGCTCTTTCCATTGGTATGTGCTACGTTTAGTTTAAGCCCGAGAACACCTACTTTTGGTCGGATCTAAGAGGGGTCTCCTCCAGGTCGCAGCAGCGCAAAGGTTGGAGAAGAAGCTCGGTTGTGGTCGTTCTCCTCCTCTCCTATTGCCCTAGCTCGCCTCCTCATGACCCCAGCACGATGGTAACCCTTCCCCAAGAGTCTTATGATGATTATTTATAGAATTAGGGTTGATTCAAGTCCTAATGTGATTGGGAAAGGTTGGGTTGCGGTTGTAGCTTGGGACCTTCCACGATTTGATGATTCTCTACCCAATCGGAGTAGTAGAGTCTTTAGGAAACATCCCAACATGGTTGGGCACGAATTTAGGTTACCATGGGAGTCTAATTGCCTTGGATTTTTCCCTAATTACCCTTTCCAATTTATGTCTATTTATACCTACGAATTTTGGGGTTTTAATGCTATTGGATTTTGTTCTTTGGTCCACTAAGAGTGGTTTGGTCTAATAAGATTGAATAGTTGATTTCTCATCTTGGGAGTCTAACTAATATTTTATTTCATTTTTTTATTTGAAGATCTTTATTCATTTACTATTTTCATTAATTTTTAATCAATTAAATTTTCGGGGTGTTACAGCCCCAATAGGGTGACGCCAATTGATGGGCCAAGACCCCCACCAGGTCAAGAAGGGTTGTTGATCCCCTCGTAGTCTTGACCAACTCAATGACCTAGCATGCAAGAGTCTAGAACTGATCTAGCGAGATCGAGGCGGCCTGGTTTATGGTTCCCGTCATCACCTCGGCCTTCTAATTCTCCAAATCTTCTGATTAAGTGATGCCCTTGCTCTTCGTAGGAGCCATGGCGATTGTCTTCTTTTGCATAGATGACACCAATGATATGGTTGATTTGATCTCTATTGGATCTCGAGAGGAGATGATCATAGATGGCCTGAGTCCAACTCTTTAGCAGTTGAGATGAGAAGGGGAAACAAGTGCTTTGTTGTTTTCCAGTGCCACTTCACTCTGTAAGACAGCCAATCTCGGGAGGGAGATCTTGGGTTGACCCTCCAACGATCAAGTTAGCAAATGGAAGAGGCTCGGTTCAAGAAGGGAGATAGAGTGGAGGGAGGATTGTTAGTAAGACTACAACTGGTTGACACATGTCCCTCTTGATCCTTACTTGTAATTGTTGATGCTCTTTTGAAGATGGCATTGGGGAGAAGAGAAATGTGGGTTTCTATATGGGATTAAGCTCCCTTTTGGAATCCCTTCTCCTGCATGCCAAATGAGCTTATTGGGGCCAGCCCACGAGCCTTATCAATTAGTTGTTTTGAAATGGACCAATTATCTAACATCAACATAAAGAGATCAACGACAAAAGGCAAACCAATCTTAATGAGATTACAGGTCATTAGAAAGATGATGAAACAGCCTTAATGGACGACCTGTTGTCATTTTTTGGCGTATTTGATAACCAGGCTGAACATAACCAGATTGGTCGACCGGGCCCAATCCATTTATTACAGTTTACCTTTTATGCTTCGAAACTGCTACTAATGACATGTCAAAAAGTTTTATAGATTTACGATATTGATGCCAATGGCTTTAATCTAACAAGTCACGAGTGAACTCAAATGTTTTAATTATCGATCTGCTAATTTATCTGAGTAAAAAAGAAGCCCAGTTGGGTTTTGAAACATTGATAAGAACCATAGATTTTCTAAAACACAGTTAATTCTCGGGTCGTGTCATTTTTACCCTCGATTTTTAACCGAGTCAGATTAGGGCTAGAAAATTTGATCATTACCCCGCCCAACCTGGTCTGGCATGTGCTCCTTGGACCGTTTGAACGATAATCTGCATCAACCCGGCCTGATTTATCTTGATGCAAGGGGAGCACGGGTCAGCTTAGACTTAAGAATCGAGCAACATTGGTTAAATTACGTTTCTGATCCGATCCCAACCCAACCCCACCTCTGCTTTGCTTGTGTCTGTGGGCGGGTACTGCCCATCCATCTCGCTGAAGATTTTCCAAAGTTTACACGTCCAGTGAATAGACTTCTTCTCCCAGAACAACATGGTTTTTTGACTGCATGAACCAGACAGCATGCATGCACACACGACACAACATGGCGCGCAAATGAAACAAGCAGAAGCTGCTCGTGGAAACTGGATGTGGATTTTTTGCCATATGATTTTGAGTAGCAAGTCAAAACTCTAATGAAATTGTTCACCTCTGTCTCAAAGCTACCAAGGTTTGATCAATGTCCTGCACACAAGAACTCTTGACCCCCAACGTAAATCGTCACAATACAATTGAGTTGCATTTCATTAAAAGCAAAATCCATATACATCTGGAAATGACAAAACAGAAAATTTTCATAAGAAAATACTTCATTATGCTGCAAAGCTGTTAAACGATTCAGCATAATGCAATACATGCTATCATCTGAACTATAACATATGGAAGGGGGTTTCCAAAAATACATACAATTGACAACCTTTGGGTATATGCTGTATAACTTCCACGTATTTATGTGTAGTTACACCTAAAACCTATTTCCTTTCTGCTTCATTCTTCTCTTCACAGGGTTGCCAGACTACATCCTTCAAGCCAACAGTGACATTCTTGTAAAACTGTAACATTTCGTCAACCAAAGGCATTCAAAAATCTCACTTCATTTCATGGATAAGGAAGCAAACAGAAAAAAAAAACCTCATTTCTCAACACAGTTCATTTGTTAAGTCCATACCTTGTGAAACTCAAGAGTATCACCTTTTGACTTGCGAAGCTCGACCATATACAAAGAAGGAGCCACTTCAAAAATCTGCAAACGAACCAACAGATGTTGGTGCAATGTTCTCACAGGGAGCATTTACAAGCTGATATTGATTCACTTCAACTATTTCTCAAACACAACAATATCTTTCGAACAACGTACCTCGGTTGCAATGGATAAGTGACCCTTTCTTCCAGTCTTTTCCCCTTGCAATTTCAGCTGAAGCAGGAACAATAAAGCATAACAAAGTTTTTCTACTCCGATTATTAGAAAAGTCTGCAAGAGATTAACAGAAAGAAGGAAAAAAACCTTGTAATTCTGCTTTTCCACATTGAATCCCAATGGCTTGGCCGCTTCTTCAATCTTTGAAATTATCTCACCAGCTGGACGCTTTGATGTAAACCTTGTCTCACATTTAACAAGGCCCTGATCATATTCAATTCAATTAACTGGACAGTTTAACAAGATAAACTCAGAGCCTAAGAGGGAATCTGGTACAACAGATTATATTATAGGTATTTTCCAATTCAGATATCTGTATCTTCCAAATCCACTAGCATTTTCTTTTATTTAGATTGCTGGTTAATGAACCAGAGCACATATATGTTAATTGATTTGTCTTTCTACTGCTTCTAAAAATGAGGAAATACTGGGCTACGCATTCTTATACCATCCAAAGTTTCACTAGCAGTAACTTTTCTAAGTCCAGCATACTGATCAAAATGGAACGTAATGCACAGTAGACAGAACACTTACCATCTGCTTCTCAAATAAGCTGCTAAGATTAAGACCTTGAGAAGTGGAAATCAGCTCAAAAGCATTCATCAACACGGGTCCCTCTTCTCTTCTCTCAACAACAAGATTTGCAGGTGCCTGAGTATTGTATTACATCAAACTGGGAATAATATTGATTCATTTAGAACCTCCGAGGGGTATAAATTGATATACAATTGTGTTTACCATTGATTCATCAAAAACTGCATTAACATCATCAAGAGAAATGTCTGATGACTCAAATGTGGGTGGGCGATATCCTTTCTTAAACCATTCATTTTGTATGACTTCTGCAATTGTAATGCGCTGCAAATTTTCCAAGCAAATTAGATACATACAACAACTTCCTGAAAAAAAATTATTTCATAATTTCATCCATAGAATTCAAAGATACATTTTCCCAGAATCGATAACCTAATAGATAAATGCTTAGGTGAGAAACAACTACAATCATCCCTGAGAAGTTGACGAGTGTGATATATATCTGAAAACTGCCACTTACAGTTACAGGATTGGGATCCAGGATCCTTTTTAGCAATTTCTTTGCACTTGAAGAGAACCAAGATGGGCAATTGAACTCTGCCTTAAAAATCTGTTCGGTAAATGACAGAATCAGGAGATAAATCTTAGAACCAAAATTTGTTCCTATTTACTGAACAAATAGTTTTAAGCATAATCGAGTTTCATCACTATCAACAGTTTCATTTATCAAGGTCACCTTTTTATACAGAGCCACAAGGTTTGAGTCCTCAAATGGCAAATATCCTGCCATAAGGACAAAGAGGATCACACCACATGACCACAGGTCTGCCTTGGCGCCATCATAACCTTTGTTATTGATGACCTTAGAAAGTACACGGATGACAATATAAGGCTGAAGTTAGATGTTAAGATCAAATAAAGACAACTACCAAAGTATATCAATGAACGATGATTAGTATACCTCTGGGGCAACATAATTTGGTGTCCCACATGCTGTGTAAAGTAAGCCATCCTCCTGAAATGTAATGGACATGCATCATTAGATGAAAAATCAAAGTGCATCAACCCACAAAAATGATTACATGTTTGCAGCTAATTTAGCTGTCTACAAGAAAACTTCCTGCCTCCTTTTCTCCAACAATCTACTGAAGCAAGGAAAAGAACCAAAAATGCATGACAAAGGAAAACTAGTTTATATGATCATCAACGGTTCTCCAGACTAATGCTATCTTTTTAATAGGTGACACAAACCAATAACTTGATGCTGATTATTGAAAGACTAATGAACAGTCAAAAGCAGAAAAATAGCTAAGTTTCTGGATCCAGCACAGTGACATAGTCCATAGGCACATGGAGTTAGATAGTGATACATAGTGATTATTTGGTTTGACTTGAAACCCCTTCCTCTCTTTCTCCCCCATTCCATGTTGTCCTTGGCCTTGAATGTCTGACATCTCTATCATCACTAACCAATGAACTTACGTAGGGGATCAAACTGAGATTCTAGTGGGCATCCACTGAGAAAGTAAAATATAAAATGGAACCGTCAAATTCCCGTATGATGCAAAAAGAATAAGCAGCTTTATCCTATGCATACTCCCTATATCCGTAGGCATAAATTGGTGATACAACATGCTATTTACTGGGAAGGTGGAGTGAACAATTGCACTCACCCGAACTTGCTGAGGTAATGCACTGAGTCCAAAATCAGTGACTTTGAGCACACTGTTTGAGTCCAGCAATAAATTCTCTGGCTGCCAAAAGGTAATAAAGTGTAGAATGATTATGTACCAGGCCTATAGGCACCGTCTGAATCTTTTGCAAAAATAAGGTTGCATATTGGGTTTTACCTTAAGGTCCCTATGATAAACACCCCTACTATGACAGTAGTCCACAGCATTAATGAGCTGCTGAAAATATTTCCTAGCTTCATCTTCCTTTAGTCTCCCATGACAAGCCTAATTCAATTACATAGATAAAATCCATAGTATAAGCAAAACATGCAGAAATAGTTCAGTGTGACGAAGAACTGCTATGCTGATTGCTGAACATACAATTCTGTCAAAAAGTTCACCCCCTGTCACAAATTCCAAAACAATGTATATTTTCGTCTTGCTTGCCATCACCTACACATGCAACAAATGGTAAGAAATATCCATCGTCACAAGAACATGGCATTAGAGAACATATTAGTTGAATTCAGAGTAGTCATTGTTACATATAAGTAGAGGAATAATACGCCCAACAGTAGTAAGAGAGAAGATGCATGGTTCATGCTCACCTCAAACATTCGTATAACATTTGGATGTCTGATCAGTTTCATAGTAGAGATTTCACGTTTGATCTGCAAGACGCAAACCTTGAAACTTCATGACCACATCATGACATAAATAAAAGTCAAAACATGATAGTCCAAGTGAATGCATAGCTAAAGAGAGAAGATAGAAAGGGTGAGCTTAGTGGCAAGATCACCATGTTTATATTAATAGAATAAAAGGCACAATGCAAAGCCAAAAAAGCGGAGACTTAGATTAGAGAATATGACCAAAATAAATTGTTAGAATATGTTCAACTATGATTGTAGATGCAGATAATCGTATACATAGTTTATTAGGCCGTGGTGAACTTGAACATGATAGCATATCTTAAGCAGTTTATTATATCCATAGTACAGTAAAACAGCTTCAAATGTTCCAGTATGTCCAAACACAGATGAAAAATAGGTCTAAAGGAAAAAAGATAAAAAGAAAAGGAAAATCAAACAGTACTATCACTCCATATGGACTTTCTTGTAGGTTTAGCTGAAATACATCACTTAAACAATAGCATACTGCAAAAATTGAAATGTCTGCCAATTGTATCTCCTCAAGAAAAGTTCATATTTTTCTTTCTAGAATTTGGCAGTTTTTTCATGCAGAGAATAATGAAACAAACACAAAAGTTGGATTGCTATGAAGGATCGCACCAAACTGCCCTATGTAAAATTAAGTCAAAAACTACAAAGATTGAAAAACCTCGCCAAATCCACTTCTCATATATGGGGCAATTTTTGCATCTCTATGTAATACTTCACTTTTCTTGCTCTTCGTATAATCTGTTTTCAAACCAAAGGGAATGTTTTAGGAATTGCTCCCTACTTGGATGAGTTTACACTGCATAACCGAGTTAAGTTTCTACCAGCCAGCTGGCTACATGTTATTTTGATAGGCATGCATCTCATCTATCTATAGAGGTCATCTACTTAGCACCACCTTATAAAGGATTGACGCCAAGAAGATCAGCCACTTGAAAAGATGTTGGCAAATCATCCCCGGGGTTTCTCCATTACCAACTGATGATGACTACATAACTACAATCTTTAATTAACATTCCCATACTCTGTATTGCAGCAGTGCATCTCTCCTTCCTACTTTAAGCGAAACCAACATGCAATATTTGTTTCCAAACCTGTTATGCCTCAATGGTGAGGGCATGCATCATTAAAATACCACCCCCACCCCCAAAATAAAGAAGGCTTTCGCAATAGCCAATGTTTGGAACTCCATCTAACAGCTTTCCGCCTGATCAACAAACAGTAAAAACCTGCCCATTCTAATGAGAGGACATGCTCCAGGTACCAGATCATTAAAGGAGGACAAAGCCAGGAAGTTGGTTCTAACCATTGCATCTGCAAGAGACTATAAAACAGACAAATCCGAATCTCATTGAAGCAAAGAAACAAAACCTGATCTGTCGAACAAAGGGAGGGAAAACTAGAGAAAAAAAAAAAGAAAGAAAGAGAGAAAACGGACCTGGCCGATCATCTTGTGCTTGAGGATCTTCTCCTTGTCCAGGATCTTGATGGCGACGTTCTCCCCCGTTTCCACGTTCCGAGCAAACTTCACCTTCGCGAACGTCCCCTCCCCCAGCGTCCTCCCCAGCTCGTACTTCCCCACCCTCGTCCTCCCTGCTGGCGTCCCATTCCCCGGCCGGCCCCCCGCCACCCTTCCTCCACCACCATTCATCCTTTCCCTTCCCTTCTCTGCTCTGCAACTTATTACCACCACCACCACCACCGCGTAGAGAAACAGAGATAGAGAGACAGACGTCTCCCACCCACCAAACCAACCCCCAGTGTTGGAGCCTCACAAGCCAAGCCCACGAAAGGCCGGCGAGATCACTGACTCAGGATCTCTTCTTCTTGCAGGGCTGCCATACCTGCGACTTCTCCACACTCATCTTCCCTATCCAGCTCGCAGCCTCCACCCAAGGCGCGCTCTTGAAGCTGACGTTCGAGGAACCAGAACCAGAGTGAGTGAGAGAGAGAGAGAGAAAGAGAGAGAGAGATCAGAAGGAGGAACCGCCCAACACAACCGGCGGCGAAATGGGGAGGGGGCGACGGCGAGGTCCGAATGGCCGCGGCGACTCACCCTCCATTATTTGGCATGGACCGGCCACGACGGTGGATAAAAATGGGATCTTTGGGAATGGGAATCCGGGCCGAATCAAGCGGAGGCCGCTTCCTGCACCTTCTGCTCCCCTCCGGAAAGGGAAAGAGGCAGAAAAAGCGAAATCCGACACGGGAGAGAGATCGTGGGGAGGGGAGAGGTGCTTCCTTTCTTCGGCTTCGAGTCTCCACGGCGAGGCAGAGGCCAGGGCGCGCGTGAAGGCCGGGCGGCGGGCGGTGGTATTTACAAGTTTGAGGAGCTACCCCCCCCCCCCCCCCCCCCCCCGCGAAGCCCCTCTCCCCAAACTCCTCCCACGGTCCCCACCGCAAAATAAAAATAATTAATAAATAATATTGATATGGTAAGCATAAAAGTATATAACGAATAAAAGACAAAGAAGATATATGGTAAAGTTTTTTATATATCTGATCTTAAATCATCTCATTTCTACAGAAATTAACAACATCCCTAAGAATATATCTGTTACATCAATATGAAAAGTTGTGCACTCGACATCATAATGATCACATTTATTTTGTTGTCTACAAAAATAAATGAGAATTTTGACTTCCGGTCCAAAAAAATGACTTAGAATTAATTTTAGGTTCAATTTTTAAAAAATTTAATTGTAGTTCCAAAGACTGTTAAAAATTTAATATTAAATACAATCTGTTATCTCCACTTATATTTTTTTCAAAAACCCTATTCTACTCCCGTGGGAAACCTCCTCCCCCACACATACGTGTTGTCATACCCACCCCGGCGATCCCTCCCCCAACCCGGCCCTGGCGAACCCACCCCGGCGATCCCTCCCCCACTCCGGTGATCAGACTGTTTAGGAGTTATCCAGTTCGGAAAATATATATTATATATAATATAAAAGATAAAATATACGGAAGAGCAGAACGGAATAAGCTCACATGTCCTCTGCTACTAATAATATTTAGCAATCACATAAGTTTTGGTTCCAAGTGTAGAAACTTTAAGGACTAATTCAGATTGATTTATTTAGCAATCACGCAGGAGTTACGCAGGAGCTGGATAACTCCTGAACAGTCTGATCGACTATTTCCCTTGATTTATTAATCGATTATAGAATGCTAAAAAAAAAGATTAATGGAAAATATTCTGTAGCAAGAAGAAAATATATAATTTTGTTGTTTGCCAAATTCGTACCAAAAAACAATTTGGTAAGGAGGGGGAGGTGGGTGGGCGGGTGCCACCGGATGTACCGTTCATCTAGTTAACTGGACAAAACGGTATACAAGGGCTGGAATAATTGTCCCTACTATACATGGACAAAACATACTTTTTATCCTCTCTAACGTCCAGAGCCTCATTTGGACATAAAAATAAATATTTGACATGTTTGGACCGGAAGTCAAAATACATTGGTCAATGGACTTAAAAATAAATCTTCTCTCCAAATTTGGACCGGATATTGATTCCCACAAAATAAATTTTAAACTATTTTTTTGAAATTATTATCACATACAAACTACTAACAACTGTATCATATGTGCGTATTATAAATAATAAATGAAGGTGGCAGAAGAATGATATTGTTAACATTTTATTTTCAGAAAAAAAAAAACTAGACATCCAAAGGCAGACCACCGCACCCGTGCCTAGGCTCCCGCTCCCACGAGCTTAGGCATGGTCGAGTCACCCTAATGCCGCCGCGGCACGTCGTGGATCGGTCGGATCCGGTTCGGTCCGGTCTGTTAATTTTATTTTTTTCCCATTTTTTTCTCATATCCAGTGTGTTAAAGTGATGTAAATGGTATTTAATTTAGATAAAATTTTAAACAAAAATTAATTAAGTGATGATACAAATTATAATAATTTTAGTTTAATTTTTTAAATTAATTTTTCATCAAGTAAATATTGTCCCAAAAATTATTAGATCGACTTAATCTCTATATTTAAGGAATCTAAATGGTGTTTAATTAAAATGAAATTTCAAACATAAGTTAATTAAGATATGGTATAATTTATAGTAATTTTAAATTAATTTTTTGTCAAGTAAAAATTGTCTCAAAAATCATTAGGTCTACTTAATCTCAACATCTATGCATCAATAATTTATGATATTTATATTTTTAAAATAAGTATATTTTTTTGGTAATTATATGACTTTAGATTTGACTTTACTTTCAGAATCGAATGTCGTCCCATCGAAATACGCACAATCAAAGATAGTACCCATGGTTTGCCGTACCGCGATAAACCACCTCGGTACATGCGAACCGCACTGCGAACCCAGTCACAATCGAGTCACCCCAATGGGGTGACCCAAGCGTGCCACGACACATTGATGACCGGTACGGTCCGGTCTACTAAATCTGTTTATTCTTTCTTTCATTCCTCTCTCACATCCGATGTATTTAAAGGGTCTAAATGTTGTCTAATTGAGATGAAATTTTAAACATAAACTAATTAAAATATGATACAAATTATAGTAATTTAATTTTATTTTTTATGTTTTCGTCAAGTAAAAATTGTCTCAAAAATTATTAGGTCCACTTAATCTCAACATCTATGCATCAATAACTCATGATATTTATATTTTTAGAATCAGTATATTTTTCTAATAATTATAATGACTTCAGATTTGACTTTATGTTTAGAACCAAATGTCGTCCCGTTGAAGTGCACAGAGAGTTCGTCGTACCGCGGCAAACTTTGTGTGCATTTAAGAGGTCTAAATGGTGTCTAATTGAGATGAAATTTTAAACATAAACTAATTAAGAGATGTTACAAATTATAATAATTATATTTTAATTTTTTAAATTAATTTTTTGTCAAGTAAAAATTATCCTAAAAAGTAGTAGGTCGACTTAATCTCAACATCTATGCATCAATAATTCTTGATAGTTTATATTTTTAAAATCAATATATATTTTTTAGTAATTATGATGACTTCATGTTTGACTTTATTTTTAGAACTGAATGTCGTCCCGTTGAAGTGCACACAATCAAATATAGTATTAGAATTATATTAATAATATGAAAATATTCCAAAATTAAAGATAATTATGTTTTATATAAGTGATCATGTCTTACGTATAATTTATTATCTCTTTTAAATTTTTAGTGTCATATTAATATTTTATTATAAATTTTAAGACATTACAGTTTTATTTTTATTTTCGGATTCTTGGTGTTGATCTAATAGAACAATTGGTCATATCATGAACAATTTTCATGAAGATCACAAAGACTGAATCACCCTCGTTCATGTTGTAGAGAGGCCGCACTCACTGCTAGTTTGGATCGCGATATGAGAGAGAATGTCAAGATTTAAGCACAAACCTTAATTTGATGTGATTCTAGTTGGAGCTCGTAGAGGAAGTCGTAGAGAACAACTTTCATGAAGAAGTCTTGAAGAGATATGCCTTCGTTTGAGATGTGGAGGGCATGATAATCTTGTATATGTAGATCATGATATGAGAGAGAATGTGAAGAATAATCTGCTATAACTTTGAGCACAGACCACTAATTGAGGTAATTCCACTTCGAGGACGAAGTTGAAGATGAGTAAAACAATTTTGATGAAAATCTCGTGAGCATATCAACCCCTTTTCAGACTGTAGAAGACGTGATATCCTTGATAGTTTTGGAGGTATGAGAGAGCAAGGGTGCATATAATATCAACGTATGTACGAAATTACATGTCTTATGTTGATTATTTATCTTTTTGGAGAGTGCTTATAATGCGAGGTTATTCAGATATGGAAGTTATACCCCCTATTACGAGAGTTTTGTGGACATACATACTCAGCATAATGAGGAAGATTAGGTAAAAACTTGTTAAATGTTCTTAGTTACATATTAAATGTTCTTAATTATATTTTTTTTTTATGTTTTACTCGTTTTCTTTTGAAGTTTACTCATTTTAAATATTCACCAAGTCACAAAACTAAAATAACAAATCAAACAAGTCATTTTCCTACCGTATCTCAATAATACGGTATTATGCCGTACGATATCTTCCCACGAAAAATACGACACGACTAATTTGAGCAATAAGATGAACCTTGAGACAGACATATATCTACATGATCCAATTATTAATAAAAAGAATGTGGTCGGCATTCACAGTGAGTGTAAATTAGTACTTTCTAACTTTGTTTTTGCCTCGCGGGTTATTCATGTCCCTTTTTGTGTCTCACGAGGTGAGAGACCTCTCGTTTTCGTCTTGCGCAGGACACTAGTTCCAAGGAGCAACACCTAAGCCCCGTCTGTCTCGGAACGTGCAAGCCACTCCTATCTTCACAAGCATAACCACCCCGCTGGCTGCGGAAGAAAGTGCAAGGGTTTAGATATTTTGCCCGCCTAGAGAGATCTTAGAGGTGTCTCTTCTTTGGCTTTTCTAATTCTAACTAGCGTTTAGATATTTTGCATGTAGAAACATGTCTTTTTTCACAAGAAGAAACCAATAGTTGATTAAAATAAAGTTTTGCAAGTTTGGATGAAAGTTCGAGTTTTTTTACATATATATCCTTATCAAATTATTAATTATGTAAAGATATATATGTCGTGTATTTCGATTCGACAGATACATTAATATTATTACATATATAAATTGTCTTGAGACGTCATCAGCTGCATTTCTATTCGCAAGATATAACCTTATTACATATCTCAGTTGCCCTAAAAATCATGCGCTCATGAGCTGTGATATCACGATAGTAAGGGATGATACTTCTTTGCGCTGATTGTAAGGGAGAACTTCAAAAAATTATAATAATTTGAGTTTTTTCAACTCATTTTAACCGTGTTGAGGGAACTTGTTGCTCATGTGTAAACGAGTTGAGTTTGTTTAAGTGTAGTGATTCTTAAACTGAGTCCAGTTAAAATTTGAACTCGAACTCGATTTTGTTAAACGAGTTGTTCAACGAGTTGAGTTTGAATACATGAAAAATTAAACTAGTTGAGTTCGAACAAGATTTTAAAAACACGACGAGTAACGAGTCAAGTTCGAATTCAATTTTAGACGAGTGAGTTGAGTTCGACTAGAGCCCTACTCGACTCAACTCGGTTCGTTTACACCCCTAATAAAAAAAAAGGTCAAAACTAGCTTGCGAGCACGTCACTTTATATTTTCCAATCTCACATGCACCTTGTAACAGAGAGCCTTATTCTAATGCCAATGATTGAACCTTGTTTATTCGTGGAGGGTGATATGTTTCTTATTTATTTGATGGAGAGTGGTTAGGTTTTGATGCAAAAACACACCGCCTAGCCATAGTTTACTACCTTCTTTTGTGTCGAATTCACTTCTCTTAGTTGTGCCACAGATGGATTTAACTTAAATTTTATAAAAAGTAAAAAAATATATTCTTAAAGAAATAATTACTTGCAAAAAAAATCAAAAATGTATGTAACTCTTTTGATCTATTTAAATAATAACAAGTGATGTTAGAGAGGTGTAAGTGACTTTGAAAAAATAAATAAATAAAAAGAGAGAGGTTTTGATTACAAGTACCATGTGACATGACAAAGAGTAAATAGTTTTAGATTTTTAATATAAATATCTTCGTAAATATGAGTTATGTCAAATATATTTCTCACTTTAATACATTATCAAAAATATCATCGAAATATCTCTTACTTTTATACCCTTGGGTTCCCTGCGACCCCATTGGCCACCCCTATTCAGTATCCCATCCAATAATCTCATTATTGTGATGCTCAGTCTATCCCCATGTAATTTTAATTAATTATATATTTATTTTGGTGATTAACAAAATCAAACAAAAATTCTAACACATTCTTCATAAGTCTTAAGTACAGGATATACACCGAGGTCAAATAAGCCAATATTGGTAAGTATTACCTTTCTGAAGCTTTTTATCTTGTCAAGATCATATTTCTCTAAGTTCACATCGACTTCTGTTGAAAGTCACAACGACTTCCTTTAGTGCTATAACGATTTGAATTCATAACGATTTCTTAAGTGTCTGAACGACTTCTTTACTATGACATCGTTTGATTTCAAACAAATCGTTCTCACAACGATTCTATAAGTCATCGCAACGACTTCTTCAGAATTCGCAACGACTTGCTCGCCGTAACGACTTCTTAAGTTATCATAACGATTTCTTTAGAATTCGCAACGACTTGCTCGCCGTAACGATTTCTTAAGTCATCATAACGATTTCTTTAGAACTCGCAACGACTTGCTCGCCGTAACGACTTCTTAAGTTATCATAACGATTTCTTTAGAATTTGCAACGACTTGCTCGCCGTAACGATTTCTTAAGTCATCATAACGATTTCTTTAGAACTCGCAACGACTTGCTCGCCGTAACGATTTCGTAAGTTATCATAACGATTTCTTTAGAACTCGCAACGACTTGCTCGCCGTAACGATTTCTTTAGAACTCGCAACGACTTGCTCGCCGTAACGATTTCGTAAGTTATCATAACGATTTCTTTAGAATTCATAATGATTTGCTTCGTGCAACGATTTCTTTAGAACTCATAATGATTTGCTTCACGCAATGTTTTCTTTAGAACTCATAACGATTTGCTTTGCGCAATGATTTCTTTAGAACTCATAACGATTTGTTTTGCGCAACGATTTCTTTAGAACTCATAACAATTTGCTTCGCACAACGATTTCTTTAGAACTCATAACGATTTGCTTTGAGCAACGATTTCTTTAAAGCTCATAACGACTTGATAAGTGTTCATAACGATTTCTTTATTGAACACATAAACTTGCTTTAACGATTTGCTCTCTATAATGACTTGTTAGTATTCATAATGATTTCATAAGTCATATAGACAACGACTTTATGGTTTATATCGACTTGACATTTATCTTATCTCTTAAAACGTTGAATAGTCAAAGTTTTCTCTTATCTATCTGACTACTGTGCATTTAATAAAGACAGAACGTATCTCTACATACATGCAGATGATATCCTTTTTCTATTGTGCATATTCTGTCAACATCTTTTAGAGCAAGCTATTTGGCATTGCTATTTTGGTGAATACTCACTTCAACGTTTACTGACAACAAGAGACAGCCTAGCTGTCTACTGTTCAAACATCTAATGTATGCAGGGTCCTAAATGTTGAACCAGTCTTTTATTACCCTCATATTTTGGTGCTAACAAAATTTATGATTAGATTATTTCATGAATATTTATGATTATTTTATGGCGCACTAAAATGATAAAGTCAATGTCTAATTTCATATACATCGATTTCACTTCAAGTACAAGATTTATATGTGCCAGAACGATTCGCTTTGTGGCCATATCAATTTATTAAGGATTTGTTAAGAAATCGATCTCACAACGATTTCTTAAGTGGCCATAACGATTCGTTCTCAGAACGATTCTTAAGTCTCTCATAACGACTTGTGAAGAGACCAAAACGTTTTGTTCACATCGATTTCTTCATTCGCATCGATTTCTTTGAAAGAACAACGATTTGGTCACAACGATTTCTTTAATGATCTCATCATCTTGCTCTCGTAACGATTTACCTTTCATAACGATTCGTTAAGACTCATAACGATTTGATAAGTGAGCGCAACGATTTGCCCTCACATCGATTTGCCTTCTACAACGATTTCTTTATCGATCACAACAATTTTCTTGTAACTCATAACGATTTGATTATATCGTCTTGATCACAACGATTTGAAGGTTAGTGCATAACAATTTCATAAGTCATGAATGCATCGATTTTATGTTTATAACGACTTGATATTTAACAGCGTTGAATAGTCAAAGTCTTCGCACATATCTTTCTGACATCTGTGCATTTAATGAAGACTGAACGTAGCTCTGCATGCATGCAAATGATATCTTTCCTCTATCATGCTTACTCTTTTAAACACCTTTTTTAGAACAGCAAATGGCATTACTATTCTGATGAAACATTCTTTCTAACGCTGACTGACAACCAGAGATAGCTTAGCTGTCTACTGTTTAAGCTCATAAATGTGTGCAGGTCACTGACAACATATCGTCATACAACGTTGGATCATGTTGAAGCCAAAGGACATCTGAGGAGATCCTATCTCTTTGCGTGCACAAATGGATAACGGACTGTTGACTGGAAGCTTCCAAGTGTCAAGCAGTCTAACGTAAACAAATGCTTAGAGACAACGGACTTCTCAACGTTCGAATTTGAAATAAGCGTATATATAGAAGACTGAAGCTCCAGAACAAATAGACATAATACAGAGAAGAAAAACAACGCTCCCATTCCTTCTGAAGATTCTTCTGCGAGCATCTGAAAGAGCAAAGTCTCACTCCTTCTTCTGTCTAGCTCTTAGCTCTCTGAGTTCGGTGTAGATCTTTGTGAGAGCCTTTAGCACTGAGAGAGATCACTCCCTATTCTGCAGATCTTTTATCCTCTCAGTCTTTGCTTCAGATCAAGCACCTGTCCTATTAGCTTGATCTAGGGGCGTCTGTTTCCTGAACACATTTGTATGTGTTGATCCCTTCGTGTGCGAAGGAAGACCTGGGGGTGCTAGGGTGTTGTTCCCTTCTTAGAGAAGGAAGACCAGCTGTGTGCTGGGTGTAGAACCACACTGGGGTTTGTACCAGGAGGTTTACTTCTGCGCCTGTAAAAGAAGTGGGCTGCCTTCTTGCCCGGAAAGAGAAGAAGACCTGGTGGGGTATCCAGGGTGGTGTAATTCCCTTCGTGTGAAGGAAGACCAACTGAGCTGGGTGTTGTTAGTCCATAAGGGGGACTGTACCCTTGTAGTGAAATCCCAAGAGATTGCTTGGGGACTGGACGTAGGACTCCTGTGGAAAGGAGGTCCGAACCAGGATATATCGCTGTGTCCTTTGTGTGATTGCCTTGCTTCTTCTATCCTTCTTGTACTAACTCTAACAATCTGCGAAGTGTTGTTGTGCAATCGTTTTTGTGAATAGGTTTTTATTGAACAAATTTTTTAAAGTCCCATCCACCCCCCTTTGGGCTCGTCAACTGGGCAACAAGTGGTATCAGAGCGAGTCTCTTCGACAAAGAAGAAGATCCAACGATCTGAAGAGTAAAGATCCATGGCAGCCTAAGGCAACATTGAAGGTCAGTCTGTCAACCGACCCCCTCTCTTCGATGGTGAAGATTATCCTTACTGGAAGACCAGAATGGAATACTTTCTACAAGGCCACGATTATCAAATTTGGTCCATAGTAGAAGAAGGTGATCTGTTAGTCACAAATGAGAAAGCGCAGTGGACAGATGATGACAAAAAGAAGATCTCCTTGAATTGCAAAGCAAAGAGCATCTTATGCTGTGCTCTAAGTAAAAAGGAGTTTAACAGAGTCTCAGCCTGCAAATCCACAATGGAAATGTGGAAAAGCTCAGGATCACATATGAAGGCACATACAAGGTGAAAGAAACAAGAATTGACATTCTTGTGACTCAATATGAAAGATTTCAGATGGAGCCAGGAGAAACAATCTCTGAAATGTTCAGTAGTTTTACAGATATCATCAACGGATTAGCTGGACTCGGCAAGACCTACCCAATGGGAGATATGGTCAGAAAAATATTTAGATCCCTACCATCCTCTTGGACTCCCAAGGTAACGGCTATAGAAGAGGCCAATGACTTGAAGACAATGTCATTGGAAAAGCTCATTGGGTCCCTCATGGCCCATGAGATAAACATGGAGAGATTAGGAGAATCATCTAGTAGGAAGAAGTACACCAATGCCCTCAAGACAGCAGAAGACAGCTCTGAGGAACAATCTGAAGACGAAGCCAGCAGTGAAGACAGTGAAAAAGAAGAAGCACTATCTAGGAGACTGAAACTCATCTTAGCCAAGAAGAAGAAGTACCAGTCTAGAAGGAGATATTTCAAGAAAAACAAAGAATACAAGAAGCAAGAAGGAAGGGACTCAAAGAAAACTGAGCCTATCTGTTATGAATGCAACAAACCTGGACATCTGAGACCAGATTGTCCTAGGTTAAAGAAGACTGGTCAACCAGAAAAATCCAAAAAGCTGCACAAGAAATTCAAAAGAAAAGCCATGGCAGCAGCTTGGGATAATAGCAGTGACTCGGACAGCGAGTTAAGCTCAAGCAGTGAGGAAGAAGACAAAGCCAACCTGGCGTTCATGGCCAACACTGAAGAAAAGGAGACATCTTCAGTAAACAACTCCTCAGGTAACTTCAAAAATGCCAATCTGCTCCTGATGAGTAAAACAACAAAAAGGCATCCGAATGGGTATGGATAGAGGATGCTCATAAACATCCTTTAGTTTTTTTTCTGTTTTTTTTTTAATTTACACTTCTGTTTTCATTTTAGTTTCAGTAAACTACAATGCTACTAACAATGTTTGCAAGTTATCATTAGATCAATGCATGCAATAATTCTGAAGACTTGACAAACAATCAGTCAAGAGATCAATAGGTCGCCATACCAAGAAACACCTGTTGACAAACAAGTAAAGAATCCTCAAGAGGACCCTCCCTATCAGGGGGAGCCTTATGCTTAGGGGGAGTCTCACACTCAGGGGGAGCATTCGCTAAGAGGGAGTTATTCATCTTCGACAATTATTGTTGAACCCCTCTCTGGTAAGAAATTCTCTCAAAAGGGGGAGAATATGCATGGTAAGACCCTTCCTTTTTGGTTAGTGACAAAAAGGGGGAGAGTAAGTATGCACTGTGAATTTTCTGTGTATTTTCTTGTCTTAGGTATCTTTGTCAGAAAATTCGCATAAATTTTGTCATCACCAAAAAGGGGGAGATTGTTGAACCACTCTTTTATTACCCTCATATTTTGGTGCTAACAAAATTTATGATTAGATTATTTCATGAATATTTATGATTATTTTATGGCGCACTAAAATGATAAAGTCAATGTCTAATTTCATATACATCGATTTCACTTCAAGTACCAGATTTATATGTGCCAGAACGATTTGCTTTGTGGCCATATCAATTTATTAAGGATTTGTTAAGAAATCGATCTCACAACGATTTCTTAAGTGGCCATAACGATTCGCTCTCAGAACGATTCTTAAGTCTCTCATAACGACTTGTGAAGTAACCAAAACGATTTGTTCACATTGATTTCTTCATTCGCATCGATTTCTTTGAAAGAACAACATTTTGGTCACAATGATTTCTTTAATGATCTCATCGTCTTGCTCTCGTAACGATTTACCTTTCATAACGATTCGTTAAGGCTCATAATGATTTGATAAGTGAGCGCAACGATTTGCCCTCACATCGATTTGCCTTCTACAACGATTTCTTTATCGATCACAATGATTTTCTTGTAACTCATAACGATTTGATTATATCGTCTTGATCACAATGATTTGGAGGTTAGTGCATAACGATTTCATAAGTCATGAATGCATCGATTTTATGTTTATAACGACTTGATATTTAACAGCGTTGAATAGTCAAAGTCTTCGCACATATCTTTCTGACATCTGTGCATTTAATGAAGACTGAACGTATCTCTGCATGCATGCAAATGATATCTTTCCTCTATCATGCTTATTCTTTTAAACACCTTTTTTAGAACAACAAATGGCATTACTATTCTGATGAAATATTCTTTCTAACGCTGACTGACAACCAGAGACAGCTTAGCTGTCTACTGTTTAAGCTCATAAATGTGTGCAGGTCACTGACAACATATCGTCATACAACGTTGGACCATGTTGAAGCCAAAGGACATCTGAGGAGATCCTATCTCTTTGCGTGCACAAATGGATAACGGACTGTTGACTGGAAGCTTCCAAGTGTCAAGCAGTCTAACGTAAACAAATGCTTAGAGACAACGGACTTCTCAACGTTCGAATTTGAAATAAACGTATATATAGAAGACTGAAGCTCCAGAACAAATAGACATAATACAGAGAAGAAAAACAACACTCCCATTCCTTCTGAAGATTCTTCTGCGAGCATCTGAAAGAGCAAAGTCTCACTCCTTCTTCTGTCTAGCTCTTAGCTCTCTGAGTTCGGTGTAGATCATTGTGAGAGCCTTTAGCACTGAGAGAGATCACTCCCTATTCTGTAGATCTTTTATCCTCTCAGTCTTTGCTTCAGATTAAGCACCTGTCCTATTAGCTTGATCTAGGGGCGTCTGTTTCCTGAACACATTTGTATGTGTTGTTCCCTTCGTGTGCGAAGGAAGACCTGGGGGTGCCAGGGTGTTGTTCCCTTCTTAGAGAAGGAAGACCAGCTGTGTGCTGGGTGTAGAACCACACTGGGGTTTGAACCAGGAGGTTTACTTCTGCGCCTGTAAAAGAAGTGGGCTGCCTTCTTGCCCGGAAAGAGAAGAAGACCTGGTGGGGTATCCAGGGTGGTGTAATTCCCTTCGTGTGAAGGAAGACCAGCTGAGCTGGGTGTTGTTAGTCCATAAGGGGGACTGTACCCTTGTAGTGAAATCCCAAGAGATTGCTTGGGGACTGGATGTAGGACTCCTGTGGAAAGGAGGTCCGAACCAGGATATATCGCTATGTCCTTTGTGTGATTGCCTTGCTTCTTCTATCCTTCTTGTACTAACTCTAACAATCTGCGAAGTGTGTTTGTGCAATCGTTTTTGTGAACAAGTTTTTATTGAACAAATTTTTTAAAGTCCCATTCACCCCCCCTTTGGGCTCGTCAACTGGGCAACACTAAAGACATTCTGTCATACAACGTTGGACCATATAGACGCCAGAAGACCCTATCTCTTTGCGTGCTCAAATGGATAAAAGATTGTTGAAGCTTCCAAATGTCAAGCAGTCTAACGTCTACCAATCTAAGAGACAACGGTTACTTCAACGGCCGTATTTCAAAAGAAGATATAAATACAAGACAGAAGAGAAGAATGCGAACAACTAATGGAGAACAAGATCTCGCATACGAGCATTCAAATCCTTCTGCAAGAAGTCTAGAGCCAAGAATCTCATTCCTCATCACCTTTAGCTCTTCGCTCTCTGTGCTGTAATAGAATTTCTAAGAGAGCCAATGTAGTTCTGAGAGTGTGCCTTCTTTAGATCTTTTGCTCTCAGTGCTTGTTGCTTCAGATCTTGGCTTGTAAAAGCTTGATCTAGGGGCTTGAATTCATTCTATTCTCTTTGTGGTGTTTCCCTTCGTGTGTGAAGGAAGACCTGGTGGGATCCAGGGTGTGTTCCCTTCGGTTGTGAAGGAAGACCTGGTGGGATCCAGGGTGTGGTTATTCCCTTCTGGTGTGAAGGAAGACCAGCTCAGCTGGGTGTTGTAGTGTCCATAGCGGGGTTGTACCCTAGTTAGTGAAACCTGAGTTGTTGCTCAGGGACTGGATGTAGGACTCCTGAGGAAAGGAGGTCCGAACCAGGATAATTCCTTGCGTTGTGTGATTGATTCTTTGTGAGTTTGTTATTCATACTAACCGTTACTAACCAACATCGAAGATTATTTTTGTGTATACTTTTACGTACAGGTGTCACCTAAATAGATTTTTTAAAGACCCATTCACCCCCCCCCCCTCTGGGCTTGTCAACTGGGCAACAAGTGGTATTAGAGCGAGTCTCTTCGACAAAGAAGAAAGATCCAACGATCTGAAGAGTAAAGATCTATGGCAGCCCAAGGTAACATTGAAGGTTAGTCTATCAACCGACCCCCTCTCTTCGATGGTGAAGATTATGCTTACTGGAAGAAGACCAGAATGGAGTACTTTCTCCATGGTTACGACTATCAGATATGGTCAATAGTAGAAGAAGGCGATCTCCTGGTCACAAATGAGAAAGCTCAGTGGACAGATGATGACAGGAAAAAGATCTCCTTGAACTGTAAGGCTAAGAGTATTCTATGCTGTGCACTAAGCAAAAAGGAATTCAACAGAGTTTCAGTCTGCAAATCCGCAATGGAGATGTGGGAAAGCTTAGAATTACCTATGAAGGCACAGACAAGGTGAAGGAGACAAGAATTGATATTCTTGTTACACAATATGAAAGATTTCAGATGCAATCAGGTGAATCCATAACCCACATGTTCAGCAGATTTACAGATATCACAAATGGGTTAGCTGGACTAGGAAAAACCTATGAGATTGGAGACATGGTGAGGAAAATTCTTAGATCCTTACCATCTTCATGGACTCCCAAAGTTACAGCCATTGAAGAAGCTAATGATCTAAAGAGAATGTCCTTGGAAAAGCTCATTGGGTCCCTTATGGCCCATGAGATAAACATGGAGAGATTAGGAGAATCCTCCAGCAGAAAGAAGCAGTCAAATGCGCTCAAGGCTGATGAAGAGTTGTCAGAAGAATCACTGGACAATAGTGAGAACAGCAAGGACAGTGATGATGAAGAAGCTATGCTATCCAGAAGACTACAACGAATTCTAGCCAAAAAGAAGAAGTTTCAATCTGGCAGAAGATTCTTCAAGAAAAACAAAGAGTTTAAGAAGCCAGAAGGAAAAGATCTGAAGAAAGGAGAACCTACATGTTATGAGTGCAAGAAGCCTGGACATATCAAGGCAGAGTGTCCAAAGCTCAAGAAAGATGGACATAAGAAGAAAGATAACTTCAGACGATTCAAGAAATACAAGAAGAAGGCAATGGCAGCTGCATGGGAAAACAGCAGCGACTCAGACAGTGGGTCAAGCTCAACCAGTGATGAAGAAGAAGCCAACCTGGCTTTCATGGCAAATACCGAAGAAAAGGTAACCTCTGACTCATCCTTTGATTCCTGCAATGATTCTGATTCTGATAATTTAGAGGATGCATTCAATGAACTATATGATAAATATAGAGATGTATCTAAATCATTGAAAGTTAGTAAGAAAAACATTACTTATTTAGAAAATACAAACTCAGATCTAAAATCTGAAAATGAGCAACTAGAAAAACAGTTAACTGAACTTAAAAGAAGAAATGAGTTATTATGTGAAGATCTAAAGGATAAGAATGAACAAATAATTAAGTTGGAAAAACAGGCAGGCACAAATGAACTAAAAACAGAAATAAAATCATTAACAGATGAAAATATACAGCTATCTAGCACATTAGAAAAATTCACTAATGGTAAAAATTCCCTAATATTAAAAGGTGCCAGAAGATCAGGTAAAAAGAAGAATGGATTAGGATATACACCCCCAGACAGTGAAGAAACCATAGTTTATCCTAAAATATATCCAATGCCTAATTTTGTACCTAAACAAGACATTGCATACAAGGCAGATTTCAAATATATAAAAAAAATAACAAAATTATCATGTTGTAGTCACTGCAACAAGTTAGGACATATCATAACAACATGCTCAACAAAACATAAGAAATGGATAATCAAAGGTAAAATCAATGATACTAACCAAACAGGACCCAAAAGAATTTGGGTACCTAAAACTTGATGATTTTATTTCAGGGTAACACTCGAGCATCCAAATGGTATTTGGACAGTGAGTGCTCAAGGCACATGTCAGGAAATCAGAAGCTATTCACCCATCTCCAAGCTGAAGAAGGAATAGTTACATATGGAGACAATGGGAAAGGCACAGTAATTGGCAGTGGCTCTGTGAGCAACAAAGGAAAAACAGTCATTGAAGATGTATTGCTTGTCAAAGGGCTGAAGCACAACCTCATCATCATCAGCCAGCTCTGTGACAGAGGTCATCAGATTCAGTTTCAAGAGTCAAAGTGCAGCATACTAAAGGATGGAGCGGTAATCTTCGAAGCCAATAGGGAGAAAAACCTGTATGCGCTTCATCTTGAAGAACTCAAGGATCAGGATGTTTGCCTGGCAGCAAATAAAAGCCAGTCAACTGAACTGTGGCATAGAAGACTGGGTCATTGCAGCATAGATGGGATGAGAAAATTGCTAAAGAAAAATCTTGTGGAAGGCCTGCCAAAGGTCAGTGCAAAAATGGAAGGTATCTGTAGATCTTGTGCTAAGGGAAAGCACACCAAGAGCTCCTTCAAGTCAAAAACGGTGGTAACCACCTCAAAACCCTTAGAGCTCCTTCATATGGATCTATTTGGGCCAATGAGAAATACCAGTCTTGGAGGAAAGAACTTTGGATTTGTCATAGTCGATGATTACTCAAGATTCACATGGGTATCATTCCTAGAACATAAAGATGACACTTTTGAAAACTTTGTTAGTTTCAGCAAGAAAGTCCAAAAGAATCAGAAGTTCAACATTGTTTCTATCCGATCAGATCATGGTGGTGAATTTCAGAATGAAAAATTTGCTAAATTCTGTGATGATCAGGGGATTGAGCATAATTTCTCAGCACCAAGGACTCCACAGCAAAATGGAATTGCTGAGAGAAAGAATAGAACTATATTGGATATGGCAAGAACAATGCTATCAGAATATGAACTGCCAAGGTATTTTTTGGCTGAAGCAGTCAACACAGCAAGCTACATTATCAACAGAGTAATGATCAGGCCAATCCTAAAGAAGACTACATATGAACTGTTCAAAGGAAAGAAACCAAAGATCAGCCACTTCAGGACATTTGGATGTCCTTGCTTCATCCACAACAATGGAAAAAAAGACATTGGTAAGTTGGATGCCAAATCAGATGAAGGCATCTTCATAGGGTACACCTCTAAACCCAAATGCTATAGAGTATTTAATAAACACACGTTATTAATTGAACAGTCTGTACATATTATTTTTGATGAAACTAACCCTTCCTTGAGAAAGGAAGAAGATAGTGATAATGATAATGCAGATGAACTGTCCAAGAAGCTAAAGAATACATCAATTGAGGACAAGGATGATCCACCTCTGGAAGATATGCAACAAAAGGAAATTACTCATGAAAATCTTCCAAAGGAGTGGAGATACAAGAAAGATCACCCACCTGAGAATATTATCGGTGATCCATCTATTGGGGTAAGAACAAGAGGTAACATGATACCCTGTGATTATTTATCATTTGTTTCTCAAATAGAGCCGAGGACAGTCAATGAAGCTCTTGGTTATGAATCTTGGATCTTGGCCATGCAAGATGAACTAAATCAGTTCAAGAGAAACCAAGTATGGTCACTTATTCCTAGACCATCAGACCATCCAGTTATTGGCACCAAATGGGTGTTCAGAAATAAATTGGATGAGGCTGGTGTGATCTTAAGAAACAAGGCCAGACTGGTAGCTCAAGGCTATTCCCAAGAGGAAGGTATAGATTTCGATGAAACCTATGCACCTGTAGCTAGACTTGAGGCTATTAGAATATTACTTGCATATGCATCAACATTAGACTTAAAACTATTTCAAATGGATGTCAAATCTGCATTCTTAACTGGTTTTATAAAAGAGGAAGTTTATGTGGAACAACCCCCGGGTTTTGATGACACAGAATTTCCTAATCATGTTTTTAAACTTCATAAGGCATTATATGGTTTAAAGCAAGCACCTAGGGCCTGATATGAAAGGCTTAGTTCTTTTCTTCTAAACCATGGTTTCAGTAGAGGTCAAGTAGATAGCACTTTATTTGTAAAATCAAAAGTTAAAAGCATACTACTTGTACAGATTTATGTAGATGATATTATCTTTGGATCTACTGATGAATCCCTTTACAAGTACTTTGAAAAGTTGATGCAGGGAAGAATTTGAGATGAGCATGATGGGAGAGCTCAATTATTTCCTTGGATTGCAAATCAAGCAAGGAAAAGATGGCACCCACATCTGCCAAGCAAAATACACCAAAGAACTCTTGAAGAAATTTGGATTCGATAACACCAAGCCACTGTCAACACCCATGAGTACATCAACAAGGATGGACAGTGACAAAGATGGTAAGAAAGTAGATCAAAAGATCTACAGAGGTATGATAGGTTCATTGCTTTACTTAACAGCAAGTAGGCCTGATATCTTATTTAGTGTATGCATGTGTGCTAGGTATCAAGCAGATCCTAGAGAATCTCATTTAATCTCTGTAAAAAGAATATTTAGGTACTTAGCTAGAACTCATGATTTAGGTCTATGGTATCCTAAATCCTGTGAAATTAGTTTAGTAGGATACTCAGATGCTGACTATACTGGATGCAAAGTAGATAGAAAAAGCACCAGTGGTTGTTGCCAATTTCTTGCAGGGTGTTTGATATCCTGGTCATCGAAGAAACAAAATTCAGTGGCACTGTCTATAGCTGAAGCTGAGTACGTGGCTGCTGGAAGTTGTTGTACACAACTCCTATGGATAAAGCAACAACTTGAGGATTTTGGACTCAATATCAAATCAATTCAACTATTGTGTGACAACACCAGTGCCATCAATCTCACCAAAAATCCAGTCCAACATTCAAGGACCAAGCATATTGAGGTCAGATATCATTTTATTCGTGATCATGTAGCAAATGGTAATATTGAAATTTCATTTATTGACACAAATGGTCAGCTAGCAGATATCTTCACAAAAGCCTTACCTGAAGAGAGATTTACATCTCTTAGAAGGGAATTGGGCATGTGCAATTTGTGAAAAGATTTCTGTTTAAAACTGGCAAATAAACTTTCAGAATTAAGTAAAATTTTCCCTCCATGGTTTTAAGCAAAAGAAATTCAAATTACCTTTCCTAGCCGCTTCTTTATCAAAGTCGGTTTGAATAGTGAAACTCTTTTGTCGCTTTCTGCCGCCGTTTGGTGCCTCACTTTCCGCAAAGCATTTATTCAATTACAAAAACGATGTGGGGACGTTTCATCTCCCATCTTCTACCTTTTTCCCTCTTTTGTCTGGTTGCCTAAGCCGATGCCCTAACGATTCGGACATCGACTCTCAGCAAGTTTGAAGCTCCTCTCTTCTTCCCGCGACAAATTTCTTGAGGGCTTTCACCCCTTCTTCCTTCTCAACCCTCCAGAAACTCTGTTCACCTGATTCCATGGCCGCATCCGTCATCTCTGGAAGTCTTGGGGGCTACGATGCTGAGTTCCTTACTCTTGAGCAGCAGGAGAGGTTCACGTTTGTGAAGACCAAAGTTTGTGGGAATAAAGCAGTAGATGTTGCTGATCTCGAGAAGAACGGGATGCACAGTGTTGTAGCAGCAATAAGCAGGATGAAGTGGTCAGTTATTTCAACCTTCTCTGAGGTTAGCTATCCAGACCTCATGAAGGCATTCTACATTTGCTTGAAATCAGAGACAGATGGGTCTGTGACGTCTTCAGTCAAAGGTATTCCTATAAAGATTGATCATGATCTTCTGAAGATGTTGTTTGATGTGAGTACAACCGGTCACAGTGGGGTTCACACCGTGGACGCCCAAGTTAAAGGTCTTGGCATTGTAGGACCAGGGTTCAGACTGAGAGATGGGAAAATAGATATCAATCAGTTGAATGCTTTCAACCGCCTCCTTCATTTCATAGTTTGTCAGATTCTGGTTCCTAGAAGTGTAACATTATCCTCTTGTACCAAGGCAGATTCGGATATGATGTTCTGGGCCATACAAAACAAGGAGATCAACATGGCTGAAGTAATGATAGAAAGGATGAGGTTTTCCCGTGATCAGATTTGGGATACAAAGAGCAAGCTTAATGTCTCTTTGCCCTATGCCCATTTGCTTACCAAGATCTTCAAACACTTTGGTGTTGATCTATCTGGGGTAGTAGTTGAGAAGATGGGCCAAGCAATTAGGTCCAGAAATCTGAGGAAGAGTGGGTTCTCAGTTGTTGATGGAATTTGGTCTAAGACCTCTGTGGCAGAGGGAGAGGCCATTATAGGAGATATTCCAGATATTCAGGAAGAAGTGCCAGAAGCATCAGCAGAACCAGCAACAGTAGCACTAGCAGCAGAAGTTGAGGCAGCAGTTGTTGAATCAGCAGTTCAAGAGGCAGCAGGACCATTTGAATTGGCAGCTCAAGTAGCAGGGACAGCAGAGCTAGCAGGGTCCCCTGAAGTGTCAGTCGAATCTCAACCTCCAGAAGCACCAATAGGAGGAGCAGTGGTAGGCGCAGCAGATCCTTTGCCCACCTCCATTGTTGCCTCTATCCTTAGAGTTTGGAAGATTCATCCCATTCAGGGGGGCAAGAGTCATGGAAGAATAGTGCTCCTGCTAAGGGGCAGTAATGGAAAATAAGGGTGGACCAGCAGAAGTAGCACAATGTGATGAGCCTATGGGCAGTGTGCCTGCTAATGAAGTTTTTGCCAGTTCACATGATGATGGCACTCAGGGGGAGGAACATGACAATCCCCCAAGTAATGCTCGTAGAGACGGGGAGACAGCCAGCTCCTCTGAATCAGATGATGATCAGCAGCCTCCAGCTTCAGAGGCAAGGCAGAAAAGAAAAGAAGTGGTTTCCGAAGTTCCACTCTTAGCAGATTCTCCTTTCGAGAGGTAGGTGAGACAGAAAATTGTTATTAATTTGAAACCTGTCGTTGAAAGATTAGATGCTCAAGGAGAGATCTTGTGCTCTCTTCAATGTGATGTGAACTCCATTTTTATGAGCCAAGCTTCCACCACTAAGGAAATCTCTCAAATAAGAAATGCAATGAAATGGTTCAACAAAGAGATGGGCAGTATGAAGTCTATGCTTGCTGAGATTCTGAAGGGAGTTGGAGCTCAAGCTCCTCCTCCTCCTGCACCTCCTGTAGATCAGAACTTGGATGCTGACACTTCCAGGCCATCAGGGCCGTCCGTTCCTGTGTCCTGGCCATCGGGGCCGGCACCACCAGCAGCAGCAGCAGAGGCAGAGGTCAATGAGCAAGAGCCATCTGGGCCAGCTAAGCATGTTGAAGGGCCTCCAGGGCCAGCTGAGAAGGTGTCAGGGTCATCAGGGCCATTGGAGTCTGATCCTGTGCAGACAGTGGTAGAAGAAGAAGTCTTGGCACCAAAGCCCCCAGCTCCATCTTTTTCTTCTCAAACACATGTTCCTCCATCTCCACCCTCAGCTTCTACAGCACCTCCTGCTCCCCAGACCTTCAAAAAGCCTCAACCCAGACCCATTTCCTCTCCAACACCATTTCCTTCTCAATCTACTTTTTCTCCTGTCTCTTCCACTCATATTCCTCCACCTCCATCTATCCATGAGGTTCCTCCAGCCTCATCATCAGCTGGAGCCTCCTCCTCTAGTCCCTCATCATCAGCTGGACCATCTCCTCACACCTCTTCTTCTCCATCATCCCTTCTTCATCCTCATCCTCCTCCCTCCTTCATCACCATCATTCCAGAAGGAACTCAAATTGATGGTCCCTATATGAGCCCCATCAAAGATGAATTTGAGGACACTATTCTTGGCTCTGTTCTCAAAGTTGGCCAGCATATTCATGTCTCTGATCCCTCCTGTCCTCCCTCTAATAAAAGAAAAACCTCTTCATCTTTTAATCCGTTGTATCCTCCCTTGTGGTTTTCTCTCACAGAGGTCACTAAAAACAGGCCTCTCTACAGGGAATACCTCACAAAGGTTGTCTTTGCCACCCTCTTCAATCTACCTTTCCTAAACCTTTCTGACCATCTTCAAACCATCCTACCATACACCTCTCTTACCAAGGTTGTCAAGGCCAAGATCTTCTCTTCTGCTCAATCCCTATCTGAAGAAGAATGGGCTCGCTCAAATAAGGTCCTCTACAACAAGTTTCTCTCTGCCAGATCTGAAGTGTTTCCTCCCAGGGATCACTCTCTCACCTTGTCAGAATGGTTTCTGCTCCACCATAACAACTCCTGGGCTCCCTTCATCCAGAAAGAGATCAAGATGATCAGGCAATTCAACATGTTTAATGATTATAGGTATCTTCATCGTTTACCTGAAGTCCAACTCAGTCAGTTCAGGCAAGCCATCAGAAATCTTGGATCTGAGCTTGGCACTGCAGTAATTCAAGTAGACTTTGCTACTCTTCAGTTGCCAAAGGCTACATATCTTCTTCCTCTTCACTCTTTGCTCATGGATACACCAGTGGGCTCAGTTATTTTTGATCGTTTTGCGCGAGTGATGGGCAGAATCAAAGTTCAGAAGGGCAGTGTGGTAGCTTTCCCCATATTTATCTTTAGGGAGTACCACCTGGGCCACATCCATGCTGAGATTCTAGCCTTGCCTTGTCAGAATGTGAAAAACTGACACCTACAGGGTGGGCCAAGTTCTATCCCCTATCTTCTCAGCAATTGTCAGATACAAATGTCACCTTAGCCAGGGAAGGCCGCCCTCCAATCTCAGCTGCAACCTTTTTGGATATGAATTCCCTCCACCTTGTAAATGATTCTCTTCAAATTTGGGTGGAAAGGTACAAAGTCTATGTCGCCATGCGCCAGGAATTGAAGCATAGGCAGATCTTCTATCCTGTTTCCCTTAATCAGTTTCTTGCATGTGCTAGCTTTGGAAAAGTCTCCTTCTTCAAGCACTCCTTGGACAGAGATCCGTACATTGATTTCCTTGAAGCTCAGTTGGTCCTTCACCTCAAAAGAATGGCTCCCTCTATGGGACCCAATTATTCTGTTGGTCTTGGACCCTTTAAGACTTACTCTGAGAGGCAAGAAGAGCAGGCCTGGGAGATTATTTCTCATTTTGTCTCTCTTTTATCTCCTGCTTATTACTTACCTGTACCTCTTCAGAATGAATAAACTACATTTGCTTGTCTCTACTTATCTTTTCTCTTCATTCTTTGTCTTAGCTTATCTTTTTTGCTTAATGACAAAAAGGGGGAGAAAAACACTTAACATATCTGAAATACATTTCGCAAATATTCAGATTTTTTATGCTTATTGTTAAGGGGAGAAAAATACTTAGCATATCTGAAATACATTCTACAAATATTCAGATTCTTTATTTATGCTTATTGTTAAGTTTTGTCATCACCAAAAAGGGGGAGATTGATGCTCAGTCTGTCCCCATGTAATTTTAATTAATTACATATTTATTTTGGTGATTAACAAAATCAAACAAAAATTCTAACACATTCTTCATAAGTCTTAAGTACAGGATATACACCGAGGTCAAATAAGCCAATATTGGTAAGTATTACCTTTCTGAAGCTTTTTATCTTGTCAAGATCATATTTCTCTAAGTTCACATCGACTTCTGTTGAAAGTCACAACGACTTCCTTTAGTGCTATAACGATTTGAATTCATAACGATTTCTTAAGTGTCTGAATGACTTCTTTACTATGACATCGTTTGATTTCAAACAAATCGTTCTCACAACGATTCTATAAGTCATCGCAACGACTTCTTCAGAATTCGCAACGACTTGCTCGCTGTAACGACTTCTTAAGTTATCATAACGATTTCTTTAGAATTCGCAACGACTTGCTCGCCGTAACAATTTCTTAAGTCATCATAACAATTTCTTTAGAACTCGCAACGACTTGCTCGCCGTAACGACTTCTTAAGTTATCATAACGATTTCTTTAGAATTCGCAACGACTTGCTCGTCGTAACGATTTCTTAAGTCATCATAACGATTTCTTTAGAACTCGCAATGACTTGCTCACCGTAACGATTTCTTAAGTCATCATAACGATTTCTTTAGAACTCGCAACGACTTGCTCCCCGTAACGATTTCGTAAGTTATCATAACAATTTCTTTAGAATTCATAACGATTTGCTTCGTGCAACGATTTCTTTAGAACTCATAACGATTTGCTTCGCGCAACGATTTCTTTAGAACTCATAATGATTTTCTTTGCGCAACGATTTCTTTAGAACTCATAACGATTTGCTTTGCGCAACGATTTCTTTAGAACTCATAACAATTTGCTTCGCACAACGATTTCTTTAGAACTCATAACGATTTGCTTTGAGCAACGATTTCTTTAAAGCTCATAACGACTTGATAAGTGTTCATAACGATTTCCTTATTGAACACATAAACTTGCTTTAACGATTTGCTCTCTATAATGACTTGTTAGTATTCATAACGATTTTATAAGTCATATAGACACGACTTTATGGTTTACGACTTTATGGTTTATATCGACTTGACATTTATCTTATCTCTTAAAACGTTGAATAGTTAAAGTTTTCTCTTATCTATCTGACTGCTGTGCATTTAATAAAGACATAACGTATCTCTGCATGCATGCAGATGATATCCTTTTTCTATTGTGCATATTCTATCAACATCTTTTAGAGCAAGCTATTTGGCATTGCTATTTTGGTGAATACTCACGTCAACGTTTACTGACAACAAGAGACAGCCTAGCTGTCTACTGTTCAAACATTTAATGTGTGCAGGGTCCTAAAGACATTCTGTCATACAACGTTGGACCATATAGACGCCAGAAGACCCTATCTCTTTGCATGCTCAAATGGATAAAAGATTGTTGAAACTTCCAAATGTCAAGCAGTCTAACGTCTACCAATCTAAGAGACAACGGTTACTTCAACGGCCGTATTTCAAAAGAAGATATGAATACAAGATAGAAGAGAAGAATGTGAACAACTAATGGAGAACAAGATCTCGCATACGAGCATTCAAATCCTTCTGCAAGAAGTCTAGAGCCAAGAATCTCATTCCTCATCACCTTTAGCTCTTCGCTCTCTTTGCTGTAATAGAATTTCTAAGAGAGCCAGTGTAGTTCTGAGAGTGTGCCTTGTTTAGATCTTTTGCTCTTAGTGCTTGTTGCTTCAGATCTTGGCTTGTAAAAGCTTGATCTAGGGGTTTGAATTCATTCTATTCTCTTTGTGGTGTTTCCCTTCGTGTGTGAAGGAAGACCTGGTGGGATCCAGGGTATTGTTCCCTTCGGTTGTGAAGGAAGACCTGGTGGGATCCAGGGTGTTGTTCCCTTCGGTTGTGAAGGAAGACCTGGTGAGGTATCCAGGGTGTGTTTATTCCCTTCTGGTGTGAAGGAAGACCAGCTGAGCTGGGTGTTGTAGTGTCCATAGGGGGACTGTACCCTAGTTAGTGAAAACCTAAGTTGTTGCTCAGGGACTGGACGTAGGACTCCTAAGGAAAGGAGGTCCAAACCAAGATAATTCCTTGCATTGTGTGATTGATTCTTTGTGAGTTTGTTATTCATACTAACCATTACTAACCAACATCGAAGATTGTTTTTGTGTATACTTTTACGTACAGGTGTCACCTAAACAGATTTTTTAAAGACCCATTCACCCCCCCCCCCCTCTGGGCTTGTCAACTGGGCAACATATTGTTAGATGTTTTAATCCTCTATATAATAGAGTCCCTAGTAGCAAGCGTTGCCCATGTCTCCCACTGGCATTTGCCTCATGGGCTCATATTGGACTCTGATTGGGCTCAATTTTGAGAACTTAAAAAAATGATAATAATTTGAGTTTTTTCAACTCTTTTTTTTTTAACGAAGGCGGTCCTCAGGGACTCAATCCAAGAGAGTGCACCCTCCCCCAACTCTTTTTTTAATGGGCTCATATTCGTCTGATGTAATTTTGTACTATTTTAGAGTTTTTTCAACTCATTTTAACCGTGTTGAGGGAATTTGTTGCTCATGTGTAAACGAGTTGAGTTTGTTTAAGTGTAGTGACTCTTAAACTGAGTCAATTTAAAATTTGAACTCAAACTCGTTTTTGTTAAATGAGTTGTTCAACGAGTCGAGTTTGAATACGTGGAAAATTAAATGAGTCGAGTTCGAACAAGATTTTAAAAGCTCGATGAGTAACGAGTTGAGTGTGAATTCAATTTTAGACGAGTGAGCTGAGTTCGAGTAGAGCCATACTCGACTCGACTCGTTTACACCTCTAATAAAAAAAAAGAGAAAAAAAATTAGGTCAAAATTAGCTTGCGAGTCCCTCACTTCATGTTTTCCAATCTCACATGCACCTTATAACAGAGAGCCTTATTCTAATGCCAATTATTGAACCTTGTTTATTCATGGAGGGTGATACGCTTCTTATTTATTTGATGGAGAGTGATTAGGTTTTGATGCAAAAACACACTGCCTAGCCATAGTTTACCACCTTCTCTTGCGTCGAATTCACTTCTCTTAGTTGTGCGACAGACGGATTTAACTTAAATTTTATAAAAAGTAAAAAAAATAAAAAATATTCTCAAATAAATAATTAGCTGTAAAAAAATAAAAAATATATGTAACTCTTTTGATCTATTTAAAGAATATCAAGTGATTAGAGATGTGTAAGTGACTTTGCACAAAATAAATAACTAAAAAAAGAGAGAGGTTTTGATTACAAGTACCATGTGCCAGGACAAAGACTAAATAATTTTAGATTTTTTACATAAATATCTTCGTAAATATGAATTATGTCAAATATATCTCTTACTTTAATATATTATCAAAAATATCATTGAAATATCTGATTAGGTTACTTTTATACCCTTGGGTTCCCTGCCATCAAGGGAAGAATATTCGACGGCATTTGTGATAAAAAATGTTAAACTACCTCAAATACCTAAAATACCATCCAAACTTGTCTTCCACCTCTCTAGCACTCTCCATGTAACACCTCAGAAATTCAGTAATTGAAAAAATAGAAATAAATTGAAAATGATAAATTCAGTATTAGTGAAATAGCAAAAACGTACGTGCCATTATCGTACGTACAAGAACGTATTAGAAAATTCCATAAAAATCATAGCTCAACTCTAAATAATACCCCCTAATGACCCATAAAGAAATTCATGTAAAGAAAAATCTGATTGTCCAAATTTAAGGCGTTTTACTACTGATTATCATAATTAAGGAATAAGTCGGGAAATCATTATCACATGTACTTAACGGAGTCCAAAATTATAATAAATTTATGGGTGGACTCCAAACAATATGTGGGGATAACCCATAAAAGAAATTGGACCAATGGACAACTTATGACCCATGAACAAATCCAAGTATGAAAATAATAAATGAATAAAAAATGTTCAAACAAAAATAAAGATAAAATCATAGTTAGACTCCCAAGAGTGGAATCAACCATTTGAATTATATTGGGCCAAGACAAGTTCATTGCCAAAGAATAAAACCCAATGTTATTAAACCCCAAAACTTTGTACCCATAATTATACAGAAAATAGGAAAGGGCAAATTAGGGCTAAAACAAAGGTAATTAGCCATACATAGCAACCAAACACGTGCCTGGCCATGAGAGGATGTTTTCTAAAGGCATTGCTACTCCAAATGGGAGAAGAATCCCCAAAACTTAGAAGGGGCCAAGCCAAAACCGCAACCCACACTTCCTAGTCTTGTTAGGGCTTGAAATAAACCTTAAACATATAAATAAACGTCATAAGACTTGTTGGGAAGGTTTACCATTGTGTTGGGGTCATGTGGAGGCGAGCTAGGGTACCAGGAGGAGAGGAAATCGGCTGAGAATCAGAGCTTCTTCTCCAACTGATCTCTACTGCGACCTGTGCAAACACCCTTCTTAGATCTACTCAAAGGTAGGTTGTCTTGGGCTAAATCTAAGCAAACCATATACCAATGTGTAGTGCATCAAGTCTACTTTCAAGTGCATGCATTTTCCCCAATTCTTATTGAGCATACATCGAGTGTTAAGCATTTTGTCAAAGTCGTGCATGTCCAGAGCTTTTCATGTTCAAGTCATTTCTCACGTTTCTCGAGGCCAAATCATGTGAAACCAAAGCTGTAGTTCTCTCCTACTCCCTATTCCCAACAAGTTTCATGTTCACACTTTTATCCCAAGAGCCCTAGATCAGAAGATATAAGCGTTGCATGCATCGTTGTGTAGTTTTCTGCATTTTCAGGCAAGAACATGAAACACGACGACACCAGACGTCGCGTTCCTTTTTGCATGAACGCGATGTACTAGATCGTCGCGTTCATCTAAAAGGCGACCGTTCCTTACATCGCGATTTATACTCCAACTTGACCGTTCTGGAGCCTCAAACTGTGCGCTGCATGGTTTTCAGTGTCATGCATGAACGTGATGTAGACCCACGTCGCGATTTTATTTATTTTCCCACTCATACATTTTTGACAATTTTAGAATTTGAAGTCCCCTCTTGAACACGACGTAGGTATACGTCGCGATTCAAAGGTAATCGCGCCATGTCGGCCTGTCGCGACATGAAGGCAATGACCATAACCGTCGCGTTTTGATTCCATAATCGATCTGACAATCGCTTCCCACTATAAAAGGCGACGCTTTGACCTATCGCAATTTGAATGTGACAGGAAGGTTCGTCGCAATTTAGTGACTTTGTACAGAACCGTGATTTGTCTGTGTACAGCCCTTTTAAGTGCGACGATTGTGTCCGTCGTGATTTAAAGGCCTACCCGAGACTGTTTTAAGGAGCTGTTCAGTCTACTATATGCATGTCTTTAGGTCATATCATGTCATGTAGTTAGTCAATGACCTAAAAGTGATCAACCTACATGAAAATCGTAAGAATATGAACTGCTATTCTAAGTGTAATGATTGATTGATTCTACCATGTGATCATGTGATTGATATATTCTATGTCCACATTCTGACTTTTCCATAATTGAAATGTGTTATATGTTAAAAGTACAACAACCATGTGATAGATTGAATTGCATACATGTCATGCATGTTTATTATAAGCCTTTTGTTTTGTTTCAAACTGATGGATTGTGGATTGAGACACGCTCTACACGTCACATTGCACATATAGGCAGCCCTTTCTTGGGGGATTGGAAACTCACGGCCGGTCATTCCGTATCGGCAATCTAGTGACCTTTCTCTTAAGACCTCCATAAATCTCCGTACTCCGTGGATTTCTCTCATGGAGACCGAGTTTGTTGTACTAATGAAGTACTCAGAAGATAGAATGCACTTCTCTTCTTATCTACTTCTCGTGAGAGTGATTTGATAACATTGAAAACAAGCCATTAAATGTAAAGATTGAACTAAGGAGATTAAGCCGTTATACTGCCGAAATTAATCTAGATCATGTCCCCTTGCCTTGTTCTCTATCATCATTGACATGATCTCTAGTTCATAATCGTCCATTGCTTGGAAAATCATGTTGGCCATAAATGAATGAATGAAATTATCAGAAACTATTGGAACTTTGGTTCACAACTATGCCTGTGCAAATAGGGCCCAGTCTGGTCCTGGGAGGAGCACCCAAAATACTTATAAATCGAGAGAGTATATGATCCATTGAGGTGTCTGGCAATTACCTAATTGACTGCAAGATTGATCGGGGTAATTTTCACACTGTTATTGAATGATTGATTGATTGATTGAACTGTTATATGTGAAATGGCCAAATCTATTGTACATGTCATCATTAATGAACCCTATATGTCATTGTCCATTGGAATTCTACGGAATTCAACTTAAGATATCCATTGTACATACTACATGCTATTAAATCTCCTCTCTATGTCAAGTGATCATAATGTCTTCTATCTCATTGATAATCGTTTCTTGCCACATGAGAATCATCATCTGATTTGTTTACTGAACCGTTTTCGTACATGTTATAGCTTGAATTGTTACCGTAGTTGTGGTCATGAGTATTACATGATAGTATTGCCACTGTTAACATGTTAATTACGTAAAGCATGCCCACACCATGAGATGTAAATCCTACTGGGCGCTAGTGCACTCACACCTGCTTTCCTTAATATTTTCAAGTGATGATTATGTGGAATTAGAGAATGATGGGACCGGGGACGAGTGATGAGCTGCTCAATTGTACCTGTCATTATAGCTAGTCAGCCAAGATGATTAGAGTTGAAAGAGTCTGTAATAGTTAGGTTTAATTTCTTGATGCCACATGTACTTGAGATACAATATTGGGCCCTGTTATTTGCTCTGATGATGTAAGGTTTTAAATTAGTTGAATGGAAATTAAATAAAGATTATTTGGTTGGCAATCTTATTGTCTCACGTCTTGTGTTATATTTAGTTGCTACTCTGAATTACTCGACTGTGACACGCACACTTATATCGCTCACACTCTCGACGTTTATTTTCCGCTGCTAAATGTCAGAGCGTGACACTCCAGCACCTCGCCATTGTGCTTAGCCCACCCCCTCTACCTTGCTAACATGCTCCTCAAGATCTTAATCTGTTGCGTCTTGGTACTGCGGCGGCGACATTTCTGTGGAGGCGACAGTGCACTTGCCGATTGTTGCGCCGTTGTGTGGAGGGGAGAAGTTGCGAAGGGGGTATGGAAGAAAGAGAAGCGGACAACAAAGCAGTAGTAAGATGGAGCTCGCAAATAGCAGCTAGCAACAATAGCAATGGCAGTATAGGGAGGCGATTGTGAGAGAGAAGGATTGAAAGGAATCCTGGTGCTTCCTCCTAGCGGTAGAGAGAGAGAGAGGAGTGGGGATAGGTTAGTCATTTGTCAACTTAATTCGACTATAACCAAAGTCAAATCTATAAGAATGAAGGTAGGGGTATAAAAAGTAACTTAATGAGACATTTGGATGATATTTTTGCTAATATATAAGAGTGAAGAGTATATTTGACATAACTCATATTTATGAGGATATTTATGTAAAAAAATCAATAATTTTTTATTTCCTTAAGATAGGAGTCTCAGATTCTGGGAACACAAAGCCAGTTGCTCCCACTCCCAGTACGGTTTGGTTTAAAGGCCTTTCAGAACTCTTTGTTACATCAGGGACCCTTAACCTCCATCAGATCCTAATCCAATGGTCAGAGATCATCCAAATCATCCCAAGAAGTGGACCATGCATAAGCTTCAACAATAGGGATCACCCTTGTTTACTTATGGTTTGGTAGTGTCTCCCTTGTAAGCAATTTGTTGAAGCATTTGTCTCATTAAGGTGTATTAGCGCCTTGCTAACCTAGTCCTTCTCAAATCATTCTAGTCATGAGCATTATTCTAACCCAGGTGGTGTTTACTTTTTATTGACCATGATTTTTCTATGCACTTCTTGTCGGCTTCTCTCTTCAAAATGTGAAATTCCTATCTTCCAATCCTTGTAATATCTCATAATTGTTAATATCTCCTCGTAATCCAAATATTGTTAATAACCTTATACAAACGAATTATCTATTGCTAATATAACTCGCTTCGGTATGTTTGGTGCTCTTTCTTTTTGATAGGTCATCTGAGGACAAAATTCGAACTTAGCTCACTAAAATATTGCCAAAGAGTCTTAACGACTAAATTACTCCTTGAGTGCTCGCATCGCGCTCATTTTAGAATTGCATTTATTTGAAGGACATATTTCACTATAAGGAAAAACACAAATGTCAGTGGCTCATAATCGCTGATAAAAAATGAAGAACACACACACACGACATATGATACATATATTAGCGATTTATAATTACTTACATAAATTGGATATATCAGCAGATGCAACTAGCTGCTGACATATGACAGAAGAGTTGTCGAAAAAAATATATTTTGAACCAAAAAAATTATGAAGCTTCTCCACCCATTATGTGTCGTCTTAAATCCACCAGGGACACTAACATGGCGATGAATCGGAACCGGATCACCTCCCTCGCCACGCCTTCGTGTACTTCATCTCCCTCAACATCTTCATCGTGATCCGCAGCCTTGGGGTCCTGTTCTCTGAGGGGCGCCAGAGGGAGGCGACCTCCGCGTGGACCTGGGCGAGCACTTTCGGCAGGTGGAATTCGAGTAGGGAGATGGCCCAGAGGAGGGAGGGAGACATCTTGCCCGACGAAGAGGAAGTCGAAGAGGTGGCCACTGATCACCTTGTCATTAGACTCAGGGGGCGAGGGCGGGGTCTTTTAGAATTTTTGTTAATGAAAAGTGATCAAACAGCGGGAGTTTGCTCGCCAATTTTTCCCAGTATATGTCAACGGTTAAGTGAAGTCGTTGACATATGTTTAATATTTGTCAATGACTATTTATAGTCGTTGACAAAAATTAATTTTATATCAACGACTTCATAAAGTTGTTGACAAATGTTAAATATATGTCAATGACTAGATAGAGCCGTTGGTATATGATTAACTTTTGTCAACTACTTCGATAGTTATTAACAAACGCTAAACATATGTTAAATGATTATATGGAGCCACTGACAAATGTTAAGTATATGTCAATAATTATATAGAATCGCTGACAAATGTAAAACATATCTCAACGGCTTCTACTAACCGTTGACAAATATTAAATATACGTCAATGACTCTAAGTAGCCGATGACATATGATATATTTGATAGTGACTATTTTGAGCCACTGATATATAATTGTTGATAAAATTTTTTTTCTTCTTATAATATTTAAAAATATAGAGAAATTAGATAACACATATGAAAGAACGACAAATTAGATTAGATGAAGTACATAGGATATGATGAGAAAACAAAGTGGGCTGTGCTCTAATACTTTATACCCTGGAAGATACGCATGGATGGGGGAAGTGCCACGCATGAATATCCTCATTGCATATAATGATTGAGGCTTTTGTTTCATTCTTAATAAAAAGAGGCTGCCGGCCTAAACTCGAGGAATCTGGCGACTGGCGGATATATGGACGTAAGATCTTGGTATAGGATGGAGATATATAGAATCCTTTCTTTTCTCCTTTTGGTTTTAAAGAAGAAAATTCTTTACTTTTTTTTAAAATTATCTGTCAATTAATTATAGAGTCGTTTGTGTAACTTGCACGCTAGAATATGTCCAATAAAGACATGGCAATTTCATATGCAAAATGGATGGAGAAGGGTATATATAGTTAGTATCAAGTACAGACTAAGGGAAGTCACGAGGTTACGGTGCTAATTAAGAGTGCTCTTTATTACGTTATAATACAAATTATATAATAGATCAATCACAAATAAATTAATATACTGATCGTTACCTCATGGTATAATAGTATTCACCCATAAATAGAATTTTCACCAATAGAAGATATTCACCCGTAGTAGTATTCGCAATCTCAAATATTACTAGTAGAATTTCCAAATTAGAAGCGCTGATGATCTATTTTCATTGTATTCCTTGCTTATTTGAGAGACATGAGGATTCCCAACTGTCATGATGCCATTTATTTATCACATTTTTATCACATTTTTTTACAAGTGTTTTTTATTAAAAATATTAATCTATTACATCGTTAAGTAGAAGTTGAATTCTTGATAAATTTTAGGCAAATTAATTAGGAGTCTCTATCAGATTTTTAACTTATTTGTTAGTCCGTAACAGAGCTGTAACTCATTATAATAAGTATTATCACTTGTTACAGTATACGTTTAGTCTTGTTATAGTAAGGACCTTCCTATTACAGTCAGAGACCTCTAATTAATTTGTCTTATAATTTTTAATTTTTTTTTAAATTTATTACTGATAAAAATTGAATTCTTAATTTCTTTTTGATATACATAAAAGATTATTATTAAATTATTATTTTTATTAGAATTGATCCACAAAATCTGCGAGCTATGAGAGTGTACCCTCCTCCCTCAATGGGGGAGAGCACCCCACCGACACAATATTAAATCACGCTTTAAATACTATTTATCACAAATTAAACTGTATTAGTGGTGGGGAAAAAGACTCATATATCTGTATTCAATGTGTTCACATAAACACAATGACGCTATACGTATAAATTTCAGTATTAATTTTGTACCACATATATGCGCGGATCATAGGTATTGATGGCCTTCATGCGGATAAGATCTTGTTCGTGTTGAGACAAAGGAAGAACCAAGTTGGTGTCGTCGCAAGTGGTGAGGCCCTTTCGTTGGGCCCCAGGTTGGCGGAGGACGCCTTCCATGAGTCAACAGCTGGCACGGAACTGATGGGACAGAAATGGTTATGAAATGATAGTGGGTGGTCGTCAGGGCTCCATGCTCAAGTTGACGTCTGATAGGATAGCTAACTCCCTCTACATTCCTTATTATTGTCGGAAATGCTTTATATTCGTGCGTCCGGATAAATGATTTGTTCGAGAGTTGGGTCAGGACGTTGCCGAGGTGCTGTTGGACGCCTGGATGTCCAATGCGGGTGCACCCTGGCCCGACCCCTGGGCGCCAAGTATTACTTATTATTGTCAACTAGGTTTTGCGTATTTCTTTCTTATCTCAGTCGAAGTCTCCAATGATTTAACACTGTAGCTAATTACATATGTTTAATTATACAACATAATACTAGAGAACTAATTACATAAGAAGAAGAAGAAGAAGAAGAAGATGATGATGATGATGATGATGATGATGATGATGATGATGAGGAGGAGGAGAAGGAGGAGGAGGAGGTAAAACTTATTGAGGGAGAAACCTTCTATTTCATATGTATGTACACATTATCTATGCAGGATTGCTTTTAAACCAACAAAGAGAATTAAGTACAAAGAGCACTGGTTTTGGGAGCATCTGGTGGATCTAACGAAGGCTTGGTGCCAATATCTGTATACATTGGAGTGATGTACAGGGAAATGAAGAGAGGAGTAATATTGAAGTATATATGCGAAGAGGGCGATCTTCGCTTGCCTGTGAAATCTCCTATAACGAGGTAGCTTATAAGATAGAAGACAATCATGTCTATTGGGAGTGGTTTTTTAAGAAAAATTATCTGAAGCTTAAGTCAGAATATGGTAGAGAGATGATGAAATCTCTCTTTACTAGCTACTAGTTTCTATCTCAGAATCGCTTACCTGTGTACGAAGGATTTTGGACTTTTATAAGCTACTCTCTCTGCGATGTGGTGTAACTGTTAGCAGTTACAAGTGTAGTTATGAATAGTTATGAGGAAGTTAAGATGAGATCTCATTGTTTTTCTAATTTTAAATTCTAGTCTTCTTTGTGTACATCATTTTAAATATATGGATGAATGACATTTTTTGTCCTATTTTCTCTGCTTTCAGTCATAAAAAATATCAAATTAGTATAACTATACATCCATATAAAGATATTATAACATAAAGTAGACAATATATAAATGATTATAAGGACTAAGTTAAGATTTACATAATCATGTTATCGGATGGCAATGCTCTTTGATCCAGTCATAGAAATCATCTGCTATTTTGCACGATTTCTCTTATTGATATTGATATTTTCTTTATACATTATCAAAAGCATATTAGTTATGGTAAAACAACTCCAAACATTTCATAACCCATTTAATTCAATTTTTTTTTTTATCTTTGCAGTATCACCTTTTCAATGTTGGACTAAATTCTTCCATTGTTCCTCAACTATAAATTGTTGTGGGCATGGATTATCTTTATCTGGATTGAAATAAACTTTCTTTAATTTTTCCTTGTAATATTTCCACTTTTTAGAGAGTGATGCAACCACATAATTCTCATGACGATCCTCAAATTTATATTTTGTCTACAAAATAAATAATAAATGTTAGTTATCGATAAAGAAATTATTATGAAAAATAATAATATAAGTTAGATTATTACTTACCCTCACTAATTCTAAACATTCATTAATATTTTGTTATTGCATGTATCTCCAATCAAATACATCAATAGGCAACAAATCACCATTGCAAGTCATACTACCTAAAAAATGTGCAAATTCAATAGCATTGTAGCCAATTAGTCTATTTAACTTATCACATATATCAAATTTAATTATGAAATGAGCCACCACTCAGGTCTGCTGGATCACATATATCAAATTTAATTATAAAGTGAGCCACCACCCAAGCCTGCTAGATCACATACCTTTGCAAGATTATAATAATATCAACTTTGGCTTTCAATTAGAAGATAACCACAATGTTACAATATTGCCAATAACCTAAAAATAATGAATCACAATTTTAATTGATATTAATAAAAATTTGTGATGACATGTCTAGATTTTACAATCATTTATGATAAGTTAAACATGGATTCTACAACTAACAAGCATATATCAAGATAAGAGAAATTCTAAACCCAATAATATCATTTTCTCAAAATATTTGTAAATATTTCTAAGTAGTGTTAAATGTCTCTTTTAAATAGTGAAAATTTGTGTTATCATAATAATTTCATTTATACAAGTGATGAACCTATAGCTCTCATTAATTAAAAAGATTCTTTCCACAAATCAGATTACATGTTGGTGCAAAATATCACAATTTTATTAAACTTGTTTTCTTCTACCAACTCTATTATTTTTATATATCAGATGTGAAGGGGGGGGGGGGAGGAGTTCAGGGGGAAAAAAAATTGCATGTTGTTGCTTCAGTGGAAGGTGGGGGAGGGGGTCAACTTCATAGAACGGATGTGGGGGGGGGGGGGGGGGGGGGGGGGGGGGGGGGGAGGACGATGTGAACGGGAAGGGGGGAGTTTAAGAGAAAAAACAAAAAACTACCTACGCAGGACGCTACTAGTTCGGTGGGGTGGGGGGAGTTTAAGAAAAAAAAGAGAGAAAATACCTATGCATGCCTGCGTTGTTGCTTCGCGGGAGGAGAGGAGGACGTATGTGAACCATGGTTCGCCCGTGCCGCCCGAACCGGGGCGGCACGGGCGAACCGTACCGTGCCATGGCTTTTACGAGCCATGGCACGGTCGGGTCACCCCAATGGGGTGACCCGGGCGTGCCGGGCCGGCACGCCTCGGTTTGCCACAGACCGGTACGGCCGGTCCGTGGCAGGCTTTTTTTTTTAACTTTCACTCTTACATCTAGTGTATTTAAGGGATCCATATGGTATCTAATTGAGATGAAATTTTACACATAAGCTAATTAAGAGATGATACAAATTATAATAATTTTAGTTTAATTTTTTAAAATAATTTTTCATCAAGTAAAATTTGTCTCAAAAATCATTGATCGAATTAATCTAAACATTTAAGAGATCTAATGGTGTCTAATTGAGATGAAATTTCAAACACAATCTAATTACTAGATGATACAAATTATAGTAATTTTAGTTTAATTTTTTAAATTAATTTTTTGTCAAATAAAAACTGTCCCAAAAATCATTAGGTCGGTCTAATCTCGACATCTATGCATCAATAACTCATGATATTTATATTTTATAATTAGTACTTTTTTATAGTAATTATGATGACTTCATATTTGACTTTATTTTTGAGACCAAATGTCGTCCCGTTGAAGTACGCGCACAGAGAGTTCGTCGTACCGCGACAAACTCTATGTGCACTTAAGTGGTCTAATTAGTGTCTAATTGAGATAACATTTCAAACATAAACTAATTAATATATGATACAAATTATAGTAATTTTATTAATATATGAGAATAATTAACATTAATAAATGATAGTTCAATGTCATACTCAGAAGTGCGCGCTCCGACGGGGCGACACCAAAAAACTGTAACGAAAATGAATTTTGAGAACACTATACTTTTCAAAAAAATATGATGATATCAAAAATGTAAATATCCGAAATTGTTGATGTACGGATTTCGATATTAAGTCGATGCACCTATTTTCGGATGATTTTTCACCCAGTGTAAAATAAATTCTAAAAATTAAACTAAAATGGCCATAATTTGTAAAACTATTACATTAGCTTATAGCTAAAATTTCAACACGAATGGACATTATTTGAATGGGTTTATAAGAGGAGAATGAGTTTCAACACAACATGTCGATTTTCTACCGTATCTCAGCGGTACGGTACGGTTCGATACGTACCGTACCACGGAGAATGCGGTACGGTCGATCCGGTCGGTACGCGAACCATGATGTGAACGCGGGGAGGGGGAGGAGTTTTAAGAAAAACAAAAATGTACCTACAATACTGCTGCTTCAGTGGAGCGGCCTTGCGCAGGAGGCTGCTGCTTGGTGGAGTCGGCGCCGGCCTGTTGCTACTTCTCCGTGGGAAAAAGATAAACTAAAGGCGCTCGGGTTGGGGGTAGGGGTGTCAATGGGCCGGGTCTGGATCGGACCTGGTCTGACCCAGGTCTAGTCCGGTTTCTAGATAATAGGCCCAGGCCCGGTCCAGACCCAAAGAAAAACCTGATTTTTAAGAAATAGGTCCAGTCCGGGGTGAGTTTTTAAGGCCCGGCCCAGGCCCATAGAAAAACCCGATTTTTAAGAAATAGGCCTAGCCCGGGGTGAGTTTTTAAGGCCCGGCCCGGCTTGGGGGGAGCTGTGCGTGGGCGCGGGGCGAGCGGCGTGCGAAAGTGCCGGGGCCGGGGAGCGAGGCGCAGGGCGCTGCGGGGGGCGAAGGCGTGGGGAGCGAGGCGGGGCGAAGGCACGGGGAGCGAGGCTCGGGGGCGCGGGGAGCGAGGCGCGGGGCAACTGCGGGGGACGAAGGCGCGGGTACTGGGGAGCGAGGCTCGGGGGCGCGAGGAGCGAGGCTCGGGTTCGCCACAGCACAGCAGCGGCGGCAACATGTGCACAGTAACGGCGGCCGTAGGTGCAGCAGGCGGCAGGTGGCTGCAGCTGCAGAGCAGGTGCGCAGGTGCACAGTCGCGACAGCTGCAGCAACAGGCAGTGCAACGGCATCAAATGCAGCAGCGAAGAGGGGTGACGCGGACATGGCGAGGGAGCAGGGGTGCTGAAAATCGGGCCGGCGGGCAGCCCGGGCCGGGCCGGTTGAAGCCCGAAATCAGCCCAGTCTTAGACCGGGTCGGGCCGGGCTCAATTTTAAAAAAAGATAAAAAATTATGGCCCAAGTCCATGTTAGACTGGGCTGGGCCACCAGGCCTTCGGGCCGGCCTGGCCCAGTTGACACCCCTAGGTGGGGGCTATTAGGGTGGGAAAAAGGGAAAAAGTTATTTGATTTTTTTGAAATTTATTTTATATTAAGTTTTCGGAGGGTTAGATATTTTTTTTAATTTAATAAATAAAAGGCACAATCTCGTTACTGTCTTCTATTTATTAGACTTTATAAGACCCAGTTTATATTGTGCCTTTAATAGAGAAGATTTAATATGAATAGAAGGCAAAAAAAATTTTTACCTTTCAAAGTTTAAAATAAAAGTCACAATTATTTTATACCTTTTATAGGTAAGTTTTTAGTAGTGAGATGTCATTTCCTGGAAGTTACACCCCCAATTATGAGGAGAATTTATCAACGGTCCACATTCCTCAAGGTAACGCTTCATCGTATTAATGGGGAGTTAATATCGTAGATCAGGTGAGAATGTAATTCCTCTAAGTCTGCAGTTCCCAGAGATAGGAGGGACCCAGATATATATTATGTTAAGTGTGTCCTGATATTTAAACTTTGCTACATAACATAAAAATCACAACAAATTTTTATGGGATTTTGAAAAAAATTGATTTTTGTGGAATTTTGAAAAGTATTTGAATTTTTATGGGATTTTGAAAAATATTTGATTTTTGTGTGTGGAAATATTCATCTTTCTTGGGGATTTTGGAAATATTCATCTTTTATTTAGTTTTTTTGTTGATTTTGGAAATATTGTCATGCCATGGCAGCATTAAAGTTATGAAAACTGACTGGCGAGGGGTCTTCGTTACCTCCCGTTTCATTAAAGAGTGCCCAGAGTAAGACGTGCATTTAAAGTGGTGTCCAACGGCCAATTGCACCTGGTTAATGGTGTCACTATCAAAGTCATACCTAAAAAGGCGACTAGGTCTGGCAGGGAGAAGGGAAGAGAATTTGAAGATAAGCTTGATATGGGTGTTGAAGAGTTGAGTTTGACTTCCTTCCTTGGCACAACTGTCAGAAGATTCAGTTTCATTAAATATTGGGGCTTTTGGAATTGATTGATGTACCATTTATTTGTAGGGACATGCGTACGACCAGGTTCATTTTGAAACCCGTGGGGACTTTGCCACTCTTTGCCATGCCCTGTTATATTGATTGACTGATTTGATTTTGCATGCATACGACCAGGTTCATTTTGAATCCTGCGGGGACTTTGCCGCTTGACATGCATTTGACTTTGACGTTCATTGGTCATTTGCTTGATTGCCCCCTCTTAGACATCCTCTCATCAGGGAGTGCTTTAGGTTGGTTGCCTTACCCAGATTACCTTTACTTTCCATATTTCGGCCGAATGAGAAAAGAAACAGACTTTCGTGCCTTCAGGTATAGCCATGATAGTGACGGTGCCTTCCAAAGCAATCGGCTTAGGGTGTCGTGAAGTGTGTTAAAGGTGCCTATGCCAAGGGCAAACCTTAATGACCGGGGATAGAACTTTGGACTCCTGGCGCGAAGTTCTCATAACGAAAATGCTGCGATAGCATGATAATATTTAATATTCATCTTTTTATGGATTTTTTACACTAATAAGCAATATAATAGCTTTTCAAAATAAGAGTTTGGAGGGTAAAAGGAGGACGAATGCTCTGCGTTGGGGAGAGATTTAGGGGCTTTGAAGAATATACAAAATTACTCAAAAATTTAAAAAGATAAGTGGGGACTAAAACCCCGAAAATAGTGAGAGAAAGGTCGCATGACCTGATTGAACAGGGAAAGGAGAGAATGGCGGAAAGACTTTGGAGACTCCGGTGGTTCCGAAGGGAGTGGAAAAAGAGGGGCGCGGTGCCCAGTAAAAGAATCTGGATGGTTCAGAGGAGAAGAAGGGAAAAGAGGGCCGCGAGGGGCCAAAAAGAAAGGTGTGTCGCGTGGGGCGTGAGAAGGAGATGTGCCATGTGGGGCATAGGAGGGAAATGTGCCACGTGGGGCACAAGGGGGAGATGTGCCACGTGGGACACATGATGTGTTGGATCGAAATGGCACTAAGAATGTCCTAGAGGGGGGGTGAATAGGACTTCTTGATTTTAAATTTTCTTCTAAAATGAACAACACTAAATAAATTTGTTAGAACTTAGTGTGGTGTGTGTGATTCAAGTGTAAACAGGGCGGAAACAATCACACAGAAATGCACAGAGATTTATCCTGGTTCGACCCTTCCTATATATGGAAGTCCTACGTCCAGTCCTCAAGTCAACCACTTGAGATTTTCACTATCTGCCAATAAATTGGCATTCTCTCACCCTTGAGAGGAATTACACTCCCACTTGCACCCTAGCAAGTCTTCCCTAAACAGGGGTACAACAATTGCCTTCACAAGGCCTTCCCTACACAAGAGGGGAAATGCAGAAACAGACTTCTGCAGAAATTACACAACAAATAGATAGTAAGACAATTGTATGTTTACCTCAAGGCTGAGCACAAACACACCGAATTCAGAAGGACTTTGATGGATCAGAAATAAGACTCAAATCCTATCTAAATGAGAAGGGTGGACTTCAAAAAAGTAGGCAGTTACAATTGCCACCCGAACACAAGACTTCTAAGAGACTCAGAGAGCTTCAAAGAATTTCTGCTGAAATGGGAAGCTCTTTCACTGGGCTTGCAAGAAGGCTTGTGAATTCTAGCTTTTTGAAATGTGAAGCTCACTGGAGTTTTCAATGGCTTGAGTAGCTTCTGCTATCGCTCTTGTATATTGTCTTTCTGTAAGGCCCTTGATTTTCACCTTGTTTGTTTAAATATATGTATGTGCGTATAAGTATACACTATTGATGTATAGATTATTATGTATAAGTATTTATGTATACAAATTGTATGAATGAGTATTATTGAAATGTACATAGTGTATTTAAGTATATATGTATATATATTTTAGTGTGTAGTATTATAAATTCTGCTTAATTAAAATGAGTTTTGTCGGCCAGTCGGCGTCCACATCGGCTGACGCTGACCAGGGGTAGGCGGCAGTATCGATGGACGCCAATTTTTGGATAGGCGACCATGGATATGGACGCCAATATCCCAGATCTGTTACGTTTTCAGATCCGAAAACGCCTCCGGAAATTGAGCCTCTTGTTTGGGAAACCCTTCCCAACGGCTCTGAGACTTGCCCTTTAACCGATCCGACCCCCAACCCTTTATAATATCCAAATTTCGGCCAGATCCATCCCTTTGGCTCTTGGGTCAAAAAACCTATCTTCTCTAAGCAAAAACCCTAACTTGAACCTGAAAGATCCGGCTTCGGGAGTCTTCGTCTGGCGATCTACATCAACTGGTGACGACCTTGAACATCCGGGAATGACTCCCCACGCTGGTGTGCTGTGAAGATCAACAGAAGATCCGAAGAAGGAGGGATTTGGAGGCTCTTTGGCACAGGCCGAGGAGGGCTTCTCCGGCTTAAATCGTCGTCGGTAGATTTTACAGAAGGCAAGTAACCCATACACATTAACCCTACATGTGTCTAGTATGTCCCAGGATTTTCTCAGATTTTTCTCGTGTCCTGGAACCCCCTTTTCAAGTGATTTATTGGCTTTCAGTCTGTGTCCTGCAGACAAGATATTAACGGCAAGATCCCTTGCCGCTAATATCATGTGTTGGCGGCATCATCTAATGCCGTTAACCTATAGACGGCCACCCCTTGCCGTCGAGTTCTTCAGACTGCAACAGTGAGCAAGTCTGTCCTTATATGAACTAATTTTCGAGTTTTTCCGCATGAGGATATACGGTAAAATTTTATATAATATGTAAATATATATGTTTCAGTGTACTGTGAGTTTTTGTGCATTTTTGTAATGTTCACTAATTATTAGAATTTTTGGAATGTGTTACCAATAGAATGTTAATCTTGGAAAATGTCGTTTATGAAATATGTGTAGAAATTAACTGTCATAAATTTTTGTACATTGCTCATAAGATCTGATACATGATATAAAAATTTGAGCAATTTATAATATCTGTACAGTTTATTAAATTTTCTGGACTGAAAAATAGTTAACATGTCTATTCAATGCATAAAGGATAAGAATTCTTGCGAAACTAGTTAAATTCCTGAAATTTGTGATAAAATTTGTACTGTCAGTATTCATGTATGAAATAAATTGTGAATCCGAATAATGAAAAATTGTATCAGTTTGACTATTTTTACAGTTGATATCATCACTGTTAGAATTTTCAGAAAATATGTGTAACTCAGAAAAATGCAAATTTTGGTATGCATGATAGTTAAACTGTGATGAATTTCTGGTTAAATTTCTGTACTAAACAGATGACAGTAGCTATATAAACTTGTTTTATGTTAAGTATTAGTGGATAATACATGCTAATATGATAAATGTTTAATTATGCAAAAATTTCAGCATGAGTAGGATTGTTGTAAAAATCTGATTAATAATGAAAACAGTAGTACCATGCTAGGTAATACTGAAGAATGTAAATGTGTGAACATGAGATGAATGTGTGATTATTTATGTTTAGAATGTGTTGAAATTGAGAAAATGTATTAATGTGCCAATGTGTGACACTGCTACCTTAGAGGGCTGTGGAACTGTACTGTGGTAAAGTCCCCACGGGAAAGTTCAAAGTGTGTGATGTCCCATGGGCATTGGGATTAAATCCTGGAGGCGAACAAGTATCGCTGGTTAGGGTGGAGAGTGCTTCTCCCGGTTCTGCGCAGTAACTAAGATTGATCACTGGAATGCCTAGGTGATTGATATGTGATGTGATCAGTGTGTGTCCTTCTAAAGTGGTTTGGGCTATGTGTCACGGCATTAAGTGAAAGTGAAATTGTGTTTAAGTGAAAGTGAAAATGTGTAAATTGTGAACCTGTGTAAGTGAATATGTGTTCATAAAATTCTTATGAAAGCATGCAAAATGATAAGTTTCTTATGAATGTGACATGATAGTAGTAAAACAGCGAGCTTTTCACTAATATGAATATGTTATCTATGTGTACAATTGCCTTAGAATTCATGTTAAATTAATTGTTATGAAATGTGTAAATATTGTGTAAAATGACCAACATGTGGCTTATGAATGAAATCAGTTTAGTATAGTGAAAAGTGTAGAAAGCATGTGATAGGATTTGCTTATTGTATATAAAAACCAAATCCTCTGTGAAAAATGTGTAGAAATCATGAATAGACTTTTATTTGAAAAATTGTCACTTCCATGCATTATGTGTAAATGATGTAGCTTAAGAGTATGGATATTACTTGATGCATGTATGTTTAGTGTGCTGGTGTTACTTGTTGAGTTCTTTTGAACTCATTCTTGCTTCGGCGTACAGGTGCAGACGTTTCTACTTCTTCCGAGGAGATCGTTAGGAGCGACTCGGAGCGAGAGTAGGAGAGAGTGTTGTGGAGTTAGCATTGTACTTTTCCATTATTTCATAGTATGTAATAAAGACTCTGCGTAGTCTCATGTGGACAATGTATTTGTTATATTTCAGTTATGAATAGTTGGCTCTCTTTCCTTCTATACGGACTGTGGATAGAATGTGGATGATGGAATAAAATTTCTTTTCAGTTCTTTAAATTCCGCTGTCATGAGATATAATATATTTGTGTATGTTTCAGCCTATCGTACTAGTGTTGGGTAAATGTCCCACTGTAGTGATACCTTTTATATCGACGTGGGTTGGTGGAACCGTACCGATATGAGAGGGTCGTTACAGAGATTGGTATCAGAGAATCATGCTGAAATTGTACATAAATATGCATATACCATCATCTTCATTGTATACTAAGTCAGTGTAGATTGTCCACATAGATAAGTAATTAGTTAGAATTTAGATAGTTTAGTTCTAAATGGTGATTAATCTGCTTTACAGGATATGGCTTCGCGTGGTAGGCGTGGTGTTCCTGCTCGTGATGGCGAGCAGAGGAGAGATGAGTCTCGGCGTGAGGATCAGGGTGAGCAGCAGGCCCCTGCACCCCAGGGTCCTGTACTTCCTCCACCGCCACCAGTAGACTATGGAGTATTCATGCAGGGTTTGGTGCAGGCCATGCAAACGCAGGCCCACACTCAGGCTGCACTCCAGGCCCAGTTGGAGGCTCAGGTTAGAATAATAAGATAAAGTAGTCTGTATTTTAAATGCATGATTGTTATGATATATGTGTTAATTTCGTTGCTTGTTGTAGCAGGCTCAGGTACCAGTTCCCCAGGCTGACCATGGTGGACCCTCCATCATGGAAAGGTTCAAGAGGATGTCGCCACCTTCTTTTAAGGGGGAGAGCGATCCATTATTAGCTGAGAACTGGATGAGGGAGATTGAGAAGATCTTCCGGGCCATTAGGTGCGCTGAAGACGACAAGGTCACTTTAGCCACCTATATGCTACAGGTATGTGTAATCTAAGCTATTGGTTATTACTTTAAGTATAAATTAGGTTGGTTAGTCTCATGGATGATTTTGGCAGGAGCGAGCCGATGTATGGTGGTCCTCGTTGTTACGTACCCGGTTCGAGGATGGTGCCATGGAAGTCGGATGGGATGAGTTCGTGAGGCTTTTCCGAGCCAAGTTTGTTCCGGAGCACATCCAGGACAAGATGGAGCAGGAGTTCCTCTCGTTGACTCAGGGCTCCATGACGGTGCTGGAGTACGAGGCCAGGTTTGCCGAGCTATCAAAGTATGCCCCTCATATTGTAGCTGATGAGCGCAGGAAGGCGAAGAAATTCGTGATGGGTCTGAAACCATCACTGAGGACGAGATTGGTGGCTTTCGACCATCGTACTCTCGAGCAGGCGCTCAGCGCGGCATGTCGTCAGGAAGGGGAGATGGAGCAGTACCTGGAGGAGAAGAAGGCTTCTCAAAAGAGGCCAGCAGCTCCTTTCCAGAGGCAGGAGAGGAAGAAGGCGACTTTCCAGTCACCGCAGCGTCCTGTGGCATCAGGCAGTGGTCAGGTATCCTCTCAACGTTCCCCTAGTGGTAAGAAGGAGTGTCCTCATTGCGGGAGGGCACATGGCGGTTCGGAATGTTGGCTGGTAGCAGGAAAGTGCTTAAAGTGCGGGAGCAATGATCATAAGATTAAGGATTGTCCGAGGCTTCAGCAGGGAGCCCAGCGGGGGCCAGCCCCAGTAGCGGCAGCAGCAGCAGCGCCAGCGACAGGACGACCAGGGAGACCTCGAGCCCCAGCTCGAGTGTTTGCGTTAGCTCGTGAGGATGCCGAGCAGGCAGATCATGTCACCGAAGGTACAGTTTTATTCTTAGGTGTGCATGCTCGGGTTTTGTTCGATACGGGTGCTACTCACTTGTTCATTTCCGAGCGTTTTGCTAGGCAGTTAGCTTTAGAGTCTGGGTTAGAGTCTGAGGATTTAGAAGTCCCTTTGTCTGTGCATACACCTGCGGGTACGGTATCGACTAGGAAGTGTATTCCGTCTTTACCGGTGTGCATTGAGGATAGAGTCCTGGAAGGGTGTTTCTTCTTGCTTAAGATGAAGGACTATGATGCTATTCTTGGTCTGGATTGGCTAGAGGAGCATTATGCTTTGGTAGATTGTCGTGGGAAGAAGATTGTTTTCCGCATTCCTGGTGAGGATGAATTTTCTCATCCTTTGCCGAGGAACTTAGCAGGAAAGTTTGTCATCTCGGCCATGAGGGCAATGAGAATGGTGAACAAGGGTTGTGACGCTTTTCTTGCCAGTGTGGTTTTAATACCCAAGGCTGATGAGTCACTTACTCTTGCCGAGATAGATGTAGTGCAGGAGTATCCAGATGTCTTTCCTGATGATTTATCTGGATTGCCACCAGCTAGAGAGATAGAGTTCACTCTAGAGTTGCTTCCAGGCATCTCTCCTATCTCGAAGGCACCTTATCGGATGGCACCTGCGGAATTAGCTGAGTTAAGGAAGCAGTTGCAGGATTTGTTAGATAAGGGATTTATTCGCCCTAGCGTTTCCCCTTGGGGCGCACCTGTCTTATTTGTAAAGAAGAAGGATGGGTCACTTCGGTTATGCATTGATTATAGAAAGCTAAACCAGGTGACGGTAAAGAACAGTATCCCTTACCTCGGATTGATGATTTGTTTGACCAGCTACAGAATGCATCGGTCTTTTCTAAGATTGATTTGCGTTCTGGCTATCATCAGTTGAGGATTAGGAGTGAGGATGTGTCCAAGACGGCATTTAGAACCCGTTATGGACATTATGAGTTTTTGGTCCTTCCGTTTGGTCTAACCAACGCCCCTGCAGCGTTCATGGATCTCATGAACAGGGTGTTTAGACCCTATCTAGATAGTTTTGTTGTAGTCTTCATTGATGACGTGCTGGTTTACTCTCCGTATGAGGCCGCACATCGTCAGCATTTGAGGACAGTGTTAGAGGTTCTTCGTGAGCACAAGCTGTATGCAAAATTCAGCAAGTGCAATTTCTGGATGCGCGAGGTTCATTTCCTTGGGCATGTTATCTCTGGTGCTGGTGTAGCAGTGGACCCAGCGAAAGTCCAGGTTGTTATGGATTGTGAGAGTCCCAAGACTCCTTCAGAGATTCGGAGTTTTCTTGGTTTGGCGGGTTACTATCGGCATTTTATTGAGGGATTTTCATCCATCGCCGCTCCATTGACTCAGCTGACCAGGAAGGGAGTGGAGTTTGTCTGGTCCGAGGAGTGTGAGAGTAGTTTTCAATTATTGAAGACTAAACTCACATCGGCCCCTGTGTTAGTTCTACCGAGCGGTGTAGAGGGTTTTGCTATCTACACGGATGCATCTCGGATTGGTCTTGGCTGTGTGTTGATGCAGCAAGGAAGGGTAGTAGCATATGCTTCGAGACAATTGAAGGAGCATGAGCGAAACTATCCAACTCATGATCTTGAGCTTGCGGCAGTGGTTCATGCACTGAAGATCTGGAGACACTATCTTTATGGTGTCAGATTTGAGGTGTTCACTGATCACAAGAGCCTAAAGTATCTTTTCTCTCAAAAAGAATTAAACCTTCGACAGAGAAGATGGATTGAATTCCTGAAGGACTATGACTTCGATCTCCAGTATCATCCTGGCGAATGTCGTAGCAGATGCCCTTAGTAGAAAGAGGTCATCCCTCCAGCAGGACTGGAAGATGTTAGAGGATGCAGCGTGCTCGATGACCGAGTTGGAGCCATCATTATGCCGAGCTTTTGTAGCTCAGCTGTCCATTAGGTCATCAGTATTAGATGAAGTGATAGAGCATCAGAAAGCCGACCCTAGACTCCAAGAGTTAGTGGGTAAAGCGGGGATAGCTCGTGATGAGGATGGTGTGATTAGATTCCATCATCGTGTCTGTGTTCCAGATGTTGTAGATGTTCGTGAGCATGTTTTAGCAGAAGCTCATAGATCTAGATTCTCTATTCATCCGGGTAACACTAAGATGTACCAGGATTTAAAGAGATCGTTTTGGTGGTCTGGCTTGAAGAAGGATGTAGCCGAGTTTGTGTCTAGATGTCTAGTATGCCAGCAAGTGAAGGCCGAGCGGCAGCGGCCATCTGGTCTTATGCAGAAGATGGAGATCCCAGTTTGGAAGTGGGAAGCTGTCACTATGGATTTTGTTACGGGTTTGCCTCGGTCTAGACGAGGTAATGACTCGATTTGGGTAGTAGTAGATCGATTCTCGAAGACTGCGCATTTCTTGCCTATGAAGAAGAAGCAGTCAGTAGAGAGTTTAGCTAGACTGTATGTTAGTAGTATTATTAGATTGCATGGAGTGCCGAAGTCTATTATTTCGGATCGAGATCCGAGATTTACTTCGAGGCTATGGAAGGGTCTTCAGGATGCGTTGGGTTCGGAGCTGAAGCTCAGTTCAGCATTTCATCCCCAGACAGATGGACAGTCCGAGAGAACTATCCAGACGCTTGAGGATATGTTGAGGACTTGTGTGCTGGATTGGAAGGATGATTGGGAGCGCCATTTACCTCTAGTGGAGTTTGCATATAACAACAGTTTTCATGCGAGCATTGGCATGGCTCCATTTGAGGCTTTATATGGTAGGCCTTGCAGATCTCCTTTATGTTGGGAGGAGACCGGTGATAGGCAGTTGATCGGTCCGGAGTTAGTTCAGGAGACTTCGGATAAGGTCCAGCTCATTAGGAAGAGACTTGTTGCGGCACAGGATAGGCAGAAGAGTTACGCCGACAACAGGAGGAAGGATCTAGAGTTCGAGGTAGGTGAGCATGTCTTTTTGAAGATTTCGCCTACGCGAGGTGTAGTTAGATTTGGCAGGCATAGTAAGTTGAGCCCTAGGTTCATTGGCCCGTATGAGATTCTCCGACGATTAGGCAGCGTGGCATATGAGCTAGCTTTACCTCCAGCATTGGCTAGCGTTCATCCTGTTTTTCACGTATCTATGCTCAGGAAGTATGTCAGAGATCCGTCTCATGTTATTAGCCATGAGCCAGTGGAAATCCAGCCAGATCTTTCTTATGTAGAACAACCAGTAGCTATTCTTGATCGGAAGGTTCAACATCTCCGAAACAAGAGCATTGCGTCAGTAAAAGTCTTATGGCGTAACTTCTTGCGAGAGGAGGCTACTTGGGAGCTTGAGGATGCAATGAAAAAGAAATATCCTCAGTTGTTTGAGTAGTGTCAGTCTAACTTCGAGGACGAAGTTTCTTTAAGGGGGAGAGGGTGTAAGGCCCTTGATTTTCACCTTGTTTGTTTAAATATATGTATGTGCGTATAAGTATACACTATTGATGTATAGATTATTATGTATAAGTATTTATGTATACAAATTGTATGAATGAGTATTATTGAAATGTACATAGTGTATTTAAGTATATATGTATATATATTTTAGTGTGTAGTATTATAAATTCTGCTTAATTAAAATGAGTTTTGTCGGCCAGTCGGCGTCCACATCGGCTGACGCTGACCAGGGGTAGGCGGCAGTATCGATGGACCCCAATTTTTGGATAGGCGACCATGGATATGGATGCCAATATCCCAGATCTGTTACGTTTTCAGATCCGGAAACGCCTCCGGAAATTGAGCCTCTTGTTTGGGAAACCCTTCCCAACGGCTCTGAGACTTGCCCTTTAACCGATCCGACCCCCAACCCTTTATAATATCCAAATTTCGGCCAGATCCATCCCTTTGGCTCTTGGGTCAAAAAAACCTATCTTCTCTAAGCAAAAACCCTAACTTGAACCTGAAAGATCCGGCTTCGGGAGTCTTCGTCTGGCGATCTACATCAACTGGTGACGACCTTGAACATCCGGGAATGACTCCCCACGCTGGTGTGCTGTGAAGATCAACAGAAGATCCGAAGAAGGAGGGATTTGGAGGCTCTTTGGCACAGGCCGAGGAAGGCTTCTCCGGCTTAAATCGTCGTCGGTAGATTTTACAGAAGGCAAGTAACCCATACACATTAACCCTACATGTGTCTAGTATGTCCCAGGATTTTCTCAGATCTTTCTCGTGTCCTGGAACCCCCTTTTCAAGTGATTTATTGGCTTTCAGTCTGTGTCCTGCAGACAAGATATTAACGGCAAGATCCCTTGCCGCTAATATCATGTGTTGGCGGCATCATCTAATGCCGTTAACCTATAGACGGCCACCCCTTGCCGTCGAGTTCTTCAGACTGCAACAGTGAGCAAGTCTGTCCTTATATGAACTAATTTTCGAGTTTTTCCGCATGAGGATATACGGTAAAATTTTATATAATATGTAAATATATATGTTTGGGTGTACTGTGAGTTTTTGTGCATTTTTGTAATGTTCACTAATTATTAGAATTTTTGGAATGTGTTACCAATAGAATGTTAATCTTGGAAAATGTCGTTTATGAAATATGTGTAGAAATTAACTGTCATAAATTTTTGTACATTGCTCATAAGATCTGATACATGATATAAAAATTTGAGCAATTTATAATATCTGTACAGTTTATTAAATTTTCTGGACTGAAAAATAGTTAACATGTCTATTCAATGCATAAAGGCTAAGAATTCTTGCGAAACTAGTTAAATTCCTGAAATTTGTGATAAAATTTGTACTGTTAGTATTCATGTATGAAATAAATTGTGAATCCGAATAATGAAAAATTGTATCAGTTTGACTATTTTTACAGTTGATATCATCACTGTTAGAATTTTCAGAAAATATGTGTAACTCAGAAAAATGCAAATTTTGGTATGCATGATAGTTAAACTGTGATGAATTTCTGGTTAAATTTCTGTACTGAACAGATGACAATAGCTATATAAACTTGTTTTATGTTAAGTATTAGTGGATAATACATGCTAATATGATAAATGTTTAATTATGCAAAAATTTCAGCATGAGTAGGATTGTTGTAAAAATCTGATTAATAATGAAAACAGTAGTACCATGCTAGGTAATACTGAAGAATGTAAATGTGTGAACATGAGATGAATGTGTGATTATTTTATGTTTAGAATGTGTTGAAATTGAGAAAATGTATTAATGTGCCAATGTGTGACACTGCTACCTTAGAGGGCTGTGGAACTGTACTGTGGTAAAGTCCCCACGGGAAAGTTCAAAGTGTGTGATGTCCCATGGGCATTGGGATTAAATCCTGGAGGCGAACAAGTATCGCTGGTTAGGGTGGAGAGTGCTTCTCCCGGTTCTGCGCAGTAACTAAGATTGATCACTGGAATGCCTAGGTGATTGATATGTGATGTGATCAGTGTGTGTCCTTCTAAAGTGGTTTGGGCTATGTGTCACGGCATTAAGTGAAAGTGAAATTGTGTTTAAGTGAAAGTGAAAATGTGTAAATTGTGAACCTGTGTAAGTGAATATGTGTTCATAAAATTCTTATGAAAGCATGCAAAATGATAAGTTTCTTATGAATGTGACATGATAGTAGTAAAACAACGAGCTTTTCACTAATATGAATATGTTATCTATGTGTACAATTGCCTTAGAATTCATGTTAAATTAATTGTTATGAAATGTGTAAATATTGTGTAAAATGACCAACATGTGGCTTATGAATGAAATCAGTTTAGTATAGTGAAAAGTGTAGAAAGCATGTGATAGGATTTGCTTATTGTATATAAAAACCAAATCCTCTGTGAAAAATGTGTAGAAATCATGAATAGACTTTTATTTGAAAAATTGTCACTTCCATGCATTATGTGTAAATGATGTAGCTTAAGAGTATGGATATTACTTGATGCATGTATGTTTAGTGTGCTGGTGTTACTTGTTGAGTTCTTTTGAACTCATTCTTGCTTCGGCGTACAGGTGCAGACGTTTCTACTTCTTCCGAGGAGATCGTTAGGAGCGACTCGGAGCGAGAGTAGGAGAGAGTGTTGTGGAGTTAGCATTGTACTTTTCCATTATTTCATAGTATGTAATAAAGACTCTGCGTAGTCTCATGTGGACAATGTATTTGTTATATTTCAGTTATGAATAGTTGGCTCTCTTTCCTTCTATACGGACTGTGGATAGAATGTGGATGATGGAATAAAATTTCTTTTCAGTTCTTTAAATTCCGCTGTCATGAGATATAATATATTTGTGTATGTTTCAGCCTATCGTACTAGTGTTGGGTAAATGTCCCACTGTAGTGATACCTTTTATATCGACGTGGGTTGGTGGAACCGTACTGATATGAGAGGGTCGTTACACTTTCAACCTTCAGCTCCTTTTATATACTTCAAAATATAGCCGTTTGAAATATGACCGTTAGAAATGTGTCCGTTTGCAATCTGGCCATTTGAAGATAACTCTAGAATCCTTTGGATCTTGATTAGCTTGTTATTCAGAGTTCTTTAGTTTTACTTCTTTCCAAGGTCTTCAGAAGAGGTGCAGTCTTCACAGCTAGAAGATTAGCTCTTTCTCTCTCGGAGTGGACTGTGAAGGAGGCATGCTAAAATCATGCTTCAATAAATGTCTGCAGCAAGGACAAGACAAAAAGAAAAGGGATCTCCATACCTTGGAGGTAGGTAAGTCAGAAGAGAATAAAAGAAGGTATGGAAACCTCGGATAGGCATGCTTTCAGACAGAAAAGGGAGCCAGACAGAAATGCTAACAAGTAGGGTATGGGTCTGACAGTGGTAGGTGAGTCTTGTCAAATGCCATGCGCCTGAGAATTTATAAATGCACTGTATCTATTGTATCCAAGAAAATTCGGAACAAAGTCATGAAGAACACAAAGCTCAATTCAAAAATATTTCTGAAATAATCAGCACAGAATTTAGATGAATATTTTAAGTATAATATATCTTGTCCTGTCAGAGAAATAATAATGACAATCTGATGAATAAATATAATATTTAGTTAATGAGATTTCATTAGAAACTATGTCCTAGATGATTAGGAAACAAGATTAGATTATATGTTTATCCTCAGAGACTTCAGAAAAGCATTTAAGTATAGAACTGACAGTGAAGTCGAATTCAAGGATCATGCAATTCGACTGTTGTAGATAGAATAGGAGTGATTCATCTTTAATAGGAACTAAGCTTCAGTACAGAAGTTGGAGATGAAAAGGAATAATTCGACTTAGAAGGAGTAATTCGACTTTAATAAAGATTGCAATTCGAATATAGAAGTCGGAGTGGAAATAGAATGATTCGACTTCAGAAAGAATAACTTGACTTTAGAAGAAGTCAATAGAATTCGACTGATACACAATAGAATGATTCGACTTCAGTAGTCGGATATAATGGAGATCGATTTCTAAAGCATTCGACTGTAAGAGTCAAAGTGAACAGTCGAATCATGTAGTTAGGATTTATGAAGCATTCGACTATATGAGTCGAAGTGAACAGTCAAATCATGTATAGCTGTATGGACTTAGAAAAATTTCAGGATGGTTTTGACTTCGATTCTTAAGGAGTCGGAGTCAACAGTCGGAGTCTGAAGTCGGATACAGTATAATGTATTGAGAGTCTGTGGACTTAGAAAAATTTTGACGATGAAGTTTATCACACGGTTGTATGCATATATATTTTGAGATACATTTACTTTGTAGACAGTCTATTTAAAGATTTTGTCATAGCAAAAACATGATATATACTATATCTTCAAAATCTTAGATTTTCTTAGGGGTAGTTGCTCAACAATTCTCCCCCTTTTTGTTAATGACAAAAACTTTAAAATAGACAGTGAAAAATAGTGAAAATTTTGAGATTTAGATGATATTCTAGTTTCTTAGCTTACCTCTTTCTCCCCCTTTGTGGCATTAATAGAAAGGGTAACAAACCACAAGGAAAACATGAAATAAGCAGGGAAGAAAGATCATAACTGCATTCAGAAACTGAAAAATGAATATAGAACATAGTGTTTAAGACCTAGATAAGGAGCTAGGTAAGTACAAAGATCTGGGAATTTGAGCAAGATATGGTTTGAGAAGGTCCCAGAGCTTTTTCTCATTTTCAAGGAAGAAATTATCAAACAAGGCAGAGTTAATATTATAGTCAGGACTGGAGGTGGGCAGCTTCCTATGAGATTTGATGGGTCGCCTTGTTGGGTTGAGTGTAATTTCATATCATTTCCCCTCCTATTTTGATGATGACAAATGTGATTTGAATGCAAATTAATTGAAAGATGATAAACACATTTCACCTGAATTACATATTCAAAAAGCATGTTTCAAAACACACTTATCATTTGTACTCATAATAAAACATCTTACTAATGATATATGTGTTTAATTTTTAGGTACAAATATCTTCTGCAATGATGGTGTCGACACACCCTTCAATGGTGTCGACACAACACCTCAGTCTCAAAGGCAAAAAGCTGAAGAAATGCTGAGACTGTGTCGACACAAGTCAAAAGCAGGTCGACACGAGTTGCAGATTCTAGGAATTAGTCTACCCAGGTCGACACAGGATCAGGGCAGGTCGACACTGGACCTCGTTCCCAGAACAGCCTGTTTGCAGGATTGGGACAGCAGGTCGACACTACCACCAGGGCAGGTCGACACTGGATCAACTCCCAGAACAGTCTGTTTGAAGAATGGGACAGCAGGTCGACACAAGATGGGAGCAGGTCGACACTGGATCTTGTTCCCAGAACAGCCTGTTCTCAGATTTGGGACAGTGTGTCGACACCACCACCAGGGCAGGTCGACACACTACGGAAATATTCCAACTTAAGATGGATGATTGCCACGTGTCAGCCTAGGGCGATGGTGTATCAACCTAGGATCGTGTGCCCTTATACCTAAAGGGTATCTTTGGAATCTTTTGGGTATAAAGGGCCCCCAATTGGCCACCCATCACATCAAGAGACCCAACGAATTCTTGGAGCCTCCAGAAAAGTTCCCTTTGGCGGCGAGAAGAGTTTATCTCCCTCCTCTGCTCTCCTGGTGTCTTCTGAAGACCAATTCTCATCAATTCGATTGTGAGAATTGGAGTGTGATTGTTGAAGAAGCATCTGAAGCGCCTCAAGGAAGCAGATCAAGTAGAAGCATCTGTTGGAGAAGACTTCAAGGAAGATCCCCAAGTTCAATTGTGCAGAGCATCGGTTGGGACTTCAAGGATTCAAACCTCTTCCCAATCTGAGCTTCTACAAGGGAGTACACTGAAGAACAAAGTCTTTTCATATAATCCTCTTTGTACTTTTGTTCTTCTGAGACATTTTGAGATTGTGCAAGTGCTTCTGCATATTTCTCATGAATGTTCTCATGTGTGACATGATCTGCTGCTAGAAGATCTATGTCTTGTGTTGGTGTCTAGCATTGTTTGTGAGCCACTGTGCTCAGTTTGAGTCGTCGAGCTCAAGTGTTTGTTGAGCAGTCTTGCTCAGGGATCTAGAGTAGTCTTACTCTAGAGGTGTGTGAGTTGTAAGCTCAGGTGTTGGAGTTGTCTGGCTCCAGTGGGTGTGTTACCCAAGTTGTTTAGTGAATCCTCACTGGGTGTGAGGGGTGGATGTAGGAATCACATGGGTGATTTCCGAACCACCTAAAAATCTCTGTGCACTTGTCTATGTGTGGTTTGATTCCATTATCCGTTAGATGCTTGCATAGGATCGTTTAAGATTCAATTAATCAACTGGTTTCACATCTATTTTATCAACTCACTTAACATCTCATCAGATCTGTGTTTTTCACTGTTAAAATTGCCTCTGATTCTCAAAGTAATTTTAAATTGCTTAAGCTTCCGCATAGAGTGGCATAGATCTATTCATCCCCCCCCCTTCTAGATCTTATCCACACCTTTTCCTCGATCCTTCAATTGGTATCAGAGCGGGTTTATACTTGATCTGATTTGATTTGAGCAGTTTTTGAGTATTGTGTGTCTGATTGCTTGATTGTTTGCTAAGTATTCTTTCTGTGCTTTCCTTTTAAGTCAATGGATTCCAAAGGTTTCATAGCTGAGGGGCATTCCATAAATAGGCCACCATTCTTTAATGGAACGGACTATTCATACTGGAAAAATAGAGTGCAAGTCTTTCTAAGAGCCCAGAACTATGAAATTTGGAAAGTGGTTGAGGTTGGTCCCTATGAAAACCAGGGAGAGGAAGAAACCTGGACTAGGGAACAAATAAGAAAAGCCACATTGAATTATAGTGCCATGAACATGATTCAATGTGCTGTTCATCCCAAAGAGTATTCGAGAATCTCAATGTGCAAATCTGCCAAAGAGATGTGGGATAAGCTCGAATTACTTTATGAGGGAACATCACAAGTGAAGGAAACTAAGGCAAATATTCTTGTTTCAGAATATGAATTGTTTATGATGAAGTCTAATGAAACAATTTCTGAAATGTTTGCCAGGTTCATGGTTATTGTCAATGGACTCAAGGCCTTAGGTAAGGACTACACAGATGCAGACTTGGTAAGGAAAATCTTACGTTCACTCTCTTCTATTTGGCACACAAAGGCCACTGTCATTGAAGATTCTAAAGATTTGTCCAAAATTTCTTTGGATGAATTGATAGGATCCTTAATGACATATGAAATCAATTTGAAAAGAAATGAAGAACACATAATTAAGACCAAGCCAATGGCACTTAAGGCCTCTTCAAGTAACAAAGACAAAAGTCAAGAAAAGACAAGTTCTGAGGAGTCTGAGTCAAATGAGGATGAAATTGCCCTCATGACCAGGCAATTCAGAAAATTCTTGAAATATAGAAAAGGAAAAATGTCTGGGAAAAAGAAGTTTTCCTCAGGTAAAAGAAACACTTCCTCTTCTAATTTCAACAAGAATAAAAAATCTGACGAAACTGTCATTTGTTACAGGTGTAATAAGCCAGGACACATGAAGGGAGAGTGTCCTGAGAACAAGAAAGAAAAGCACAAGAAATTCCAGAAGTTCAAGAAGCCAAAGGCCATGGTAGCCACTTGGTCTGATGAAGATTCAAGTGAAGAAGAAGAAGACAAAAAATCCTCAAGCTCTGAGAGTGAGGAAATCTGCTTCATGGCCAACAATTCTGGAGAAAAGGTAAACACCTCTTTTGAAGATTTCACTGTTGAAGATTGGCAGGATGTTTATTCTGAATTAGTTGAAAAATATTCTGAAATGAGAAAAGAAAATAAATATCTCAAAAAGAAAATTGAAAACCTTTATCATAACCAATCTTCAAACAACAGAATTTGTGAGCTAGAAAATGAGATAACAGAATTAAATGAAGAAAAAGAAAATCTCATGAATCTAATTGATGATCTGAAGCTTGCCTCTCAAAAGGCCACCCAAGAATTCAAAGACTTATCTGAAAAGCTGGAAATGGAAAAAAACAAAAAAGATTGAAGAAATTAAAACTCTTCAAAACCAGCTAAAAGAAAGGGATGAAGTTATCCAAACCTTCACAAAAGGTAAAGATAACTTGGAGGCATTGCTAGGAACAAATATGACAACAACCTCTCATGGATTAGGATTCAACAAACAAAAACCAAAGAAAGACAAATCGGTGAGAAAAAGGGCAAAGCACCATTAATTAAATTTGTCAAAGGTCCTAATCTTGAGAACACAGAAATCAAGCAAACATCAGACAAAACATCAGACAAAACATCAAACAAAACACAAAACAAATCAAAAACTCAAAAACAAAAGAAGACAACCAGGTCGACAAAGTCTCCTGACAGGTCGACACCAGTCATGGAGAGGCCGACCTGCTCAACATCAAAAGCTACAAACAACTCAATCAAAAATTCAAATAAAAATTTGAAAAACAAGAAAAAGTCAAAGGAAATCATTATAAAGAACCTTGGACCTCCAAGACAGCATTTCAAGATGATTGGACCAATCCTTGGAGCCAATGGTATGACAACCCCTGTTGGTATCATCCTCAATTCTTTAATCCAAACCTTTGGATGTACCAACAAAATCCATGGATTCCACCTCCTCATCTGAATTCCTATGCTCAAATGAAAAACTCCCCTCCCACTAAAAACAAAAATATTGGAACAGAAAAAGACTGAAAACACCAATGAAACAAAACAAAAATAAAAAACAAGTCAAATTTGGGTGAGAAAAGATTTACTAATAATGTTCAAACATTCTGATGGTCCCAACTCTGTTTGGGTGCCAAAATCTTCTCTCCACTGATCTATTTTGCAGGAAGGACGTGCACCCAACACCAATGTGTGGTTTCTTGACAGTGGGTGTTCACGACACATGACAGGAGACAGAGCCAAATTCTCATTCCTGATTGAAAAGGAGGGAGGGTCAGTGACTTTTGGAGGTAAAAATAAAGGAAAGATCATAGGATCTGGTAAGGTTGGTCAAACCTCCTCAAACTCTGTAGATAATGTTTTACTAGTTGATGGTCTTGATTATAATTTGCTCAGTATCAGCCAACTATGTGACAAAGGTCACAAAGTTGTGTTTGAATCTGATTTCTGTAAGATAATTGACTCATCAACTGATAAAATCAATTTTTTGGAAAAAGAGAAAACAATGTCTACATGATCAACCTAAATAAAAACTTTTCTGAAAATCTTTGCTTTGTTGCAAATAAAGATGAAATTGCATGGACTTGGCACAAAAGACTTGGCCATGCAAGTTTCAGAACAATGAATAAGTTGTTAAGATTGAATTTGGTTAAGGGTCTTCCTGAATCCTTCTCTAAAGTTGAAAATCAAGTTTGTGGGATTTGTGCTAAAGGAAAACAAACAAGAAAATCTTTTAAAAACTTCAATGAGGTACTCACATCTAAGCCACTAGAATTACTTCACATGGACCTTTTTGGCCCTACAAGAATTCTAAGTCTAAGTGGCAAAAGATATGGGTTTGTAATCATTGATGATTTTACTAGATTTACTTGGGTTATTTTTTTGTCCCACAAAAGTGATACTTGTCTTGAATTCAGGAACTTCTGTACCACTGTCTTAACAACTTATCCATATAAAATCAAAAATATTTTGACTGATCATGGGGGTGAATTTGAGAACACATCCTTTTCTGATTTATGTGCTGAATTTCAAATATTCCACAAGTTTTCTTCACCAAGAACTCCAGAACAAAATGGAGTTGTGGAAAGAAAGAATAGAACTCTTGTGGAAATGGCTAGATCCATGCTCTTAGGAAGTAATTTGCCCAAATCCTTTGGGCTGAAGCTGTAAACACAGCCAATCACATTCTAAATAGAGCATTGATCAGACCAAAAATCAAAAAAACCCCCTATGAATTATTGAAAAACAAAAAGCCAACTGTATCTTATTTTAAAACTTTTGGGTGCAAATGCTTTGTACACAACAATAACAAAGAAAACCTTGACAAATTTGATGCTAAAAGCCAGGAAGCTATCTTCCTTGGCTATTCTGAGGTGTCAAGGGCTTTCAAAGTGTACATTCTTAAATCTAAAACTGTTGAAGAATCTCCACATGTTATCTTTGATGAAAATTCCTTTTCAACTGATAATTCTAAATCTTGCAGGGAAAGACAAGACACTGAAGAGGATGAATTTGTTGTGGACTCTTCACCAACCGTTGAGGAGTTTGAAAACATTGAAGAGAACCTGAACACCCCATCTTCAAGTGGTTCAGGTAATATTGTCCCAGAAGTGGGTACTTCTCAACAGGTAATTTCTGAACATAGATTTCTGAAAGATCACCCATTAGACAATGTGGTTGGCAATGTAAATGATAGAGTTAGGACTAGATCTTCATTCCTGCATGATATTGAAGAAGACCCACTAGCTCTAATTTCCCAAATTGAACCAAAGTCAATTGATGAAGCCTTGTCAAGTTCAGATTGGATTAATGCCATGCATGATGAACTTCATCAATTTGAAAGAAATCAAGTATGGGAATTAGTACCTAGACCTAGTGACCAAACAGTCATTGGCACTAGATGGGTTTTCAGAAATAAGTTGAATGAAAATGGTCAAGTCATTAGAAATAAAGCTAGGCTAGTTGCAAAGGGGTACAATCAAGAATTTGGAATTGATTTTGAAGAATCATATGCCCCTGTAGCTAGACTAGAAGCAGTTAGAATTTTCCTTGCTTTTGCATCCTCCATGAATTTCAAAGTTTATCAAATGGATGTCAAAAGTGCTTTTTTAAATGGATTAATTAAGGAAAATGTTTTTGTTGAACAACCTCCTGGTTTTGAAAATGAAAAACATCCTAACCATGTTTTCAAGCTTAATAAGGCTCTCTATGGTCTTAAGCAAGCTCCAAGAGCTTGGTATGACCGTTTGAGTACCTTTTTACTTGAAAAAGGATATTCTAGAGGAAATGTTGATCAGACTTTGTTCACAAAAACAGTCAAAAATCAAATAATTGTAGTCCAAATTTATGTTGATGACATAATATTTGGCTCAACCAATAAAGGCCTATGCACTGAATTTTCAACTCAAATGAAGAATGAATTTGAAATGAGTTTAATGGGAGATTTAACATTTTTCTTGGGACTGCAGGTTAACCAAACATCTGAAGGGATCTTCATCAGTCAAGCCAAGTATGTCAAGGAACTTCTCAAAAGGTTTGACTTTCAGAACCTCAAGCATTCAAGCACACCTATTGCTATAAATGCTAAGCTAGAAGAAGACTCAAATGGTAAGTCAGTAGACCCAAAGACCTACAGAGGTATGATTGGCTCTCTACTCTATCTTACAACTTCTAGACCAGATATTCAGTTTAGTGTGTGTTTGTGTGCTAGATTTCAGTCTAATCCTAAGGAAAGTCACATGTTAGCTGTTAAAAGAATTTTCAAATATCTTGTTGGAACATGTGATTTAGGAATTTGGTATCCTGCTAATTGCAAGCTAGATTTGATTGCCTATTGTGATGCTGACTATGCTGGGTGTAAATTAGATAGAAAAAGCACAAGTGGCTTGTGTTTATTCCTAGGTGGGTGCCTTATTTCTTGGGCTTCCAAGAAGCAACATTCAGTTGCACTGTCAACTGCAGAGGCTGAATATGTTGCAGCAGGTAGATGTGGAACTCAGATTCTCTGGGTGAAGCATCAACTTCTCGATTACAACCAAAATTTAGGTTGTGTACCCATCCTATGTGATAATACAAGTGCAATAAATCTGTCTAAAAACCCCATTCAGCATTCTAGAACCAAGCATATTGAGATTAGGCATCACTTCTTGAGAGATGAGGTTGCAAAGAAGTCCTTTGAACTCCATTTCATTGAAATTGAAAAACAAGTTGCTGACATCTTCACCAAACCCCTTCCTGAAAACAGATTTTCATCCTTGAGGAGAGAACTTGGTCTTTGTAAATATCCACATACATGATCTCTCTTTAGGTTTGGGTTGAGTGTTATGCACTATCTAAGGGGGAGTTCTTTTCATATCATAACCCTTTGCTTCCTTCAGTCACACTGTCCATATCTCTCTCAATTCCACTTCCTTTTCCTTTGGACAATAAAGTCTTCAACTCTCATTGTGTTGAACTTCTTGGTATATCAAATGGTGATTTGAAGAAGGACAAGTTATACTTGTCTGGACACTTTCACTATGCGAGAGTATATGTCTCCGCCAAGTACCAAGAAATGAAAATGCAATTATTGAGGGGGAGCTTTTATTGTTTAAAGAGAATCTCTCTTGATTTCAAAAACTTGCATATCTTTACTTTGATAGAAAATGATTGAAATCATCATCTCAGGGGGAGCTAGAAAATTCACAAATCTTGACTTTTGCAAAATTCATAACTTTTCTTGCATTTCATCAATTTCCTGCATGATGTCATCATTCAGATATCTACAGTCTCCAAATGATCCTTTGAGTGATCTATCATATTTTTACTAATCAACTGTCAACTATATTTTTCAACCCACAGAAATTCAGAACTCTTCCAAGATTGAAAACAACTTGTGTCTTGAAATTAAAACAACTCTTTGTTTGCAACTGATGTTGGATAAAATTGATTTCTATCTTACAAAACTCTCAAAAATTTGAAAATTCCACAGAGCAATGACATTTGTGCTGAGAAACTGCACACCTTCACAATGAATGAAGTGCCATGCATGTCATGAGGCACTAATGTTATCTCTGTTCAAAGGGGATAAAAAAAATTCAAAATATAGCAAAAATGTGCTATACTTTTTGATAATGACTGAGTAACTGGAAATATTGGCGTCTACAAAACGTATATTTTCATGTCAAAAGGTCATTATTTACCCCTTTGAGACTAGACAATGCATAAATCCTAAGTATCCAGGGACTATGGTGTGTAAAAAGCACTAGTACTTGAGTGAAAAAGATTTATATCATTTGATAGTCTATTACAAAAACAAAATATGTGTGTTAATGGAGTTTTGTTTAGAAAGAATCATTTTCATTTATCATCAAGTTGTTCCTTAAGATTATGTTTTATTTTCAGAACAAGTGCATTCAATCTAGAGATATCTTTATTTCTTTAACATTGAGAAATATGGTAGCTTATAGTTGATTGTTAGATATATTATATCCCTCAAATCATCATTTCAGTGACTCAAATCTTTGAATGATCATATCCTATTAGAAATTGTTTAAAACTTGAATTGTGATGAATTTCTTGCAAAATATAGCAAATGAATTTTTAAGTCTCTTAAAAATCCTTGAAATGACTATTTCTCTCATTGATTATCATTCTAAAGAAGTCCAAAGATTCTCAAAAAATTCTCTCAAAAGAATTCAACTTTTCTTCTAAGGCCGTGTCGACACCATCCTATCTCGTGTCGACACACACCCTAGGTCAGGTCGACACTACAGTCTTCTAGTGTCGACACTGCCCCCTTGCCAGACCTTTTTAAATCGTGGGTTTCGGATAAGCCCTTATTGTTCCTGCGGGTATTGCACCACTGCAAACCCTTTTTAGGCATCAGGTCGACCCGACGGTCGCTTTCCTCTCATTTCTGGCAAGAAATTCCACAAAATTCTCTCTCAATCACATCCCTTTCTCAATCATCTCTCTTCTCCTTCATCAACTCTCGATTCCACTCCATCCTTGCAATCATGGTGAGAAAAATGGGTCCTCGCCGTGGAGCAAGATCTCAGGCCTCATCTAGGCCACTTCCGGCAGAGGATGATGTTCCCCAATTTGAAAGGAGATCCAAAAGGCGCAATGACCCTGCAGAGCAACCAGGGTCCTCCTCTGCACCTCAGCCAACTGCCAAGAGAGGTAGACCCTCTTCTTCGGGCAGAGGTAGGGTTTCTAGTCCTCAGAATCCGGGCTCCTCTTCTGGAGATTCTACAGAGTCATCTTCGTCTGAGTCTTCCAAGTCTCAAGACACCACTAGTGAAGCCAAGCTCATTCTAAAGCCCAGGATAGTGGATTTATCAGATATTCAGCTAGCAAACACATTTCCAGAAATTCAGACCTACTTCTCTTTTCAGTCTTGGTTGCTATTCATTTCTGAATTTCAAACCATCTATCCAAGACTTGTTAGGGAATTCTACAAGAACTTGAAATGCACAGATGAAGGGTATCAATCAAAGGTTAAGGGAATAGTTATTGACATGCCAACAGAAAAAGCTGCCTCAATTTTCAAAGTGCCAGATGAAGGGGCAGATTATCATAACTTCGAATTTGATCTTCATGAAGCCTATACCATCATGACAGGCTTACCTGCTGATGCATCTGATCCCAAACAAACCCATGTTACCAGATTCAACACAAATTCCTTTCCCCCTGTGTTGAGGATTATCCACCACATGTTGACCACAATCATTACCCCTCAAGGTGGTGGAAGGGACAGGCTAACAGATATACAGAGGTTCATTCTTTATTGCATGGTAAAAGACATCAAAATCAACCTCCATGTAATAATGTATCAAATCATATCTGAAACAACCAGGAAAGACCTCAAGAGATCTCTTCCATATGCTGCACATCTGACCTCAGTGTTCCAGCACTTTGGTGTGCCTTTAGATAATGAGAAATTCCAGTCAATCCCTAAATCCAACATCTACAGCTTTAAGAATATTCAAAATTCATGGGATTTAGACTGGAGGGCAATCAAGTTAGGAGAGGGCCAGTTGTGGTTGAGGCCCCTCAAGCTCAAGAGGAACAGCCTCAAGATCAAGGGGACCAGCCCCAAGCTCAAGAGGTCCAGCCTCAAGGTCAAGGGGACCAGCCCCAAGGTCAAGAGGAACAGCCTCCAGCTGAAGGGGACCAGCCCCAAGGTCAAGAGGATCAGCCTCCTTTGAATGAGGAACAGCCTCAAGTTTCAACTGAAGGTGACATTCCATTTCATGCCCCACTCTCACCTCAGTTTCAACATTTCTCTCCACAACCCACTTTTCAAACATCCACATCCTCTGGTGGACCTTCTGTTCCACCAGAGTTGTTCTCCTTTTTAAATGACAAATTTGACACCTTGAACTCCTCCATTCAAACCATGTCAGAAACCTTTGAGTTGAGGATTCAGAGATTGGAGAACACTGTGTCTGCCAAGTTCATAGAGCAAAAAGCTGCCTCAGACTATGCAGCTCAAAGATTCAACAGATTAATTGGTACATTGGCAGATGCCTCATTACAGCTGAAGGAGCACCAGCAAAAGTTGGAGGCAGTTCTTCAGGGAATTTTGGCAAATTCCCAAGCTGATGTTTTCAACACCAAGCAGACATTACATGAGATCACAAGCACTAGACTGTCTTTTGCTCATTTTGTGGATGATTTGGAGAGCATGAGGAACTTCAATGCACACATTGACAACCAGATCTCTGATTTGACAAAGGAATTCAAAATCATGCAAAGGCCTGGTTGGTCAGCTGGATCATCTTCCTTTCACAACCCATTGCAGCTGATCTAGCAAGAATTCAAGCTACCTTGATAGAAAATTCAGACAGAATGGAACATTACTTGCACACAAAACTCACAACCATTCAAGATCAAATCAAGTCCAGCTTGACTTTCATGGAGAAAAGATTGTCAGACATTGAGACAATCTTAGTTCCTCCTCCTCCTCCTCCACCTTCTACATAATGTATTTTTTTTATGATGTCAAAGGGGGAGAAGAAAGAAAGAGAAAGAAATGATTGTAATCTTTTTAGAAAGATTGTAATGTTTCTCTTGAATGAAATGAAATGCTTTTTGCTTAGCTTGAATGAATTTCTCATTTGTGTCTTCAATGTGATTGAAAAATTGTTATGTGAATGTGAATGTATGAATGCTTGTCAAGTTGCTTGACCTTCTTTATGCAACTAACTTACTTCAAGTAACCTTGTACTTGTGAAGTGCAACCATCAATTGTTACTGAGTTTTGTTTAAAGGTCTTTGACAAGCATGAACACAAAAAGAAAAATAAGAACTTGAATAACCAAAATTGCTTAAAATCACATCTCATCAAAACCTCATTGTCATATGGATTTAATGTTGCCATCATCAAAAAGGGGGAGATTGTTGGTTGAGTGTAATTTCATATCATTTCCCCTTCTATTTTGATGATGACAAATGTGATTTGAATGCAAATTAATTGAAACATGATAAACACATTTCACCTGAATTACATATTCAAAAAGCATGTTTCAAAACACACTTATCATTTGTACTCATAATAAAACATCTTACTAATGATATATGTGTTTAATTTTCAGGTACAAATATCTTCTGCAATGATGGTGTCGACACACCCTTCAATGGTGTCGACACAACACCTCAGTCTCAAAGGCAAAAAGCTGAAGAAATGCTGAGACTGTGTCGACACAAGTCAAAAAGCAGGTCGACACGAGTTGTAGATTCCAGGAATTAGTCTACCCAGGTCGACACAGGATCAGGGCAGGTCGACACTGGACCTCGTTCCCAGAACAGCCTGTTTGCAGGATTGGGACAGCAGGTCGACACTACCACTAGGGCAAGTCGACACTGGATCAACTCCCAGAACAGTCTGTTTGAAGAATGGGACAGCAGGTCGACACAAGATGGGAGCAGGTCGACACTGGATCTTGTTCCCAGAACAGCCTGTTCTCAGATTTGGGACAGTGTGTCGACACCACCACCAGGGCAGGTCGACACACTACGGAAATATTCCAACTTAAGATGGATGATTGCCACGTGTCAGCCTAGGGCGATGGTGTATCAACCTAGGATCGTGTGCCCTTATACCTAAAGGGTATCTTTGGAATCTTTTGGGTATAAAGGCCCCCAATTGGCCACCCATCACATCAAGAGACCCAACGAATTCTTGGAGCCTCCATAAAAGTTTCCTTTGGCGGCGAGAAGAGTTTATCTCCCTCCTCTGCTCTCCTGGTGTCTTCTGAAGACCAATTCTCATCAATTCGATTGTGAGAATTGGAGTGTGATTGTTGAAGAAGCATCTGAAGCGCCTCAAAGAAGCAGATCAAGTAGAAGCATCTGTTGGAGAAGACTTCAAGGAAGATCCCCAAGTTCAATTGTGCAGAGCATCGGTTGGGACTTCAAGGATTCAAACCTCTTCCCAATCTGAGCTTCTATAAGGGAGTACACTGAAGAACAAAGTCTTTTCATATAATCCTCTTTGTACTTTTGTTCTTCTGAGACATTTTGAGATTGTGCAAGTGCTTCTGCATATTTCTCATGAATGTTCTCATGTGTGACATGATCTGCTGCTAGAAGATCTATGTCTTGTGTTGGTGTCTAGCATTGTTGTTTGTGAGCCACTGTGCTCAGTTTGAGTCGTCGAGCTCAAGTGTTTGTTGAGCAGTCTTGCTCAGGGATCTATAGTAGTCTTACTCTAGAGGTGTGTGAGTTGTAAGCTCAGGTGTTGGAGTTGTCTGGCTCCAGTGGGTGTGAGGGGTGGATGTAGGAATCACATGGGTGATTTCCGAACCACCTAAAAATCTCTGTGCACTTGTCTATGTGTGGTTTGATTCCATTATCCGTTAGATGCTTGCATAGGATCGTTTGAGATTCAATTAATCAACTGGTTTCACATCTATTTTATCAACTCACTTAACATCTCATCAGATCTGTGTTTTTCACTGTTAAAATTGCCTCTGATTCTCAAAGTAATTTTAAATTGCTTAAGCTTCCGCATAGAGTGGCATAGATCTATTCATCCCCCCCTTTCTAGATCTTATCCACACCTTTTCCTCGATCCTTCACGCCTATGGTACCAACCTACCTTTGAGTGGTATTTGTCCCTGTTCAGATGATACTTAAGGTGAACAAACTTCTTAGAGGCTGTAAGATGAAGAAATTCATGGACTGTAATGTTCCAGTGCAAGCCTCTAGTTACAACTACATCTTTGGCTTGATAATACACTAAGTACCTTTGAGCCCATTTATGATCACCAATGCTCTTCTTTAAGTCCTTGAGACTTTTGGACAAAAACTCATAGGGAGAAAGCTTCATTTTCTCACACTCAGAGTGATCTGTAGGGTAAGCAGCTGCCCACTGATCAAGGGAGAACCTTTCAGACTCAGCAAAACACAACTGAAAGTCTAATAAGTGATGAGGGTTCTTGGAAAACTGTAGAAACACAAATCTTTGAAAGGACAACTTTAGTTTGTACTTGATTTTGAATCTAGTGGCAATCCGGATGAATCTGTTGAAGACTGCTTCAGGAAAGTCTCTTCTATGAGCAACAGTTCCTAAGACGGATGGATATAGTCCATATGGTAAAGCCATAGTCATGGAGGGAATGATTTCTCTTTGGCCTCTTAGATGATTTTCCCATTGGCCTTTAGACACATCAGGCAATCCAAGCTTGAATCTTTCAAAGTTGAATGATTTCATGCGGTTATACTTGGCCTGAGAATCCTTGATGAGGAGCCCAAATAAATCATATAACCTCAGACTCAAATGAAGTTGGACATCTCCTAGATTGGGACTCCTGATATCTGGCAGCTTCTTTAGGATAGAGATCAAGGAATTCTTTGGGAGTTAGGCTATGGCATTTTTGAGAAATCAGGCGGAGTTCATCCACTGAGATTTGTGTGGTGCGAAGATGAGTGGGAAGTCAGTGTTCAAATGTAAAACCTGGCATTTCATGGACTTCAAGAAATGCTCTAATAGAAAGATATTCTCTAAACAAATTCATGAAATGCTCAGAATGACAGATGAAGGCATACCAAAAGGGAGGAAAAAGTTTGGAAGGATTGTCTCCCAACTTGGGTCCACGGGAGGAGGAAAGCTGAATGCTAGGAAGAATTTCAGCTAAATGTAGGAGGGACTTTCTGATGACCAAACTTTCCCCATATAAATTAATTCACTTATTTATATATTAATTTTGATAATTAACAAAACAATACTAATGAATTACTTGAGCCTTGAGGACAGGAAATAAAAGTAAAAGGAAGTTCAAGACAATCAGATAAAACTCTCACCTCATATTCCTTCCTAAGTCATTGCATCGACTTCTTTATACACCGTATCGATTTGCTCGTCGCAACGATTTCTTAAGAACTCGCAACAACTTTCTCGCCGTAACGATTTCTTAAGTTGTCATAACGATTTCTTAAGACACCGTAACAACTTGCTCGTCGCAACGATTTCTTAAGTTGTCATAACGATTTCTTAAGACACCGTAACGATTTACTCGTCGCAACGATTTCTTAAGTTGTCATAATGACTTCTTTAGAACTCGCAACGACTTGCTCGCCGTAACGATTTCTTAAGTTATCATAACGATTTCTTAAGACCTCGTAACGATTTGCTCGTCGCAACGATTTCTTAAGTTGTCATAACGACTTCTTTGGAACTCGCAACGACTTGCTCGCCGTAACGATTTCTTAAGTTGTCATAACGATTTCTTTAGAGCTCATAACGACTTGCTCGTCACAACGATTCTATAAGTTGTCGTAACGATTTCTTTAGAACTCGCAACGACTTGCCTTTTGCTAAGTGTTTCATATCGATTTCTTCAGATACACAACGACTTGCATCTCATAACGATTTCTGAAGAATTCATAAAGATTCTCTTTTGATCATAACGATTTCATAAGTCATAAAGGCATCAGCTTTGTTTATAACGATTTCATAAGTGCTTATAACGATTTCATTATTATGATTTAATGGTTCTCTGTCATAACGATTTGTCTATCAACTTATAACGACTTCATAAGTCATAAAGGCATCAGCTTTGTTTATAACGATTTCCTAAGTGCTTATAACGATTTCATTATTATGATTTAATGGTTCTCTGTCATAACGATTTGCCTATCAACTTATAACGATTTCATAAATCATAAAGGCATCAGCTTTGTTTATATCGATTTTATCAATATTCTTTAATATACGTTGAATAGTCAAAGTCGTGTCTCGCCTCTTTAATATATCATAAAGGCATCAGCTCTCTGTGTTGAAAAAGAAATTCCTGTGAGAGTTAGTGAAGTCTTTTGAGAGAAACCAATGTCAAAATCCTTTCTCTCTTGAGGCTTATTTGCTTCAGACTATAGCTGTTTGAGCTAGTTCCTGAATCCTGTTCTTGTGCTTACGTTTATTAGTTTTATTCCCTTCTGTGTGAAGGAAGACCTAGTGGTATCCAGGGTGGTTGTATTCCCTTCTGTGTGAAGGAAGACCTGGTGGTATCCAGGGTGGTTGTTTTCCCTTCAGGTTGAAGGAAGACCAGTTGTGGCTGGGTGTAAGGATCGGTGAGGGGGATAGTACCCTTGATAGTGATATCCTGAGGTATTGCTCAGGGACTGGACGTAGGTCTCCTGTGGATAGGAGTTCCGAACCAGGATAAAATCTTTGTGTCTTGTGGTTGTGTTTTGTGCGTTTGCTGTTTCATTTCCTCTAACTCTAACCTTCGTTTAAGTTGTTGTGTAATCTTATTAGTGAACATGTTTCAATCAAAGATCAATATTTTAATAACCCATTCACCCCCCCTCTGGGCTAGCTAGATGGGCAACAAGTGGTATCAGAGCAAGTCTCTTCGACAAAGAAGAAGATCCAACGATCTGAAGAGTAAAGATCCATGGCAGCCCAAGGTAACTTCGAAGGTCAGTCAGTCAACAGACCTCCTTTGTTTGATGGAGAAGATTATACCTATTGGAAGACAAGAATGGAGTACTTTCTACAAGGCCACGATTACATGATATGGTCCATTGTAGAAGAAGGCGATCTTCTAGTCACCAATGCAAAGGCTCAGTGGACAGATGAAGACAGAAGAAAAATCTCCTTAAACTGCAAAGCCAAGAGCATCCTGTGCTGTGCCCACAGCAAGAAAGAATTCAACAGAGTTTCAGCCTGCAAATCCGCAATGGAAATGTGGGAAAAGCTCAGGATTACTTATGAAGGGACATATAAGGTAAAGGAGACAACAATCGACATTCTTGTGAGCCAATATGAAAGATTCCAAATGCAGTCAAGTGAATCCATAACCCAAATGTTTAGTAGATTTACAGATATCACAAATGGGTTAGCTGGATTAGGAAAAATCTATGCTGTACCAGATATGGTTAGGAAGATCCTCAGATCTCTGCCATCCTCATGGATTCCAAAGGTAACAGCCATTGAGGAAGCCAATGATCTAAAACTAATGTCATTGGAAAAGTTAATAGGATCCCTCATGGCTCATGAGATAAATATGGAGAGATTAGGAGAATCCTCCAGCAGAAAGAAGCAATCAAACGCTCTCAAGGCCCATGAAGAAATATCAGAAGAATCACTGGACAACAGTGAAAGCAGTAAGGACAGTGATGATGAAGAAGCAATGCTGTCTCGAAGACTTCAAAGAATTCTAGCAAAGAAGAAGAAGTTCCAGTCTGGGAGAAGATTTTTTAAGAAAAATAAAGATTTCAGAAAACCAGAAGTAAAGGATTCGAAGAAAGGAGAAGTGATATGCTATGAATGCAAGAAGCCTGGACACATCAAGGCAGATTGTCCAATGCTTAAGAAGAATGATCACAAGAAGAAGGATAATTTCAGAAAATTCAAGAAGTATAAAAGGAAAGCAATGGCAGCTGCTTGGGAAAACAGCAGTGACTCAGATAGTGAGTCAAGCTCAAGCAGTGATGGAGAAGAAGCCAACCTGGCTCTCATGGCCAACACCGAAGACAAGGTAACTTCTGACTCTTCATTTGATTCCTGTAATGATTCAGATTCGGATAATCTAGAAAGTGCATTTAATGAACTTTATGATAAATATAAAGAAGTATGCAAATTATTAAAAGTCAGTAAGAAAAATATCATTTATCTAGAGAACACTAATTCTGATCTAAAAACAGAAAATGAAGAATTAGAAAAACAAATAACTGAACTTAAAAGAAGAAATAAATTGTTATGTGAAGACCTAAAAGCTAAGAATGAACAAATAACAAAATTGGAAAAACAGGAAAGCACAGATGAATTAAGGAAAGAAATTAAAAACTTAAATGAAGAAAATAATGAACTATCAAGCACACTAGAAAAATTTACCAATGGTAAAAACTCTCTAATATTAAAAGGTACTAGAAGATCAGGTAAGAAGAAAAATGGGTTAGGATATACACCCCCAGATAATGAAGAAACATAGTCTACCCTAAAACATATCCAACACCAAAATTTGTACCTGAACAAGATATAGCATATAAAGCTGATTTCAAGTATATAGAAAAGGTAACAAAATTATCCTGCTGTGATCACTGCAACAAATTAGGACATATCGTAACAACATGCTCAACAAGACATAAAAAATGGATAATAAAAGGTAAAATTAATGATACTAACCAATTAGAACCCAAAAGAACTTGGGTACCTAAAACTTAATGTTTAAATTTCAGGGAAATTCAAGAGCATCCAAATGGTATTTGGATAGTGGATGCTCAAGACACATGTCAGGAAACCAGAAGTTCTTTGTCAATCTCCAAGCTGAAGAGGGAACAGTCACCTATGGAGACAATGGAAAAGGCACAGTGATAGGAAGTGGGTCAGTGAACAACAAAGGAAAATCAGTTATTGAAGATGTGTTGTTGGTCAAAGGATTAAAGCACAATCTCATTAGCATCAGCCAGTTGTGTGACAAAGGCCATCAGATTCAGTTCCAAGAATCAAAATGCAGCATATTAAAGGATGGAGCAGTCATCTTTGAAGCATATAGAGAAAGAAATTTGTATGTACTCTATCTTGAGGAACTCAGGGATCAAGATGTCTGTTTGACAGCCAGCAAAGATCAATCAACTGAGCTGTGGCACAGAAGACTGGGACACTGCAGTTTGGATGGATTGAACAAGCTCAGAAAAAGAAATCTAGTGGAAGGACTGCCAAAGGTCAACACAAAAATGGATAGCATCTGCAGACCTTGTGCAAGAGGAAAGCACACCAAGAACTCTTTCAAATCAAAGACAGTAGTGACCACCTCAAAGCCGTTAGAACTACTTCACATGGATCTATTTGGGCCAATGAGGACTACCAGTCTTGGAGGAAAGAATTTTGGATTTGTCATAGTCGATGATTACTCAAGATTCACTTGGGTATCCTTTCTAGAGCACAAAGATGACACCTTTGATAATTTTGTCAGCTTCAGCAAGAAAGTTCAGAAAGATCAGAAGTTCACCATTATCTCTATCCGATCAGATCATGGTGGTGAATTTCAAAATGAAAAGTTTGCTAGGTTCTGTGATGACCAAGGAATTGAGCACAACTTCTCAGCACCAAGGACACCTCAACAGAATGGAATTGCTGAGAGGAAAAATAGAACTCTTTTGGATATGGCAAGAACAATGTTATCAGAATATGACTTGCCAAGATATTTTTGGGCCGAAGCCATCAACACTGCAAGCTACATCATTAATAGGGTAATGATCAGGCCAATTCTGAAGAAGACTGCTTATGAACTCTACAAGGGAAAGAAACCCAAGATCAGTCACTTCAAAATATTTGGATGTCCTTGCTTCATCCATAACAATGGAAAAAGGACATTGGTAAGTTAGATGCCAAATCAGATGAAGGCATCTTTATGGGGTACACTTCTAAACCCAAAGGTTATAGAGTTTTCAATAAACGCTCATTATTAATTGAACAAACTGTGCATGTTATCTTTGATGAATCTAACCCTTCCTTGAAAAAGGAAGAAATTAGTGACATTGATGATGCAGATGACTTGTCCGAAAAATTAAAGAATACCTCAATTGAGGACAAGGAAGATCCACCTCTGGAAGAACTGCAGCAAACTGAAATTCAACATGCAAATCTTCCAAAAGAATGGAGACATAAGAAAGATCACCCTCTTGAGAACATTATTGGTGATCCATCTGTAGGGGTAAGAACAAGAGGTAATGTAATTCCTTGTGATTATTTAGCTTTTGTCTCTCAAATAGAGCCTAAGACAGTCAATGAAGCTTTAACTGATGAATCTTGGATAATAGCCATGCAAGATGAACTAAATCAGTTCAAGAGAAACCAAGTATGGTCACTTGTTCCTAGACCATCCAATCATTCAGTTATTGGCACCAAGTGGGTGTTCAGAAATAAACTGGATGAGTCTGGAGTAATCTCAAGAAACAAGGCCAGACTGGTTGCTCAAGGCTATTCCCAAGAGGAAGGCATAGATTTTGATGAAACCTATGCACCTGTGGCTAGACTTGAGGCTATTAGAATTTTACTTGCTTATGCATCTGCATTAGATTTAAAATTGTTTCAAATGGATGTCAAATCTGCCTTTTTAAATGGTTTTATCAAGGAGGAAGTGTATGTTGAACAACCTCCAGGTTTTGATGACACCGAATTTCCAAATCATGTATTTAAACTCCATAAGGCTTTATATGGTTTAAAGCAAGCACCTAGAGCCTGGTATGAAAGGCTCAGTACTTTCTTATTAGATCATGGTTTCACTAGAGGTCAAGTAGATAGTACATTATTTATAAAATCAAAAGTCAAACATATACTACTTGTGCAAATATATGTAGATGATATTATTTTTGGATCTACTGATGAATCTCTTTGCAAGTACTTTGAAAAGCTTATGCAGGGAGAATTTGAAATGAGTATGATGGGGGAGCTAAACTACTTCCTTGGATTACAAATCAAGCAAGGGAAGGAAGGCACCCACATCTGTCAAGCCAAGTACACCAAAGAGCTGTTAAAGAAATTTGGATTTGAAGGTGCAAAGCCACTTTCAACGCCAATGAGCACATCAACCAGAATGGACAAGGATCAAAATGGTAAAAAGGTAGATCAAAAGAACTATAAGGGTATGATAGGGTCATTGCTTTACTTAACAGCTAGTAGACCAGACATTTTATTTAGTGTATGCATGTGTGCTAGATATCAAGCAGACCTAGAGAGTCTCATTTAATTTTGTGAAAGAATATTTAGATATTTAGCTAGAACTCATGATTTAGGTCTTTGGTATCCAAAATCTTGTGAAATAAACTTAGTAGGATATTCTGATGCTGACTATGCTGGATGCAAAGTAGATAGAAAGAGCACCAGTGGTTGTTGTCAATTTCTTGCAGATGTCTGATATCTTGGTCTTCCAAGAAACAAAACTCAGTAGCTCTATCAACAGCTGAAGCTGAATATGTTGCTGCTGGAAGTTGCTGTACACAACTCCTATGGATAAAGCAACAACTTGAGGATTTCGGCATTCATATCAAGTCAATTCCACTACTGTGTGATAATACAAGTGCCATCAACCTCACCAAAAACCCAGTGCAACACTCAAGGACTAAACACATTGAGGTTAGATATCATTTCATTCGAGATCATGTAGCTAGTGGTAACTTAGAAATTTCTTTTATAGATACAAATGGTCAATTGGCAGATATCTTCACAAAAGCCCTACCTGAAGAGAGATTTACATCTCTTAGAAGGGAATTAGGGATGTGCAATTTGTGAAAAGATTTCTGTATTTAAATTGGCATATAATTTTTCAGATTATAATGAAATCTTCTCTCTCCTCTGGCATTAAGCAAAACTCAGCTTATTTACTTTATTTGACCGCTATTGTGTTAAAAAAAAAGTCTGACCCGTCAAACCTTTTTGTCGCTTTCTGCCGTTACCCTCTGTCTTTTTTTTTGGCGCCTCCGTTTTTGATAAAGTATTATTAATTAGTCAAATCCTTGTGGGAACGACTCATCTCCCACCTTTACCCTTCCTTCTCCTTTATCTGATTCGCCCAAAGCCGATGCCCTAATGACTCCGGCATCGACTCTCTGCAAGATTTGAAGCCTTCTCTTCTTCCCGCGAAGAATCCCTTGAGGGCTTCCATCCCTTCCATCATCTCCTTTCTCCAAAACCGTTCTCCACTCTACCCATGGCCGCTCCAGTGATCTCCGAAGTGTAGGGGGCTACAGTGCTGAGTATTTGTCCCCTGAGCAGCAGGAAAGGTTTACATTCGTCAAGACGAAGGTTTGCGGAAATAAAGCAGTGGATGTATCAAATTTAGAAAAGAATGGCATGAGCAGTATAGCAGAAACTTTGAGAAGGATGCAGTGGATGGATATTGCCACCTTCACCGAGGTAAGCTATCCCGACCTGGTGAAAGCGTTTTATGTTTGTCTAAGGTCAGAGGCGGATGGATCCCTTGTCTCTTCTGTAAAGGGTATCCAAATTAAAGTAGATCATGAGCTTTTGCACTTGTTGTTTGGGGTGAAGACTTCTGGACACAGTGGGGTTCACACAGTGAACGATCAAGCAAAGGGTCTTGGCATTATAGGTCCAGGTTTCAGGCTGAGAGACGGAAAATTGGACATCAATCAGATGACTGCATTCAACCGTTTACTTCATTTTATTATCTGCCAAATCATAGTTCCCCGCAGTGCCACCTTCTCAACTTGTACTAGGGCAGATTCGGATATGATGTTCTGGGTAATCCAGCAAAAGGAGATTAACATGGCCGAGGTCATGATGGAGAGAATGAAGTTTGCCCATGATCAAATCTGGGATACAAAGAGCAAGTTGAATGTTTCATTGCCCTATGCTCATCTACTTACCAAGATATTCAACATTTTGGAGTAAATCTATCTGGGGCAGTTGTGGAAAAGATGGGCCAGTCTATAAGGTCCAGGAACCTAAAGAAAAGTGGATTCTCAGTGCAGAATGGGATATGGTCCAAGACCTCTGTGGCAGAGGGAGAGGCCATCATTGGAGATATTCCAGAGATTCCAGAAGAAGCAGCAGATCCACCAGCGGAATTAGAGGTAGAATCAGTAGCAGTAGAACAAGCAGCAACAGAACCTGCAGTGGAAGAACAAGCAGAGACTTCAGGATCACCTGTTATGGAGGTTGACTCTCGTCCTCCAGAAACTCCAATGGAAGAAGCAGTAGCAGGAGTGGCAGATCCCTTGCCCACCTCCAGAGTTGCCTCTATTCTAAGAGAAGTGTTGGATTCCTTTCCTTCCACCTCAGTTACTTCAGAAATAGGTGGACTTACAGAGACAGAAGCTATGGCACCAGGCCATATTGAAAGATCCAATGCAGAAAATATTATTTCTGAGGAGCCAACAATTGCGCAAAGGGAAGTAGTGATGGATGAAGCTCCTACTGAGGGGGAGCAAATTGCAAGTGTGTCTCAAGTATCTACTTCTGTGGCCGAGGGTCACATTGAAATGGAGGAAGCTCCTAGCCAAGTGGAGCCAATTGGAAGTGAGCCTCAAATGTCAGAATCAGTGGCAGAAGGCCACAGTGAGGACATTGTTTTGGAAGAAGCTCCCACTCTGGGGGAACAAGAAAATGTTGTTAAATCTGCTCCTATTCAGGGGGAGCAAGAGCTTGGTACAGAAGAAGCACCATCACAGGGGGAGCCCATTGAAAATGCCCCTGTAATTGAAGGACCTAGTACAGGTCATGGTGAATTTGAAGAACCAGTACCTCAGAGAAAAATAAAGAGAGTGGTTCACAGAAAGCAAGGAAAAAGCCACAGGAAAGTAAATTTGAAGCCTGTTATGGAAATACTAAAGGCTCAAGGAGATATTATCATCAGTTCAGTCCAGTGTCCAAGGCATTCTTGCCAGTCAAGCTACAGCCACTTCTGAACTGTCTTCAGTCCGAAATTCTATGAGGTGGTTCAACAAGGAATTGTCAGAAATGAAGACCATGCTATCAGCAATTTCCAGGACCAGTGGACTTTCTTCTTCTGCTACTCCGAGCAGACCAGCAGCTGTTCCTCGGCCACCATGATGACCTGCACAAGAGTCAGGGCCATCTGGGCCATCAGTGCAAGCTTCAGGGTCATCATGACCATCTCATCAGGAATTTAGGCCATCTGGGCCGTCTGCAGTTGTCAGCGAAGGTCAAGCAAAAGGGAAAGAGCCAGTAGTAGCTACCAAGGCCCCTGAAACTTCTACTATTGTAACTCCAATCCCCTCCTCACCTTCATCCTCTTCTACAGCCCCTCCAGCTCCACCAACCTTCAAACACCCTATGCCTCGCACCCAAACCTCATCCTCTATCATTCCATCTCCACCTTCCTTCTCTCCCACTTCCTCTCAAACCTCAGCTCCATCTTCACCTCTCTCTAAAACTACTCCAGTTCACCCATCTTCATCCTTCAATCCCAAACATCTCTTCTATCCTCCTACTCCTCCTTCTTCTGTCACTTTCATTCCGGAATCACCTCAAATTCACAGTGACTTTGACACTAATCTTCCGGATGACTTTGAGAGAAGTACCCTCATCTCCATACTATCCACTGCCACTCATGTCCACAGGACTGATCCTCCCAGTCCTGCCAAGAAGAAGAGGAAACATTCATCCTCTGTCAGCATCCCTTCCACACCATTATTTCCTCCTCTTTGGTACTCTCTTACCCTCGACCCTCAGAGAAGATCCATCTATAAGGAATACCTTCAAAAATGTATCATTTCCACTATCTATGGTATTCCCTTCCTCAACCTCTCTGAGCATCTAAACATTGTTCTTCCTCTTTGCCAGTTCTCCCACCCTCAAAAATCCAAAATCTATGAGGGGACTGAGCTCAAGACTGAAGCATAGTGGGCTAGCGTCAAGGGAAACAAGCCTCAGTACTCCAAATATTTGACTGCCCGTGTAGAAACCCTTACCCATAGAGATCACCCACTCACTCTTTCTGAGTGGTTCATTCTTCGGCATAAGACCTCTTGGGGCCCTTTCATTCTGAAAGAGATCAGGATAGCCAAGAACTTCCAGTTGTACAGTGATTTTTGCTACCTGAACAAGCTGCCTGAAGTCCAGTTCTACCAATTTCATTTAGCCATAGTGATGCTGAGATCAGAACATCCAATAAATCTTCCCCTCACAGTGGATTTTGCCAACCTCAAAGTTGACTCTCCAGTTCTTCTGCCGAAGCTACACTCCTTAGTGTTTGACTCAGATGCAGGCTCCCATGCCTTTGATATGTTTGCTAAGCAGATGGGCAGAATGTCAGCTAAGCAGGGTAGAATGCCTTCCTTTTTGCGGTTTATTTTCAGAGAATACCACTCTGGCCGCATTTCCTCCCAAGTTTTGGCTCCACTCATTTCTGAGTGTGAGAGGCTTTCTCCCACCGTATGGGAAACGCTCTACAAGGAACCCCATTTCAGTTGCAAGCCATCAACAGTTCCTTGATCCGTCAAGCTAAGCCTATTCTATCAGCCGAAGCCTTCTTGGATCTCAACTCCATAAATCCCATTCAAGAGATCTATGTTCAGTGGGCAGCCAGATATACTGCCTTCTATGCCTTAAAGAAGGATCTTCTTGATCAGAAGATTTTCTATCCAATCTCTCTGGACAGATTTCTCCATCGTGCCAGTTTTGGAAAAAGCACCTACTTCAGATTCATACTGGACAGAGATCAGTATGGAGAATTCTTAGAAGAGCAGCGACAACTATACATTCAGAGGATCACTCCAGCCATGGGTTCTTTCTTCTCAGTTGCTCCTGGTGTTTTCCACCAGACTTTTGAAGATATGGAGATCAAGGCATGGGCTGTCATTTCCCAGCATGCCTCTCTTTTGTCTCCGTTGTATTATCTTACTCCTAATTAATCCAAAGCTTTCTCTCTTCTTTGTCTCATAGACTATCTTTTTGCTTATTGACAAAAAGGGGGAGAAGACTAAAGCAACTCTGAAAAACATGTCTGTTTCATTTATGCTGTTTAGTATATTTTGTCATCATCAAAAAGGGGGAGATTGATGACTAAACTTTCCCCATATAAATTAATTCAATTATTTATATATTAATTTTGATGATTAACAAAACAATACTAATGAATTACTTGAGCCTTGAGGACAGTAAATAAAAGTAAAAGGAAGTTCAAGACAATCAGGTAAAACTCTCACCTCATATTCCTTCCTAAGTCATTGCATCGACTTCTTTATACACCGTATCGATTTGCGCGTCGCAACAATTTCTTAAGAACTCGCAACAACTTGCTCGCCGTAACGATTTCTTAAGTTGTCATAACGATTTCTTAAGACACCGTAACAACTTGCTCATCGCAACGATTTCTTAAGTTGTCATAACGATTTCTTAAGACACCGTAACGATTTACTCGTCACAACGATTTCTTAAGTTGTCATAACGACTTCTTTATAACTCGCAATGACTTGCTCGCCGTAACGATTTCTTAAGTTGTCATAATGATTTCTTAAGACCTCGTAACGATTTGCTCGTCGCAACGATTTCTTAAGTTGTCATAACGACTTCTTTGGAACTCGCAACGACTTGCTCGCCGTAACGATTTCTTAAGTTGTCATAACGATTTCTTTAGAGCTCATAACGACTTGCTCGTCACAACGATTCTATAAGTTGTCGTAACGATTTCTTTAGAACTCGCAACGACTTGCCTTTTGCTAAGTGTTTCATATCGATTTCTTCAGATACACAACGACTTGCATCTCATAACGATTTCTGAAGAATTCATAAAGATTCTCTTTTGATCATAACGATTTCATAAGTCATAAAGGCATCAGCTTTGTTTATAACGATTTCATAAGTGCTTATAACGATTTCATTATTATGATTTAATGGTTCTCTGTCATAACGATTTGCCTATCAACTTATAACGACTTCATAAGTCATAAAGGCATCAGCTTTGTTTATAACAATTTCATAAGTGCTTATAACGATTTCATTATTATGATTTAATGGTTCTCTATCATAACGATTTGCCTATCAACTTATAACGATTTCATAAGTCATAAAGGCATCAGCTTTGTTTATATCGATTTTATCAATATTCTTTAATATACGTTGAATAGTCAAAGTCATGTCTCGCCTGTTTGACTGCTATGCATTCAATGCACTCTGAACGTATCTCTCATGCATGCAGATGATATCTTCCACTATTGTGCTATTCTGTCTACATTTTTATTTTGACAGAAAGAGCTTTGCTAAATCTAGCAATATCTTTTCCAACTGTGACTGACAATCAACGACAGCCCTAGCTGTCTCCTATTTATTGTTGATATGCTTGCAGATACCTGACAAGATTTATCTGTACAACGTTGGACACAAAAGATACAAGATATCAAACATTTCTTTGACGTGTACTAAAGGATAAAAGACTGAAGATCAGAAGCTTCCTTGCAGACCAGTCTAACGTACACCAGAATGAGAGACAACGGTTCTTTAACGTTCAAATTTCAAGTAGAAGCTTAAATACAAGACTTCAAGACTGAGAAGGATATACTTTTGAAGAGAACAACATTCTGTGATAGAGAATAGCCAATCCTTCAAGTCTTCAGTAGTTGAAAACAAGAGCGAAGCACTCCATTCCAATAGATCTCAGCTCTTTAGCTCTCTGTGTTGAAAAAGAAATTCCTGTGAGAGTTAGTGAAGTCTTTTGAGAGAAACCAGTGTCAAAATCTTTCTCTCTTGAGGCTTATTTGCTTCAGACTATAGCTGTTTGAGCTAGTTCCTGAAGCCTGTTCTTGTGCTTACTTTTATTAGTTTTATTCCCTTCTGTGTGAAGGAAGACCTGGTGGTATCCAGGGTGGTTGTATTCCCTTCTGTGTGAAGGAAGACCTGGTGGTATCCAGGGTGGTTGTTTTCCCTTCAAGTTGAAGGAAGACCGGTTGTGGCTGGGTGTAAGGATCCGTGAGGGGGATAGTACCCTTGATAGTGATATCCTGAGGTATTGCTCAGGGACTGGACGTAGGTCTCTTGTGGATAGGAGTTCCGAACCAGGATAAAATCCTTGTGTCTTGTGGTTGTGTTTTGTGCGTTTGCTGTTTCATTTCCTCTAACTCTAACCTTCGTTTAAGTTGTTGTGTAATCTTATTAGTGAACAGGTTTCAATCAAAGATCAATATTTTAATAACCCATTCACCCCCCTCTGGGCTAGCTAGCTGGGCAACACTTTCCTGATTTGGTAGCAGTGGGAAGAGAAGAAAAGTAATGTGGAGGTTGAGTATGTAGAACAGGAATGTGTGCTTTGGAAGGTTTAAATTGGTATTTCATAGGGTAGATTTGAAATTTTATGTCCTGGTGGAATGGATTCCCTGGAATAGATGCAAGTGGAGGAGGATCCGATGAGGCAGATGGTGGAGGAATTTTAGTAAAGGAGGAAGTAGGTGCAGAGGGTGCAGTAGGTGGAGGATGAGATGGTGTGGCCTTTTTAGGCTCTAGAGGGAGTTCAACAAAGGGAGTTGGAATAGGTGGAGTTGGCCTAGAAGGAGAAGGGAATACAGGTTCACCATCCTTTATCAGTCTTCTCTTCACTTTCCTCTTGAAGGTCTTGACCTTGGGCTTGGAAACATCTTCAAGGGATCTCTTAGGTCTAGACTCTTGCTGGGGTTCCTGCTACTTCTGCTCAACTTCTGTTGTTGCTGCTAGTGGAGGCATCTTTAAAATTTCCTACTGCTCACTTTTCTATGGAAGAACTACAATAGATAGTTCTTGAGGTTCTGGCTCCTGGTCCTTCTGCTCTTTAGGTTGCTACTCAACTTGCTGGGATTGATCTTTCATTGATTGCTGCTGCTCTGCCTGTGACTCAGGATTTTCTTCTTCCACTGGTTGCTGTTCAAGTACTGGCTCTTCAGGTTCTGGTACTTGAGTCTCTTGAACATGAATTTGTTCCTCTTGCTGCTGAGAGGAAGAGGGCCCTGATGGCCGAGAAGTGCCCTGTTGGCACACCAATTGAAGCAATAAATCTTTGATTGTTTGACTTCATCAGTCAAACCATCGAACTTGGCATCAATGAATTCAACTTGCAACTAAAGAACAGAGAGATTCTCCTGTTGCTTGCTCAACAAATCCATAATGGAATTGAAACTGTTGCTATTCTCCCCCTGAGACTTTGGCCGGGTCTCAGACTGAGAAGGGGAAGAGTGATGCTCTCTTTCCTCAAATTCAGTTTCTACAGGAACATCATCATAGGCTACTCCTTTACCTCTAATGTTTCTTAAAACTTCATTTATTGTTTCCTCAGGTGCATCTTGTTCAGGAAAGGAGGAGGATACATGAAACTGATCTTCTTGCTCTTGAATCTGAATTGGGGCTTCAGATCTGACTTGAGTTTCTGGTTCTTCCATTCTATCTTCTGCTACTGGCTCTTCTTCTTGTTGAACTACTTGAGAGGATGATGGAACATGAGGCTCATCAAGAAAAAGTTCATGATCACATTCTGGAACAGAATCCTTTAACCATAAATTTTGCTTTTTGTTGATCAAAAAATAGTGGCTTCTTTTCAAGGTAGAAATACCAATTTTCTCCTTGATTCCAGCAGAGATTTCTCTAGATAGATCTACTGAGAATCTTTTGAAAATCAAAGTGAGCAGAGGTCCATAGGGAAGGGACTCCTGCAAATTCTTTGAAGCAATCATTCTCTCCAAGATAATTGCAGCCAAATTTACCTTGTGCCTCTGAATAGCCCAAAATAACAGATTTCCATCTCTGGAGGTGATGGAAGAATGGGTCCCTGCTCTAGGAGTCACAATGGTTGATATAACTGAATGGAGCAGTCTCTTCTCAGCTGTCAGTTCATTTACCAAAAGTCCTTTCTTACTGACAGTGGCCAAACTTCCTATAATCCCCAATTTTTGCTTTTCCAAAGGCACGACTTCACTAAGCTTGTGCCCGGAGTTTGGACAATCTAAAATCTCAACCAATAACTCTTCAGATATGGTAATCTTGGTCCCCTTGACATATCCAAACATAGTGTTTCCAGAAGATACTTACAGAGAGACATAGAAAGCTCTAATGGCATTTTCTATGGGAGGTTCAGAAATCTGGCAAAGCTTGGTCCATCCCATGGCATTCAGGGTGTCTTCTAACCATGACAAGTTTCCACTCAAATGGGAGAAGTCTACTACTTTCCCTGGACAGATGGGAATCTTAGAAAGTCGCTGGAGTTGTTCAAGGGTCAACTGGGCAGTTTCCGGAGCCCTAGATGAAGCCATCTAGAAGAGGGAAATGGAAATGGCTCAGGGAACTGACAAAGGAGAGATAGAAATACCGATGAGAGTTCGAAGAACCTACCTTTCTTCGAAGAGGATGGAGTTTTCAGAGTTTCCAGAAAAACCTTCATAGGAGCACAACAAGGGCGCGAAGAGGAGGAAGAAGACAAGGGAGTTGAAGACGAGATTTGAAAGGGTGTCTTCGAATAGACAAATGGGTTTCTTATATAAGAAAGGAAAAGGTAACTGGCCCTAGATCTTAGCCTGAACGGACGAGATTGACTGATTTGACAGTTATGTCATAAATGAGTATAAAAGGATTTAAATTAAAAGCGCCTTTTCAAAATTTCATAATAAGTCGAATTGTGTATTCGACTTCATCAGTCGAATGCAAGATTTACAACATGAGTCGAATGCACTATGACTTCATAAGTCGAATTGCTGGGACTTATAGAATTTCACAGGAGAGTTTTCACAGACCATTCAGAAATGAAAATTTTCATAGCAGTTTCTTAGCATGCAATTCAAGCATCATTTTAATTTAAAAATTTAGTCAGGATTACACATACCTATTTCTCTTCTAATAGATGTGAATCTATCCTCAGGAAGAGGTTTAATAAAGATATCAGCAAGTTAATTTTCAGTAGATACAAATTCAAGTGAAATGTTGCCATTACTTACATGGTCCCTGATGAAGTGATGTCTAACCTCAATGTGCTTTGTTCTTGAGTGCTGGATATGATTCTTGGTCAAATTTATTGCGCTTGTGTTGTCACACAGCATTGGAATTTCTTGGAGTTGATGACCATAGTCTTCCAATTGGTGTTGATCCACAAGAGTTGAGTATAGCAACTTCCAGCTGCAATGTATTCAGCTTCTGCAGTAGATAAAGCCACTGAATTCTGCTTCTTGAAGACCACGATATCAAGCACTCTGCAAGAATTTGACAAGTGCCACTGGTGCTCTTCCTATCTATTTTACATCCATCATAGTCAGCATCACTATATCCAATCAACTTGAAATCTGAACATCTGGGATACCATAGTCCTAATTTATCGGTATTTATAAGATATCTAAAAATTCTTTTAACAGCATGAACATGAGATTCTCTTAGATCAGCTTGAAATCTTACACATAAACAAACACTGAACATTATATCTGGTCTACTAGCAGTAAGATAGAGCAGTGATCCAATCATTCCTCTATAGATCTTTTGATCTACCTTTTTACCAAGAGGATCACTATCTAACTTAATTCCTGAGCTCATGGGTGTTCCTAATAGTTTACATTTGTCAAAACCATACTTGGAAAGTAAATCTGAAATATATTTAGTTTGACAAATGTGAGTTCCTTCCTTGGTCTGCTTAATTTGTAACCCAAGAAAATAATTAAGCTCACCCATCATGCACATTTCAAATTCACTTTGCATCAGATTTTCAAAGAACTTACAAAGTGATTCATTAGTAGAACAAAAAATAATGTCATCAACATAGATTTGAACAATTAAGATTCCATCTGAAATTTCTTTATAAATAGTGTGCTATCTACTTTACCTCTTACAAAATCATGTGATATAAGATAAGCACTCAATCTTTCATACCAAGCTCTTGGGGCTTGTTTTAGACTATATAGTGCTTTCTTTAAACGGAAAATATGATTAGGATATTTAGTATCTTTAAATCTTGGTGGTTGCTCAACATATACTTCTTCTTTTATAAAACCATTTAGAAAAGTACTTTTAACATCCATCTGAAACAAGTTAATATTAAGAGAGCATGCATGTGCTAATAAGATTTTGATTGCCTCTAATCTAGCTACTGGAGTATAGGTTTCATCAAAATCTATGTCTTCCTCTTGGGAAAATCCTTGAGCTACAAGTCTGGCCTTATTCCTGGTGATTGCTCCTGATTCATCCATTTTATTTCTGAAAACCCATCTGGTTCCAATGACTGGATGGTCAGAAGGTCTAGGGACAAGAGTCCATACTTGGCTGCGTTGGAACTGATTAAGTTCCTCTTGCATAGCAAGGATCCAAGATTCATCACCCAAAGCATCATCGATTGTCCTAGGCTCAATTTGAGAAACTAAAGTAGAAAAATCACAGGGAATTTGCATACCTCTTGTTCTTACCCTATCTTGAGGATTTCCTATGATGTTTTCTCTTGGATGATCTCTATGATACCTTAGTTCTCTAGGTAGTCCTTCTTGTGGTTCTTCTTGCTGTTGAAGATCTTCTAGTGGAGGATCTTCCTTTTCTTTCTCTTTTTCTTCTTCTTCAAGAGATGTTCTTTCTAGATCCCTGCACAAATCTTCAACACACTCTTCTTCTTCTTCTATTCTTTTAATAGAAGGGTTAGCTTCATCAAATAGGATATGCACAGATTGTTCTATAGTTAATGTTCTTCTATTGAAAACTTTATAACCTCTAGGTTTTGAAATATATCCTAGCAGAAATCCTTCATCACTTTTAGCATCTAATTTTCCTAAGTTATCCTTACCATTATTTAAAATAAAACACTTACAGCCAAAAGGTCGAAGATGACTGATATTGGGCTTCTTTTCCTTGTAAAGCTCATAAGAAGTCTTCTTTAGAATAGGTCTGATCATGCACCGGTTGATGATGTAGTAGGCTGTATTGACTACCTCTGCCCAGAAGTATCTTGGCAAATTGTATTCATTCAGCATAGTTCTGGCCATATCTAGCAGTATCCTATTTTTCCTTTCTGCTACTCCATTCTGTTGAGGTGTTCTTGGTGCTGAAAAGTTATGCTCAATCCCATTTTCTTCACAGAACTTCATGAACTCCTCATTATTGAATTCTCCACCATGATCAGATCTAATGCTTACAATCTGAAATTTCTGGTTCTTCTGAACAATTTTGCTGAATTTCAGAAATGCTTGAAAAGCTTCAGATTTGGCTTCTAAGAAAGATACCCAAGTGTATCTTGAGTAGTCATCTACTATCACATAGCCATACATTTTACCTCCAAGACTGACTGTCGTTATAAGTCCAAACAAATCCATGTGAATTAACTCTAAAGGTTTGGAAGTTGTAACAATTGTCTTGGACTGAAATGAAGTCTTGGTCTGCTTTCCTTTTGCACAAGCTAAACATATTCCAGACTTCTTTACTTTTATCTTGGGAAGACCTTCAACTAGATCATGCTTTATCAATTTCTTGATGACTGAGGTGCTTGCATGACCTAGTCTTCTGTGCCACAAATCAGACTCTTCACTTTTGGTAGTTGCAAGACATAAATTTACTTATTTTAATTCTGCTAGTTGCAATGTGTATAAATTCTGTACTCTTTGAGCTTCAAACACAATCTTGTTATCTTTCTGAATAACACACTTATCATTCTGAAAATTGACTGAATGCCCTTTATCACACAACTGATTGATGCTTATCAGATTATGCTTCAAACCTTCTACATACATGACATCTTCAATTAGGTTCTTTTCCTTAGTACCAATTGTCCTGCATCCTAGCACTTTTCCTTTTCCATTATCACCATATGTGAATAGACCAATTTCATCTCTAAAAGTTGTAAATAGCTTCCTATCTCCTATCATATGCCTTGAGCATCCACTATCTAAGTACCATTTGGATGCCCTCAGCTGACCCTACAAATAAAGTTAAGTTGTAACTTTTGGTACCCAAATTTTTTTGGGTCCTTGATGGTTAGTTTTAGGAATCCATCTCAAGTGTCTAGTAGTGCATATGCTAACAGTGTGTCCTAATTGGTTACAATGACTACAACATAAATCAAAAGCATTCTTCATATGTACAATGTTGTTGAATTTCTATTTTTGTCTGTACACATGCTGATTTACTTTTTTAGGATTTTTAATTCCTTTTTCTACTACAAATTTTGGGGTTGGATACACTTCAGGATGAACAATATCTTCTTCATTTAATGGGGGTGTGTATCCTAATCCATATTTCTTCTTTCCTGTTCTAGAACCTTTTATATTAACAAATAGGGAGGTTTTACAATTAGAAAATTTTTCTATGGTAGCTTTCAGGTAATTATTTTCCTCTTGCAATTTTTCTTCATCTTTAAGTTCCTTAAGGTTTGATTCTATTTCCAAAATCTTACTGTTTTTATTTTTTAAATCTTCACATAGCAGTTCATTAGCTCTTTTAGTTTCACTTAAACTTTTACTTAACCTTTCTGCTTCATTTTTTAGAAAGGTGTTAGCCTTTTCTTGGTTTAGTAGGTTTAGTTTAACTACCTTCATTTGTTTTACTACTGTTTTATATTTTTCATAAAATTCATTAAAAGCATCTTCAAGGCTATCAGAATCTGATTCAGAACAAGAAGTAAAGGAAGTTTCTGAATCTACCTGCTCTAGTCCTGCCATGAGGGCTAGGTTTGCCTTCTCTTCCTTTTCAGATTCTGAGCTTGATGATTCTGAACTCGTTGCTTCTTCGTTGTCCCATGTTGCTGCCATTGCCTTTTTCTTGAATTTTCTGAACTTCTTTTCTTTTCCCTTCTTCCTGTTGGATCTTTCTGCTTGATCTTTCTTCTTCAGGTAATTATTTTCCTCTTGCAATTTTTTCTATGGTAGCTTTCAGGTAATTATTTTCCTCTTGCAATTTTTCTTCATCTTTAAGTTCCTTAAGGTTTGATTCCATTTCCAAAATCTTACTGTTTTTATTTTTTAAATCTTCACATAGCAGTTCATTAGCTCTTTTGGTTTCACTTAAACTTTTACTTAACCTTTCTGCTTCATTTTTTAGAAAGGTGTTAGCCTTTTCTCGGTTTAGTAGGTTTAGTTTAACTACCTTCATTTATTTTACTACTGTTTTATATTTTTCATAAAGTTCATTAAAAGCATCTTCAAGGCTATCAAAATCTGATTCAGAACAAGAAGTAAAGGAAGTTTCTAAATCTACCTGCTCTAGTCCTGCCATGAGGGCTAGGTTTTCCTTCTCTTCCTCTTCAGATTCTGAGCTTGATGATTCTGAACTAGTTGCTTCTTCATTGTCCCATGTTGCTGCCATTGCCTTTTTCTTGAATTTTCTGAACTTCTTTTCTTTTCCCTTCTTTCTGTCAGATCTTTCTGCTTAATCTTTCTTCTTCAGCTTGGGACATTCAGATTTGTAATGTCCAGGTTGGTTGCACTCATTGCAAGTTGGCTCCTTCTTCTTATTTTTCTTAAAAAATATTTTTGAGCCAAACTTCTTCTTCTTTGCAAGGATTCTCTGCAACTTTCTTGAAAGCATAGCCTCATCATCACTGTCATCTGACTTTTCTTTAGAGTCTTCAGATGAAGAGGAATCTGCAATCTTCAAGGCATTTGACATTTTCTTTTTCAAAGAATTTTCAAAAAACCTTTCCATATTAATTTCATGAGCCATGAGAGATCCTATTAGTTTATCAATAGACAATTGTGTTAAATCATGGGCTTCCTCTATGGCTGTGACTTTAGGGGTCCAGACATTAGTTAGAGATCTTAGTATCTTTCTAACTGTTTCTTCATTTGTTAGGACTTTCCCTAAAGAGCTTAAACCGACAATTATGTTTGAGAACCTGTTATACATTTGAGTTATGTTCTCATTAGGGAGCATTTTAAACTGTTCATATTGTGAGACAAGTATATCTATTCTAGTTTGCTTGACCCTATCAGTACCTTCATAAGTTACTTGAAGTTTATCCCACATTTCTTTTGCTGTTTTACAGGCTGAAAGTCTGTTAAATTCTCTTTTAGACAATGCACATCAGAGATAATTTTTAGCTTTGTAGTTTAATGACATATTTCTCTTATCAGCTAGAGAAAGACCAGAAGAAGAAGACTCACCAATGATTTGGAAGTTACCTTGTTCTATTACCTGCCAAAGGTTGAAGTCAGTACCTCTGATGAAGCACTCCATTCACATCTTCCAGTATTGATAGTCTTCACCATCAAAGAATGGTGGCCTTGTAACAGATTGTCCTTCATAGTTGTGAGCTTCGGATGCCATTTCTTCTCAAATCCTTTTGGATTCTTCTGAGAAGACCTCGCTCTGATACCACTTGTTGGATCAAAATGGCACTAAGAATGTCCTAGAGGGGGGTGAATAGGACTTCTTTGATTTAAAATTTTCTTCTGAAATGAACAACACTAAATAAATTTGTTAGAACTTAGTGTGGTGTGTGTGATTCAAGTGTAAACAGGGCGGAAATAATCACACAGAAATGCACAGAGATTTATCCTGGTTCGGCCCTTCCTATATGGAAGTCCTACGTCCAGTCCTCAAGTCAACCACTTGAGATTTTCACTATATGTCAATAAATTGGCCTTCTCTCACCCTTAAGAGGAATTACACTCCCATTTGCACCCTAGAAAGTCTTCCCTAAACAGGGGTACAACAACTGCCTTCACAAGGCCTTCCCTACACAGGAGGGGAAATGCAGAAACAGACTTCTGCAGAAATTACACAACAACTAGATAGTAAGAGAATTGTATGTTTGCCTCAAAGCTGAGCACAAACACACCGAATTCAGAAGGATTTTGATGGATCAGAAATAAGACTCAAATCTCACCTGAATGAGAAGGGTGGACTTCAGAAAAAGTAGGTAGTTATAATTGCCACCTGAACACAAGACTTCTAAGAGACTCAGAGAGCTTCAAAGAATTTCTGCTGAAATGGGAAGCTCTTTCACTAGGCTTGCAAGAAGGCTTGTGAATTCTAGCTTTTTGAAAAGTGAAGCTCACTAGAGTTTTCAATGGCTTGAGTAGCTTCTGATATCGCTCTTGTATATTTTCTTTCAAACTTCAGCTCCTTTTATATTCTTCAAAATATAGCCGTTTGAAAGATGACCGTTAGAAATGTGTCTGTTTGCAATCTGGTCGTTTGAAGATAACTCTAGAATCCTTTGGATCTTGATTAGCTTGTTATCTAGGAGTTCTTCAGTTTTGCTTCTTTCCAAGGTCTTCAGAAGAGGTGCAGTCTTCACAGCTAGAAGATTAGCTCTTTCTCTCTCGGAGTGGACTGTGAAGGAGGCATGCTAAAATCGTGGTTCAATAAATGTCTGCAGCAATGACAAGACAAAAAGAAAAGGGATCTCCATACCTTGGAGGTAGGTAAGTCAGAGGAGAATAAAAGAAGGTATGGAAACCTCGGATATGCATGCTTTCAGACAGAAAAGGGAGTTAGACAGATATGCTAAAAAGTAGGGTATGGGTCTGACAGTGGTAGGTGCGTCTTGTCAGATGCCATGAGCCTGAGAATTCATAAATGCACTGTATCTATTGTATCCAAGAAAATCCAGAACAGAGTCATGAAGAACACAAAGCTCAATTCAAAAATATTTCTGAAATAATCAGCACAGGATTTAGATGAATATTTTAAGTATAATATATCTTGTCCTGTTAGAGAAATAATAATGACAATCTGATGAATCAATAAAATATTTAGTCAATGAAGATTTCATTAGAAACTATGTCCAATATGATTGGGAAACAAGATTAGATTATATGTTTATCCTCAGAGACTTCAGAAAGGCATTTAAGTATATAATTGACAGTGAAGTCGAATTCAAGGATCATATAATTCGACTGTTGTAGATAGAATAGGAGTGATTCAGCTTTAATAGGAACTAAGCTTGAGTACAGAAGTCGGAGATGAAAAGGAATAATTCGACTTAGAAGGAGTAATTCGACTTTAATAAATATTGCAATTCGAATATAGAAGTCGGAGTGGAAATAGAATGATTTGACTTCAGAAAGAATAACTTGACTTTAGAAGAAGTTAATAGAATTCGACTGATACACAATAGAATGATTTGACTTCAGTAGTCAGATATAATGGAGATCGATTTCTAAAGCATTCGACTGTAAGAGTCAAAGTGAACAGTCGAATCATGTAGTTAGGATTTATGAAGCATTCGACTGTATGAGTCGAAGTGAACAGTCGAATCATGTATAACTGTATGGACTTATAAAAATTTCAGGATGGTTTTGACTTCGATTCTTAAGGAGTCGGAGTCAACAGCAGGAGTCTGAAGTCGGATACAGTATGATGTATTGAGAGTCTGTGGACTTAGAAAATTTTTGGCGATGAAGTTTATCACACAGTTGTATGCATATATATTTTGAGATACATTTACTTTGTAGATAGTCTATTTAAAGTTTTGTCATAGCAAAAACATGATATATACTATATCTTCAAAATCTTAGATTTTCTTAGGGGTAGTTGCTCAACAATTCTCCCCCTTTTTGTTAATGACAAAAACTTTAAAATAGATAGTGAAAAATAGTGGAAAATTTTGAGATTTAGATGATATTCTAGTTTCTTAGCCTACCTCATTCTCCCCCTTTGTGGCATTAACAGAAAGGGTAACAAACCACAAGGAAAACATGAAATAAGCAGGGAAGAAAGATCATAACTCTATTCAGAAACTGAAAAATAAATACAGAACATAGTGTTTAAGACCTAGATAAGGGGCTACGTAAGTACAAAGATCTAGGAATTTGAGCAAGATATGGTATGAGAAGGTCCCAGAGCTTCTTCTCATTTTCAAGGAAGAAGTTATCAAATAAGGCAGAGTTAATATTATAGTCAGGACTGGAGGTGGGCAGCTTCCTTTGAGGTTTGATGTGTCGCCTATGGTACCAGCCTACCTTGGAGTGGTATTTGTTCTTGCTCAGATGATACTTAAGGTGAACAAACTTCTTAGAGGCTGCAAGATGAAAAAATTCATGGACTGTAATGTTCCAGTGCAAGCCTCTGGTTATAGCTGCATCTTTGGCTTGATAATACACTAAGTACCTTTGAGCCCATTTATGACCAATGCTCTTCTTTAAGTCCTTGAGACTTTTGGACAAAAACTCATAGGGAGAAAGCTTCATTTTCTTTGTAAGGCCCTCTAATTTCCGTCGCATTATTGCAATTATGTGTGAATATTTGTGCTTGTGTATGTATGTATATATTTACGTACGCATTAAATTAGTATAATTACGTGTACATGTGTTTATATTAAACATAAATAATGTATGTATTGCGTGATGATAGTATGGATACAATACCATGTACATATTACATGTATATATGTCCGGTATGCATGGTTTTCTGCATAACTTAGGGTTCTGGCCGAAGGTCACCTTGGCGTCAACCCTAGGCCGTTTATCAGGTGTCAGCGTCCAGACCTGGACGCCAACACTCATCCCGGCGTCCAGCGATGTGGACGCCAACTTCTCTGACCTGCATGCGCAGCAGAGCTGCAAGCTTCTGAAGCAAGGCATGGCCACCATTGGGGGATGTCCCCCAACGGCTCTCAGGTTGTCAAATCGGTATGGTGAGTGGGTGAGGGGCTCTCCTTAACCCTGAACCCGAATTGGACTCTCCCACTCTTTCCCTTCACCCTTGCAAGAGGAGAGAAGTGAGAGAGAAAAACCCTAGAGAAGCCTGTGAGAAAAACCCATTTTAGCACCCTCAAATCCGACCCCTTGGACCTTGATCCGGCGTCCCCCTGCTGCAAGGAGATTGCTGGACCAACGAGGAAGGCTTCCCCGACATCCCCTCGGCGTGGAGATCATCCAGGAGCCCGGAGGAGAGATCGTTTGGAGGCACTTCTGCAACTTTCTTGGGACTGCCCAAGGAGGTCTTCACCAAGCCCTAAATCCCTTAGAGGAAATTTCTAAAGGCAAGTGACCTATCCTTGATGTCCCCCTTATGAGTCTAGGTTGGTTTTGTGATTTTTATGGATTTTTCCTCGAGTCCTAGACCCTCCTATTCACTCAAGATTCAGAGCTCGGGTCTGTGTTTCTGCACAGACCTGGTTCGACGGCAAGGTCCCTGGAAGTCCAGTTCATTCTTGGCGTCCATCGACCATGCCGCTGACCCTGAGTCAGCGGCCAGAGACCGCCGCCGAGTTCTTCTGGACAGAACAGTGAGCTGTTCTGTCCCTCTTATACATTAATTTCGGTATGTTTTACGTGATGAGGATATATGGTAAACCTTATACTCTATGTATATTGTGTTTTGTGGTGTGTGGATGAATGTGGTGTGATGGTGAATGTGGGATAATGGTATCTTTTAAACTTGTGAGCATGACTTGTATATAATCTTGCAAATCCTTGTTCATGAATTGAATTAGTATGAATGCCATGGTTTTAGTCTAATCATGAAGATCAGTGGGCTAGCCTATGTGTTTGCAAATTTTGGTAATTTATCCATGCTTGTGTAATTTGCAAATAAATTTGGTTCGGTAAAATAAAAGCATGCAAGAATGATTTGTAGTGTTCAATCCATAGATGTATGAATTAGGGAATTTTTGTGTTGTCAGTTCATGCATATGTGAATAGCTTATGTTTAAACAGAAAGTGGCTAATTTGCAAAATGTGTTAGACCCATGTTAACTTAAGTTGGTAATAGCATGCTAATTAGACGTTTTATTTTCTGTAAATCCTATTTAGGTCAGAAAAATCTGAAAATTTGAGGGTATGACCTTGAACCCGAAAACAGCATGTGGTTAAAATTTCAGGTCATTGGATTAGTAAATAAAAAGTTATGTGTTTTTCATGTGAAATGTGATAATTTGTGCATATGATCGTAATGTGATTAGATTTTGTTTAAACCCAGCATGGTTAGTGTGTTTACTGTGTATTAAACCTTGAAATTTTGTAGTACCATGTTAGGAAAAACAGAGGTATTCATGTGAGTGAGAAAGTGAATGAGATGAAGTGTTATGTGTAAACCAAGTGTAAAACGGTAAATATGTAAATGTGTGACTGTGCCAATGTGACACTGCTTCCGTAGAGGGCAGTGGAGCTATATCAGGGAAAAGTCCCCCTGAGAAAGTTCATTGTGTTAAGTGACCCTAAGGGCATTAGGGGGAAATCCTGGAGGTGGACAAGTACCACTGGTTAGGGTGGAGACTTGTTCTCCCGGTCTGCGCAGTCCAAGAGTCGCCATTGGAATGCCTAGATGGCGTCTATGTGTAATGTGATGTGTATATGTCCTTCTTTGGTGGTTTGGACTATGTGTCACGGCACCTAAAAATGTGTAATGTGAAATGTGTAAAGTGTATGTGTACATGTGTAAATGTGTAAGTGACAATGTGAATGTGTATGTGTAAAGTGTAACCATGTGAAAAGAGGAAACTAGTGTAAAGAAAAATGTGAAATTCTAGATGTGTAAATGTGTTATTGAAACCCATGTGTGACTAAATCTGAAACCATGTGAATTCAGAAAATGCATGTTATTATTCTTATGTTTATGTGTGCAAAAATGTTTAGAGTCCATGTTAGGGACAACTAATGAATATGTGTGCAAATAGCATGATAGATTGTTCATATGATATGTTTTAAGCAACGTTGTAGCTCTCATGTGTAGATTTATAGCCATCGAATCATGTGAAATCAGCAACCTAAAGCATGTGAAAAGGTTATGTATGTACTTAAGAACATGTGGAATCCATGCTAGTTGTGTTTCCCGTCCATGTATGTAAAAGTTCATGTTGATAGCTCTCATGTTTGATTCTTTAAAGATTAAAGTTTCATGAGTAAATTGAATAGAGACCATGTGATAGGTGAAGTTTATTTTAGAAATCTGAAAGCATGAGTCATGTATAAAATTGTAGAATGTTCATGATAGGTTGAAAACTTGAAATGACTAGCATGCTATGTGTTGCTAATTGTAATGTGCACGTAGAAACCACTAGGACTTATAAGTGTACATCATGAGTAGTGTTGCTTGCTGAGTCCTTGGACTCACTCCATGCTTCGGCGTACAGGTATAGTTGGTGACACAGTACCTTTGGAGGAGGCAGCAGAGACGGACTCCGAGGCGGAGAGTAGCTAGTCTTGGAGCTTCCTTGTGATTTGTGTTCTTCATAGTATGTATTTGGAACATTGTATTAGAATTATTATGAAAGGAATGTATTATGTGGACATTTTGTAATTCTATTTCAGCAATTTAAATTATGTGAGCTCTTAGTTCCTTATTGTTAATTGCGAAAATCATGTATGGTTAATGTGGATGATGAATGAATGGAGATAGTTCTCTTTTACTTCCGCTACTCTGTTGTATATTCGCGTGTATCTCAGCTGTTTGTATCGTTTGGGTAAATGTCCCACTGTGGCAGCACTTGTTATACCGACGTGGGTTGGTATAACCGTACCGGTATAATGAGGGCCGTCACATTCTCACACTCAGAGTGATCTGTAGGGTAAGCAGTTTCCCACTGATCAAGGGAGAACCTTTCAGACTCAACAAAACACAACTGAAAGTCTAATAAGTGATGAGGGTTCTTGGAAAGCTGTAGAAACACAAATCTTTGAAAGACAACTTCAGTTTGTACTTGATTTTGAATCTAGTGGCAATCCGGATGAATCTGTTGAAGACTGCTTCATCAAAGTCTCTTCTATGAGCAACAGTTCCTAAGAAGGATATATATAGTCCAGATGGTAAAGCCACAGTCATGGAGGGAATGATTTCTCTTTGGCCTCTTAGAAGATTTTCCTATTGGCCTTTAGACACATCAGGCAATCCAAGCATGAATCTTTCAAAGTTGAATGATTTCATGCGGTTATACTTGGCCTGAGAATCACTGATGGGGAGCCCAAATAGACCATAGAACCTCAGACTCAAATGATTGGACATCTAAGAATTGGTTCCTAGATTGGGACTCCTGATATCTGACAACTTCTTCAGGATAGAGATCAAGGAATTCTTTGGGAGTTAGGCTATGGCATTTTTGAGAAATCAGGCGGAGTTCACCCATTGAGATTTGTGTGGTGCGAAGAAGAGTGGGAAGCCAATGTTCAAATGTGAAACCTGACATTTCATGGACTTCAAGAAATGCTCTAATAGAAAGATATTCTCTAAACAAATTCATGAAATGCTCAGAATGACAGATGAAGGCATACCAAAAGGGAGGAAAAAGTTTGGAAGGATTGTCTCCCAACCTGGGTCGACGCACCTCAAGGCGGCCAACTTTTTTGTTGACAAGGTCAAGATGGCCAACTTGCATGTAGCCATGCACAAACATGAAATGTGACGTCTTCTTCTGTAGGAGTTGACATGCCATAGCACATTGTACCCTAAGGGTCCATTTGTTTCAACGTAAAATCTCATGTTAGAACAGATTTTCCAAGAAAATTTCATGTACTTGCTCATTTGGTACTACTGAAAAGTTAATTCATGAAAATCTTTTACATAAAAATAAGGATTTTGGCATCCTTGGTGAAACTCCGTAAACTATTTTTCAGGATTTCTCTTTCATGAAGGATTTTTATGAGTGTAACTACAATCTAGTGCCTGGCGACTGGTGACTGGTGATCAGCGCCCGGCGACCGGCACCTAGCGACCTGACGTCCGGTGCCCGACGACCCGACGACCTGGCGACCGGCATCCAGCGCTCGACATCCGGCGCCCAACTACCCGACCGGCACCCGGTGACCCAACGTCCAATAGTTGGCGTCCAGCGTCCGACGACCAGCGCCCGGCGACCCAGCGACCAGGCGCCCGATGACTGACGCCCAGTGTTTGGCGACCCGGCGCCCCAGCGTCCGGTGCTCGGCGCCTGACTACCCAGCGTCTAATGCCCGACGACGCGCGACCAGTGCCCGGCAACCCAGCGTCCGACACCCGACGACCCGTTCGGTGCCGACCGTCGGGCCATCGGGTGGTCGATATGCAGAATGTACTTTTTATTTTTAAAATTTTATTTACTTTTTTTAAAAAATATTTCTAATTAACATTTTATTGGGAAACAAATATCAGAAAATCTTTTGAGTGAAAACATTTATGTGGGTACCAAATGAACAATTATACTTTTAATTTTTCTGTAAAACTTAATCTTTGAAAAACTTTTTCCTTATTAATATGTTTTACAGGTAAACAAACCGATCCTAAATATAGCTAATCTTTTTCTCTTCGTTTTTGGTGCCATGGCACACCATTGGAAAGTGGGCCACTCATTTTCCCCTGCATGCCCTTAACATATATATCACTAATCTCTACTGTTCACGATTAGTACAAGCTTTAAAGATTGTTGGTAGGTCTCACCCTTGGGGACGACAGATAAGTCGTCCAGGCTAATGAACGACAGAGAAGGCTCTCAGAGAAAAGTCATGGTGGGAGATCACTTGTCTTGAGATGGATTTGTAATTGTAACTTTGCATGTATTGAACATCAATCTAATATCTAGTGAGTTCTATTCCTGGGCGAAGGCACTTTCGTTGATGTCTAGTGATCTTTGACCACTAAATTATCTAATAAAAAAAAAAAAATCAAATGGGCACAACAAAAGTGTATTTGAAGGTTGAAGAACGTTGACTACAAAGGTCCAAGAGATGTCTACTAAAGTCACTTCTAGTTCCTCACTTCAAATCTCATACATCAACGATGATACACTTTTGAGGCGTAGCACAATAATGACTGTTCTCGCACGAGCAAATACTTATATGGACCAAACAAGAAGAGAGCACCAAGAGGAAGAAAGAGAGCTAGATGAAGAGAGAACCTAGTCTCTTAAGTAACTTGCAAGAGATAGTCAGGCATGAGATTACAACTCGACTAATTAAGTTACAAGTGTAGTGTTGTGTGGTCTCTATTATTTTACCGATCAATAGATGTAGGCATGAAATAACAGTCAAAATATTTTTCTAACTATGAGATTAGTGTGAGGTTATTATTATTCTCTTGTCCGCGTTAGAAGCTGACTTCGGCGGGTTAATTTTTGAGATCCAATTAAGTAGTGGCATCACATCGAGCGTCTCATGTCTTACATGAATATTGATACTGCACTTGGTGCGGTTTATTTAGTGCTATAACAAAATCACATGTTCATTTATAGCATGTTAACCGTTAATTATTTTATGTGTTGTTTTCTTCGAATTTTTTTTGGAGGATCTCTCTATTGAGCTAATGAAATTGTGAGGTTCATTTTCCTATTTCCCTTTCAAATGAAAGCAGACAAGCTATTTCCTAATCCCAGACCGACCCGTGGTAGAGAGAGTGGACTTCTACTTCCAATAATATGTGAGTTTTATACATCTCGTGTATACCCCAGAATGATATATTTTACTTTTAAACTAAAGTTATGTATTCTAATTACTGACTATCTCTCGCAGGTTACTTAAGAGACTTGGTTCTCTCTCCATCCAACTCTCTTTTTTCCTTTTATTGCTCTCTTCTTTTCTGGTCCACACAAGTACTTGCTGGTGCGAGAAAAGTCATTGTTGTGCTGTGCTGTGCCTCAAAAGCGTATTATCATCGACGTCTAGGATTTGAAGTGTGAAACTAGAAACAACTCTAATATATAGCCATCTCTTGGACTTTTGTGGGCAACATTCTTCAACCTTCAAGTACGCTTCACGTTGTGCCGACTAGATATTTGACTGATGTTTAACATATGCGAAGTTTCAAATCCATCTCAAGACGAGTGATCTCCCACCATTACTTTTTTCAGACAGCCTCCTCTGCCGTTCATCAGCCAGGATGACTTATCTGTCGTCCACAAGAGCAAGACCTGCCAACGAACTTTTAAGCTTGTACTGATCGTGATCAGTAGAGATTAGTGATATATATGTTAAGGGCATGCAGTGGACAAAGAATGACCCACTTTCCAATGGCGCGGCTTGGTGCAAAATCGACGCGGAAAAGTACGACGTCGCTGTGGCATGTCAGACTCCTACAGGAGAAGACGTCATGTTTCACGTTTGTGCATGGCTGCAAGCAAGTTGGCCACCCTGAAGGGGACGGGGACAGCTCCTCCTCGCATGGCCCTAGCAATGTGCTTCAGCTTCCCTGACAGCATTCACAAGAACTATACATTAATGTCGATCATCAATGCCACAGATAAATAAATATAGAACTAAATTGATATTAATATATACGTGAGAATGGATAAGCGAGAACACATCCGACTCAACCTCCTGTAGAGCACTGTAGACCATGTCATATGATGTAATCAGGCTATTGGACTCTGAAGAAATAAAAATATTATCCTTCTTCCAATTATTGGACCTAAGTTATTCATGGAATAATCAGAGAGGGTGTCGCGGGGCAAGATGCAGGGCACCAAGTTCTACGGGGGAAATTAAAACAATGCATGCTAACCATCTAGCTAGCTAGGTTCGTAGGTCGATCAAGTTGAACTGGGCAGGGCATGCGGTACGTTTGTTTCTGAAACCCCTCGTTAAACCTTGGTATTTATAATTGTTTTTTAAATAAATCATCCAATGGTGCATGATTTATCTTTACTTAACAGTACTCCTCCAAGACAATAGACATATATATGGATCAGGCAAGTGAGGACCGGACTAGCCAATTAATGATCGCATTTTCACGGCATTTTAATTTCTATCCTTATGACATGCAACTTAATTAGTCAAGATTCTTTCACTTATCAAGGGATGATTCGCTAGACGGAGAACCATTAAATTGCTCAACCCAGGTCTTCTCTCAAATCACTACTAATCCTAAGCATTACTTTTCTTTAAGATCCAAGTACTGAAATGGCTTGCCTTGTGATACTGAAGAAACGGTTATTCTAATCACGATGATATCTCTCTCATAATTAAGTAATGTGCATGTAAGAATTCAAAGCTTTGATCGGGTCGTAACAAGTGAACCACTGGCCCACTCTCTCCCTCTTTCATCTATCTCAAGTCCTTTTCTCTTATCACTAATATCCCTCCGTCCTGTGGGTGTTCCTTTCAAGATTAAGACGGCCTACCCCGTATATATATACATGTCTGGGGTGAGATTGGCATACTGCAAAGGCTGAATTAGCTACGTTCAGGATTTTCTAGTAATGAAAAGAATTTTAGTGGGCCCCACGTGCTTGCCGTCCTCAAGACTTCTCCTCTGGCCAAGTGGCCATGCACGCGTCCGGGATATATTAATTAGACTATCACACTATTGCACTGTTTAACAAAATAATTAACAAAACAGAATGTTAATTAAAGATTATATCACAAAGAGAAGTGGATGAGATGAGAACTAAGATTATTTGACTCTGATTTATGGCAGAGAGATTTTGATTGGTGGTGAGAGCAAGTGCAGTTTTTATTATTATGACAAGAGTTGTAGAGGGAGAATTCCGTCATGAGGGGCCCAACAAGCTAAAAAAAGGCCCAACAAAGTCTGAGGAGTCTCCAAATGAGGTGACAGCCCGCCAACGGCCCTTATTACTACGACCAATGGAAGCGGAGAGGGCAAAAGGACTAGGAAACCCATTAGGACCCTTAGGCACTGTCGCCTGACTGCGGAGCTGCCGATTACTGAGGGCCCAATGGCCGAGAGCTAGCCACAGGAGGCTCAGCACCCAAGAAACCCTTGACGCCTAGGACCGAGATAGAATAATGCTCGACCCTAGTCCTGCAGCGCTCTCGAGGAGAGACAAGTGACGAGAAATTTTATGGTGACGGGACATCTCTCACGCATGTGACTTGGAGCCCCCCCTCCTCCGCAGGGATCCCCCCACTGAAAAGGTGCATCATTAAGCATCATTGTGCCCAGAGATCTCATGAGAGGTAGCACTCCTGACACCTAAAGCTCCTCCCCTGGGAAGACGCCCATCACTGCCACCCTCGCACCTCTCTTAGCCCATCCCACGAGGTAGGTGGGCCATTGGGAGAGGGAGCATTCCTATATAACAACCGGAGGATCCCTACGTAAGGGGTAAGAAAAAAACACCGCATTAAGAGTTAATTATTTTTGGTGAAGAGCGGTCTTGAACTATCCATACGACTTGCTCGTTGCGTCCATCTTGACTCTAACTTGAGCATTGGAGATGGACCCCCACGGAACATTCCCTGTACCATCCCTAACCGCTCCTTATGCTTTGTTGGAAGTAGAAGTCACCGACGAGCACATGCTTTCCCTACCGTCAGCTCCCCACCAGATGGTTGATCCCCTAAGGCCCAAGACTGCTCCGCTTCATCTGGTGCCATTTGTAGAAATGCAAGTGAAAAGACCTTATGGTGAGAAGGAGTAATAATAATAATAGGCACAGTGATAGAGGAAAGGCCCTAGCTGAAGGTGAGCTAGCGAACGCATTGTATTCATTCACAGGTGCTCATGCCACTGCCAACAATGGCGCTAATGCTAACCCTACTGCTTTGTAGGGTGCCTCCCACCCTGATGGACAAGGCCTTTCACGACTCACTGTGTTCCCAGCCGAGTTTCTCGTACTGAAAAAAGGGTGGAGATGCTCCTTTAGATGATGTCAAGATGCACCGTCGGAGGCGCCTCTTCTCAAGGACCCTATTCGAGAGCCTTACAAGCAAAAGCCTCATAGGGAGGTGGTTAGATTGCAGAGGGCGCTTCACTCTAGAAGGTAGGCACTTTATCCGCAACGATCCTCCTACGGACCAAGAGGCCTTCTCCTATTAGTGGGGAGAGAAGGGTGCTCTCCGATGCCACACATCTATTCGACATCAGGGAGGAGATGATAGGCACAGGGCTGCCTCTAGGGAGGACGTGCCCACCGCCCTATCGCACTCCAACTACGTGTTATCGGCCCACCTCCGGAGGTTCGAGGAGAGAATCACAAAATAGGTATGCCAGCCCAAGGTCATACAGGGTGAGCATTGACACTACCATGCTAGAGAGGAGTAGGAGTCCCCCTTCACTTAGGAAGTTCTAGAAACTCCCCTTCCGGTGAGGCTTCAACTCCCCTTACTGAAGCTCTAAGTTGGCGAAGGGGACCTATTAGATCACTTGTACCACTTTGAGGCACAAATGACGCTGCAGAGGGTCCCTGACGCCATCAAATGTCGTGTCTTTGTGACCACCCTAGCACAGAGTGCACTGGCTTAGTTTTGATCTTTGCCCCCTGGGTGCATCTCCAGTTTCTACCAGTTGGCGGCACTGTTTAAAGAGAGCATCATTGGGACTGGTCCCCCAAGAACAGTTGTAACACTCCGAAATTTAGTAATTGAAAAAAATAGAAATAAATTGAAATAAATAATTTCCGCATTATTGGAATGGTAGAACTTACGTACCACTATCGTACGTGAGAAAACACATCGGAAAATTCCATAAAAATTTAAAATCAACTCCAAATATTATCCCTAAACGTTCCACGAAGAAATTCGTGCAACGAAAAATCTGATTGGCCTTGTGTACGTCACAACGTGACGAATTACCCAAATTAAGAAACTAAGTCAGAAAACCGTTAACGCGGAAATGTGGCGTGACCATAAATTAAATAAATAGGTTGGAGTGGCTTTCAACATTATGTATTAATGACCCATTAATGAAATTGGGCCAATGGATCACTTTTGGTCCACTATTAAAATTGGAGCAAGAAAATACACAAAAATTTGCACTTGTAATTAAGAGGTAATTTGGAAGGGCAAATTAGGGTTTAAAAGAGTGTTTTTAGCCAATCATGGCAAGAAAAATCGTGGCCAACCATGCTTGACATCTTCCCATGGTGCAGCTACCTCATTTGGGAGGAGAAATTTCAGATTTTGGAAGGTGCCAAGCAGAATTCGCAGCCCCTTTCCTAACACCATTGGAACAAGTAAATTAAACCCTAGTCGTATATAAACTCATGAAGAGATCTTAGGGATGACTTTACCATCGTGCTGGGGTCATTTGGAGGCGGGCTAGGGCATCAGAGGAGAAGGAGAACGGTTGGAACCAGAGCTTCTTCCCCATCCATCCTCTGTTGCATCCAGAACGATGACTTGTCTTAGATCTTCACAAAGGTAGGTGATCTCGGGCCAAGACTATAAACAAAACCTATACCATCTTGTAGAGCTGCATGTCCAGTTTCATACGTACTTGAATTGCCTAATTTTCATGTTGTATACGTTGAGTTCTAGGTGTTTTCCCTAAGTCGCGCATGATTAGGGCTTTCTACGTTCTTCATGCATTGCACATGGTTTGAGACTGATTAGACCCAACCCACAACATGAAAGTTCTTCTACTAGTTGTCCTAGTCATGTTTTGTGTTAAGTGTTTTGTCTAAATGTCATTATATTTCAAGTTATAGACCTTACATGAAGGTTGCAATGAAGTCGCACATATTTAGGGTTTATTGCGTTCTTCATATTTTGCACATGATTTGAGACCGAATTAGATCCAACCCCCAACATGAAAGTCCTTCTACTAGTCGTTCCGTCATGTTTCATGTTGAATGTTTTGTCCAAATGTCAGTGGTTAGAGAGATACAAGCATTGTAAGAGAATCGCTGCATGAACACTGTGTTTTCAGTTTGTGGTTGGAATCGCGTTTGGTCCAGGCGACGCAATTCCAGGGCCGATGCGATTATCTAAAATGTGGCCGTGATATCGGACGCGAGTTAGGTGCTGACCAGTCAACGGTCTGCATAAGACTTCGCGCCACATGGTTTTCTGTGCATGTCTGATTCGCGACGGGATCCCCCGACGCGATTTAGCAAGTTTCTCGCTCAAACAGTTATGCCCAATTTTTATATTATTATTTTAATGTTTTTATGAAACGCGACGGGATACCCCATCGCGATTCAAGTAAAACGATGGCCATGTAGGCCGATGCGATTTACATTTCTACACAGTTGGCCCTGTTTGACCGTACGTCGTGTTTTGAAAAGCGTCCACTGTGTAGGACGCGATTCAAGGACCGACCCGAGACTGTTCTTTCCTGCTAGTCAATCAGCATCTTTAGTTTTTGGGTCTGTCAGCATGTTGCATAGTATTACATAGTGTGCATGGACCTAAAAGCAATCAACCCTTTGAAAAACAGTAATGACACGAATATGATTCTAATGTGTGATTGATCTTATGTTCGTTGATTAGCATCTTGTGATCTAGCTTAATGAGAAATTGACATGATAAGAATATGATATGAATATGTGATGAATACATGATTAGGATGGACTTGTTTGGTTATGATGCTATCATGATTTGCATGTGAGTTTCTCTTTATTTATGTGCTTTCCGATGTTCCATTATTTGTTTATAAATTGCATACATGTTTAGGAAAGATTCGTGACACGTCACTACACATTTGCACGATTAGGCACACCCTTCTTGGGGAATTGGGAGCTCTCTGCCGGTCATTCTGTATTGGCAGACTAGCGATCTTTTCCTTAAGACCTCTGTAAGTCTCCGTACTCTATGGATTCCCTCATAGAGACCGAGCTGGTTGTACCATGAAGTACCCTGGAGATGGAGAGCACTTGTTCCATGTACGATCTGTCATTAGTCATCCTCTTGTCAAGACATTAATGAATTATGAAATATATGATATGTCGTTATGCTGTCTAATTGTTCTCTCGAGCTTTTGTCATACCTTGACTCTATGTATGATCATGTCCTTACTACAATGAGCTTGTTATTGAAATTCTGTGGCCATAATATGTATATGTTTGTTCGGAACAACGTAGGACTTCGGTCCATTTGACTAATGCCTGTGCAATAGGGGCCCTATCTGGTCCTAGGGAGGAGCGCCCCAACGTACTTATTAACCGCGGGAGTATGGACTTGTGGTGCTTGTCATGACACAAATTCATATGCAAGATTTGTGGGAATGTGCCTTTGTTTGATATGATATGATAAATTTGATATGATACGTTTGATCACGTGAATATGTGATATTTGTGTGAATATGGCCAATTCCTTTTGATACGATTCTATTCTTGAAATATCTGTCCATTGTATATGCCATTCAATATTTGATCTGATATGATATTCGTCCTATTCAGCTATTTGACTTGTTAGAAATGCATGCATTGCCATCATGTCTATGTGCATATCTGCCTATTTAAAATGTTAATCATGTATATTAGTGCCCGCACATTAAGATGTAAATCCTACTGAGCTATTTCGCTCACCCCTATCATCCTGTCCTTTTCAGGTAGTGATGAGGATCTCGTGGAGTCCGATGGGGCTGAGCAAGAGTGATGAGCACCCGTCTTATGAGGAGTCGACAGTTTAGGAATAGATATTTGAGTAGTCTATGTAATAGTGGAACATTTCATGAAGTTTTTATTTGAATAATGGACCCTTCAGTTGGTTCTTCTTATGTAAGGTTGTAACTAGTGGATTGAAATGGAATAAAGAGTACTTTTGATGGCAATATTGTGGTCTCAAATGTATTGTTATGTTTAATTGTGACCCTGTGTTACTCAACTGTGATACGTCTATTTGTATCGTTCACGCATCCTGGTATTTATTCCGCTGCTAAATATCGAGGCATGACAATAGTAGCTAGCCTTTTTTCCATGAGATAGGCCCTACGTAAGAGGTTGTGGCACTTTACATGCTACTTTGAAATTGAGGTCTTCCAGATCCCCTATCTCAATACCGCCTTGGCTGTCAATGCCCTTATCACTGGCATGAGGAACAAAGACCTCTACCATGAGCTAGTCTAGAAGCCTCCCACCACCATTGCCAACCTCAAAACCCTTGTGCTGTAGTACATTGAGGATGAAAAAATCTAGTATGCATGCCAAAGCAATGTCAGGAATGGGAGGTTGAAGTACAGGAAGCACCCCTTTGACCATCCCCCTAAGTCCGAGAAGAAAAAGAACCGTGAGGTAGGATGTTGGGAGCCTCCAAGGAGGTTCGACAAGTATACTCCTCTGACCACCATTATTTTTTAGATTTACCAAGAAATCAAGGGAAAGGACCTCCTCTGGCATCCAGATAGCATGAAGACCCCTCCGTGGAAGCACAACAAGGACAATATTGCCACTTCCACCGGGATCATGGGCACCTCACCAATGGCTACTGCCACCTCCGAGATGAGATCGAGGCACTCATCCATGATGGATGCCTTGAAAACCACCTCACCAACCACCCCCGCATCCTGCAACAAGCCCCTGAAGAGATCGATAATCGTCCCGTGGCATCCACATTAATGTGGTCGAGGGTGGGCCAACATCGGGATGAGATACCCATTGGAGGAGCAGGTGGTACACTCAGTGAGCTGACCACGAGCCTTAGGTGAGGTGCCCAAACCCCCTAGAGTAGAGGAAGCTGGAACTGGCCTTCTTCAAAGAAGACATCAGAGGGGTGATCATCTCCCATGATGACCCCGTCGTAATCTCCCTCACCATCAACTGCTACATTGTGCAGAGGGTTCTGGCCGACAATGGGAGGGCACCAGACATCCTCTCCTATGAATGCATCCTAAATATGAAAGAAGACACAACACGCCTTCGCCCGATTCACACCATACTTTATGGATTCAACGAACAAGTCTATCACCCCGAAGGGACGGTGACTTTTCCAGTGATTCTCGAGACACCCCCCAAATTTGTAACCTTCTTGTCGGATTTTGTGGTGATGAAAGGGCTGATTGTATATAACGCCATCATGGGCCATTGAGCCTTCGAGTGAATGAAAGTGACCCCCTCCACCTACAACAAAAAAATGAAATTCCTGACCAAGAATTGAATAGGGGAGGTGCGAGGGAACTAGGCCAAAGCTCGAGAATGCTATCTGATCTCCATTGAGCCCTAGTGATAGTGATCATGAGCCAAGGTGGAAAGGTGTTGCTATGGAAGGACAATCAGCAGGTTATCTGAGAGAGGACCTGATACCTGTCACTCTATATAGTGGCACCTCCTAGGTCTTCAATATCGGTGTAGAAGTGTCCCTGAGGATCGAACAAACTATAGAGAATTTATTTCCCATTATCTTCATGTGTTTGCATGGTCAGATGAGGATCTCCCAAGTATTCTTGGGGTTGTTGTGATGCACCGACAAACCTCGACCCCTTCGTTAAGCTAGTCTGATAGAGGAAAAGGAAGCAAGCACCCAACAAGTAGGACGTTATCAAGGAAAAGGTCACGAAGGGGTGAGGCACCGGCCTATTCTTAATTGTCCTCTACCCAACGAAGCTCTCCAATGTTGTGTTGGTGCCTAAAGCTTCCAGCTAGTGGTAGATGTGCATGAACTTTACCAACCTCAACAAAGACACTCCAAAGGACTGCTATCCCTTTCCAAGCATCAACCAACTCATCGACTCCACAGTCGAAAATGAGCTGCTCAGCTTCCTTGACGCATATGCTGGGTATCATCAGATACAGATGCACCCTGCGGAGGTAGAGAAAATGGCTTTCATCTTTGATTGTGACACATATTGCTACTCTCGGATATCGTTTGGCCTAAAAGATGTAGATGCTACGTACTAGAGGCTAGTGAACTAGATGTTTGACAGGAAGCTCTGGCGAAATATGGAGGTCTACATCGACGACATGCTAGTCAAGTCCCCAAAGGCAGAGGACCACTTCGCTGACCTTCTCTAGATGTTCTAAACACTTCAGAGGTACAACATGAAACTCAATCGCTACAAAGGATCTTTAGGCATTCGTTCTAGCAAGTTTCTAGGTTTTATGCCTACACAATGAAGGATTGGGGTCAATCCCAACAAAGATCCAAGTGATCCTTGATATGTAGTGCCCCCAGAGCCTCAAAGACGTCCAGCGCCTGGTAGGCCGGGTCGTGGCCCTCAATCGATTTATGGACCGAGCTGCCGAACGTTACCTAGATTTCTTCAAGCTGCTCTAAGGGCCTTAGCTATGTGCCGCCCCTGTCCCATGCAATGAAGGATGATAAAAAGCCTTCGTCGAGTTGAGGGAGTACTTAATGTCTCCGTCTACACTGTTAAAGCCCATCCTGGGGGAAGCTTTGTATCTATACTTCTTGGTAACATCTGCTACAGTGATCTCACTGCTGGTTCGCAACTACCATGGGGTAAAGAGGTCATTCTACTACGTCAATAAGGTAATCGATGATGCCGAGCAGTGATATCCCCTGATAGACAAGCATATCCTAGCACTAATTACCCCCACCAAGCACCTCCCACCTTACATCCACAGCCATAACATCATCATACTCATGGGCAAGCTATTGAGATAGATGCTTTCCCACCCCGAATCATCTAGGAAGATCACCAAGTGGGGTTTTGGACCTCAAGGGTTATGATATAGCGTATCACCCCACACGACTATTCAAGGACAATCCCTTGTGGACTTCATCAACGAGTACTCATTGCCACCTGAGGAGCCTCGAGAGCCTGTCTCTGAACCCACTTTGGAGATCTACATCGATGGCTCCTCTTGTTCAGTCGGAAGCAGGGTTGGGATCATCCTATGTTTCCTCGAAGGCATCAAGTAGGGTATTTTGTCCATGTGTGCTCTTTCTTTTAGAGTCTTTAGGGACATGCTCTTAGAAAGCATTATTCCATGTCTCATTGGTATGAGACATCTCTTGGAATTTTCCATGCCAAACTTTTTAACAATGGTGTCTATGTACGTGGACCGCGATAAGCCAAACAACCTTTTAGACCTATCTCTATAGATCTGAATCCCCAAAATATAGGATGCTTCCCCTAAGTCATTCGAGAAGTTCTTCATTATTCAAGACTTAACTGTGAACAACATTCTCACATCATTCCCAATGATAAGCATGTCATTCACATATAACACTAAGAATGTGATAGCGCTCCCACTCATGTTCCTATACGCACTAGGCTCATCTTCATTCTTAACGAAGCCATAAGATTTGATTGCTTCATCAAATCTTATATTCCAACTTCAGAAAGTTTGCTTCAGTCCATAAATAGACTTGAACAACTTGCACACCTTTTCTAGACTTTCTGTGGACATGAATCTCTCAGGCTGTACTATATACACCTCTTCCTCAAAGTTGCCATTGAGGAATGTGGTTTTCACATCCATCTGCCAAATCTCATAGTCATAGTGTGCTGCAATCGCCAATAAAATTCTGATGGACTTAAGTATGGTGAAAGTCATAAAGGTTTCATCATAGTCAAGGCCTTGCCTTTGATGATATTCGTTAACCATCAGCCTTGCTTTATAGGTCTCTACCTTTTCATCTACTCCAATCCCTTTCTTGAAGACCCACTTACATCCGATGGGTACTATACCCTCAGGTGGATCAACTAGGTTCCAAATCTTGTTGGAGCACATGGAGTCCATCTCAAATTTCATAGCCTCTTACCACTACCTGGGGTCTATGCCCATAATAACCTCCTCGTAGGTTTGAGGATCCTCATCCTCGGTGCTCTGTCCTTTGATATGTCCCACATATCTTATGTGCGATAGGTACCTAAACAGGTTCTTCTTGCGGAATGGTGCTTGAGCTTTGTTCTCCAACCTTGCTCAACTCTATCACGCTCTCACTATTTCCACCAAGGATGTGTTCATTCTCAAGGAACACTACCCTCTTGGCAACAAAGACTTTTTGGTCTTGAGTGTGATAGTAGTAATAGCCACAGTGTCCTTAGGGTAGCCCACAAATATGCACCATTCTATCCTTGATTCCAACTTATGGGGATTATATCTTTTAACATGGGAAGTAGACACAAATCTTAAAAATATAAGATCAAGCTTCTTCCCTTTCCTATCTCGTACAGAGTAGACATTACTACATTAGTTGAAATTCTGTTTAGAAGGTAAGCTATAGTTTCTAGAGCATGGCCCCAAAATGAGATGGGGAGGTCGGCAAAGCACATTATAGACCGCACCATATCCAACAATGTGTAGTTCTTCCTTTCCTCTACACCATTGAGTTGAGGTGTACGAGGAGGAGTCCACTGGGACAAAATACCATTGTTCTTGAGGAATTGAGTGAATTCCATACTCAAGTATTCTCCTCCTTTATCCGATCAAAGAGTCTTAATACTCTTTCCAGTTTGGTTCTCCACTTCATTCTTATATTGTCTAAATTTCTCAAAAGCATCAAACTTGTACTTCATCAAGTACACATGTCCATATCTAGAGAAATCATCAGTGAATGTAATGAAATAAGAGTACCCACCTCTGGCATGTGTGGACATAGGTCCACATACATCTGTAGGTATGAGTTATAATAAGTCGAAAGCTCTCTCACCAGTACTATTAAAGGGAGAGTTGGTCATCTTCCCTTGGTGGCAAAATTCATAGGTTGTATATGATTCACAATCAAATGGATCCATGTATCCATTCTTTAGCAACCTTTGAATTTTCCCTTCATGAATATGGCCTAGCATACAATGCCATAGGTATGCATCATTGACTTCATTTCTTTTCCTCTTAGACACACTTTGTACATTCATGATATGTGGAGCGACATATATTAAGTACAAATCTTTTGTCAAAGACCTCTTAATTATGATCTCATCATTAAGAAACATGGAACAATCATTATTCTCACAATGAAACTTGTATCCCATCCTTGTCATACAAGACACTGAGATAATGTTCCTAATAGTAGAGGGTACAAAATATCCTATTTCTAAAACAAAATATGCTCCTCCAAGTGCTTGTAGGATGGTCTCATTAACAGCAACAACTTCAACCTTTGGGTGTTTCCCATCCTTAGGTCTACCTTGCTTCGCTAATCTCGTATGCCTTGTCAGAACTTGAAACACATTGCAGACATGAGATGCACATCCAGTATATAATACCCATGCATTATCATTGTTATCTAAGAAATGGAGATCAATCATAAATGTACTTGAAGCCTCTCCAAGCTTCTTCTTTGCCGTCCTGCAAAGTATTCCTTGCAGTTCCTCTTCCAATGCCCATCCACACCGCAGTGGAAGCACTATCCTTTATCCTTAGCCAACTTTCTTGGCAACCTTTCCCTTACCTGACTGCTTGCCCTTGCCTTTTTCCTTCTTAAGGGTCTTCTTTGCCCTCCTTTTCTTGTTGGCCATGCCAAGATGGAGAACTAGCTTCTCCTTCTTGATGGCACCCTCAACATCCCTCAACATATTGAGTAGCTCAGGTAAGGTGGGCTCAATCTTGTTCATACTAAAGTTCATTATGAACAGAGAAAAGGAATCCGAAAGGGATTGGAGTATAATATCTACGCAGAGCTCATCTTCTAGGATAAGTCTTAGAGTCACTAATTTCTCTATCCACTCAATCATTCTTAGCACTTGGTTCTGAATCGATGCCCCCTCAGTCATCCTAGCCCATAAGAGACTCTTCGAAATCTCATATCACCAAGTTCTCCCTTCCTCAAACAATTTGTAGAGATATAGGATAATGGATTGTGTCCATCTTCTCATGTTGCCTCTGCAACTCGAGAGTCATAGAGGCCAACATGTAACACTGAGCAAGACTTGAGTCCTACTTATACTTCTTATAGCAAGCGATCTCATCCTCATTAGCCCCTTTTGTTGACTCAGATATGATCTAATCGAGGACATACATGATTTTCTCCGATGTGAGAACAATTCTCAAACTTTGGATCCAATGAGCATAATTATGACTAGTGAGCCGATTAACATCTATTATGCCACAAAGAGGATTTAAAAGCGGCATACTCTGAAAAGTAAAGATGTAGTAGAAGATTAATAACATGCAGACTTAAAAAAAATAGACATGGACTTTTATCTTAATTTTACTCCCACTATTTTTCGAACATATGATGCCCTCTAAATGTGAAGCAAAAGTCTCTGGTAAACTTCTACTGGGGATCAGAATCCAATTGGTGTATTAATCTGACCTCGAGGGATTCGACCAATCACACTAAGTCCAAAAGGTAGGCAACTCTTGCCAATCACAACTCCTAGTGATTTCTGTTCTTTTAGGCTTCCGAATCATCATGGCCCAGAGTGACTCCGCCAAGCATGATATTCGGTTAAGTCCAAACCATCATCATATGATGGACTTGAATCGACTATATGCCCCAGAGTGACTCCGCCAAGCCTAGCTTGTCTTAAGCCATCTTTGACATCCCAATGTCGTAGGGTGGATATCAATTCCCAATATAGGTGAGCCCGTAGTGACTCCGCCAACTAAGTCCATATCAAGAGAAGACATCCGTCCTATAATGATAGGAGGCCACGTGGGTCAATCTTATTGCTTCACGCTTTCTAACTTAATATTAATTACAGAGGGGTTTTGTCCAATTAGGACTTATAGCTAAATAATACACATCCCACACATATATTTAGCATATATTTACATCACATGCAAATATGTACCTAGTAGGTGCATAAATGAATATATATTGTATATATTTCAATAACCACACCAGATGATCATGGATCGGATACAAACGTGATCAAGTTTGAGAATTAAGACTTGATCACAACCCTATGTGTGTCCTCGGCGCATCCCATACACGACGATTTCAGTCTCTTCTTCATTAGGTCTGTCAGTTTTTTTACCATGCTTCCGTCGTGCCACTCTGATGTCATTTCAAGATATTACAACAATTACAAGCAACTATAGGCCTAAAAATGTACATTTTATTTGATAAGAAACTTGATCACATCAATGGGAGGTTGTCATGCCCTGCCAACATAGTAGCGGAATAAATCAGGGAGACGTAAGTAAAGTACATAGTAGTGTATATTGCATGAACAGTCGAGTGATTCATAGTAACTAAGTGACAATACTTGGAATAAACTCTTCATTTTTTTATAATTCACAAGGACTATTACAACCACTAATTTAGAGCTAATACATAGGGCCAATGACATCATTACATTGGAAAATAAATTTAAGCAAGTATCTAACTAGACTCTATTATACTAGGGTAACTACATCAATATGATGTCTAGTCTCTCATCACTCTTGTCCTTTCCCATTGGCGTATGTAACGTCATTATCTGACTCACCTAAGAACACATATCAAATAACGTAGGGTGAGCGATAACGCTCAGTAGGACTTAAATCTCATGAGACAATTAAGGATGCTTTAAATGATTAATATATTGCCAAGCATAGTAACTAATGATGGAGAGAATCAAGCAAAGTCGAGAGAGTAATAGCATAAGTAGCATGGTTCAAATAGCACTTGAATTAAGTATAGCACAAAGAACATGATTAACTATATGATGTATGTCAAGTCATGATAGAGAGCGATAGCAAGTCGATATCAAGTAAAAAGTCAATGTCAAGCAAATAGAAAGTAACAAGTATAACAAAGAGAGAGAGAGAGGTTGGCCATATAGATAATAAATACCCACTGAGGCAAATAGCATGTTGATTGATTTTTATCAATCGAGATAGTATAGCATTTTGGTCGTCAATAGATAGCCAAGATAGTATAGCACTTTGGTGTTGAGCAACTCTTTTTCTATCTCTTTGTTTACTAAAATATCTATCACAGTATTTTTGTTATGAAAAAACCTTTCTAATATTTTTCACCTCTACCATTAATGAAAATAAAAAAGCTATTTATATAAGCATACCTTCTGTCAAAGGCAATGCCTGCACAGAACATCGAAATTTTTCTAAGTCCACAGCGTATACTGTATATCACACAAACTCCGACTCCTGACTCCGACTCTTGAAGAGTCGAAGTAATGCTTTAATCAGATACACTCCGACTTTTGGAAAGTCTAAGTCTGGAAGCACTCCGACTTTTAGAAAGTCGAAGTCTGGCAGCACTCTGATTCCTAGAAAGTCGAAGTCTTCATATTGTTTTAAGCCTTACTCCAACTCCTGGAAAGTCGAAGTCTGAGGAAACTTCGACTTCTTAAAAGTCGAAGTTGGACATACTCCGACTTCATATAACTCGAAGTCCGTTATCTATTCGTTGGCACTCCGACTTCTCAAAGAAGTCGAAGTCATTGCTTTCTCACTTCGACTTCAATAAAGTCGAAGTGGCTATATTTTCTTCTGAAGTCGAAGTTTACTATTTGTATTACTGTCTTACTCCGACTTCTTGAAAGTTGAAGTATCTCTTACCAATATATGTACTTAGTTGTTATTTCTAGTCTTTGTTACGTTAACATACATCATTACATAAACTCTGCATTGAAATATCTTTTTCACTAAAGTAGTTTCCTTGAGATCTTTTCTTTCCCTCTTAATTAAAATTCAATTATCCTTTTTGGCGGGAAAAATATTTTATTCAAAAATTATCCATCTGAGCAGTATCCCTTTTGGGATCTGTAACACATATATATATACATTAGATATATCCGCTATCTCTTCTATTGACAGGAAGATAAGCTGACCTCTGGCTGGTGGATGGTCAAAATTTAAGTGCTTGATAAGTATAATGGGCTATCTGTCAGAACCTACCTACTACTGTCAGAAATGCCATGTCTTTCAGAAGAAAAGCATATGCAGCTATCTACTCATTCTTAAATGTTCTGAACTTCTATCTGAATGATTTCATATCTTATCCTTTATCTTACCTACCTCCAAGGCATATATGGAGGCATTTGGGTTTATCTTGTCTTTTCAGGTTTATAGAACATTTAATGAAGAATGGCTAGATCTCTGCACTGAGCATGGAACCTGTAGAACAATCATGAAAGAGTCCTTCAAGCATGAAGCTACAACATATAGCCTAAAGATGTTGGGACTCATGGAGCTAGAGATTTGATGGACAAACCTAAGAAGATCAAAGCTTCCTCTCAATGGCTATCTCCTTCAAACGGCTAGTTTCCAAAGGCCAAATTCAAACGGGCAATATATATATATATATATATATATATATATATATATATAAGCCGAAGCTTAGAGACACACATATACACACATATAGAATAGAAGAGGCACAGAGATATACATAGAAAACTTAGAAGCCTACACTTCACTCCCATCTGAAAGCTTGAGAAGCCACTCAAAGAGAAAGAGAGCTACTACTCAATTCTAGACTTCTACTCTCCTTCAGAAATTTGAAGTCTTCTTTGCTTAGTGGATTACTGCATTTCAGATCTTCTTCAGTCCACCTCTTTGTTTCAGAAAGAACTTGAGTTTCACTCTCATCTGTCTTTCTTTCTGAGTTTCTGTGTTTGCTCATTGTTGTTGAGCAGACACACAAGTTTTCATACTTCTGTGTAAGAAAACCTGCAGTAGGTTTGTATCCTGCTGTACCCCTCTTGTGAAGGGAAGATCTACAAGTGTAGATAGTGTTTGTACCCCTTGTTTAAGGGAAGACTTGCTTGGGAGCAAGTGGGCTTATAATACCTCTCAAGGGTGAGAGAAGGCCAAGTATTCTTGGCAATTAGTGAAATCTCAAGTGGTTTGCTTGAGGACTGGATGTAGGACTTCCATGTGAGAAGGGCCGAACCAGGATAAAATTCATTGTGCAATTGTGTGATTGTTTCCACCAATTTACACTTGAATCACACACTACACTAAACTCTAACAGTTCTATTTAGTGTTGTCTAATTTCAGATAAAATTTTAAAAGCACAAGAAGTCCTATTCACCCCCCTCTAGGACATCATTAGCGCCATTTCGATCCAACAAGTGGTATCAGAGCGAGGTCTTCTCAGAAGAATCGAAAGATTTGAGAAGAGATAGAAGCTGAAGCTCACAACTATGAAGGTCAGTCAGTCACCAGACCACCATTCTTTGATGGTGAGGACTACCAATACTGGATGATGCAAATGGAATGCTTCATCAGAGGCACATACTTTAATCTGTGGCAGGTAATAGAACAAAGTGATTTCATTATTGTTCCTGCTGAAGGTACTATCGCAATTACAACAGCTGATAAGGTTAAATTATCTCTAAACATTAAAGCTAGAAATTATCTATGTTGTGCCTTATCAAAAAGAGATTTCAATAGATTATCAGTATGCAAATTCGCAAAAAAAATGTGGGATAAATTACAGGTAACATATGAAGGAACAGACAAATTTAAGCAAACTAGAATAGATATTCTTGTTTCACAATATGAACAATTTAAAATGCTTCCAAATGAAAATATTACTCAAATGTACAATAGATTTTCAAACATAGTAGTTGGTCTAAGCTCTCTTGGTAAAATTCTTACTGATGAAGAAACTGTCTGGAAAATACTTAGATCCTTAACTCTTTCCTGGACCCCTAAAGTCATTGCTATAGAAGAAGCTCATGATCTAACAAAACTTCCCATTGATAAATTAATTGGTTCACTTATGGCTCATGAAATAAATATGGAAAGATTCTATGAAAGCACTTCGAAAAAGAAAATACCAAATGCATTGAAAGTTGCAGACTCTTCCTCCTCTGAAGATTCAAAGGAAAAATCTGATGACAACGATGATGAAACCATGCTGTCAAGAAAGCTTCAATGAATTCTTGCAAAGAAAAAGAAATTTGGCTCAAAGAAATACTTCATAAAGGAAAAGAAGAAGGAGCCAATCTGCTATGAATGCAATCAGCCTGGACACTACAAGTCAGAATGTCCACAACTCAAGAAGAAGGAACCGACTGAAAAATTTGATAAGAAGAAAGGAAAAGAAAGAAGATTCAGAAAATAAAAAAAGAAGGCTATGGCCGCAGCCTGGGATAATGAAGAAGCTACAACTTCAGATTCCTCAAGTACAGAATCAGAGGAAGAGGAACAAGTCAATCTAGCCCTCATGGCTGGACTAGACCAGGTAAACTCTGAAACATCTTTTACTTCATGTTCAGAATCTGACTCTGATAATCTAGAAGATGCATTTAATGAACTTTATGACAAATATAAAGCAGTAGTTAAACAAATAAAAATAGTCAAGTTAAATCTACTAAATCATGAAAAATCCAACACTTCTCTAAAAACTAAAGTAGAAAAGTTAGGACAAAATCTAACTAAAACTAAAAGATCTAATGAACTACTGTGTGAATATCTAAAAATAAAAAACACAAGACTTATGGAACTTGAAGCAAATCTAAAAAAACTACAAGATGAAGAAAAATTAAGAGAAGAAAACATTTATCTAAAAACTACTATAGACAAACTAACCAGTTGTAAAACATCATTAATTGTAAAAATAAAAGGTGCTCGAACAGGCAAAAAGAAATATGGAGTAGGGTACATACCTCCATTAAATAAGGAGAAAATTATCTATCCTGAAAAATATCCAACTCCGAAATTCATGAAAGAAAAGGAAATTAAAAATCCTATAAAAGTTAATCAATATATCTATAAACAAAAATAGAAATCAAATAAGACCATACATACAAAGAATATATATGATCTGTGCTATAGTCATTGTAATAAATTAGGACACATGATCAACACTTACACAACTAGACACTTGCACTGGATTCTAAAGACTAACCATCAAGGACCCAAGAAAATTTGGGTACCAAAAATTAAAGCTTAGTTCTGCTTGCAGGGTCACCTAAAAGCATCCAAATGGTATTTGGATAGTGGGTGCTCAAGGCATATGACAAGTGACAGTAGCTGTTTACAAACTTTAGAGATGAAAATGGCCAAGTTACCTATGGAGATAATGGAAAAGGAAAAGTTCTAGGATGTGGAACCATAGGATCAAAAGAAAAAGATTTGATTGTAGATGTTATGTATGTAGAAGGTCTAAAGCACAATCTGATTAGCATCAGTCAACTTTGTGACAGAGGCCACCTAGTAAAATTTCAGAATGATAAGTGTATAATAGAAAAGGATGGAAAAATAGTGTTTGAAGCTCAAAGAGTAAAAAATCTTTACACTCTATAGTTAGCAGAATTAAAAGAAGTCAATCTATGTCTTGCAACTACAAAGAGTGAGGAAACTGATCTGTGGCACAGAAGGTTAGGACATGCTAGTACTTTAGTGATCAAGAAACTAATTAAGCATGATCTAGTGGAAGGTCTTCTGAAGTTAAATCTAAAGAAATCTAGAATCTGTACAGCATGTGCAAAAGGAAAGCAGACCAAGACTTCATTTCAGTCCAAAACAGTGGTAACAACTTCCAAACCTTTAGAACTCATTCACATGGACTTGTTTGGACCAATGAGGACAGTCAGTCTTGGAGGAAAGGTTTATGGCTATGTATTTGTAGATGATTATTCAAGATACACTTGGGTATCATTTTTAGAAGCCAAATCAGAAACATTCTCAGCCTTTCTGAAATTTAGTAAACTAGTACAGAAGAATCAGAAATTTCAAATAGCTAGTATTCGATCTGATCATGGTGGAGAATTCAAAAATGAAGAATTTATCAAATTCTGTGAAGAAAATGGCATTGAACACAACTTCTTTGCACCAAGAACACCTCAACAGAATGGAGTAGCAGAAAGAAAGAACAAAACACTGCTAGACATGGCCAAGACAATGCTTACAGAATATAATCTACCAAAGTACTTCTGGGCAAAAGCAGTCAACACAGCCTGCTACATTATCAACCGATGTATGATCAGACCAATCCTAAAGAAGACATCTTATGAACTCTACACGAAAAAGAAGCCAAACACCAGTCATCTCCGACCCTTTGGTTGTAAGTGTTTTATTTTAAATAATGGTAAAGACAATCTAGATAAATTAGATGCTAAAAGTGATGAAGGTTTCCTGTTAGGATACATTTCAAAACCTAGAGGTTATAAAGTGTTTAATAGAAGAACTCTAACTATAGAACAATCTGTTCATATTTTATTTGATGAAACTAATCCTTCTATTAAGAAAATAGAAGAAGAAGATATTGTTGAAGAATTGTGCACAGATCTGGAACAAGCTTCACTTGAAGAAAAAGAAGAAGATAAAGGAGATCCTCCACTAGAACAACTTCAACAACAAGAAGATACACAGGAAGGAGTACCTAAACAATTGAGGTATCACAAAGATCATCCAAAAGAAAATATAATAGGTGATCCTCAAGACAAGGTAAGGACAAGAGGTATGACCATTCCTTGTGACTTCACTACTTTTGTTTCTCAAATAGAGCCTAGGACAATCAATGATGCTCTAGCAGATAAATCTTGGATCCTAGCTATGCAAGAGGAACTTAACCAGATCTAATGCAGCCAAGTCTGAACACTTGTTCCCAGACCTTCTGACCATCCAGTTATTGGGACCAGATGGGTCTTCCGAAACAAAATGGATGAATCAGGAGTGATCACAGGGAATAAAGCTAGACTGGTAGCACAAGGATACTCCCAAGAGGAAGGCATTGATTTCGATGAAACATATGCCCCAGTTGCTAGATTAGAGGCAATTAGAATCTTATTAGTTTATGCATGCTCTCTTAATATCAACTTATTTCATATGGATGTAAAGAGTGCATTTCTAAATGGTTTTATAAAAGAAGAAGTCTATGTTGAGCAACCGCTAGGCTTTGAAGATACTAAATATCCAAATCATGTTTTCCACTTAAAGAAAGCATTTTATGGTCTGAAACAAGCTCCAAGAGCTTGGTATAAAAGACTAAATGCTTATCTTATATCACATGATTTTTCAAGAGGAAAAGTAGATAGCACACTATTTATTAAGAAATTTTCAGAAGGAATCATAATTGTTCAAATATATGTTGATGATATTATCTTTGGTTCTACAAATGAATCGCTCTGCAAACTCTTTGAAAAACTTATGCAAAGTGAATTTGAAATGAGCATGATGGGTGAGCTTAATTACTTCCTTGGGTTGCAAATCAAGCAGACCAAGGAGGGTACTCACATTTGTCAAAACAAATACACTTCAGATCTACTCTCTAAATATGGTTTTGATAAGTGTAAGCCCTTAGGAACACCCATGAGCTCAGACATTAATCTAGATAGTGATCCACTTGGCAAAAAGGTAGATTAGAAGAACTATAGAGGTATGATTGAATCACTACTCTATCTTACTGCTAGTAGACCAGACATAATGTTCGGTGTATATTTGTGTGCTAGATTTCAAGTTGATCCTAAAGAATCGCATGTCAATGTTGTTAAAAGAATTATTAGATATCTTATAAATACAAGTAAATTGGATTTATGGTATCCCAGATGTTCTGAATTTAAATTGCTTGGATATAGTGATCCTGACTATGCTGGATGCAAGATAGATAGAAAAAGCACCAGTGGTACTTGTCAAATTCTTGCAGGATGATTAATCTCTTGGTCCTCCAGAAAGCAAAACTCAGTGGCCTTGTCCACAACAGAAGCAGAATATATTGTAGTTGGAAGTTGCTGCACTCAACTGCTATAGATTAAGTATCAATTGGAAAACTATGGTCATACTCTGCAAAGAATTCCAATACTTCGTGATAATACAAGTGCAATCAACTTAACAAGAAATCCAATCCAGCACTCAAGAACCAAGCATATAGAGGTCAAACATCATTTCATCAGGGTCCATGTACGTAATGGAGATATTCTACTTGAATTTGTTTCTACAGATGATCAATTAGCAGATATATTCACCAAACCTCTTCCTAAAGATAGATTTACATCTATCAGAAGAGAAATAGGTATGTGCAATTCTAAGTAAAATTCTCTTCATTGCATGTCTCCTTCATTTTGGAAATTTTTTTTAAGTCCTGAGACTTCGACTCTTTAGAAGTCGGAGTTTGACACTGTGACTCTCTAAAAGTCAGAATTTGTGAAGTCAGATTCTATTTCATAATTCAATTTTTTTTAATAACATTTAAAGAGCAATAAAAGTGTAACCGTTCACTCATTAAATCTCGACCTTTCATTTTCTCATCGACGGTCCGTTACACATTCCTCTATCTTTATTAAGACCTTTTCCCCTTCCTTCAAAAATCACTTGTTTGAAATCTCTTTGACTCCACTGTCATCTTCCTCCCAGTTCCCGCATTCGTTCTTCACTTCGACGGAACCAAGCTCGAAGTCTCTGCGGATTTCCACCTCCTCCTTGAAGGAAGGTAGGATCTTAAGCCACTGTAGACCATCTCTACATCTTCTCTGTTATCCTTCTCAGACCTCCTTTCGTCGTTTGTCTAGATGACTTTATCTAGGGCTCCCGAAGGTTCTCTGTTCTCCCTGAAGCAATTCCAACGACTGTCTTTGACCAAAGCTTCTGTTTACCCACGAAAGATAGTAAATTTTAGTCAGCTATTGGGTAGACTTAGTTGGGTAGAAGAAACCCTAGCAGCTATGGGTTAGTCGAGGCTCTGTCAGATTTTAAAACCGTTGTTTGAAGGTGATCTCAAGGCTTTCTACCTATCCTTCCAAATCATAGCAAAAGGTTCTGTTACGGGCTCAGTAATGTTGGATCTCTTATTTTGATGATACTCAAGTATGATTCATTAATATACTGAAGTTATGCTTATTATGCTTATATTTATATCTCACAATGTTTCCTTCATGTATAGTTCAAAGAAAAGGTCATATATGCTCAGTGGTGTCGACAAAGTGCCTTGTGGTGTCGACACTAGTTCACTGTCCCAGAAGAAGAATTCTGAAAAAATGGCCAGTGGTGTCGACACAGTGTTCAATGGTGTCGACACTAGTTGACTGTCCCAGAACCAGGATTTCAGCAAGTACCCAGTGGTGTCGACACAGTCCAGCTATGTGTCGACACTAGTACACTGTCCCAGGAGCTTGTTTCTCAGCCAAGAACCTGTGTGTCGACACATAACAGTGTAGTGTCGACACAGTTTGTGAAACTGGTGCAATCCTTGTGCCCAAATTTGTGTGTGTGTGTGATTGGATCTGAGATTTCTGTATCTCAGAGTGTGTGTGTGATCCTTGTGATCTTTTTGAACTGGAAAGATAAGCCACATTCGTGTGTGTGTGTGGATGGTGGATGTAGGATACACTGTTGTGTAATCCGAACCACCCTAAATCTCTTTGCTATTGTGGTTTGCTTGTCTCTTGCGTTAGATGCTTGATAGGCTCGTTAGCATTTCACCATCTAATTGGTCTAATTTGTTTAGAAGTGACATTGATCTTTAGATTTCATACTAAATTCAATTTCTCTACGATCCTAATCGAAGTGAATCATAAAATTTGGGAAATCTATTCAACCCCCCCCCCCCCCTTTAGATTTCTTATAGCAGTTTTTCTGCAACATTTCATTTGGTGTCAGAGCGGGTTCTCTTTGCACTTTAAGTGTTTGATCTAACGATCAAGAGTTTATTGCTATGGAAAACACTAAGGGGTTTATTGCTGAGGGTCATTCAATTTCTAGGCCTCCTTTTTTCGATGGATCTGACTATGCTTATTAGAAAAACAGATGCAAGTGTTCATTAGAGCACAAAATTATGAGCTCTGGAAGATTGTCGACAAGGAACCTGATGAACTTCCTGAGGATGAAAGTCTATGGACCAAGGACTATATCAACAAGTCCACACTCAGCTGGAGTGCCATGAACATGATGCAATGTGCCATCCATCCCAAGGAGTACTCCAGAGTCTCCTCATGTAAGTCTGCTAAGGAGATGTGGGACAAGCTACAGCTCATCTATGAGGGAACTTATGAGGTGAGAGAGACCAAGACAAGTATCTTAGTCTCAGAATATGAAATGTTCAGGATGAAAAGTAATGAGACTATTTCTGAGATGTTTGCTAGATTCATGCTTTTGGTTAATGGTCTTAGAGGTCTAGGAAAAGACTATTCTAATAGTGATCTTGTTAGGAAAGTTCTTAGATCACTTCCATCAGCCTGGCACACAAAAGCAATTGTAATTGAGGATTCAAAAAATCTGTCAACCATGCAACTGGATGAGCTAATAGGTTCACTCATGACATATGAGATAAATCTGAAAAGAAATGCATCTATGACTACATCTAAGAAACCTATTGCTTTAAAAGCTTCATCTAGTTCAAAAATTATTGTTGATCAATCTGATGAATATGATGAGTCTTTTGATGAAGAGAATGATGAAGAATTGGCCTTATTGACAAGGCAATTCAGAAAATTTCTGAGAAAGAAAGGGAAAGGTAGGTTTAAACCTTTTGTCAAAAAAGATGTTTCAAAGAAAAATGATTTCAATAAAAAAATTGGAAACCAATAAAAAGACTGACATTATTTGCTATGAATGCAGGTAGCCAGGACACATGAGAGGAGAGTGTCCTGATCTGAAAAAGAAATTGAAAAATCAAATGTTCAAAAAGACAAGGGCAATGCTAGCCACATGGAGTGACGAGGATGAAGAAGATCAGGAAGAAAATGAATAATAAGAAGAAGAAGTGACTTGTCTCATGGCAAGACATGAAGAAAATAATGAGGTAAGTTCTTTATTTGAAAATTTCTCAACTGATGACTAGGAGGAAGCTTATGCTGTTTTATTTGAAAAATTGTGTGAACTAAAGTCTGAAAATAAAACATTGAGAAGAAAAATTAACAGCATAGTGCAAAGTCCACAAGATTCTGAGCAAACAAAATTTCTGACTGATGAAATCAATAACCTGAAAAAGGAAAAAGAATGTGTGAATGAACAACTTGATGTAATCAAGGAGAGATGTCAGTCAATTGAAAAAGAAAAACAGATCTTAATGAATGAAAATAAGAAACTCATAAATGAAAAAGAAGTGATGCAAGAGGAACTGAAAACTGTCCAAAAAGAACTGGATGACAAGAAAGAGACCTTGTCAAGATTTGTCAAAGGCAAACAAAACCTAGATGCTATTTTAGGAGTTCAGATGAACCATACCAAGCATGGTCTAGGTTATCATTCTGAAAGTAATAAGAAAATTAGACAAACATTGACAACCTCATTTGTTCAAGGAAGCACTTCCTATGGTAATTCGGAAAAGAACTTCAAGGAAAAATCAGAAGCAAACTCAAAGACAAAAATTCAAAATCAGGTCAAAAATTTCAAAATGCAGTTTAAACATGAAAAGGCTCAAGGAAAGATCAACATAATTTAAAATCCAGTTTGAGACCAACTTGAAATCCAAAAAACAACAAAAACTCTTCAGTTGATTCCAAATTATACATCAATAAGAATAAGGGTTTCACACCACAAAGAATCATGATGTGCACTATATGCAAGAAATTTAGTCACACTGATTAAAAATGCAGATCAATAATGAATTCAAAGAAAATAAGGAAAATTTGGATTCCAAAACATCTTGTTGCTGAGCTGAAACTACTGATGGGATCCAAAGAAATTTGGGTACCAAAATTCTCTTTCTAAATTTGTTTTGCAGAAATGTCTTACAACCTACAAGAAAGATAAATGGTACCTTGACAGTGGCTGTTCAAGACATATGACTGGAGATAAGGAAAAATTTTCAACATTAATTGAAAACGATGGTGGACAAGTAATTTTTGGAGGTAATAACAAAGGGCAAATCATTGGAACAGGAAGAATTGGTAAGAATCCTTCAAGCTCAATTGAAAATGTTTTACTTGTTGAAGATCTTGATCATAATCTCTTGAGCATAAGTCAACTGTGTGACAAAGGCCTTAAGGTAATTTTCAATTCTGAATCATGTGAAATTGTTGAAAAAGATTATGGAAAAATAAAATTTCTTGGTCAAAGAATTAATAATGTTTACTTGGTTGATTTGAATGATCATCAACATGAAAATCTTTGTCTTGTTGCAAACCAGCATGATCTATTCCAACTGTGGCATAGAAGGTTAGGTCATGCTAGTGAAAATGTTCTGAATAAGTTGCTAAGATATTCTCTTGTAAATGGTTTACCAAAGATGAAGAAAAAGAAAAATGTAATTGTATGTGCTTCATGTGCCCAAGGTAAACAAATCAGGAAATCATTCAAATCTGTTGCACCCTTAATCACTTCCAAACCTTTTGAATTATTGCATATGGACTTATTTGGTCCAACTAGGACACTCAGTCTTAGTGGACTTAGATTTGGATTTGTGATTGTGGATGAATTTTCTAGATTCACATGGGTGTATTTTCTATCTCACAAGAGTGACACTTTAGAAAATTTCAAAGAATTTGTTGATAAAATTGAAAATGTAAAAACAAACAAAATCCACTCCATTCTTACTGATCATGTAGGAGAATTTGACAATAATTTTTTTTTTATTTTTGCAGGAATAAAGGAATTGATCACAAGTTTGCTTCTCCAAGGACTCTGAACAAAACAGAATTGTTGAAAGGAAGAATAGGACTTTAGTGGAGATGGCAAGAACATTGTTGATTGAAAGTCAGCTTCCAAGAAAATTTTGGGCAGAAGCCATCAACACTTCATGTTATGTCCTCAATAGAGTAATGGTAAGACCAGTCCTTAAGAAAACTTCCTATGAACTTCTAAAAGGTAAGAAACCTCACATTGCATATTTTAGAGTCTTTGGATGTAAAGTTTTCATTCATAATAATGACAAACATGATCTTGATAAATTTGAAAAGAAAAGTGATGTAGGCATCTTTCTAGGATATTCTGAAAATTCAAGGTCAAATAGAGTGTTTAACAATGAATCAAACAGTGTGGAGGAAACTCCTCATGTCATATTTAATGAGAATATTGAAAAATCCACTAACCTTGATTTGTGCAGGAATCAAGAAGAAGATGTTGACATTCTCATAAAAGAAAAAGATCAATCTGTAGAATGAAGAGGTTGCTGAACCTGAAGCTGAGTCGACATCACAGGACATTGAGTCGACACCAGAGCAGGTAAGTACAACAACAAGAGGTAGTTGCAAATACTTTAAAGACCATCCACTTGAGAATATTGTTGGAAATGTTCATGACAGAGTCCATACAAGATCTCATTTCAGAAATGTCATTGAACAAGATCATATGGCTTTCATATCTCAAATAGAACCCAAAAACATTCAAGAAGCACTAAAAGATAATTCATGGATAGAAGCAATGCATGATGAATTGAATCAATTCAAAAGAAATAATGTTTGGAGTCTAGTTCCCAAAAATCCTGAAAACTCAATAATTGGAACTAGATGGGTGTTTAGGAATAAATTGAATGAAGAAGGAAAAGTTGTCAGAAATAAAGCAAGACTGGTTGCTAAAGGATATAATCAAGAACTTGGAGTTGTATTTGAGGAATCCTTTGCACCAGTAGCTAGATTAGAAGTAGTGAGAATTCTATTGGCATATGCACGTTCCAAAAACTTCAAATTGTTTCAAATGATGTGAAAACTGCATTTTTAAATGGTTACATAAAAGAAGAAGTGTTTGTTGCTCAACCTCCTGGATTTGAGGATCATGATAAACCTAACCATGTGTATAAACTGCATAAAGCTCTGTATGGTTTGAAACAGGCTCCAAGAGCATGGTATGACAGATTGAGCAGTTTTCTGGTTGGTAAGAATTATTCCAGAGGTAAGGTGGATCAAAATCTTTTCACAAAATCAGTCCACAATCATATCATTGTAGTTCAGGTGTATGTGGATGATATTATTTTTGGATCCACTAATCCTTCACTGTGTGAAGAATTTTCAAATCACATGCACAGTGAATTTGAAATGAGTCTTATGGGAGAATTACAATTCTTTCTTGGTTTACAGGTCAAATAACTTGAGGATGGGTTCTTTATAAATCAAGCCAAATATGTAAAAGAATTGCTCAAAAGATTTCACTTTGAACAAGCCAAACCAGCATCAACTCTCATGAGTACAAGCATCAAATTGGACAAAGATGAAAAATGTAAATTGGTTGATGGAAAGCAATATAGAGGTATGATTGGATCTCTTTTATATCTTACTGCAAGTAGGCCAGATATCCAATTTAGTGTATGTCTTTGTGCTAGATTTCAATCTAGTCCGAAGGAATGTCACTTGCTTGCAGTTAAGAGGATTTTTAGATATCTCTGTGGAACTTGTGATTTGGGTTTATGGTATCCAGTTGGATGTCATGCTAATTTGATTTCATATTCTGATGCTGATTATGCTAGATGTAAGCTTGATAGAAAGAGTACTAGTGGTTATTGTCAATTCTTAGGAAATTGCATGATAACATGGGCTTCCAAAAAGCAACACTCAGTTGCACTATCTACTGCAGAAGCAGAATATGTTGCTGCAGGAAGTTGTGCAACTCAAGTGTTGTGGATTAAAAGTCAATTGCTTGACTACAACATTGATATTGGATGCTCATCTATTATGTGTGACAATACTAGTGCAATCAATCTTTCCAAAAACCCAATTCAACACTCTAGAACAAAACATATTGAGATCATGCATCATTTTCTAAGGGATGAAGTTGCAAACAAGAACATTGAATTAGAATTCATCCCCACTGAAAAATAAATTGTAGATGTTTTCACAAAACCATTGGCTGAAGACAGATTCACATCTCTGAGAAGAGAACTTGGAATATGCAACATGGAATAGAAACTGAAAAACTTTTTGATTCTTTATGCTAAGATTATGAGGTATATCAAATAGTGATTAGTGAAAGGACAAGTTATGCTTGTTTGAAAGCTATCATTATGTGTTGAGGAAAATCCTCCGTTAAGTACCCATGATCTAAAATGTGTAAGAATCATTCAGTTTTTGAAATTATTTATTTATTTTTTTGTTGTGATTGCTATTAATATGCTTGAAACATGACTGATCATGTATGTTTGTTTGATGAAATTGAGTGTGCGTTGGTTGAATGCTGAATTTCTGATGCACATATTGAGGGGGAGCACCTCTGCTTGAGAAACAAGGGTAAGATCTGAGATTTCAGTTCAAAAGAATCAAGATTGTTCACAAACTCTTTTGAGAGCAAGTTGCTGAAACCGATCAAGAAAATGTTGAGGTGATGTGAGCCTTCTGTGAAACTTCTATCAAGTTCATGTTCATTCTTGAAGCCATCAATTCCTCAATTTCTAATTCATCAAATTCACTTGATCATCTTAATCACTCTTTCATTGAAGAAGGAATTCTTTACTTTTGATGAAAAATAGATGAGATCAATAACTCAGGGGGAGCTAAAGACTTCTTTTCCATTTTCTCTCATCAAAACCCAAGTTAATTCAGTGTGTTGATGAATATCTAATATTTGAAATGCTCATTAATTCTTCTGAAGAAAATAAGGATTGATTTCTTAATTGCTATAACATGTTCCTTCAGTCAACACTCTCTTTTACTTTGAACTCCTCAAGTAACTTGTTTTCTTTTATGGACTTTTGCTCAATTGTGTATTGATCTTACACACCTCTTTCAAGGCTGATAAAAGGTAAAGTTGTGTCAAAAGTCTCAATGTTCATCTACAAGAAGATTTTCTGATAGAGCAATGGCATAACACTGAGAAACTGCACACCTTCACAAAAAGTGAAGTGCCATGTATGTCATGAGGTGCTATGTTATCTCTGTTCTAAGGGGTAAAATCAAAACAAAAAGAACCAATGTCAACTGAGTAACTGGAAATATTGGCGTCTGATAAACGTATATTTCCATGTAAAAAGATTTTCATTCACCCCTTGAAGCAGGATAATTAGTAAATTTTTAGTAGCCAGGGATTCTGGTGTGTAAAAAGCATGTATACTTGAGTGAAAAAGATTTACTATATTTGAATGCTCATTACTTAAAAGTTAAAGAAAATTCAATCAAAGAAAATGAACAACTTAAACCTAAAATCAAATCTTTTCAGAGTGTTTAATTTCAATATAAATTGACTTAATCCTAAAGAAATCACATTACTTTTGGTTAAGTAAAGTGTAAAAGATTGAGATTGATTGTGTAGAAGATTTTATATCACTTTAGAAATCATTTCAATCCTTCAGGATTTCTTAATGATCAATTTCATGCTAGATATCCTTCAACCCAGTGAATAAATGATGGAATTATGATGAAAAATTGAAAATGATTTCTTTAACATGTTAAAAATCCCTGAATAATTGATTTTAGTTATGACTCATCATATAGAATGTTTCCCTTCTCATTCCTCTCAATAACTCTGAATCTTTATCAAGTAAGGTCGACACACCTTTCTTGTGTGTCTGTCAGGTCGACACACCCTTCATATGTGTCGACACACCTGGGCTTGACTGGCGGCTCATGTTTAGGGTATTTGGACCGGGGGTACATTTTATCCCCCATCTTGAGGGATTAATTTTTTTTTTCTATGCCCTAGGTCCCATGTCGACCCTACCATTTGTTTTTTCCACCCCACTTGAACTCTTCCCTCCTTCCAACCTCCAAGAACCGATCCCCTGTATTTCCATTTCTTCTTCTCCAACCTTCCAGTCTTCTTCTCTTCTATTCCTTCCCTTCATCATGGCTCCCAAGCAGACTCGAAGGAGAGGGGCAAAGACCAGGGCGGCTGCAAAAGGCATCGTCATTGAAGAGCCTCAACCGGAGAGGAGAAGCAAATTTCGCCATGATCCATCAAAGAGAAAGGGTGAGGTCACTCTTTCAGGAACCCCATCTAAGAGGGGAAGGGCATCTTCTCTAAGCAAAGGCAAGTCTCCGATGCCCTCTCGTCACCCTAGAAGGAAGCTTCTACCAGATTCTAGTGATTCTTATGAAGAAGACTCATCCTCAGAGTCTTCTGACTCATCTGAGGCACAAGTAGTCACCCCATCCCAAGTTGCAACTGAAGGTCATTCTATTCTCAAGCCTAGAGCTGTGGCTTTAGATGATGAGGCTCTTGCAAATGCTTTTCTAGAGCTTATACCCTTCTTTTAGTTTCAAGGGTGGTTGAAGTTTATCTCAGAATTCAGAATTTTTTATCCACGTTTAGTTCAAGAATTCTATTTGAACATGGTGGATGATCCAGAAGGTTTCAGGTCTGAAGTCAAGGGTGTATCTTTTCACTCATGATTTAGCTTCTAAGCTTTTTCACTTTCTAAATGATGGTGAGGATTGGAGTGATTTTGAATTCAATCTTCATGAAGCCTACACTTTGCTCACTGGTCTTCCTCATGATTCAATGGATTCAAGGCAAACCCATGTCACAAGATTCAATACCAACACCTTTCCTCCAGTTCTCCGTTTGGTACATCACATTCTTACCACAATTATCACACCACAGGGTAGTGGCAGAAATAGATTGACAAATATTCAGAGTTTTGTGATGTATGGCATGAAGAAGAATGTGAAAATCAATTTGAATTTGATAATGACTCAAATTATGTCTGAAACCATAAGGAAAGATCTTCATAGATCCTTACCCTATGCTGCACACCTTACATCTTTATTCAAGCATTTTGGAATTTCATTTGTGAATGAAAAAGTTTAGAAAATTCCTCAGAATAATATATATTGTTTGCATCACTTGCAAAAGTTCATGAGGTTCAGAGTTGAGGGAGATCATGTTAAGAGGGCCAATTGTAGAGCCTGAACCACATGTTGAACAAGCGCAAGAAGAAGTTGCTCCAGAAGATGCAGCACCTCAAATTGATCCAGTGGACCAGCCACATGTTGAGGTTTACATTCCTTTTGAGCCCCAAGCTGTGCCTTCTCCTCATGCATCTCCACCTCCATCAAATATACCTGTCCATTCACCCTTTCTCACCCATCATCATAGTTTAGCCTCCACTTCAGATAGTGGACCTTCCATTCCACCTCAGCTATATACATTTATGCAAACTCAGTTTGAAACTCTAAATTCCTCCATAACAGAAATGTCTAATAGATTTGAACTTCGGATTTAGAGATTGGAAAATTCTGTGAATGGTCAGTTTGTGAGACAACATGAGGCAGCTGAGCATGCAACTAGAATATTCAACAGGCTAATTGGCACTTTGGGAGATGCTTGTACCCAACTTAAAGAACTTCAGCTCAAGACTCAAGTAGTTCTGGAAGGAATTTTGCTTAACACTGAACAGGGACTGTTCAATAGTCAAGAAGTTGTAACTCAAGTGTCCAAAACTCGATTGTCCTTTGCTCATCTGGTTGATGATATGGACGGTATGAAGACTTTGATTGCTCACATTGATCAAGAAATGGCAGATCTCAAGTCTGATTTTAGCAATTTCATGCAACATGGCATAGTTCCCAGCTCATCCTCCTCTTCTCAGCATGCAACTCACAGTCTTGGTGTCTTTCAAGAAAATATGTATGAAAATCATCAAAGAATGGAAGATCTTCAGCACACCAGACTCTCCACTATGCAAACACAAATGAGAACAAGCTTGAACGCTATGGAAGCAAGGATGAAGACCATGGAGACCGTCTTGCTCCCTATTCCTCCTCCTCCACCTCCTTCTGCATGATATCTTTTGTTTTGATAATGTCAAAGGGGGGAGAGGGATTTACATCATTTTGGGATGTTAAACTTTAAACATTTTGGGATACATCTTGATATGAATGCTAACATATTTTGGTTGATGGATGTATTGTTGGATGCTTGTATGTATGACTTTTCTTTGGAAATGACAAATGAATGACATGTTTTGCTTGCAAAGGGATGAAAAATTGTGAATGTCATTGTTATGCTTATGATATGCTATGAAATTGTGAATGGATGACTTTTAAAAATAACATTTGTGAGAAATTCAAGTTAACTTAATGAATCATAATTGCCATCATAAAAAAAGGGGAGATTGTTGGAACTCTTATTTTGATGATACTCAAATATGATTCATTAATATACTGAAGTCATGCTTATTATGCTTAAATTTATATCTCACAATGTTTCCTTCATGTATAGTTCAAAGAAAAGGTCATATATGCTTAGTGGTGTCGAAACAGTGCCTTGTGGTGTCGACACTAGTTCGCTGTCCCAGAAGAAGAATTCTGAAGAAATGGCCAGTGGTGTCGACACAGTGTTCAGTGGTGTCGACACTAGTTGACTGTCCCAGAAGCAGGATTTCAACAAGTACCCAGTGGTGTCGACACAGTCCAGCTGTGTGTCGACACTAGTACAGTGTCCCAGGAGCTTGTTTCTCAGCCAGGAACCTGTGTGTCGACACATAACAGTGTAGTGTTGACACAGTTTGGATAATTCTCCAGATCTCAAATTACCAAGGCACGTGGATGATTTTGGTAAGGGCTTTTTAGGCGGGAATTCCTATGCTCCCAATTCCTAAGATATTTTGTGGACCCTTGGGGCTATAAATACCCCTTTGCCACTTGGCTTTTGGAGAAGCATCCATCGGGACACACACTTGCTCTTCATGCTCCAGAATATTCCAGCCGACCTTTGAAGAAAGCTTCATCCTGGCGAACTACTTTCGGATCTGAAGGAACAAAAGCCTTGAGCATCTTAGATAATCCAACTGAAGGAGAATTTCGGGCCATCAGAGTCCAGGAGCTGAAGCAGAAAAGCTGGTCCCCATTGTTCAAGAATAAACAGGGATATTCGAACCAGAAAACTTCCATCTGCTATTGATTGTTCAATCTGGTTCCTCACTCTTAAACTCATTTCATAATGTGTGTTTTGTGAAATTGGTGCAATCCTTGTGCCCAATTTCGTGTGTGTGTGTGATTGGATTTGAGATTTCTATATCTCAGAGTGTGTGTGTGATCCTTGTGATCTTTTTGAACTGGCAAGATAAGCCACATTTGTGTGTGTGTGTGGATGGTGGATGTAGGATACATTGTTGTGTAATCCGAATCACCCTAAATCTCTTTGCTATTGTGGTTTACTTGTCTCTTGCGTTAGATGCTTGATAGGCTCATTAGCATTTCACCATCTAGCTGGTCTAATTTGTTTAGAAGTGACATTGATCTTTAGATTTCATACTAAATTCAATTTGTCTAAGATCCTAATTGAAGTGAATCATAAAATTTGGGAAATCTATTCACCCCTCCCCCTTTTAGATTTCCTATAGCAGTTTTTCTGCAACATTTCAAGTAAAAGGTACATCCGTCACTGTTTTTGAGGAACTTCTTGTAGAACTATTGGATTGCCCGAGTTCTGGACACATGATCAGTGAAATCGTGTCCATGGAGAAGCAGAAATTGGGAGTCATTGGAAATTTAGGCTCCATCACCAAGAAAGGGCTCCTTGTCAATGAGCTCTCTGCAGAAAAGAGATTGCTACACTCAATCATCACCAACATCATCACTCCCAGGGCAAGTACATACTCTTCCATTACAGCCTGGGATGGGAGTTTGTTATTTTGGGCCATTCAGTGACACAAGGTCAACTTGCCTTCCATTATTTTGGAAAGGATGGCATGTTCCAAGGACCTGCAGGAGTCCCTTCCCTATGGGCCCCTGCTAACTCTTGTATTCAGAAAATTTTCGGTGGACCTAACTGGTGAAGTGTCCATCTCTGTAAAGGAGAAAATAGGGCTCTCCACTCTGAGGAGAAGCCACTATGTCTTGGAGAACAAGGCCCAAAATATTTGGATAAAGGACTCTATCCCCCAGTGCACTCTCGAGTTATTTCCTGAAGAAGCACAGAGTTCCTCATCCTTTCCCCGTCAACTAGAAGCTAGAGAACAAGAAGAAGCCTCAGCAGCAGTTCAAACAGAAGTCTAGCCTACTGTCCCCTCTCAAGATCAAGATGCTCCTGAAGATTCTATAAATCTAGTGCCAAGGGACTTAAGAGGAAAGGGAGTGGCTCAAGAAGAAGAGGTTCCCAGCACCACTCCAGTAGAGCGCTCTTTTGAGGAATACCATCATGTGTCTCCACCCCATGTTGAGACCCAACCTAGGGCTTAAAGGGAGACTAGTAAGAATCTGGATGATGTAGTCCAGTTGATCTTAATGCAGCAAGAGATGATGTCAGCCCTACAGATGCAAATTCGACAGCTTGATATCAGTTTTGATTCTATGTCTGAAGAGGTTCATCAGATGATGGACCTTTTACTCCAGTTAGTGTGCCAGCCAAGCACAACACAGTCTCAAGTTCATTCTGCTCAACCTAAGGAGCAGGACCAACAACAACAATAGCAATCTGAAGCAGTTCGTGTACAACCTGGAGGCAGTTTAGTTCAGCCTGAGAAGGATCTAGCAGTGGAATCCGAGCAGCTACAACCAGCTCTTATAGTTCAACCCTCTGAGTAGCAGTCTGAGCGGAGTGATCAGGAGACTGACCCTCAGGTCCAGACCTTTAAGAGAAGGGTTAGGAGAAAGCTCATGAAGTCAGGTCAACCAGTCTTCCCTTCTCAATCCTTATCTCTTCCTTCTCCCTCCACTGCTCAAGATCCTTCACTTACCTCTGATCCTACTCCTCTTCCAGTTGCTGAACTACCTCCTCCACCACTTACTGAACCTACTCCTTCTATTTCCACTTTACCCTCTCCTTCCACTTCACAACCAACAAAAGACCCTCCTGTAAATACCTCCATTTCATCATTTCCTCTAAAATATCATTTCAAAACTCTTGAGGTAGATGTTCCTGTAGGATCGAAAAAGGGATGGGCCAGATCTAGAAGGGGGGTTGAATAGATCTAGGCCAAATACTGCGGAAGCTTAGTCAATTTTTAAGATGCTTTGAATCAGAGTCAACTTAGAAAAGCAATTCACAGATCTGATGAGTGATTGTGTGAATTAAGTGATTAAAGGAGTGATCAAGTTGATTAGAAGAGTAATCAAGAATCCTATGCATACATCCAACAAAAGGTGAAGTTAAATCACAGATCAAACCACTGCACAGAGATTTTTAGGTGGTTCGGAAATCACCCATGTGATTCCTACATCCACCCCTCACACAGTGAGGCTCCACTATTCAACTTGAATACACCACACACTGGAGCTTGACAACTCCAACACACTGAGTTCAACAACTCACACACAACCTCTAGAGCAAGACTACTCTAGAAACTTGAGCACAACTGCTCAACCACAACCTGAGTGCGACGACTCAACACAATTGAGCACAAAGGCTCACAACCAACTTGCTAGATCAAAAACAACAAGATCCAGATCCTCTAGCAATGATCTGATCCATAAAGAGTTCATTCAAGGAGACTAGTGCAACAAATCATGCACAATCTCAAGAATGATTCAGAAGAACTAAGGGGAATGAAGGAGTTGTATGTAGAATCCTTGTTCTTCAGATGAACTCCCTTGTAGAAGGCTAAATTGAGAAGATGCTTGAACTCTTGAAGTCCCTGGGCGATGCTTTGTAATTTGTGCCTCTGGATCTTCCTTGAACTCTTCTCAATTGGCTGCTTCTACTTGATCTGCTCCTTGGAAGTGATCTCACTTCATCTTCATGGATCAATCTTCACTTCTTTTGCTTGCAAAGATGGGAATTGGCTTGAAGTAGCACAAGGAGAGCAAGAACGGGAGGAGAGCTCTGTCTTGCCGCCGAAGGAGGCTTTCTGGAAGGCTCTTCAGGAGTTCTTCGGCTTGGGGGCCGATTAGATAGGTATTTATACCCTATCATGGCCAAAAGAACCCTTGGGGTACGTGGGCACATGATCCAAGGCCGATCCAAGTGATCCCTAGAGTGCCACGTGTCTAGGTGGGACTTAAAGTGAAAACGTTACCGGAGTGTGTCGACACAGTCAGTGGGTGTGTCGACACACTGTCCCAATTCCACAAAACTGGTCTTCTGGGAGAGGTCACTAGTGTCGACACTGCCTGGGACTGTGTCAACACACTGTCCCAACCTGTGAACTGGGTTCTCTGGGAGCTGGGTCTAGTGTCGACACTGCCTGGGATTGTGTCGACACACTTGACCATTTCTTCATGACTTTGCCTTAGGGTTTGATACCCTGTGTCGACACCAGTAGTGGGTGTGTCGACACTACCCTTGCAATAAATGTATGTCCCTGAAAAATAAACACATAAATCATTAGTCCAATGTATTATCATGAATATATATGATAAAATGTGTTTGGAAACATACTTTTTGAATATTGTTATTACATGTGTGATGTATTTAACATGTTCCATTTATTGTGCATTAAAATCACAACTTGTCATCATCAAAATTATGAGGGGAAATGTATTAAATTCACACTCAACCCAACAATCTCCCCCTTTTTGATGATGGCAACAATAAGTCCACATGAAGATTTGAATTTACAATGAAATGTGATTTTAAGCCATTTATTCACACAACATTCAATCACATACACACTGAATGACAATGAACCCATGTTTCAATATTTTTATTCACATTCATCAAAGGCCATTGAGCATAATTTAGCAACATTTGACAATTTTGCACAATGAAGTACACAGGGTTTGACATTTACAATCATCCATTCATTGACATGTCATCCATTCATTACAAAGATTTTCAATCACATTCAAATAAGTACTCCTTCTCTTTCAACAAAGATATTCATTACATAGATATTGAATTACATTCCAAAACAAGTTCTTTCTCATTCAACAAAAGTATTCATTACAATTATATACCTTCTCCCCCTTTGACATCATCAAAAGATAAGATCCATCAGGAGGATGGAGGTGGAGGAGGAATAGGAAGAAGGAGAGACTCTATGGTCTTCAATCTTGACTCCATTGCTTGAAGGTTGGATCTCAGCTGACTTTGCATGGTAGAAAGTCTTGTATGCAGCAGTTCTTCCAACCTTTGACTATTTTCATACATGTTGGACTGGAATGCAGATAAATCAGCTGAAATAGGTTGTGAACCTGAAGAAGAGCTTGCAAATCCATGTCTGTTGATATCTCTGAGCTCCTTCTTAAGGGTAGACATCTCATTGTCTATGTGAGCTGATAGGTTCTTCATGCCTTCCAAATCATCAACCATATGTGCAAATGAAAGTCTAGTCTTCGAAATTTGATTCACTGCTTCCTGACTGTTGAACAAATTCTTCTGAGAATTTACTAATATCCCTTCAAGGACCTTTTCCAGTGTGTCCTGATGTTCCTTTAACTGAAAGGATGCATCACCCAAAGTGCCAATGAGCCTATTAAACCTTTGGGTGGCTTGATCAGCTGCTTCTTTCTACTTAATGAACTGAGCATTCATAGAATTCTCTAACCTTTGAATTCGGAGCTCAAAACTCTCTGACATCTGGAGGATGGAAGAGCTGATGGTATCAAACTTGTCATTCAAAAAAGAATATAGCTCTGGTGGAACAGAAGGTCCACCAGTGGAAGTAGAGGCAGATGCTTGGTAATGTGGAGTGAAAGAAGGAATTTCCACATCAGGGAGATGTGGTGAAGAGACTTGAAATGGAGGTGTGTGAGGAACATCCTGAGGTGTAGGTACTCCAATTTCATTGGGAGGCTGGTCCTCTTGATCATGTGGAGAAGACTGGCCAACCTCAGGAGGTGGTTCAACAACCTCAGGAACCACTGGGGCCTCAACAACTATAGGACCTCTTCTTACTTGATCACCTTCAAGTCTGAATCCCATGAACTTTTGCAAATGTTTGAAGCAATAGATGTTGGACTTTGGGATTGACTGGGCTTGCTCATTCTCAAAAGATACTCCAAAATGCTGAAAAACTGGTGTGAGATGAGCTGCATAAGGAAGGGATCTATGAAGATCTTTCCTTGTAGTTTCACTCATAATCTGGTACATGATCACATGCAGATTGACCTTTATCTCTTTCTTCATGCAGTAAATAATGAACCTCTGTATGTCAGTTAACCTATCCCTTCCACCACCTTGAGGAGTGATTATAGTGGTCAGGATGTGATGGATCAGTCTCAAATAGGTGGGAAGGTGTTGGTGTTAAACCTGGTGACATAAGTTTGCTTTGAATCTGACTCATCAGCAGGGAGTCCAGTCAGCAAAGAATAGGCTTCATGAAGGTCAAATTCAAAATCATGATAATCAGCACCTTCATCAGGAATTTTAAACAATGTAGCAGCTAACTCAGTAGGCAACTTCATTGATACACCCTTGACCTCAGACTGGTAGCCCTCAGGTGTACATTCCAAATTCAAATAGAACTCTTGTACTAACCTTGGATATATGGTTCTGAACTCAGAAATGAAGGGCAACCAAGATTGAAAATTGAAGAACTGACGCACTTCTGGGAAGGTAGTTGCAAGGTCAGTGTCTTCAAGGTCAACAGCTCTAGGTTTTAGGATGGATTTCCCTTCACTAGCGAGTTTAGAAGGGGTTGCCTCAGAGGGATGAGATGAACCAGATGAAGTTGAGGAAGATTCCTCAGAGACTTCAGGAGAGGAGACCAATATCTTCCTCCTAGGGTGTGCAGAGGTCCTCTGAGAAGGACCTCGACTGGAAGAGGGTACCCTACCTCTCTTGGATGGTGTAGGAGATGCAGATGAAGCACCTGGCTGCTCTGCCGGGTCATGCCGACGCTTGCTTCTCCTCTCAGTTGAAGGTACGTCAACGGCAATGGGCCTGGCAGTTGCCCTAGAGCGAGCACCACGACGAGGTAGTTGCTTGCAAGGCATAGTTGCAGGAGAAGAAGAAAGAACAAGGGATGGTGGAGATGGTGTGAAGAGGATGGAGACAGAAATTGGTGGGAAGAGGGAAGAAAGATGAAAACTTCTACCGTTTTGAAAGGTAAAGGACGGCCATGGGGTCGACCTGGGAAGAAGAAAAGGGGTTTTGGGGTAGAATAGTCCGCAGGAACAACAAAACCTAAACCGACGCCCCAATAGATAAACCGCCTGGATTGCCTATGTGTCGACACAAGACATGGGTGTGTCGACCTGGGCTTGGACTGTGACGACACAGGAATGTGGATGTGTCGACCTGGCCTGAAGAAGTTTTGAAGGTTTGAGCATGAGGAAAATTTGTAAATTTTGGGAAATCTTTAACATGATGAAATATGGATGGAATCAACGTGACAAGGATTTTTAAGAGATAAAAAAAATTCAGTTGTCATATTTTTACAAAAATCTAAGAAACTTCAAGTTTTACACAACAACCTACACGATATTTTCATTAATTGACTTGAGCCATTAAAATGATAATTTGAGTGATATAGAACATTCAATAGCCAATGACAAACTACCATATTCTCCAAATCCAAAGAAATAGAAATGTCTTTTAGATTGAAATCACTTGTGATGAAGTTAAACAACTTTGAGCACACTGATGGAAGACAAGGATGTTGATTTTAAGTAATTCTCCTTGGACATATATGTATATTTTTAATCAAACTATCAAATGTAGTAATTCTTTTTCACTCAAGAATTAATGCTTTTTACACACCATAGTCCCTGGTTACTAAAGATTTACCCATTATCCAGTTACAAGGGGTAAGTGACAACCTTTTGACATGAAAATATACGTTTATCAGACGCCAATATTTCCAGTTACTCAGTCATCATCAAAATGTATAGATCATTTTTTATTTAGTTTTTGAACCCCTTTGAACAGAGATAGCAATAATACCTCATGACATACATGGCACTTCATTCATTGTGAAGGTTTGTAGTTTCTCAGCATTTGTGCCATTGCTCTGTTGAATAATAAATGGAAGAAGATTTTATAAAATTGAGATCATTTATATCTCACATCAGTTGCAAAGAAGGTGTTTAAAGTCAAAGCACACATGATTTTTCAGTCTTTGAAAGAGATTTGAATTTCTTAGTCTTGAAGAGTATAGTTGAGAGTTGACTGCAAAAATAGTAGATCAATCAAAAAGTCATTTTGAGGTTCTAGCCAAACTTAATGAGCACATCATGAGAGGAAGTTGATATAACCAAGAGGAATCTTGAATTTTGTAAAAGAATGAGTAGTGAATTCATTAGCTCCCCTTGAAATGATGATTCCAAAAATTTTCATCAGGATAAAGATAAGCAAGAATTGGGAAAATTGAAATGTTCCTTTTTGAAGAACAAAAGCTCCCCCTCAACAATTGCATATTTAATTCTTGATACTTGGTGGAGACATATACTCTCGCATAGTGAAAGTGTCCAGACAAGCAAAACTTGTCCTTCTTCAAATCACCATTTGATATACCAAGAATTTCAACACAATGTGAGTTGAAGAATTTATTAACAAAAAGAAATGGAATTTGATTTGAGAGAGATGTGAACAACATGAACCAAGGAAGCAAAGAGAAATGATGGAACAATGACTCCCCCTCAGAACATGCCTAAACACTCAACCCAATGAGAGTTATCAAGAAGATGGACATTTGCAAAGACCAAGCTCTCTCCTCAAGGATGAAAACCTGCTGTCAGGAAGAGGTTTAGTGAAGATATCAACAATTTGTTTTTCAGTTTCAATAAAGAGAAGTTCAAAAGATTTCTTTGCTACCTCATCTCTCAAGAAATGATGCCTAATTTCAATGTGTTTTGTTCTAGAATGCTGAATTGGGTTTTTAGACAGATTTATGGCACTAGTGTTATCACAAAGAATGAGAACACAACCTAACTCTTGGTTATAATCAAGAAGTTGATGTTTCACCCAAATATTTTGAGTGCCACATCGACCAGCTGCAACATACTCATCCTCTACAGTTGATAGAGCAACTGAGTGTTGCTTTTTGGAAGCCCAAGAGATTAGGTAGCCACCTAAGTACAAACACAAGCCACTTGTGCTTTTTCTATCAAGTTTACACCCAGCATAATCAGCATCACAATAGGCAATCAAATCTAATTTACAACCAGCAGGATACCAAATACCAAGATCACATGTTCCAATAAGATATTTGAAAATTCTTTTAACAGTTAACATGTGACTTTCTTTAGGATTTGCTTGAAATCTAGCACACAAGCATACACTGAATTGAATATCAGGTCTAGAAGTGGTGAGATAAGTAGAGAACCAATCATACCTCTGTATGTCTTTGGGTCTACTGACTTACCAAGTGAATCTTCTTCTAGTTTCACATTAATTGCAATGGGTGTGCTTGAGTGCTTGAGGTTCTGGAAGTCAAACCTTTTCAGAAGTTCTTTGACATATTTGGTTTGGCTTATAAAGATTCCCTCACTGGTTTGGTTAACCTGCAATCCCAAGAAAAATTGTAAGTCTCCCATCAAGCTCATTTCAAATTCAGTTTTCATTTGATTTGCAAATTCAGTGCATAGGCTCTTATTGGTGGATCCAAAAATTATGTCATCAACATAAATTTGGACTGCAATTATTTGTTTATTTACAGTTTTTGTGAACAAAGTTTAATCAACATTACCTCTAGAGTATCCTTTTTTCAAGCAGAAAAGAGCTCAAACGGTCATACCAAGCTCTTGGAGCTTGCTTAAGACTATAGAGAGCCTTATGAAGCTTAAAAACATGATTAGGATATTTTTCATTTTCAAAACCTGGAGGTTGTTCAACAAAAACATTTTCTTTTATGTAACCATTCAAAAATGCACTCTTGACATCTATTTGATAAACTTTAAACTTCAATGAAGATGCAAAAGCAAGGAAAATTCTTACAGCTTCTAGTCTAGCTACAGGGGCATATGACTCTTCAAAATCAATTTCAAATTCTTGGTTGTACCCCTTTGCAACTAGTCTAGCTTTATTCCTTATGACTTGACCATTTTCATTCAATTTATTTCTGAATACCCATCTAGTGCCAATGACAAATTGGTCACTAGGTCTATGTACTAATTCCCACACTTGATTTCTTTCAAATTGATGGAGTTCATCATGCATTGCATTTATCCAGTCTAAATTCATTAGAGCTTCATCAATTGATTTTGGTTCAATTTGGGAAATTAGTGCTAGTGGGTCTTCATGAATTGCATTCAAGAAAGATGATCTAGTTCTTACCCTATCATGTACATTGCCAACAACATTTTCTATTGGGTGATCTCTCAAAAGTCTATGTTTAGGAATTACCTGTTGAGGTGCATTTAAATTTGGAACAACATTACCTGATCCACTTGGAGTAGGTGAGTGATTGTTCAAATTTCCATCAAGGTCTTCATTCTCCTCAACAGTTGGTGAAGAATCAACGATAAAGTCATCCTCTTCATTATCTGGACAGTTTCTGCAAGATTTAGAATAATGAGTTGAAAAGAAATTTTCATCAAAAACTACATGTGGAGACTCTTCAACAGTTTTGTTTTTGAGAGAATAAACTCTAAATGCTCTTGAAATTTCAGAATAGCCAAGAAAGATGGCTTCCTGACTTTTAGCATCGAATTTATCAAGATTTTCTTTATTGTTGTTATGCACAAAATATTTACACCCAAAGACTTTGAAATAAGACAAGGTTGGCTTTTTGTTTTTCAACAATTCATAAGGGGTTTTTTCTGATTTTTGGTCTGACCAATGCTCTATTGAGAATATGATTTGCTGTATTTACAGCTTCAGCCCAGAAGGATTTGGGCAATTTGCTTTCCAAGAGCATGGATCTTGCCATTTCCACAAGTGTTCTATTCTTTCTTTCCACAACCCCATTTTGTTCTGGAGTTCTTGGTGAAGAAAACTTGTGAAAAATGTGAAGTTCAACACATAAATCAGAGAAGGATTTGTTTTCAAATTCACCCCCATGATCAGTCAAAATATTTTTGATTTTATAAGGAAAACTTGTTAAGGCAGAGGTACAGAAATTCCTGAATTCAGGGCAAGCATCACTTTTATGGGATAAAAAGATAACCCATGTAAATCTAGTAAAATCATCAATAATGACAAAACCATATCTTTTGCCATTCAGACTTAGAATTCTTGTTGGGCCAAAGAGGTCCATATGAAGCAATTCTAGTGGCTTAGATGTGAGTACATCATTGAAGGTTTTAAAAGATTTTCTGGTTTGTTTTCCTTGGGCACAAATCCCACAAATTTGATTCTCTACATTTGAAAAAGATTCAGGAAGACCTTTGACCAAGTTTAGCCTTAACAACTTATTTATTGTTCTGAAACTTGCATGACCAAGTCTTTTGTGCCAAGTCCATGCAATTTCATTTTTATTTGCAACAAGACAAATGTTTTCAGAAAAGTTTTTATCAAGGTTGATCATGTAAACATTGTTTTCTCTTTTTCCAAAGAATTTTATTTTATCAGTTGAATAGTCAATTATTCTGCAAAAATTGATTCAAACACAACTTTGTGACCTTTATCACATAGTTGGCTAATGCTCAGTAAATTATAATTCAGACCATCAACTAATAAAACATTATCAATTGAGTTTGAGGAAGATTGACCAACCTTTCCAGATCCAATGATTTTTCCTTTATTTTTACATCCAAAAGTGACAGAACCTCCCTCCTTTTCAATCAGGAATGAAAATTTCGCTTTATCTCCTGTCATGTGTCGTGAGCACCCACTATCAAGAAACCACACATTTGAGTTGGGTGCACGACCTTCCTGCAAAATTAATCAGTGGAGAGAAGATTTTGGTACCCAAACATTGTTAGGACCATCAGATTGTTTGAACAATGACAGCAAATCTTTTCTAATCCAAATCTGACTTGTTTTCAATTTTTGTTTTATTTTAGTGGTGTTTTTTGCCTTTTTCAATTTATCCTTCCCTTTTGGAATAAAAACACCAGTGTTCTTTTTCTCATTAGGATGGGAGTTTTGCATTTGGACATGATTGTTCATTTGTGGAGGTCCAAACCAAGGGTTTTGTTGGTACATTGAAAAGTTTGGATAGAAGTATTGAGGATGGTACCAAAAAGGATTGTAACAAGAATTGGTCCAATGCTTTTGCTGTCTTGGAAGTATTTTCTATTTTTCAAGTTTTTATTTGATTTTTTGGTTGACTGGTTGGTGGTTTTTGAGGTTGAGCAGGTCGACCTGTCTTTGATTGGTGTCGACTCAACAGTCACAGATTTCATCTTTTTGTTGACTGGTGTCGACCTGTCAGGTGAGTGTGTCGACCTGTTTGGTTTCTCTTTGTTCTAGTTTTTCAAATTCTTTGTTGTGATACCAATTGTGTATTGTTTGACACTTGCTTGTTTTTGTTTTTCTCAGGACTAGGACTTTTGACAAATTTTATTAAAGGTGCTTTTTCCCTCATTTCACCAGATTTGTCTTTCTTGGAGTTTTTGTGAAAATCCTAGTCCATGTGTTACAGATTTCATTCTTGTTTCTAACAAGGCATCCAGATTATCTTTTCCTTTTGTAAAGGTTTCAATGACTTGTTCTTTTTCTTTCAACTGGTTTTCTAAAGTTTTGATTTCATCATCACTTTGTTGTTTTTCTTTTTGTTGCAATTCATTTTTCAGACAATTTCTTAAAGTCATTGTTGGCCTTTTGGGATGCAAGCTTGAGCTCATCAATTACATTTAGAAGATTTTCTTTTTCTTCATTGAGCTCAGCCACTTCATTTTCCAATTCAGAGATTCTTTTGTTTGTTGATTGGTTATGCAGGATGTTTTCAATTTTCTTCTTCAGATGCTTGTTTTCTTTTCTTGTTTCAGAATAGTTTTCAACTAATTCAGCATAAGCATCTTGCCAATCATCAATTGTATAATCTTCAAAGGATGTACTTACCTTTCCATCAGAACTGTTTGCCATAAAGCAGATTTCCTCACTTTCAGAACTTGAGGACCTTTCTTCTTCATTTTCACTTAGATCTTCATCTGACCAAGTGGCAACCATTGCTTTAGGCTTCTTGAATTTGTTGATCTTCTTGTATTTTTCCTTCTTGTTCTCAGGACATTCTCCTTTCATGTGTCCTAGTTTGTTGCACCTGTAACAAATAACAACTTCATCAGTTTTCTGATTTCTATTTGAATTGGCATTTGAAAAGGAAGTATTTCTTTTCCCAGATGAGAATTTCTTTTTCCCAGTGAATTTTCCCTTTCAAGATTTTAAGAATTTTCTGAATTGCCTGGTCATGAGGGCAAGTTCATCCTCATTAGACCAGACTCATCAGCACTTGTTTTCTCTTGATTTTTGTCCTTGTTACTAGATGAAGCTTTAAGTGCTACTGGTTTGGTTTTGATTATGTGCTCTTCATTTCTCTTCAAGTTTATTTCATAAGTCATCAAAGATCCTATGAGTTCATCCAAATAGATTTTGGATAAATCTTTAGAGTCTTCAATGACTGTGGCCTTAGTGTGCCAAATTGAAGAAAGAGAGCGCAAGATTTTTCTTACCAAATCAGCATCTGTGTAGTCCTTACCTAGAGCCTTCAGTCCATTCACAATGATCATGAACCTAGCAAACATTTCAGAAATCGTTTCATCAGATTTCATCATGAATAATTCATACTCAGAAACAAGAATATTTGCTTTGATTTCTTTTACTTGGGATGTTCCCTTATAGAGTAACTCAAGCTTATCCCACATCTCCTTGGTAGATTTGCACATGGAGATTCTTGAGTACTCCTTTGGGTGGACTGCACATTGAACCATGTTCATAGCACTGTAGTTCAGGGTGGCCCTCCTAATTGGCTCCCTGGTCCAGGTTTCCTCTTCTCCCTGGTTTTCATAGGGACCTACCTCAACTACCCTCCAAATCTCATAGTTTTGGGCTCTAAGGAAGACTTGCATTCTATTCTTCCAATAGGAATAATCAGTCCCATTGAAGAATGGTGGCCAATTTATGGAATGGCCTTCAGCAATGAAACCTCTAGAATCCATTGAATCAAAATGAGGTGCAGTGAAGGAAACACTTAACAAACTAGCAAGTGAAACACACAGAGCAAACAGAAACACTCAGATCAGATCAGATATGAACCTGCTCTGATACCAATTGTAGGATCGAAAAAGGGATGGGCCAGATCTAGAAGGGGGGGGGGGTTGAATAGATCTAGGCCAAATACTGCGGAAGCTTAGTCAATTTTTAAGATGCTTTGAATCAGAGTCAACTTAGAAAAGCAATTCACTGATCTGATGAGTGATTGTGTAAATTAAGTGATTAAAGGAGTGATCAAGTTGATTAGAAGAGTAATCAAGAATCCTATGCATACATCTAACGCAAGGTGAAGTTAAATCACAGATCAAACCACTGCACAAAGTTTTTTAGGTGGTTCGGAAATCACCCATGTGATTCCTACATCCACCCCTCACACAGTGAGGCTCCACTATTCAACTTGAATACACCACACACTAGAGCTTGACAACTCCAACACACTGAGTTCAACAACTCACACACAACCTCTAGAGCAAGACTACTCTAGAAACTTGAGCACAACTGCTCAACCACAACCTGAGTGCGACGACTCAACACAATTGAGCACAAAGGCTCACAACCAACTTGCTAGATCAAAAACAACAAGATCCAAATCCTCTAACAATGATCTGATCCATAAAGAGTTCATTCAAGAAGACTAGTGCAACAAATCATGCACAATCTCAAGAATGATTCAGAAGAACTAAGGGGAATGAAGGAGTTGTATGTAGAATCCTTGTTCTTCAGATGAACTCCCTTGTAGAAGGCTGAATTGAGAAGATGCTTGAACACTTGAAGTCCCTGGGCGATGCTCTGCAATTTGTGCCTCTGGATCTTCCTTGAACTCTTCTCAATTGGCTGCTTCTACTTGATCTGCTCCCTTGGAAGTGATCTCACTTCATCTTCATGGATTAATCTTTACTTCTTGTGCTTGCAAAGATGGAAATTGGCTTGAAGTAGCACAAGGAGAGCAAGAACGAGAGGAGAGCTCTGTCTTGCCGCCAAAGGAGGCTTTCTGGAAGGCTCTTCAGGAGTTCTTCGGCTTGGGGGCCAATTAGATAGGTATTTATACCCTATCATGGCCAAAAGAACCCTTGGGGTACGTGGGCACATGATCCAAGGCCGATCCAAGTAATCCCTAGAGTGCCACGTGTCCAGGTGGGACTTAAAGTGAAAAAGTTGCCGGAGTGTGTCGACACACTGTCCCAATTTCACAAAATTGGTCTTCTAGGAGAGGTCACTAGTGTCGACACTGCCTGGGACTGTGTCGACACACTGTCCCAACCTGTCAACTGGGTTATCTGGGAGCTGGGTCTAGTGTCGACACTGCCTGGGACTGTGTCGACACACTTGACCATTTCTTCATGACTTTGCCTTAGGGTTTGATACCCTGTGTCGACACCAGTAGTGGGTGTGTCGACACTACCCTTGCAAGAAATGTATGTCCCTGAAAAATAAACACATAAATCATTAGTCCAATGTATTATCATGAATATATATGATAAAATGTGTTTGGAAACATGCTTTTTGAATATTGTTATTACATGTGTGATGTATTTAACATGTTCCATTTATTGTGCATTAAAATCATAACTTGTCATCATCAAAATTATGAGGGGAAATGTATTAAATTCACACTCAACCCAACAGTTCCAATTCTTCACACCCAACCTCCACACTTCTTTGCCTCTCTTCCTCCACCATCTATCTCATCCACACTTAGCTCTACACCAGGACTTTCATCCGGTGTAAGCTCTCACAGTCATGGATCCCTCCTTCCACCCTTCTGGTATACTCTCACTCATCACTCTGAACATCACATGAAATTGTTCAGAGAATTCCTTTCAATAAAAGTATTTCTTGAAGTTCATGGGATGCCAAACTACAAATTTGAAGACTGGCTCCCTCTTCTCATCAGAACTTCTGAACTCCTTGTGGCTGATGTAAAATAATTACACAAAAAAGCCACAGTCTTTCCCCATATGAGTTTCTTGATACCTACCCCTCTGAAGCAGAAAATTTCATATCAGCCAAGTCCCAAAATCCTCTTCTGACTGTCCACCAACACCTTAATCTTAGGTTCTTTGACCTGTTTGGTACTCTCCTGAGAGATCTCCAGACTGATTTTTCTAGGATGAGGACTTTCAATGAAGAGAGATTCAAGCTTGGTCTACTGGATGTTAATAAAGGACAATAGAGGATGATCTTTCAAGGAACCAGACCTATTACTCCCTCCATGACCATTGGTCTGCCCTCCGGCCTGCATCCTAGCCTAGTTGGTGCCATTTCCTCGAGGAAGCAGTCTACAAATTTAGTCCTCAACAGGCACATTAGGATAGCCGCCAGATTCAAGGTCAAATACAACATTAAGCTATCCTTTCACCGATGTTCAGTCATGTATGCTTCCAAGAGCTCTCAGCACATGAGGAAATTTCAGCATTGCTTTGCCGAGTCTGAGAAACTGAATGAAGAAGAATGGGCAACAGCATATCTTGATCTTAGTGCACAATGTCGAAAACTTATCCCCTGAAGTTTTTCTTCTCAAAGTATATGACAACCTTAGGAAGTCAAATTATGACAAATGGGTCCAAAGGTACACTGTCTATTATCAGGCTGAGGATGCAGCTCACTCCCTAGGTCTACACTGGAATGTCACTGTTCATGACTTCTGTCCTTAGCTGCCAAGAAGAAATTTGTTCCCCTCAGGTTTTCCCTATCTGATGACAAATACCATAGAAGACTCAGCTGGTATCATCGCCGGCATATTAAGTCCTATAGAAAACTCCCTTCAATAGGCCCCTCCTACAAGATAGATATCAGTCTATTTGAAAATTTCTTCCCTGAAAATGAGAAGAAACTTTGGGATCTCCTTCAGCCTTTTTTGGCTCGAGTTCCCACTTCTCTATATCTTCCTAGCTTCTCTTTTACCTCATAATGTAATCCCTCAGCACTCAATATAAGTTTGTTTCGTATGTTTGCTGTCTACTTGTCTTTTACCTTTCTGTTAATGTCACAAAGGGGGAGAACGAGAAAGAGAAAGAGAAAACAATTGTTTTTGCATTTAAACTTACCAATTTAATTTCTCTTTGTAAACCAATAAGACAAATCAAACTTGTTTTCACTAGCAATGTAAAAGTTTTTGTCATTAACAAAAATGGGGAGAATTGTTGAGCAACTCCTTTTCTATCTCTTTGTTTACTAAAATATCTACCACAATATTTTTGTTATGACAAAATCTTTTTAATTTTTTTGGCCTCTACCATTGATGAAAATCAAAAAGCTATTTATGTTATGCCCCGCCAATTTAGCAGCGGAATAAATCGCGGAGGCATGAACAACGTGTATGGTAACATGGATTGCGCATACATTTGCAAATATCAGAGAAACTAATGAACAGTAATTGCAGTAAACTCTTTATTTTATTGATAATTCATCTAAACTATTACATCCACTAATTCTGAGCCAAAACATAGGGCTCGCTAACATCATAACAACTGAAAAGGGTAATTAAGTAAATATCTAATTATACTCTAAGATACTAATGACACTCCATCGCTATGACTCCTGGTCGCTTATCACTCCAGTCCATTTCCATTGGTGTGCGTAGGGTCATCACCTGACTTATCTGAAACACATACAATAAAAGCGCAGGGTGAGCGATAACGCTCAGTGGGACTTAATATCTCATGTAAACAAGCTTGCTTTAAATAATTAATGTCTTATAAGGCAGGATAACTAAAGAGAACGATCAAAATATGGCCAAGAGCATAGGCGGACCCAGAAAAACTTTCAGTGGGGTCACTCCTTTTAGAAAAATTTTCAACCAAGTTAATGTAATGGAAAAATTTAGACTCATTAATAGGGTTTTAAAAATCCCGTGGGGTCACATGACCCCACTGGTTCTTCATTGGGTCCGTCTATGGCCAAGAGAGTAATAGAACATGATGGCAAGAAAATGATAAAACTTCCAACAGAGATATTGAAAAACTAGTATGATAAATGATTGGGCATGTAATGAAATAGTGTATATGGTTGCACCACGGTGCACTGGTAGAGATAGCACCTCTGGTCGAGCATCTTGTCAACCCAGAGAACGATAGCATAGTGATTGATATATTGATTGTCATAAATTAAATTGTGATTGTTATTAAATGGCGTTGGATGCATGCCGTACACATCCTGATCATTTTAACTCTCATGAGCACTGACACTTTTCGGGCGCTCCTCCCAGGACCTGATCGGGCCCTATTACGCTGACATGTAGTACTTGTTTGTTAATTTAGACAATCAATTGTATGGTCAAATAGAGTACCAAGAAATAGATGAGAGTACTAGAGATAGATGAGAGTGTAGAGAGAACGTGAACAAATGAGAGGATATAGATAGTAGATGAGATAGGGACAATATCGTAAAAACACGAGAAAAAACGATAGTCACAGTTGCATGGCACACCCTAGTGGGCCGGCAGTCTGGTAGAAGTCACCACCGCCCACTAGGTGTGCTGTGTATACAGACTAGATGGTCTGACGTGATAACTAGATAAGGAGAAATCATACTAAGGCTATGGATTGTACTGATCCCTAAGGGTGTAAAGGGTTTTAAGGTACAACCAGCTCGTCGGCTAAGGACGTGCGCCAAGCCAAGAAGACATACGGAGGCCTTGACAAGGAGTCCCTGGCCCAGTCGAGAGTATTCCCGATGGAGAGGTGGTCCAAGTCAAGAGAAAGGTGTGTAGGAAACTGGTCCGTCGTGCCTCGAGTGCTCGAAGCCGAGGGAAAACGATAACGGTATTCAAAACGCACGTATAAAACGAAGATAAAATGTGTTTAATGAAATAGGGAAATTTATTCATTTATTTCTCTAATTTAGAAGATATATTATTGAATAATTTATTAGGGTTGAATGACAATTAATAATATTATGTGTGTGCAAGTGTAAAGAAATCTTGAGAATATGATAAGTCGTGCTCATGGATTATAATTACTAAGAATTTTTTAATTAATGTCAATTAATAACATTTAGGTAATGAATAGGATTAATAGTGTATGAATTAGCTTAAACAAGGGTTATATAGTAAATATAATAGGGGTATAACTGCAAATATCAAGTTCTGGCCGAAAACTGAAATCGCAGCGGGGGAGCCTGTCGCGATTTAGATCGCGACGGGGCGGCCTGGCGCGTCATGTGGACCGGCCGGTCTGGCCCGGTCCAGGGGTGGAAATCACGGCGGCTTACTCCGCAGCATTCTTGATGTGACGCGACAGCTCGAAGCGACCCCGCTGATATCGCGGCGGGTCACGCCGACTCGATATCAGGTAGGGTCCAGCCCTTTTCCCTTTTTTCCAGGGCAAATCCTTTTTGACACATGGTCATTCTAAATTCTATATAAAATTGTACGGTGATCCAAAAATCACAAAACTAGTTTTAAACGAAAATAGACACATAGATCTATTAACATGAGTAATTTGAAAATAGACAAGGTTTAGACATGCTTTGATCAAGGGACATTTTAGTGACCTAAACATGCGCAGATAGGGTTCAACGAATTAATTAGAGATGAATACATGATGAAAATAAGGCAAACTAGGGGCGTTTGAGAGCCAACATTATGTAGTATTTATGAAAAATTTCTCATGGCATGGGGTCATGTATGCTTGAGGTTTAAGAGTAAACATGAAGGGTCGGGAACATGGAACTGACAGGGATTCAAAGGATTAATTCTCCCTCATGGGGGATTGAAATGGAGCAAAACCATAAGGTTTTTGCTCGGGAATATGAATTCTTCCTAGGGTAATTTTTACACAGATTTGGCTTGAGAGATTGCCTACCTTTCATGCATTTAAGAAATCCTAGGGCTTGAAGATGAGGTAAAAGATGAAATCCTCTTGCTCCAAGCTCCTTCCTTCTTTCTCCTCTCATCCTCAGCTCCTCTCTTCGTCCCCTAGAGTTTCAACAACGATTTATGGAGTGATAGGGCCGAATTGGGGTGTGTATGGCTTGGTTTAAGAGTCCTACTCTTCTAAAACTCTTCATTTTTCTTAAATTTCGAATATCCCTTATTTATCATCTAATTTCTCTCCTTTATCTCCTAATTAGGGCTGGGAAGAGATTAAATTTCGTGGGTAATGAGTTAGGATAGGATTAGACTCTTTTTAGGATATTTATAACCCTTTTTAGTATTTATCTTACCCTTATTTAATTTATTTATTAATTAACTCTGAATTTCCACATTTATCTCCCCTATTCTAGCATTTATCCACTAATTGGCTTGGGGAGAGATCTAATTTTGTGGTAATAGGTTAGGGTAAGTCTAGGACTCTTTTTAGGGATATATAAAGGTCATTTATTATTTATCTTAACCATTTGTCTAATTTTTAATATATTTAATACGAATTTCACTTAATTAACTCCCATCTCATGATGGGCTCTTCTTATTTGGGCCCAACAATCCATGTTAGGTTCATTGACAAAACCCATTATTAATTTGACTTAATGGGTATTGATTTAATTCTAATTATTCACCCTTTATCCTTATGTAAATCTATTTATCATGCTTATTTAATTAATTTCATACTTTTAATTTGATTTAATACTATTTATGCCAATATTTCTAATCTTCATCATTTGGGCTTTTACTCTTGGCCCAATAACTCATGTGATCCTAATTGTACAACCCATATTCTTACTTTGCTTAATGGGTTTTTAATTATCCTTTTATTAGAGAATTTATTCATGGGCCAATATTGTCCATTGGTCCAAATATCATAATGGGCTATCATCCCATATTATTTAAAGTCTATCCACATGTTTATTTTTATTTATAATCCACTTTGGCTCATAAAATAATGGGTTCTTCGACTTACTCCTTAATTATGCTAATAAGTCGCATAATTTCTTAAACTTGACCTAAATGATTTTTCTATGCCCAAATTTAATGATGGGTCATTAGATAATATTATTTAAAGTATAATTATTATTTTTATGGAATTTTTATATGGGTTTATACGCATGTGATAATAATGCGTACCTTTTTAACTGGTTGAAATTATTAATTGATAAATTTTCAATTTATCTATAATTTTTAATTAATAGATTTTCTGGGGTACTACATCCTCCCCCTCTTAAAAAGAATTTGGTCCCAAAATTCCATAACCACTTCAGTTACATATAAATCATCATTTCACGTCAAATACGTATTAGTTGTTGTAAGTTTAGAGTTACCTTCCATGACTACTTCAGTTAAGTATGAATCATCACTACATGCTTAAAAGGAATTAATCATCGTAAGTTCAAAGTTACCTTCTACGGTTCTCACTATGTTCTTTATGGAGTATCGTGCCAAGATTTCCAATGTAGCTTGTGGTCTTGATCCTTCATGACGTTGGTCCTTTATTTGTGGGCATCTGCTAATCCAATGGGTTGGGTCGCCACATTGCAAATAGCTTCCTTGTTTCCTCCAGCAATCATTTGATATGTGGCCCGTCTTACTGCAGTGCTCGCATTGTACTTCGTGACTAAAGGCTAATCGCCCGTCCTTCTTCTTATCCTTTACTTTTCTCTGGTCCCTTTTTGGGTGTTTCTCTGTTGTCATAGGGTTGAGAGCTTTAGTGCTAGTAGGTATTTCCTTTGGGAGGGGACAGTCTCGAATCCGATGCTCCATACTGCCACATCGTAAACATGCACCCACTTTCTACCATCATTCCTTAGCCACATGACCCAGCTTACTACAATGAGGGCAGATGATCTTGCTATGTTTCTTTTGTGTGTTCGCCTTCTTGTCTTGGTTGTGTCTTTTCTCCTCGTTCTTTTTAGACGCTTTTCTAATCTTCTTGGTCGTCCTTAAGGCTCCTTCCAGCAGTTGGGCGACTTTCTGACATGCTCGAGCTAGTTTTTGAGTTGACCTCATTTCGTCTTGTAGTGGCGTATGTTTGGCGTCCATTTAAGGGTTCCTTCAAGAATAAAATTGGAATTAGGATGCTAAAGTAATAATACTTTAGTTGATACATATATATAAATAGATGAATGTATCCAGATCTTTAACCATGGTTCTACCCAATCCTCATATAGATATGGTGGTTGACTAAGACACGTGTCAGGGCAGTTCACCTAGAACATCCTAGACTTAAAATATCTTAATAAGGATATCCTAGACTCTGATACCAACTGTCATGCCCCGCCAATTTAGCAGCGGAATAAATCGGGGAGGCATGAACAACGTGTATGGTAACATGGATTGCGCATACATTCGCAAATATCAGAGCAACTAATGAATAGTAATTGCTGTAAACTCTTTATTTTATTGATAATTCATCTAAACTATTACATCCACTAATTTTGAGCCAAAACATAGGGCTCCCTAACTTCATAACAACTGAAAAGGGTAATTAAGCAAATATCTAATTATACTCTAAGATACTAATGACACTCCATCGCTATGACTCCTGGTCGCTTATCACTCCAGTCCATTCCCATTGGCGTGCGTAGGGTCATCACCTGACTTACCTGAAACACATACAATAAAAGCGCAGGGTGAGTGATAATGCTCAGTAGGACTTAATATCTCATGTAAACAAGCTTACTTTAAATAATTAATGTCTTATAAGGCAGGATAACTAAAGAGAACGATCAAAATATAGCCAAGAGAGTAATAGAACATGATGGCAAGAGAATGATAAAACTTCCAACAGAGGTATTGCAAAACTAGTATGATAAATGATTGGCCATGTAATGAAATAGTGTATATGGTTGCACCACGGTGCACTGGTAGAGATAGCATCTCTGGTCGAGCATCTTGTCAACCCAGAGAACGATAACATAGTGATTGATATATTGATTGTCATAAATTAAATTGTGATTGTTATTAAATGACGCTGGATGCATGCCATACACATCCTGATCATTTTAACTCCCATGGGCACTGACACTTTTCGGGTGCTCCTCCCAGGACCTGATCGGGCCCTATTGCGCTGGCATATAGTATATGTTTGTTAATTTAGACAATTAATTGTATGGTCAAATAGAGTACCAAGAAATAGATGAGAGTACTAGAGATAGATGAGAGTGTAGAGAGAACGTGAATAGATGAGAGGATATAGATAGTCGATGAGATAGGGACAATATCATAAAAACACAAGAAACAACGATAGTCACAGTTGCAAGGCACATCCTAGTGGGCCGGCAGTCTGGTAGAAGTCACCACCGCCCACTAGTTGTGCTGTGTATACAGACTAGATGGTCCGGCATGATAACTAGATAAGGAGAAATCATACTAAGGCTATGGATCGTACTGATCCCTAAGGGTGTAAAGGGTTTTAAGGTACAACTAGCCCGTCGGCTAAGGACGTGCGTCAAAGCCAAGAAGAGTTACGGAGGCCTTGACAAGTAGTCCCTGGCCCAATCGAGAGTATTCTCGTTGGAGAGGTGGTCCAAGTCAAGAGAAAGGTGTGTAGGAAACTGGTCCGTCGTGCCTCGAGTGCTCGAAGCCGAGGGAAAACGATAACGGTATTCAAAACGCATGTATAAAACGAAGACAAAATGTGTTTAATGAAATAGGGAAATTTAGTCATTTATTTTGCTAATTTACCAGATATATTATTGAATAATTTATTAGGGTCGAATGGCAATTAATAATATTATGTGTGTGCAAGTGTAAAGAAATCTTGAGAATATGATAAGTCGTGCTCACGGCTTTTAATTACTAAGAATTATTTAATTAATGTCAATTAATAACATTCAGGTAAAGAATAGGATTAATAGTGTATGAATTAGCTTAAACAAGGCTTATATAGTAAATAGAACAGGGCTATAACTAGAAATATCAAGTTCTAGCCGAAAACCGAAATCGCGGAGGGAGAGCCCGTTGCGATTCAGATCGCGATGGGGCGGCCTGGCGCGTCATGTGGACCGGCCAGTCTGGCCTGGTCCAGGGGTGAAAATCACGGCGGCTTACGCCGCCGCATTCTTGACGTAATGCAACAGCTCGGCGCGACCCCACTGATATCGCGACGGGTCGCGCCGACGCGATATCAGGTAGGGTCAAGCCCTTTCCCCTTTTTTCCAGGGCTAATCCTTTTTGACACATGGTCATTCTAAATTCTATATAAAATCGCACGGTGATCCAAAAATCACAAAACCAATTTTAAACGAAAATAGACACATAGATCTATTAACATGCACGAGTAATTTGAAAATAGACAAGGTTTAGGCATGCTTTGATCAAGGGACATTTCAGTGACCTAAACATGCGCAGATAGGGTTCAACGAATAGAGGGAGCATTCGGGGCAACGGGCGTACTCGAGTCACGGACTCTGCAGTTGAGGGGAAAATGGTGGTTAGGATGGCGGCATCGAGTCATTTTCAGAGCTCTCTTGGTTGGTCTGGGACACTGAGGACGGCCGGAGTTCTACCCGGTACAGACCAGTCATTCCTTTTTCCCACTGCCTCGCTCTGTGTGGCCCCGAAACCACCTAGAGGGGTTAGGCATGGGACTGTAGTCCGGCCAGACTACGGTAGTTACTGTTGTGTACTTTGTGCTCCTGCCTCCACTCTGACGAGACGTGGAGGTTTAGACTTGGGTCGAGAATAAGACGTCAATGGACGCACCTAACCGGTTTGACTAGTGGTAGTGGTTTCCGTAGCTAGTGTCTCTTGTCTAGGCAGGGTTCTCCTGTTTGTGTTGCTAGCCGTGTGGTGGTCACGGCGTGTAGGTTGTATGGAGTTTTCGACCGTGGTGTCCTTCTGTACCATTACTAGTTAGTAGCTTTGCTTGTAGAGTAGAAGATATAACTGCTGTTATTTAATTGTTTATATATTCTTCTACCTGTTAGAGCCAGTAGGAGATTGGTAGTCCTTACTGAGCTTCTGTTGTGAAGCTCATCCCTTCCTTTTCCAGGTGAGACTTCTCAGCCGCGACATGGCACACATCGGGTGGAGGAGGCAGGGCAGTAGTCGTCATCCCCGCAGCTAGCAGTGGTTTCCCCCTTCAGTTATACATCACCCTCGGGGTATGCCCTAAGGGATTTGTTCTTCCCTTTTTACTTGTACTAGTTGTGTGTGTTGGGACTGTACCTAGAGCGATACACTACGGTCTCGCTCTTCTTTCTGCTTCCGTGTGTGTGCTCCTAGTTAGCAGTTGATGTTTATTTCCTTTACATATTCTGTTAGACTTGTATTATAGTCCTTCTGGGTGTCCGAATCCGTGGGCGGCGACCGCGAAAATCGGGTCCTCGGCTTGGGCCGAGGATTGGGTTCTCAGGGTCGTTACAACGACACACAGTACAATGATTAATGGTGGCCGAGACCACTAGCACATCAGTATGGGGAGTCGTAACTCCTACAAGATCATCGTTTGAGAAGGTGATGACCTTCTTCGGGTTGTGTGCATGCAGGGCCAGGAGAATACGGAGTAGGCCACAGTGCAGGGGACCGCTCCACTTGTGGCAAGGGGGACATCCAAATTGTAGGATGTGCAAGGCTTCTCCCTGGACCCTTTTTACGTAGTCCAAGAGGGCTTCGCCCTTCTTCTGCCGCATGACCAATAGAGAGGCCGCCATGTGGGGTTGTGATCTTTCGCCTAAGAAGTTGTCTCGGAAGAACTTCTTTAATTGGTAGAAGGAAGTGATGGAGCCTGTCGTTAGGGTTTCAAACTAGGCCCGGGCGGTCTCCTTCAAGGAGGCCCGAAAGACCTGACATTTTGTTGCATCTGATGATTCATGGAACACCATGTGCGACTCAAACCTGTGGATGTGATCTGCAGGATCGGTGGTACCATCGTAGGGAGCTATGGAAGGCGAAGGCATCTTCGACGATACCCAGGCTTCTAGGATTTCCACCGTGAAGGGGGAGTGGAAGTCTAGGTCATCATCCGTTGGCACCCTGCCCCCTGCCTTGTGAACCATGGAGTCCATTTGATGAGTGCAGTCCATCATTCGCCATTCTAGGTCGACTACACATTAGAGTCTCCTTGCCAGCTCTGGGTCGGAGTGCACATAACCTTCTCATCAGAAGCTATGGGAATTCGGGCACACAACTGAGCGCAAGGGAGGAGGAGCCATAGTAAACCTGTGGGGTGATTCATCCTGGCACTCTGGGGTAAGATGGACCGACGAGACTTGCCGAGTTTTGTGATCCATTTCTGGGTGGTGTTTTGGAGCCCGGGGGGCCAACGGGACCGGTTGCAGCAATCGAGCCGATTTCACTTGTTGCTTAGGTGGCTAGGGGATTGGTGGGGCCAGTTGCCTTGCTAGATGGGCATAAACCCCATGACAGACCCCCACCAGCTGCTGGAGTTGCCCCTGGAGCTCCTCTACTTCTTGGCCCAAGCACTACAAGAAAATGCGGAATTTCCGACGGATTGAATCCGTCGGAAATCCGACGGAATACCGTCGGAAATGAGCCCTTCCGACCGATTTCCGTCTAAAGCCCGTCGGAAATGATCCGTCGGAACTAGATGGTCAGAAATTTCCGACGGATAACATATCCGTCGGAATTCGGTCGGTAACTCCGACGGATTTATCGGTCGGAAACACGGTCGGTATTTACCGACGGTTGATCCGTCGGCAAAACCGTCGTATACCGGTCCGTAAATGCTGACACATTTTCGGTCGGAAACCATCTGTCAGCATAGTCCGACGGAATTACCGACGGATATTTCGATCGGTACTTCAGACGGATAATAAACCGTCGGTAAATCCGTCGGCAATTAAACCATATATTTTTTTTTAAATTAAGAAATAAAAATGGTTTGTGAACCCTGCTGCTACAATGTCAAACCTGCTACAATATTCATAAATTTAACAAATACTCACAATCAACATAATATCATAACATACAATAAATATAAAATCATACATAATAATGAATACAAATATCAAGATAAATCTGCTAGATCGTCTGCTGTCCCTGCCTCGTCATCGTCTGGAGCTGGATCCTATATTAAAACAAATTAAAATGAGAAAAATTAATAATAAATAAAAGACATACATTATTTTCAATAGTGAAATTTAAAACTTGTGATACAATAGTATTTTTAGATCCGTTATATGAGTTGAGTGTTTTTAGATCGGTCGTTTGAATGGCCAGGCCAATCCGGAGATCCAAATTGGATTCCGTCAGTTTCTACACGTCGCTTTAACCCACCCGGTCGTGTCGGAGAAAACGGCACGTCTATCCGATCCCTATTTGGGATTTTGGACCCCCGGGTTGTGCGTGTTAAGGCTTTTATATGAAGTTGAGTGTTTTTAGATCGGTCGTTTGAATGGTCAGGCCAAACTGGAGATCCAAATTGGATTCCGTCAGTTTCTACACGTCGCTTTAACCCACCCGGTCGTGTCGGAGAAAACGGCACGTCGATCCGATCCCTATTTGGGATTTTGGACCCCCGGGTTGTGTGTGTTAAGGCTTTTATATGAAGTTGGGTGTTTTTAGATCGGTCGTTTGAATGGCCAGGCCAATCCGGAGATCCAAATTGGATTCCGTCAGTTTCTACACGTCGCTTTAACCCACCCGGTCGTGTCGGAGAAAACGGCACGTCGATCTGATCCCTAGTTGGGATTTTGGACCCCCGGGTTGTGCGTGTTAAGGCTTTTCTATGAAGTTGGGTGTTTTTAGATCGGTCGTTTGAATGGCCAGGCCAATCTGGAGATCCAAATTGGATTCCGTCAGTTTCTACACGTCGCTTTAACCCACCCGGTCGTGTCGGAGAAAACGCACGTCGATCCGATCCCTATTTAGGATTTTGGACCCCCGGGTTGTGTGTGTTAAGGTTTTATATGAAGTTGGGTGTTTTTAGATCGGTCGTTTGAATGGCCAGGCCAATCCGGAGATCCAAATTGGATTCCGTCAGTTTCTACACGTCGCTTTAACCCACCCGGTCGTGTCGGAGAAAACGGCACGTCGATCTGATCCCTAGTTGGGATTTTGGACCAACGGGTTGTGCGTGTTAAGGCTTTTTAATGAAGTTGGGTGTTTTTAGATCGGTCGTTTGAATGGCCAGGCCAATCTGGAGATCCAAATTGGATTCCGTCAGTTTCTACACGTCGCTTTAACCCACCCGGTCGTGTCGGAGAAAACGGCACGTCGATCCGATCCCTATTTAGGATTTTGGACCCCCGGGTTGTGTGTGTTAAGGTTTTTATATGAAGTTGGGTGTTTTTAGATCGGTCGTTTGAATGGCTAGGCCAATCGGGAGATCCAAATTGGATTCCGTCAGTTTCTACACGTCGCTTTAACCCACCCGGTCGTGTCGGAGAAAACGGCACGTCGATCTGATCCCTATTTGGGATTTTGGACCAACGGGTTGTGTGTGTTAAGGTTTTATATGAAGTTGGGTGTTTTTAGATCGGTCGTTTGAATGGCCAGGCCAATCCGGAGATCCAAATTGGATTCCGTCAGTTTCTACACGTCGCTTTAACCCACCCGGTCGTGTCGGAGAAAACGGCACGTCGATCCGATCCCTAGTTGGGATTTTGGACCCCCGGGTTGTGCGTGTTAAGGCTTTATATGAAGTTGGGTGTTTTTAGATCGGTCGTTTGAATGGCCAGGCCAATCCGGAGATCCAAATTGGATTCCGTCAGTTTCTACACGTCGCTTTAACCCACCCGGTCGTGTCAGAGAAAACGGCACGTCGATCCAATCCCTAGTTGGGATTTTGGACCCCCAGTTGTGCGTGTTAAGGCTTTTATATGAAGTTGGGTGTTTTTAGATCGGTCGTTTGAATGGCCAGGCCAATCCGGAGATCCAAATTGGATTCCGTCAGTTTCTACACGTCGCTTTAACCCACCCGGTCGTGTCGGAGAAAACGGCACGTCGATCCGATCCCTATTTGGGATTTTGGACCCCCGGTTGTGTGTGTTAAGGCTTTTATATGAAGTTGAGTGTTTTTAGATCGGTCGTTTGAATGGCCAGGCCAATCCGGAGATCCAAATTGGATTCCGTCAATTTCTACACGTCGCTTTAACCAACCCGGTCGTGTCGGAGAAAACGGCACGTCGATCTGATCCCTATTGGGATTTTGGACCAACGGGTTGTGTGTGTTAAGGTTTTTATATGAAGTTGGGTGTTTTTAGATCGGTCGTTTGAATGGCCAGGCCAATCCGGAGATCCAAATTGGATTCCGTCAGTTTCTACACGTCGCTTTAACCCACCCGGTCGTGTCGGAGAAAACGGCACGTCGATCCGATCCCTAGTTGGGATTTTGGACCCCAGGTTGTGCGTGTTAAGGCTTTTATATGAAGTTGGGTGTTTTTAGATCGGTCGTTTGAATGGCCAGGCCAATCCGGAGATCCAAATTGGATTCCGTCAGTTTCTACACGTCGCTTTAACCCACCCGGTCGTGTCGGAGAAAACGGCACGTCGATCCGATCCCTATTTGGGATTTTGGACCCCCGGGTTGTGTGTGTTAAGGCTTTTATATGAAGTTGAGTGTTTTTAGATCGGTCGTTTGAATGGCCAGGCCAATCCGGAGATCCAAATTGGATTCCGTCAGTTTCTACACGTCGCTTTAACCCACCCGGTCGTGTCGGAGAAAACGGCACGTCGATCTGATCCCTAGTTGGGATTTTGGACCAACGGGTTGTGTGTGTTAAGGTTTTTATATGAAGTTGGGTGTTTTTAGATCGGTCGTTTGAATGGCCAGGCCAATCCGGAGATCCAAATTGGATTCCGTCAGTTTCTACACGTCGCTTTAACCCACCCGGTCGTGTCGGAGAAAACGGCACGTCGATCCGATCCCTATTTGGGATTTTGGACCCCCGGGTTGTGCGTGTTAAGGCTTTTATATGAAGTTGGGTGTTTTTAGATCGGTCGTTTGAATGGCCAGGCCAATCCGGAGATCCAAATTGGATTCCGTCAGTTTCTACACGTCGCTTTAACCCACCCGGTCGTGTCGGAGAAAACGGCACGTCGATCCGATCCCTATTTGGGATTTTGGACCCCCGGGTTGTGCGTGTTAAGGCTTTTATATGAAGTTGGGTGTTTTTAGATCGGTCGTTTGAATGGCCAGGCCAATCCGGAGATCCAAATTGGATTCCGTCTGTTTCTACACGTCGCTTTAACCCACCCGGTCGTGTCGGAGAAAACGGCACGTCGATCTGATCCCTAGTTGGGATTTTGGACCAACCGGGTTGTGTGTGTTAAGGTTTTTATATGAAGTTGGGTGTTTTTAGATCGGTCGTTTGAATGGCCAGGCCAATCCGGAGATCCAAATTGGATTCCGTCAGTTTCTACATGTCGCTTTAACCCACCCAGTCGTGTCGGAGAAAACGGCACGTCGATCCGATCCCTATTTGGGATTTTGGACCCCCGGATTGTGCGTGTTAAGGCTTTTATATGAAGTTGGGTGTTTTTAGATCGGTCGTTTGAATGGCCAGGCCAATCCGGAGATCCAAATTGGATTCCGTCAGTTTCTACACGTCGCTTTAACCCACCCGGTCGTGTCGGAGAAAACGGCACGTCGATCCGATCCCTATTTGGGATTTTGGACCCCCGGGTTGTGCGTGTTAAGGCTTTTATATGAAGTTGGGTGTTTTTAGATCCGTCCTTTGAATGCCCAACCCAATCCGGAGATCCAAATTGGATTCCTTCAGTTCCCACACGTCACTTTAACCCACCCGGTCGTGTCGGAGAGAACGGCACGCCGATCCGATCCCTATTTGGGATTTTTGACCCCCGGGTTGTGTGTTTTAACCTTTTATATATACTTGCCTGTTTTTACATCCGTCAATTGAATGCCCAACCCAATCCTAAGTATATGAAATTATTACTAATACTGACCTGAGCTGCTGGCTGTGTGGGGCGTACTCCCTGCATTATTGAGAGGAACTGTTGAAGCATATCGCTGAACTGCGTCTGTAGCTGTGCCTGCAGCTCTACCCGCTGCGCCTGCAGCCTACCCGCTGCGTCTGTAGCTCTTCCCACTGGATCTGTAGCTCTGTACGTAGCTCCTCCCGAATGATGCCTCTAATGTCCTCTACACCACTGACGGGCGGCGCAGAAGATGAACTCGCGTGTGCCGGAGGAGCGATCGAACTGGCATATGAGGACAACACTGGTTGAGTATCCAGGCTGTCCCCAAAGCCGTACACTCGGCCCTTCCTCGGCTCTCCCGCTGCCTCGACCCAAGCCTTTGCATCCAAGTCTGGCTGAGGAGTGCCCTCTGCATAACGCTCCGTCATCGTCCTGTCGTACCTCTCCTGCAAAATAAATTAAAATTAAATTAATAAAAATAAATTAATTTAATATCATAATTGAATTCAAAATTTATAGGTTGACTTACAACGATCGTGCGGGCACTCTCGCTAACATAGTCATCCGTCCCCTTCCGCTTATGAGTCCGATCAAATAACTCGCGAAAGGTAGGGGCACGCTCGAGCTCGTGATGCTTATAATTCAACGGACGTAGTTAGTTTGACAATAATAATCAATGTACTAAACAATTGAACAATATTATGCTTACCAATTTTTGACTGTGGGTCGCATAAGATATGGACCCACTAGTATGCACATTCTTCTCCGGATGAGTTGATCTGTTGCGTATGGCCGCCTGTGACCGCTGCTGCCATGGTCCAGCAGCCCATCGCTCACAAAGGGACTGCCAATAATCCTTCCTCAGCCAAGAAGGGCCGTCATCAAGCCAAGCCCTAGGATCCCTATTGCCTGTGCTCTTTTGCGCCTTGTCCCGGGCCTCCCACATCGACTTTCTTAAATTAGTCTGGGCAGTAGACTCCCAGACGGCTCGAGCTCGAGGGAGATCCTCGGGTCTCGTGAATGTGAACCTTCGCTGTAAAGAAATGAAATTACTCAGCTTTCTGCACGAACATGTATAGTAATTAAATAAATGACAGATAGTTATCTAAGATTTAAAAATACCGTGAACATGTCAAATAACTGATCCCGGACGGACACCGGGAACTCTCTCCATGTGTCCACTGGTCCTGGAATATGTGCATGGACCAGCGTCGTAATATGACGGGAAGCAGAACCGGGATCTATCTTCCCCCTGCAATTGCACATTAATTTTGTACATGAAATGTATAACATCAAAAACAAATAAAGTAAATTTGAACTGATCAACTTTACCCGGAGATCCAGCATGGATGCCGTCCCGGTAGCTGAGGGCCCCCCTCATCCGCTGCTACATGCGGACCCTGGACCTCTGTTGAAGACAATTAAGCACACTATTGTTCGATAAATTGCAAGACAACAAACATACTAATGTATGGAAGCTGACACGTACCTGGTGGTGAGGAAGAAGGGAAAGGTGGCACTGCTCCCGTGCTCGGCGGGGAGGCGGTCGCTGAAATTTTTTTTACACATTAGAAAATATGAATTTAACTTGAACAACAATATATACGTATACCTGCCGCATGGACGACCGGCGTGGACGGGGAGGCAGACGTCGACGGGGAGGCAGACCCTGCAAAATGAGCCTGTACGTTAGAGCTGTCGTGAATTTATTATGAACAATAATATATAGAGTATTGTGTTTACATATACCTGTCGTGGACGGGGTCCCGGACCCTCTGCCAACGGACGTAGAAACCGTCCGACTCCGTCCTCCACGTACCATATCTCTCTTGAGATAAATAAACATACATCCAAATTGTCATCAGCAATAAATTTTGAAGTAGCAATTTAATATGAAAATATAATTAGCAATAACACGAAGTTCTTACAAAATATAAGGTATATTATCGTAATTCAACATCAGATGCTTCCGACATGTTTAATTCAGCATCATCTTCTTCATCATCTTGGAATTCATCCTCCTCATGCGGGGAGTCTTCATCCACATCAGACTCCACCTCTCGCTCAAGGGCATTTGGGTCAACTTCTTCCTGTTCGTTATCCTTATGTAAGCAAATTGTTTCATTTATATCATGAATATTGAACTGCGTAGAAGCTGCCAACTCTCGTGCGTCACTCCTTTCCGATTGGAAATAATTGTCATTAACACCGTCGAGCTCATCATCAGGCGGCAGAAGCTCATACTCAGGGAATAACCTTGATTTCACTCTACATGCAGCCCACCAATCTCTTAATTTCAGGGATGAATAATTTGAATAATAAACTTGTTGCGCTTGTGCCGCCAGTATGAATGGCTCGTATGTACTCAACTTGGACTTATGCTTGACATCGACAATTCCATATGTTGTGTCATGACGAATAGATGTCGGATCAAACCAATGACACTTGAAGAGAAATATAATGTTGTCTTGTCCCAAAAATTGCAGTTCAATGACTTCTTCGAGAATGCCATAATAGTCAATTTCATTTTCATTGTAGGCACTTCCTTTCACACATACGCCGCTGTTCATCGTAGACTTATTGCGTCCATAATCTCTCGTGTGAAATCTGTATCCATTCACAATGTAACCTGGGTAGACACGTACAATCTTCGAGGGTCCATAACTGATCTCTTGTACTCTTAAATCGGTAATAAAACCTTGATCAACCTATTAGCAAAAAAATAGATAGACTTACAACAACTAATTATGCATAAGAACGTAACATATATGATTCAAAATATTTAGACACATACTCGAGATCTTAACCAACTCGGAAAAGACTTCTCCCGTTCCTTTTCAACCTGCACGTCCGTCAAACGTGGATTTCGTTGTAGTATGAACGAGTCAAACTCTCTGCAATGTAAATGTCACACAACCGTTCAGTTTACCAGCATTACATGTAAATGATGTATATCATAAGTGAGCACAACTTACTCAATGTAGGGCTCTAGTTCTGCGCAATTCATGAAGATGTAGATCTCCGCAGCTACCAACTCTCTGTCTTCAAGTGGGCGAGTAGAAGAATATCCGAACGCCCGTCCGGGACACTTGAATATAGAGAGTTGGTCCGACACATAGGATTCTCCACCATCATCATTACGTGGAGGTTGAGTGCGTCGGGTTTGTATTTCCGTGTCAAAGTACATCGAACAGAAGTTCGATATCTCCTCAATGAGGTATGCCTGGGTAATGGAACCCTCAACTTGTGCTTTGTTGCGGACTTTCATCTTAAGATCGTGCATGCACCTACGATAATAATAGATCGAAAGAATACATATGAAATATAAAATTCGCCGTAATGTGAATAAACTACGGATATAGAAATATACCTCTCAAACGGATACATCCATCGAAATTGTACTGGTCCTCCGACCCTAGCCTCATATGGCAAATGGATGATCAGGTGCTCCATTGAATCAAAGAATGCTGGAGGAAATATCTTCTCTAATTTGCAGACTGTCTGTATTATATTTTGCTCCATATTTTGCAAGTCAAGAAGTCTGAGTTCTGATGCTGTTAAAATTCGGAAGAAATGACTCAGCTCAGTCATTGCTCCCCATATTTGCTTTGGCAACAACTCACGAAAAGCAAGTGGGATCAGTCTTTGCATGAAAACATGGCAATCATGACTCTTCATTCCGTATATTTTTCCCTCATTGATATTTACACAACGGGCAATATTCGAGACATATCCATCTGGAAATCTCAATTGCTTCAACCATTGCAACACTTCCTTAATCTGTCTGGCCCCAAGCACATATGCAGCTTTAGGTTGCACCACTTTCCCTTGAACATGCTGCAGCTCTAGTTCTGGGCGTCTGCAAAGTACTTTCAAATCCGAACGTGCCTTGACGTTGTCCTTCGTTTTGCCTTTGATGTCCATAACTGTGTTGAACACATTATCAAAAACATTTTCTCTATATGCATGACGTCAAGGTTATGTCGTATCAAAAGTGTTGACCAATAAGGTAATTCCCAAAAGATGCTTTGCTTCACCCAATTGTGATCCTTCCCGAAGCCAGGGATTTGTCGAGTACTACCAGCCAGTTGTGTTACCGTCGGTACGTTCTGGACCCGCCTCGCCATGTTTCCACCAGACACCCGTTCCATATCCACCTGCTCCATCACAGTTGTATTTTTCATAAAAGAATCCTTTTGCTTTCGGAAAGGATGGTCACTCGGTAGAAACCGACGATGACAATCGAACCAACATGATTTTCCCCCAGATTTCAACACAAATGATTTAGAATCCTCCATGCAATAAGGACATGCCAATCTCCCATGTGTGCTCCAACCAGATAACATGCCGTACGCAGGAAAGTCACTTATTGTCCACATTAATGCAGCCTTCAAATTGAAATTCTGTTTTCTGGATGCATCATAACAGAGAACCCCATCTGACCATAACAATTTCAGCTCATCAATCAACGGTCTAAGATATATGTCTATATTTTTTCCTGGAGATTTTGGACCCGGAATGAGTAATGAAAGGAACAGATTCTCACGCTTCATGCACATGCCTGGCGGAAGGTTATACGGTGTTAGGAATACTGGCCAACATGAGTAAGATGCCACCGAGCCTCCGAATGGATTGAAACCGTCTGTGCATAAACCCAGCCGCACGTTGCGTGGATCCCTTGCGAAGTAAGAATGAGTACGACTAAAATGAGCCCAAGCTTCACCATCGGCAGGATGACTCATTTCACCTTCGTCACGACGGACTCTTTCTGCATGCCAAGTCATATGTCCAGCTGTCTTCGGGGACATGAACAACCGCTGCAATCTGGGTGTGATCGGAAAATACCGCAATGACTTATACGGAACATCCTTCTGCTTTGACTTGTCCCCTCTCTTGAGCTTGAATCTATCATGATTACAAATACAGCATGATGTCTTATCTACATCATCTTTGTAGTACAGCATACAGTGATTCGGACATGCATCAATTTTCATAAAACCAAGCCCCAGATCATTCACCATCTTCTTCGCACGGTAAAAGTCAGCAGGTAACCTCTCTGATTGAGGAAGCATACTCTTGACGAGTAAGAGAAGCCGGTCAAAACAACTCTCGCTTATATGAAATTCAGATTTCAAATTCAGTAGCTGCGACACTGCAGACAACCGTGTATGCTTCTCACAACCATCCCATAATGGCTCATCAGCATCTCGAAGTAACTGATAAAATCTCTGAGCTGTATCATTCGGCACTTCTTCATTTGTTTCATCTTCATGCATATTGAACTCTGGACCAGCAGCATCGACAACCATGTCTACGTACGTACTTGTGGACGCAAAGTAATGAGCCTGTGCAGACGACTGAATAACATGCTCACCATGACACGACCATATCTCATAATGGGCAACAAATCCTCTCGTATACAAATGATGCTGCACATCCCATGTCGATATCCACTTTATGTTCTTACAAGCCGAACACGGACATCGGATGTTACCCATCGGATCGACTGCTACTGAGGAATTACTCAATGCAAACTGAATAAAACTGTCAACTCCGTCTTTAAACTCCTCGGTGACAACTCCATTCACCATTCCACGGTACATCCATGACCGATTCTCATAAGACATTTTTCCTACACAAATTAAATGTCATGTCACAAGTTAAAATCCAACAGACCCTCACATCGTTCGAGTAAGTCAAAATGAATAGGTAGGATATTATTAAGATTATCACTTTTTACCCATCTGTGAATATTTGATCGCACTCAGATGACCATTTACTATGTGTTTGTATTATTTGCTGAAAATTTCGGCAGCATCTCCTCACACCTCTCCGATATACCAAAAATTTTATTGATTTAGATATTTTCTTAAACACTTACTAATAAGTGGTTAAGAAAATATTCTAAATCAATAAAGGTATATCAGAGAGGAGTGAGTAGACGCACCCGAAATTTTCAACAAATAATACAATCACATAATAAATGACCACCTAACTCCGATCAAACATTCACAGACTGTCCAAAACGGGACAATTCAAGACTTTGAGTTAGATATACACGTTCTCATTATTGAAAATAAGACTCGTGCACATCAATCTCAAAGTCTTGAACGGGAATGTTCATTGACACGGGCTTAACACGCTCTCGTGATGTGTGTGCAGTGAAAAATTACTATACATGCCAGATCAAATTTAAAACCCAAATAAATATGAAAGGAATATGATAACAAAATCATACATGTGAACAAGTGCAATAATAAACCAAATTCATACATACATGTACATGAATACATATAAACATGTGCAATACTAAAGAAATACATTAAAATAAGATGTGTAATACTAATCATTAAACTGAAAGTGAACAATTAAACATAAAAGAAACTATATCTAGAAGGAAGAGTTTGTACTATTTTTTTTCCTAAATTGGGATGTATACCTCATTGGTGTTTGTATTTGGCTTCTTTACAAGCCGACTACCCCAGCTGAGCAACTAGATGGATCAGCCACCAAATTTAAATATTGTAGGTTAAGTAGGAGAGTCTTTCTAATGTCTGAGTTGTACTCTTCACTGTGACAAAGATCCCCAAGGGGGAAAAAGAAAGGCTTCAGACCGACCAAACCACATACTTGTCCTCCAGGCTACAGCTCAACATTGATGGGTCAAATGGCCTTAGCCAGATCGAGTTGTCTGGGTATACGGACGCCCTACAATCTTATATAGCTACCGCAGGGGGGTAAAAAAATGTGCCACAGTGCATGTGGTGCATCAAGTTTTATTCCAAAATCTATGTTTTGAAAACTTTTAGGAGAAAAACTATGGTAAACCCTTAACTTATCGAAATTTCGGTTCCAATAATATTATCAGAATCGGAATGGAATCAGAATTAACCATTCCGATATTATCAGAACCAAACTATATTTCGATTATCAAAATCAGATTCTATGTTTTGAAAACTTTTAGGATAAATACGACTAGGGTTGTTTACATTTCAATTCAAAATAAGAATCTAAATTCAACTGAGTGATTCCGGCGCAGTTTGAATATCAAGTTCCGTATGATTTGATTCGTTTCATGAGTGAGCCAAACCAAACCAAATGAAGTACTTGTCCATCCCAATTTTATTGGCATCATTAGCATATACTTTACACACATTAACATAATTATATATACAAATATAAATATTTTAATCTTAACTTGGATGCATAAGCATCATACATTTTCGGTTTGAGGATCTCATTCTGTTCAGTTTATCTTGAAAGAAAAACCTTCTAAACCAAACCATATTGGCTCGGCCAACCATATGATCTGCTGATCCAGCCTACTCCAAACTACAAGTAGCGATGTGTTCTTCCCGTTTTCAAATGGCCCAATTTGAATCGGCCCAACAAATTAAGAATAATGATCGGTTGCAGGAAGGGGTGGGGTCGTGGGAAGGGGGGAGGGGCCGAAGTGGGAGGGGGCTGCAGGCAGGGTGGGGGTCATGGAGGGGAGGGGGCCGGAAGTGGGAGGGGGCTAGCAGGGTGGGGGTCGTGGAGGGGAGGGGGCCGGAAGTGGGAGGGGGGCTGGCAGGGATGGGGGTCGTGGGGTGGGAGGGGAGGGGGCCGGCAGTGGGAGGGGGGCTGCAGGCAGGGTTGGGTCGTGGACGATATGAATGGATAAGTAAATATTACCTGTTGTGCTGTTTTTCTGTCACTCCCGATAAATAGCCTTTATTAGGACGTGACAAATTCTCCCTTCCTTAACCTCTCCTCCACATCCATCAAGCCTCAGCAATGCATTAGGGTCGGCCATGAAGAGGTTAGGGTGTATGTAAGCTCTAGTGTTTCTAATTCCTATTACAACTTTAATTCCTATTAAATTATGAGTTTCCCTATTTCTTCAACCTTCCAAGTTTTCCACCTCCTAATTGGGTTAGTTGGGTTTGCAATTCGTACTAGCCAATTGGGTAGGGTTAGGAGTCCAATTCCAACTCATATTAACTATTTAATGATTTAATAGCTCTTTCATTTTAGGAAACATTAAGATACGAATTAGGGTATTTTTTCTTTTATTCAACTTTTAAAAATACCTCTTTTGACCCCATAACTTTTCATGATCCATTTAGCAAAACCCATTACTTCTTTTTGTTTATGAGTTTTAATTATTAATTTTTTAATTTATTATTTATTAAAACCAGGTTGCTACATGTAAGTGATCTACATGAAGGTTTGGCTTAGGAGGGGGAGGGGATGAGGGCATTTCTCCTATGGCAATGTTCATCTTCGATGCCTTGAACTCTTCAACTCCAATGCAAATAAGATGGATGTTGGTTGCTTGTCCTTAGGTTTATACTTGTGTTCATGATTAATTTTTAGTGTACATGCATCCCCTTCAATCATGGAAATTGAGTGTCAGGGGTCTACTAGGGAAATGTTTAACATGAACTTTAATATTTTCAACATGGTTATGGTCCATGTACATGCAAATTAATGTGAATGTTGACCTACATACATCCTTTAAAGGAAACTTGTGTTCAAATGGGTAGGTGGGCTCTTTCATTTTTTAGTAACTCATATGGGGAGAATTGCTAACATTTGAGGTTGAACAAACCATGGATTCTATAGCACTTTAACCAATAGCAGGTTTATTCATACTTTTTTAGCAATTTCATGTTTTTTTTAATAGTAGCGTAAAAGGAGCAAACTCTATTCACTAGATAAAACTGATTACATAGCACATTATATGGAAGAAGACTCTTGCTACAAAAATTAAAAGAATTTACAAAGAATTCAATATAAATATATATATATATATATATTACAATTATATAATAATGTAAAAATCACACAAATATGACATTATAAACATAATGTGAAATATTTGACATTACAATAGTGCACCAAAATTTGGGAGGGGGAGTGGGGCACTGTGGAGAGGTAGTAGTGGATATCGCCGGGTCAAGAGGAGGAGCAGTGGAGGGGGAGGTGGTCGCCGCCAGGCCAGGAGGGGGAGCAAGGGAGGGGGAGGGGGGGAGGGGGTAGCCAAGCTAGGGGGGGGGCAGGGAGGGGGAGTGGAGGGGGAGGGGGTCACCGGGAAGGGGAGGAGCACGGGGAGAGGTGGGGAAGGGGATCACAGGGTGGGGGGATTGCACAGGAGGAAGGGGGGGGGCGGGGTGGGTGGCGGGGTGGGAGGGCGCGAAGGGAAGGGGAGAGGGGTAGTGGCAGGGTGGGGGGGGGGGGGGGGGGGTTGCACAGGAAGGGAGGAGGGTGGTGGCTGTGGGGTGCTGGGGGGGGTAGGTAGGGCGGGGGGGGAGGGGGGGGGGGAGCGGGGTAGTGGCGGGGTGGGGGGGGGTTGCACAGGAAGGGGGGGGGGAGGGCGGAGGGTGGGTGGTGGCGGTAGGGGGCGCAGGAGGGGAGGGAAGGGGTAGTGTGGCGGAGTGGGGGGGGGGGGGGGCTTGACAGGAGGGGGGGGGAGGCGGGTGGGTGGCGGTGGGGGCGCAGAAGGAGAGGGGTAGTGCAGGGTGGGGGGGGGGGGGGGATGGGGGGGGGGGGGGACGGGAGACTGGACGGAGAGGGGGAGGGGGAGGGGGGTGCAGGGGGTGGGCGAAGGGGGGCTGGCGGTTGGAGAAGGGGGGGGAGGGGGGCGGCAGGGCAGCAGGGGAGGGGGGCGGGCTGGGCGCCGAGATGGCGGAGGTGGGGGGTCGCCGGGGTGGCGGGGGGGTGGAGGGGAAGGTGTGGGGGGCGAGGGGAGGAGAGAGAGGGCGAGAGGATGGTGGGGGGTGAGGGGGGGGAAGGGAGGGGGAGGAGGAGAGGTGGCGCGAGGGTGTGTACATACGGCGAGAGGAGGGACTTCCGGTGGGGCGTGGGGCGGCGGCGGCGCGGCAAGGGGGCGGCGGCGGGGCCGGTCGGGGCGGGGCGAGAGGGCCGGCGGCGGCGGCGCGGAAGGCGGCGGCGGCGGGGCCGGTCGGGGCGGAGGGCCGGCGGCGGCGCGGCAGGCGGCGAGCGGCGGAGGTCGCGGCGCGGAGAGAGAGAGAGATGGAGAGAGAGACGAGAGAGAGAGAGAGAGAGAGAGAGAGGAGAGATGGGAGAGAGAGAGAGAGGAGAGAGAGAGAGGAGAGAGAGAGAGAGAGAGAGAGGAGAGAGAGAGAGAGAGAGAGAGAGAGAGAGAGAGAGAGGAGCGGGAGAGGGAAAGAGGGGGTTTCGCGGGACAAGGTATAGTAGATTTACCGACGGATATTCCGACGGAAATATGTCTGTCGGAATATCCGCGGTATGTTTTCATTACCGACGGAAATTTCCGACGGAAATATTTCCGTCGGAACGACCGACGGATATTCCGACAGACATATTGCTGTCGGAATATCCGACGGAATTACGACGGAAAATAATCCGTCGGAAATTTCCGTCGGTAATCCCGCTTTTCCTTGTAGTGAAGATTGGGGTATCTTCCATAGGTATGTTGGCGACAGCTCTGGCGGCGATAGCATTGTCCTTAGTAAGAGGGGCTTGACCGTGAGATTCTTCTTGCGAATGGCGGGATCGCGTCGCCCGGATCTCATGTTTTTGGTGAGAGGATCGTCCACGAGCCAAGATTATTGTTCGTTCCCACAGACGGCACCAAAATGTGGAGGCAAAATTGCTATTTGATAATGGGCCAAACATGACCCCCACTTACTAGAGGGAAGGAGCTATCGCCGGTGTGGACGGTTACCTGCAAAACCAGAAGGCATCAGAGGGGACCCGGTTGGCAAACCAGGAAGAACCCTCTGATGCCTAAGTCAGAGATGACCATAGAATATGGCGTGTGGGGAGGGGTTCTTTTGGTGTGTGATCTCGTGTGTGAGTGATTGTGAGGGTTAGTGTCCACTTACCTTTGTATGAAGGTTACATTCGTTATTAGGCATAAGACCTGAAGAGTCTGGACATGCCCACCAAGAATGATGTTTGGAGGTTGCGACTGTTGAGTCCCCAAGGCAGGGTTTATCTGCTTGAGATGTCCCATAGGGTTTCACGCCATGGCTGCTCTAGGTTGTGGAAGAGCTTGCCATGCCATCCCATTGAATGTTTTCGGGAGGCTAAAGGCCGCTTATTATTTTTGCCATTCGAAGGCGCTGAACAGGGGCCTGTGAACTTGCTCGGTGAGGCCTCCCGGTATTTGGTGCCTTCTGCTGTTCAGTGCGGCCAAGCTCGGGATTGCCCGGAGGCCTCCAGGAACGGGTTTTACTCGGTGTTCAGGGACACTTGATGGAGTGGCTGTTGCTCAGAGTCTTTGATGGGCGATGATGGGCCTATGGGCCTAGGAGGCTAGAAATGGCCTCTGCATGCCCAAATTAACAAGGCTTTCTTCCTCATTTCTAAAAACTTCCCCTCTACACCAATCGGTAGAGGAATCATGCTCCTATTTGATCTAACATGCCCTAAAAATTTTCAAAAAATAACTACGAAGAAAAAAGGCCACAATGCTATTAGAACGAGGAAGGAAGCACACTATTTTGCACAAATCAATTAGCAGAAATCTTAATCAACACTTTTAAAAAGAATAAGAAATCTCCATAATAAAGAGGGACACTTCAAAGGTTGAGACATGAATTCCAGAAGTAATTGGGGTAACTCATTTGTCGACGGCATCCTTAAGATCCATGGTCGCCTTCTTGGCCTCCTCCAGCATCGGGATGACAAACACAAGCCTCGCTGGTGGTGCTGGATACAGGGCATCGAAGAGCTTTTCCTCATCTCTCACAATGACCTCCCACCCATCGATTGGCATGCTCTAGTCGGAGGAGGCGGTATATAGTGACGATGAACCCTCGACAACCTGCCCTGGCATGGCTAGGGCAGACGACAGACCTTCGGGCACCTGAAGCCATCACATGGCCGACTGGGGGCCGTGGGCAGTGCAGAAGCCTCCCGTGGCCACCGCCTTCACCACCATCCTCATCATGCCTCCGCCCATCGTCTTACTGGTTAGGGAGACCCGGAGAGGAACTCTGCACATGGGCGTCAGACGCAAAACCCTTTTCTCTCCAGATTGGGTTTTCGGCTCCCGAAAATGGGAACATGAAATCGATGATTCTGAGTCAAAATATATCTGGCTCCTAATCAGGATAGAAAGGCCATTTCGGGTTAAAACAAATGATCCCAATCCAATTTAAACTTCGGATCTCATGGGTCCATTGACACTCCTATTGGGGACCAACAATATCCCAATGTTGGAGGAGAAATGTAGAAGTAATGCCATCAAACCCCGAGGATTTGTTTGGTGGGAAGCCAAGAAGGGTGTCATGAATTTCCTTGGAAGAGGGGATCTTGCCGATTCTATTATTGTCCAGGGAAGAAGTAGGTTTATATTTGAGTTGGAAATCATTAGGGATGGGCTTAAGATAGGGCTGCAAACGAAACCCGATATTCAGATATTCCGACCCAATTCTAATAACAATTATTGAAAAAATGATGCCGATAGCTTGTCGGAATCGGTATCAAATATTTTGAAAAGCTATCAGAATCGGAATCGGAATTGAAAAATAATCAGAATCGAAATCGGTATCATTGCAGCCCTAGCTTAAGATTAATAGCAAAGGTAAAGAATGATGGACTGGTTTTTAATTTCATCAAGTTTATCGGTCCAGACCCTAGAAGAAAGATGGATCCAAGAGATGAAATTTCGACATCTTCTACTTGTGGCATGTATATGATGAAATTTAGTGCCTCTATCACCATCTTTGTACCAAGGCACTTTGGCTCTTTGGCGCCAAAAAAAAAAGTCTTCTTATTCCAGAGCAAGGTTCAATTCCTTCGCATTGTTGCCTTCTTCTTGTAAGGTATCATCTATGATGGGTACTAGCCTGCTAATGGCCTCAAGCCTGTCTTGACAGCTAATAATTTGAGCTTATGGGTTGACATCATGTTTTTTCCTCCAGATTTTGAAGCCTACTGATTTTGGCTTGGTAATTAACTGCTAGGTCCGGATTGGAAACCCATTGCTATTTGATAGTCTCTAAACAAAGGTTTATCAGAAACTAACGTGGGTATGACTGTGAATATTTAGTTATACGAAGGGTGTATATAACAATATATAAAGAAAACCTAAACAAATAAAGGGGGCGGCACGAACACCAATTCCTGAGCCCATAAAATTACACGGAGCGGAGTTTCTTCGTTAGTAAAAAAAAAAAAAAAGGGCGGGCCACCACCTAAGCATTAATTGGAGACCTAGTAAGTGTCCCTTAAATATAAGGAGATGTATCAAAATTGACTGGTGTTCTTGTTAGGTAGACTTTTTGGGCAAAATAAGGACAGTAGGATTGCTCTCTGTCAATATTTGAGTGTGAAGTGAAGACTCGGAAAGACTACTCGTGCGTGCACCGAGCGCACTGTCTGACCGGATGGATGCGTAGACGATCGATCATGTAACGGTAGATGCGTAGACGTTAGATCTTTTATACGTCGTTTTCGTTAATGTGACTGCGTTAAATGTTTATGATTGTTCTTCAGTTTTTAATTAATATAAAAGTCTGAACGTATCCTCGTGCTAAATGTCATATATCATTCGTATTTTAGACATGAGATTTGTAATAATAGTCCGCACTACTTAGATCATACAATATGTTTAAAAATCTCGTGCCCTTAATGTCTAGGTTTAAAAGTTGGTATACGGAAAGGAAGTAAGTCCCTAATGAGCTCATGGATCTTATATTCAAATATTTCATACACTCCTAACCAAGAGTGGAATTTTTATTTTTATTTTCAAAACTCATTAGAGTCTTCATTTAAAAGAGAGAAGCTGACATGTACAGCAATATCTAGTCCATCGTCTGCCCTTTCATATGTGGCAGACATCCAGCATCTTGTGAGAGTGCTAGATATGAGATGTAAGCTTAATACCAGTGGTTCATGGGGTAATACTAATTATAAATGAGGTAGATATATATATAAGAGATGGGGATTCCATGTAACTGGATGGAGAAACGCCAGCTGACTCATGTGGGGATCCCTTCATTGTAGGTAGGTCTTCTCTCCCACTGGTCAACGGTCACATTGAGGAGGGGGGGAAGAGTTCTGCTTAGTTGACTAACGCGTGTGACTTTGTTAGGATCTTGTACATATTGTCAATATGAGTTTCTTAGTTGACGCAACCAATTGTGCCTCCAAAAAAATAAAAAATGTTGACACAATCAAAGCCAGCCCACCCCATTCACATATGGAGATTTGCCCTTTTCGTGGGGTAGAGAGGAGAGGAGCCCACTTTCGTGGGGCCAAAAAAATGCAACAAGTCCAGAAGGTCTTATTGAAATGTAATTAAAGAATATATAGTAGCTGTTACTGATGTCCTGTTTATTTTGTCGTAAAATAGTAGATGAAGTGTGTTTTTGGAAGGTCCGAAAACAAAATCCTTGCGTGTTCACCGTGGACGTCAGAAAATTACGAGGACCCTGCCCTCACATGAGAGGACATATTTCGCGCGCCATCCGTGTCCTTAGCATGCACTGGATGGCCAAGAACATATGAGCTTTTTTTTTTTTTTTGACAGGAGTTGGTGCTTGGTAAGCCTCCCCTAGATGAGTTCTCCCCTTCTATGAAACTAATAAAAAACAAACTTCCGTAAGTTTTGTTATTTATGTGCACCACCATGTGCATGTGGGGAGGAGACCTAATGAATGGCATGTCACATATGACATGTGATGATATAAATGGACGTACGTCTCAGGTACGACCTTGCCATGGGATAGGACCAAGACATTGAGCTAAGAACATGATAAATATTATTCCACTGCTAGGGACGGACGCAGGATGAAATATAAGGGGGGGCCAAAATAAGAAGATGTGAAAAATAAAATATCTTCAATTTTATCACATGTAGTCTATCAGAAAAAAGCTCTCCGTTCTTTTAAGTCACGAAAATCATCTATAATTGAATCTATGTTAAAAGTTTTAACAATTTTCTTCTCAATATAGATGATCAAGCAATCAGATAAAAAATCATCTTACATCTTGTTGCAAAATTTGTTCTTGATAATCTTCGTACCTGAAAATGATTGTTCTATTGTAGCTGTGGAAATTGAAAGAGTGAGAATAAGAGTCAGGACTCTGTACACAAGTGGATAGATTTCTAATTATCTTGTTTTCACCGGCCACTTACATAGGTCAGAAATAGTGGACAAATTTTTAAATTCCTGATGTTGTCGTACATACTCAAAGTGTTCTAATTGTATTATTGACTAGCCACTGGCCGTCGTGTATCATTGACTGGCCACTGGTTGATGTGTTATTGACTGACCACTGACCGCCGTTGGATAAATAATCAACTACTATGAAATAAAATTTTTCTCAAAATTAGCAAACAAGAGTAACTTATATCAAATAAAAAAGATTATCATTAAACTTAAAAAATACAATTTGATACAAAACACAAGGATAGATGAAGAAACTCAAAATTCTGATATTGAAATCTAAATAAAAAGTGATAAAATTACAGTATCTGATTTGATCTTAGATCTCTAATTCTATAGAAATAACAACCATAAGCCCTTTCTGAAGAAGGGACTCGACTGAAGAGATTGTTGACTGTGAGGAAAAAAAAAAGGCACAGCGTACGTAGGTGGGTTGCCCGCTGTCGTCTCAAGAAAGTTTCATATATAGGCGGCTTTGAGCATGAAGAGGCGCTTGGGGAGAGAAGCCTGTTAGAGTTAAAATTGGTTGGTTTTTTCTTAAAAAAAGTTGGTTCAATTTTTTAATAAAAAAATCGGGATCCGGTCCACCCCAGCCACGTAAAGGCACCGCAGGGAGTTGGTTTTGCAGGTCTCCCCCTCACTTTATATAGATATAGGTATATGCCTGAAAAAAAAAATATTATGGGGGGTGGGGGGGCATAACGTCCGTCCGCCCCTGTCCACTGCCTATTACCGGATCTACTTTATCCTTGTTAGATTGCCAAGTGAGAAGGAAAAATGATATATAGCCCTTTTATATTTGTGGTAGAACAGGATGAACTATCCAAGGATAATAAGGGCAGCCAGGGATGCAACCCTTAACCCGTTTGTGTCGACCAATTATTAGTTTAATGGGCATGCAGTTGATGGACATACCTTTCCAATCGATATGTATGGTAGACACGAACATAAATTCAAATCAAAATGTGTATAGCGGATGATGCACCTTCTACCAAGCGGGTATGAATTAACTTATCCAATGTAAAGTAGATGATATCATATTTAAATATGTATTACATAGCAATTGTAGGAATTATTAGTACGACAGACACAAAACATATGGGGTCTGCGCTCTTTGAGTGGGAGGGTGTGAACGTTATACACACGTCTTATGTTTATCACACGTGTAGGAAAAAACATTCAATATTTCCCTTAAGCCAATTCACCCATAAATTGAGATCTTACGCCGAACATTTAACTAAACCTCAGCTATACACATAAACCTAACGCATGTAATAAAATCCGCTTTTTTGTCTTTTGAATTCTTTCAGCAAATTTGACATGGCAGTATACTTCTAGCTGAGGGTTGAAACGAGAACCAGGGATCCCATCACCTTACGATCCCAATCCAATGGTGCACGATTGACCGTGGCACCCCTTTGAGAAAAGAACTAGGCGAGAACGTCATTAATTAAATCAGACTAATAGTCACATTATACCATTAGTTCCACCCTACCAAGTATGGTTAGATGGAACTGGGACAATTAGCTTAGGTTGTGTCCTAGTTCTTGCCGAATCATCCCTAAATATGCTCTGCATTATTCTACCTAAGGGGAGAAACTGTGTTTGCCATGTGATGCTGAGAAGGATGCAATTTTCATTCAATATGTTGCTCTCTGACCTGTCCTCTGATGATTCATTCATATGTTTGGGTTGTCCCTCTTCCGAATTAAGTAAGATGTTAGATGGAGACCCAAAGACAAATTGCAAGACTGATATAGAAAGAGAAATGCTTATTATAAGATTAACTATGTAATAATGATGATGTGGATTGTAAGAAAATAATTTTGTCAGTCAAAATTAAGTATTTTTTTCTTTTCTCTAATCAATAAAATTATTTTCTATTAACTCACATCATTATTACTGTAAGATTAAGCTTATTGTAATTATATACAAGCATTTCTCGTATTGAAATTAGAACATCGTGTTGGGTCTACCAAGATGATTATGACCAAACATATTTGGACTTTTCTCTTCCAGAGGAGCAATTAGAGTTTGAAGCATGTCAGACACATTTAAGGTGCTGAAGCAGGTCGATCACGAATTGGGATGCAAACCGCCAGATGATCTTGGGATAAGAGAAATTACAAGTACTTTTCTCTCTCTCCAAATAAGAATTTGTAGAAAGAATAAAGGATTCGTACGAGGAAAAAGTTTTTGATACCTACGTCAGTAAGGGGCAAGAACTTAAAGTAAGAGAAGAAGGGGATTCAAGATTGCTTTTCAGCCATGCCTATAATGTACCCCTTTACTTTTTCGCATATAATAAAACCTCCCTGGTTGGTTTGTGGCACTGAGGCTGCTGCCCCTATGCCTCCTTCTCAGGCATATGAGCCTTACTAAAAAAAAAAAAAAAGATTGCCTTTTACTAGTGTGAGCATGTGATGAGGTTGGATCGTGGGACATAAACCCCTTAGAAGAGTGATCGTTCAAGACTCCAAGACCCATTATGAGATTTATGAGTTATAATTACAAATAATTATACACAGACTCTTATCTCTATCTTGATCCTCCAACATCCTTTGTAGTAACCATATTCTTAATGAGGTCTGCCAACCATATCATTAAGTAGGTGCCCTAGCTGACTCAATCTTTTCACGCTACCACAATAATTCATAAGATTGATCTTATAACAACCCTCCTTATACCGGTATGATTATACCAATCCATATCGATATAAAGGGTGTCATTACAGTGAGACATTTATCTAACACAACACAATAGGTCAAGATGTACATAAATAACAAAAGAGTACAGTGAAAATAAAAGAGCAATTTTATTCCATCATCATTCACATAATTCCACAGTCTATATAGCAATGAAAAAAATAACAAATGTTCACAATATTACAAGTCCATATGAAATAACATTGTCCATGTCCACTTTAGTACCCCGGAAAATTTATTAATATGAAAATATAGATAAATTAAAATTCTATCAATTAATAAATTTAAAACTAGTTAAAAAAGTACGCATCACTATTGCATGCGTATAAACCCATGTAAAAATTTCATAAAAAATAGTAGTTATACTTTAAACAATATTCTCTAATGACCCATTAAGAAATTTGGATATAGAAAAATCATTTGGATCAAGTTTTAGAATTTATATGACTTATTATTATAAATAAGAAATAAGTCGGAAAACCCATTATTATATGAGCCAAAGTGGATTAAAAATTAAAATAAAATATGGGTAGACTCCAACGATACGTATTGATAGTCCATCATAACAATTTGGACTAATGGACCTCTCATAGCCCATGAATAAAATCAAGTAAGAAAATACAATAAAAATTCGTAACTCTATTATTCCCAAATTAAAAGGGGAAATTCCCCTAAGTTAAATTCCATTAAGTAATGAGTTTTGTTAAATGGACCCTCTAAAATTATTGGGCCAAAATAGGGATTGTTAAAAGGAGAATAATAGAATAATACCTTAATTCGTATCTTAAATATTACCTAAATAGAAAAGTGGTATAAAGTATTAAAATAAGTAATTTGGGTTGGAATTGAATTCTTAGCCCTACCCTAATTGGTTGGCCACAAAATTGCATCCCAACCTAACCCTAATAGGAGTTGGCAAGCTTGGAAGGAGGAGAGAAATAGGGAAATCTCGGAATTAAAGGGAATTAGAGTCCTATTTGGAAATAGAAACCCAAGGAGCTTAAATACTCCTCAACCTCTCCATGGCCGGCCCTAACTCATTGCTGGGGCTTGCTAGATGTGGAGAAGAGGCCAAGGAGAAGAGGAACTCGTGGGGAGAAGGCTGGACCGAGCTCCAACCCTCGTTCTTCAAGTTCTAAACCCTAGAAGATCAAACGAGTCATAGGTAGACATTCTCACAAGCTAAACATGATTAATTTCGTCTGTAGTTAGTTCCAAACATCAGGAACAAAAGCCCTCTTGTTTCACTATTTTTCATCGAGCCAATCCTTTGTTCTATATTTTTGAAGTTCTGCAATCACCATGACCACGAACCATCATGTTTAATTTATATCTCTATGTATACTTGACACCAAGCTACGAAACGTTTACTGGAGATACTGATAGTTGTCATGAATCTTTTGCCCCTAAAAGCCCTAATTTTCATCCATCATACTGCGTGAATTAAATTGTTTACCCTCACTGTACCATGCTCTATGTTCTTCATGATTGTTCAGGTTTAAAACCTATCAAGACCATGTCAGATTTCAAATTCCTATTTACTGGAAGTACTCTTGCATGTCTAGATCTGTTTAAAACTAGTTTCATAAATTTTCATTGCTTGTACATTTAGTTCTATACTTTTGAACAACCTATGTCAAAATAAGGAAGATTTGGACCACAATCCAAAGCCTGTCCTTTTCCCGCTAGGACTCAGGTGCAGGACCTGAGAACGCGACGGCCCGATAGGTCGCGTTCTCAGGGCTGATCGCAATAGAGCTACCCATCGCGTTCTGAACGCGACAGGCGGTACCGTCACATTCTGGTAACCTGCTCTGACCGACCCGTCGCGTTCCTTGCATGACCCTGTCACGTTCTTATCAGACCCTGTCGCGACCCTTACACGCGTACATAGCGATCTAGGGTTTTTGTATGAAAACCCATGCTTTGTTATGCTCTAACTTTTTACAGTGTTTATATCCCTTGTTAACAGTCATACACATAGTTAATACACCTGTTATAAAATGAATGTATATTGAATGATTTAAAATACATGCACATGACCTCTTTCTATCTATGATTTCTTTTACACATGCACACACTTGAACCATCCAATATGGCGTAACTTGGCATGAAAATCTATCATAATACATCTGGTAAATTATTTCAATTATATAATTAAATTGCCCTAGTTTAAATGGACTTCTCTTCGTTTCTCGTGATGTTTTAAATATCGTTACCAACACTCCACTGTTCTAGAATTCCTCTAGAAAGTCGGGCACTTGTTTCTATATATACACATTCTCTTGATTTGGATGAACTCTCCGTCGGATATTCCTTCTGCCGGACTAGTGAATTCTTGTTCAAGGCCTCCGTAAGACTCCTCTGTCCATGGATTCCCACATGGCCGATGAGCAGGTTGTACCACAAAGATCCCTGATGTTAGTGTGCATCTCTCTTTCCCTCGTCTTGAATTTCTTGAAGCTATCGACAATGACCCATAAAAACAAGTTATTAATAGAAATAATGCAAAAGCACCGTTATGCTGCCGAAATTCTCTCTTGATCATTGTTCTCGTAAAATCCCATTCACCTGACTTGTTATGCTTGAAATCATTATGGACATGACACTATGACACTCTGAAACATCGTTATTGACTTGATAGTCATTAATCTCTTGACAATCTTGTTCTAAGCTCTTGAACTCGCTTTTGATATGATAGTCTCGAACTACTAGTGAACATTGTCTCATAACCTAATCGTACTAATGTTCTTGGACATCCTGATGTGACATGCTTGAACTCTTGAAAGTACTCTCTTGGGATCCTTTGAGTTGTTGTGGCTCCTACTGTCTTGTACTGTTCTTAACTGTCTAGCACTATAACGGGTCTTGCGACTCTACTGGACTTGAATGCATACTGCTGAGGGCACAGAGAGTGTCCGAGGGGCTCCAATCTAGTCCTGGGGGCAGAGAGCCACCCGAAAATAGCTGCAAGGGGCTAATGACGGTGTCTGCATTTGCACCAGTTTTGACTAACTGTTCTGAATTAGCTAGACATCTAATTGTTATACTGTTACTGTTAGTCTGTTAGTTCAGACGTACTGTACTATTATTGTACTACCACTGATTGTTATTGAACTGCTACTGTCCTGTTATTGAGCGACTACTGTCGTACTCTCCTATTGCACTGCTATTGTTCAACTACGTTCTCTCTCCTTGCTCTACATGTTACTTGCTATCTTGAGTTATCGTTTCTATCGTGACTTAATCATAATCATTGTGCTATACTTGATTCACATGCTATTTGAACCATGTTACCTATGCTATTACTTTCTCGACTTTACATGACTCTCTCTATCATTAGTTACTCTATTCTTTAAAGCATTAATTATTTAAAGTATGCTTGGTTCACGAGATTTAAGTCCTACTGAGCGTTATTGCTCACCTTTTGTTATTTGTCATTATGTCTCAGGTAAGTCGGACAATGACGTTACACACACCAATGGGACAGGACTAGAGTGATGAGCGACCTGGAGTTAGTTGGTGAAGTTACCCTAGTGCCATGGAGTCTAATAGTTATTACTTTAGATTTCTTTTCCAATGTAATGGTGTCACTGAGCCTTATGCGTTGACTCAGAATTAGTGGTTGTAATAGTTTAGGTGATTATCAATTAAATGAAGAGTTTTATTGAAATTATTATTCCTTAGATGCTCTGATGTTTGTGTTTGTATGCGGAATTTCCGTTACCATACACCTGGCTTACGTTTCCCCCGATTTATTCCGCTGCTAAATTGGAGGAGCATGACATCCACATACTAGTAAAAGTAAATGTAAACTACGCAGCAAACTCCACAAGCAGCTACTTTTCATGCTCGGAGTCGCTCCTCACTAAGTCCTCCTCAAGAACGAGGACACCTGTCTCACCTGTATGTTAAAGCAAGTATGAGTCTTTCAAAAAGACCAAGCAAGCAACCTAAATGTACATTCTTACACATATCACACACATGCTAAACTATTAAACAATAAGAGAGATACATGGCACATGCTTCATATTAAATATACAACTACACATGAATAACCTACACATGGTTTCTACACATAATATGTAACATGATTCATGGTTCCAATTTCTATTCATATCATTTCACAATTCTACACAACTAGATCTTGGAAAGATGCACATAGTAACTAGCAAACCTAGCATGATATCTAATCATTTTCACATGCTTTTATAACACTTATTCACCTCTTTAGCTTGCTGTTTTAACATAAATATATCACATTCACATGGTTTCACATCTTTTCACATGCTATCACATTCACATAACACTAGCACATGTTCACATTGCACATATTCACATTTTCCACACTTTTACACTTAATTGCCGTGACACATAGTCCGGACCACCATAAAGAAGGACATAAATTCACATAATACATACCCGTCACCTAGGCAACACAGTGACGAATCTTGGTAACTACGCAGAACCGGGGGAAGCCCTCTCCATCCTAACTAGTGGTGCTTGTCCACCTCCAGGATTTCATCCTAATGCCCATACGATATCACATACACATTGAGCCTTCCCATATGGACTTTACTACAGTACGACTCCACAGCCTTCTATGGTAGCAGTGTCAATTTCGGCACAAATTACACATTAACACTTTATCACATAGTTTACATTATTCACATACTATTTAACTCATTCACATGCACTTTAAACAAATACACATGCTTCAATTTACATAAATCAATATTACTGATTCACAGTGTCAATTTAATCATAATAGTTCTTAATTATGCTGCTAATCACTAAATTTTACATGATTTAAGTTAAACACGCTTAAACAGACTAATTACCCTTATTAAAGTACAAATAGTACTTTATTGACATCAAAATAGTATCAAATTTTAATCACAGACTTCTTACACATAATATGTCACATGTATAATTTTTCAGCTTTTTTGCAATTGTAAATCTATTTTTAACAATTTAAACAGATTCTATGCCAATTTAACATGATAATTACTTTAACATGGTATACAGCAACACAGTCGGTTCTAACAGGTCTAAAACCTGAAAACAGTAACCCTAAGATCATGTAAATTTTCTAAAACGCTAACATACAACAAAACTATTTATTTAGAATTAAACACAGTTAAACATGCTTATTTTCTAAATACAAAAATTATACTAAATAATATTATGCTCAGAAAATTGACAGAACCTTATGATATGACCTACAGACCATACCTGACAAACCCTAATTTTTACAGTATGCACATACATCTAGAATATGAAATCATAGCACAGACATGATCAACACAATTTTGTGAAAAATAGAAGAACTTGACGACAAGGCCCTTGCCATCAAGATGGGTTAACGACACAGGATGCTGCCATCAACTCAGGAACTTGGCAGCAACAAGCTTGTCATTAATTTCGTCTCTGCAGAAAATGCAGAGTGAACGCAAATAAAATGGAGAATTGGGGGTTCCAGGACACGAATAAAAATCTACAAAATTCTTGAAACCTAAAGGACATGTCTAGGGATGTTAACCCTCGATTACTTGCTTGTAAATAAATCTCTAAAGGGATTATTTGGTCGAAGAAGCCCTCCTCGGCCAAGCTAAGAAGGTGAGATTTCAACCCCGAATTAGCTCTTCACGCCTGCACAGAAGATCCTCCGGAGTTGGGGAAGCCTCTACAATACTTGGAGTATCTCCCAGTCGAAGAAGATCATCAGAAGACCTCCCCAATCACCGGATCAAGCTTGCAAAAGTTTTGGTTTTTCCCACAAGAAAACCCTAGCTTTCCTCTCAACCCAAAAGTCTTAATCTGGCCGAAAACTATTGGTTTTATAGGGCTAATGGGTTAGGGTGTGCCTAGGATTAGGTTTCCTACCGTTAGGGATAGTTTCCTAATCAAGAACCTGTAAGAAACGCAACTATTTTCAGATCTAGAATCGCAACATAACTGGAGAAGTAAACGGAGACATTGCTACCGTTAATAGAAAGTAGGCGTCCATCGATCTGGACGTCTATATCCCCTACCCAAGAAGTCAATGGCACACAGGTTGCCGTCAACCTGCCCTTAACATCAAGGGATGTTGACATTAACAAGGATTTCGGGCAGAACTCTAAATACATTAACCAGCATACATGCACAAGGATAAATAGACATTACATGCACAGAATTTGATAAATACAATATGTACAGAATTAGCTATATACTTATATGTACAGAAATAACATATATATACATATGCACATAAGTAAATAAATAATATAATATGCACCAAATTAAATAGACATAATGTGAACAAAATTTGAGGGCCTTACAGATCCATCTTATTTATCGAGCCAAGGACCCTTGTGGACGTGGAGTTAAGGGCTTGCTTAAAGTAAACAAGAGTTTTGAGCTACAACCTGATCGATCTAATGAAGTGATCAGATGTCGAGCATACTTCCTAACTTAGTGTGTCCCAAGGGCATCACCTTGGGTGCCATCCACATGCCTCTAATATCCCCTACGGGGATCTTATCGAGCTATGGGGTCCTTCTTAGTAGGTGGCAAGACAAGGCCCAATTGGGCTTCTTGGGCCATGCTTATTGTCTTGGCTCTCATTATATGGGCAAATAAGTAATAAACAATAAACAATAGATATTGGCAATAAGTAGTAGTAGTAGATAGTAAACAATAGGCAGTAACAGTGAGCAGTAGGTAATACAGTGAACGGTAACAGTGGATCATAGTAGTAAGTAGCCAGACACATTGCCCAAACCACCACTAGAAGGCCAGTACAGTTAGTCAGTACTCTATCACTTAACCAAGAAAGTGGTGAGTGTTGGTTAACATGCGCAACTAGGAGAAGCTCTCTCTACCCTAACCAGTGAATAGTGCAAGCGTTGAACAACTTCAGGATTTCAAACCTGTTGCCCTCGAGGCCAGTAAATAGTAGATAGTGTGAACTTTTCCATAGGGGCATTTCTATGGTACGACTCCAGTAAACCCACCATGGCGGTAGTGTCTTTTGGCAATTAATAAGCAATCATGCAGTACACATTGTCATACTTACTATACATGCAAGTACATACAAAACATGAATCATGATATTTTTAGATTAATAGTAACTAAAGTTTAACTAACTAAAAGTATGCTACTAATTACTGTAATTACTTAGATTACATTAATTTGGTAGATAATGTTGGCCCTTTTAATACGGCAGCAAGCTAACCTAGAGGGGGGATGAATAGGTTTTTCTGAAATCTGAAAAACAGACTTAAACACAGAAAATTATCACTTGAAAGTTTGATTAGTTGAGTGTGATAGAGAGTAGAAGTGCGGAAGCAAATAAACAATCACACAGAGGACACAAAGAATTTATCTTGGTTCGGCCCTTCCCACATGGAAGTCCTGCGTCCAGTCCCCAAGCAACCTCTTGGGATTTTACTAACCAAGGGTACAGTCCCCCTCAAGGACAATACAACACCTAGCACCCCAGCTGGTCTTCTTCTCTTTCCTGGACAAGAAGGCAGTCCACTTCTATTACAGGTAAAGAAGCCAACCTTCTGGTACAAACCCCAGTGCGGTTCTGCTAGACACAAACCCTAGCTAGGTTCTACACTGCATACAGCCCTACAGCTGGACAGAAGTCTTTCTTATAAAAGAAAGAACAACGTTGAGAGCTAGAACAGATGAAAAACAACTGAAAGGAACTCCCAGCAAAAAGACTTTCTCCCCCAGATTACAAAGTTGCACACAGAGAGAGTGAAGAGAGGAGAAGGAGCTTGAATGCTTGAGTGCTTCAGTTGCTTGAACACTTCTTCTTCAGCTCGAGCTCTTTCTCTCTTTTCCTTTAAGTGTATGTGGTGTTTAGGTTCTTCCTGGATGTACACTCTTAAAAATCTTCAGGAAAGCTCTACTTTCTTCTTTAGCCTTGCTTCATATTTTATATGAGCAGCTTTGAACAAATCGTTGGAGTTCTAGCCATTGCTCATCTTCTCTTTCTTATGATATTTTGTGGTCTACGAGGTCTGCAAGCATAGAAGAAAGTGTTTAGCTAAAAGAGTATTTCTGTCAAAAAGGTTCATACCTCTGTAAGACCCGGCCCCCTTGGGCCCTTGGCCCCATCCTTAGGGTCACGACAGGCACCCTGGCCGCGACATGGTCGCGCCAGAGCGGCCTGTCGCGACGGGTTTGGTGTCGTGCCGACCCCGGCTGTCGCGACTTGATCCTCGTCGCGACGCTCTGGGCTGTCGCGACTGTGTTCTGACAGGACTTGACTGCTATCCTATCTGTCAGAACGGTCGTGTCGGGTGGCAGGTTCGTACAGCATTGACGCGACCTGCCAGGCCATCGTGTTTACTTTTTCGGTCTTTGAGGTTTGACCGTGCTTTTGGTGTCACGCCTTGGCGGGAAGTCGTGACATGGTCGCGACGCTTATAGGCGTCGTGACAGTGTCATTGTCGCGCCTGGCCACTACGTCGCGTTCTGGGGGCCATTGGTTCAAAACCGAAGGCGTGCCCCATTTCCCTCTCTCGCCCCTTTTACCTCTTCTTCTCCCTCTCGAGCTCTCTTGCGGTTTCTCGGTGTTTCTCCTTACTCGTGGTGCTCGTGCTGAGGCATGGACGTGCCGTTCGTGCAGGGCGCGTGCTCGGGTTGTCCGATGCAGGGAGGAGGCGTTCTTTCCTACGAGAAGGCCCCAGCAGGGTGGTTCTTCGCGTGGAGGTAGGGACCCTTGATCCTCTCGCCCTAAGCATGCTCCCTTCCCCCTCTAAAGCATGGTTTCTCTGTGGTTTGGGGTTTGAGAGTGTGAGGACTTCATGCTCGAGGTTGAGTGAGATTTCACTTCGAGTGTAGATCCATGTTTTCATGGGGTTGTGGGTGGTTTGGATGATTTAAAGCTTTAAATACATGTTGAGCATGCTCCCCTCCCCCAATGGTTTGGTTGCACCGCGTTTTGGGGTGATTCCGAAAGAGGTGATCCGGAACGCCCTTCGACCGTGACCAGTATGTCGCGACTTGGTAGACTGTGTCGTGACCATGTTGGGTATCGCGACAAGATCGTGACAGCCCTCTGCGTCGCGACCCCAACCGTGAGATAGGTTCCTGGTCTTCGCCGTTTCCGTTCCTTTTACTATACCCGTGGCACCTGTGCTAGTTCCCTAGTGCAGTCTACACTAGTCCTTCGCCTGGTGCTCGGCACTTGAGGGCTTGTCCTGTGTGAGAGGTTGTTACCGTTGCCTGGGACCCCCATCCTCAGGAGCCTGTTGAGGGAGTACTCTGGGTTACGAGTGTGCTCGAGTTGGCAGCCACCAGGCAGACTCTAGAGCTTAGGGGAAAACGGTGGTTAGGACAGTGGCGTGTGAGTCACTTGCAGAGCTCTCGTGGGTGGTTTGGGACGCCGAGGATAGTTAGGAGTTCTACCCGGTGCAGGCCAGCCAGTCCTTCTTCTCACTGCCTCGCTCCTTGCGGCCTCAGAACCGCTTGGGTAGGTCAGGCGTGGGACCGTAGTCTGGCCAGACTACGGCGGTTATTGTTGTGTTACTTGTGTCCTACCTCGCTCTGACGAGACATGAGGGTCAGGACCCGGGTCGAGGATAAGACGTCGATGGATTGCCACCTGACCGTGATTAGTGGTAGTGTTTCCATAGCTAGTGTTCCTTGTCCAGGTGGAGTTCCTCCATATGTGTTTACTAGCCATGTGGTGGTTACGACGAGCAGTCGTACGGAGTTTCCGACGTGTGTACCTTCCGTACCATGCTAGTTGTAGTTTCGCTTCCGCATTCCGTTATAGGTAGAAGATATAACTGCTGTCATTCATTTGATATTTATATTCTCCTGCCTATTAGAGCCAGTAGGAGATTGGTAGTCCCTACTGAGCTTGTTGTGTGAAGCTCATCCCTCCATTTCCCAGATTAGACTTCTCAGCAGCGGCAGGGCGCGCGCCGGGCGGAGGAGATGGGGCGGTAGTCGGAGTCCCGTAGCTAGCAGTGGTTCCCCTTTTCTTCATTGTACGTCACCCTCGGGGTATGCCCCTAAGGGACTTGTTCTTCCCCTGCCTTTTACTTGTACTAACGTGCGTGCGTTGGGAACTGTACTTAGAGCGGTACGCAGCAGGCTCGCACTCTTTCTGTTCCACTTGTACGCTTCTAGTTTAGCAGTTGACGTTTACTTCGTTACATATCCTGTTAGACATAGATTATAGCCCTTCCAGGTCCCCGGATCTGTGGGCGGCGACCGCGAAAATCGGGTCCTCGGCGTGGGCCGAGGGTCGAGTTCTCGGGTCGTTACAGTGGTATCAAAGCGAGAGTCTGACATGACTTGTAATGGATGTAAACTACAGCAGGAAGTCCCAACGGTAGTACAAGTACACTTCTAGCCGCTCGAGTGGTATTGTTAACCTTGTTGGTTGTGTGTCATGTAGGACATGGCTCCGCGTAGGCGCAGTCAGGCTAGATAGTTGATCGAGCAGCAGGATGAGTCCGAAATGTCCGCGCAGGGGCAGGTCCAGGAGGAGGTGTAGCAGATGAGTCAGTGGCACAGCCTCAGGCATGCAGCAGTAGCAGCAGCGGCAGGTGGGCAGCCGCAGCAGGAGTACCAGCCTCAGCCGCAGCAGTACGCAGACTAGTTACCCTTAGCAGAGCAGTTCTTTAGGAACTTGTACCAGGGAGCGTACCAGCCTGGGCAGGCAGCAGCGGTGTTCAGTTCTCGGTACCTCCTCTAGTGGTGCTGGAGTAGCAGGTAGAGCCAAGGGTGGAGCAGCCAGAGCGTCAGCAGCGGTCGGTCACTGGGAGTACCGGGCCGGGCGGCGAAGGACGGTGGTTACGGAGGACAGGACCGCTCTCCTTGAGAGGTAACTGCGCCTTCGGCCACCGATGTTCCACGGTGAGTATGATCCAGACAAGGCAGAGAGACTGGACCCATAAGTTAGGGAGCGCATCTTCAAGACGATGGAGTGCACTGAGGAGGACCAGGTCCGACTGGCAGTGTACCAGCTCAAGGGAGCAGCCCATGAGTGGTGGAGAGTTCAGAGGCAGACACACTTCCAGGGGCAGAGGTTGGATCACATCACTTGGCAGCAGTTTTCGGAGGTCTTCCACGGTGAGTACTTCACCGACTATGCTGACGTGAGAGAGGGACCAGTTCCACGCGCTGGTTCAGGACGACCTCACAGTTTCGCAGTACCACCAGGGTTTGTCCATTGTTGAGGCATGTGCCTCATGTCGCAGGCAGCAATCAGACATGTGCAGAGAGGTTCATAGCAGGACTGAGACCAGACCTGAGGTGGGGTGTGACGGCACACATGTGTACCACCTTGGGAGAGGCCGTGGCGAAGGCAACGCCTTGGACAGAGAGACCTGGCAGCTCAGCAGCAGCAGCAGGGAGGAGCCTCTTCCAGGTCCTTGCCTTACCAGCGTCTGACAGGCAGCCGCGATAGCGCGACTTCCTCTTCCTCCAGCTCGGGCAGTTCCGGCAGCGCCGGGATCCACTCGTAGTTCAGGAAGTTGTCTACTCGCGGGGCGGACGGAGCCGGCAGTAAGAAGCACCAGTCCAGGTTTGCAGAGCAGTCAGTTGTTCAGGGAGCTGAGTAGGGCATTCAGGAGCCAGTGTGCTACACTTGTGGCTTACCAGGCCACTTCAGGAGGATTGCCCCATGGGGCAAGTCCCGCAGCAGCAGCAGCCAGTTCAGTACACTCAGCAGCCGCCTCAGTACCAGTACCCTCCTCAGCAGCAGGCATCGCGTCAGCAGCAACGAGGGCAGCATCAGGCTCAGTAGTTTCCACAGCCGCAACAGTACCAGCCGTACCAACAGCAGCAGCAGTACCCTCAGTCTCAGCCGCCGCAGTAGCAGTAGCCCCAACAAGTGCAGCAGCGTGGGCGTGGTCGTGGTCGCGTGATGGCGCTCACCTGGGAGCAGGCAGAGGCGTTAAAACCTTGTTATAGGTACTCTACCTTCCTTGGCAGAGCTGCTCGTGTTTGGTCGACCCCAGTGCTTCTTTATGTTTTGCTTCGAGGAATTTTATGAGTCCTTGCTTGTCACGCTCCTGAGAGGCAGTGTGATGTCATGGTCGACCTCCCATCTGGTGACTATATGCGTTCCTTTGGTTACCTGGGGGTGTGGCAGTCGAGGTTGAGGGGCACCAGTTGCCGGCCAGGTTGTACGCACTGCAACTTTGCGACTTTGACGTCATCCTGGGCATGGACTGATTGGAGGCTCACTCAGCCGTGGTTGATTGCCAAAGGAAGGACCGTTCGATTTAGGATACCTAGAGAGCCCGTCCTCTGCTTTTGAGGTATTCGGTCTACCCGTCAGCCATTATTTCCTTGTGTAGAGCTCGCCGTTTGATCTGTGATGGCTGTGTGGGTACTGCTTTGGTTTGTTCTTTGGAGCCTAGAGGACCTTCAGTTTTTGACGTACTGGTTGTTTATGAGTTCTTTGACGTCTTCCCGGAGGAAGATCTACCTGGTTTGCCGCCTGAGCGGGAGGTAGAGTTCTCCATCGAGCTTTTGCCGGTATGATGCCTTTATCAAGGCACCCTACCAGATGGACCCGGCGGAGCTGCGGTGAGTTAAAGCGCCAGTTGTAGGAGCTTCTTGAGCTGGGCTTCATTCGCCAAGTTGTTCGCCGTGGGGCGCGCCTGTTTTGTTTATGAGAAAGAAGGATGACAGTCTTGTTTGTGCATCGATTATCGGCAGTTGAACCAGGTTACTGTGAAGAACAGGTACCCGTTGCCGAGGATCGATGATTTGTTTGATTAGTTGTAGTCGGCCTGAGTTTTCTCGAAGATTGACATGAGATCCGGGTACTATCAGATGTAGATCAGAGAGTCAGATGTTGGTTGACGGCTTTTCGTTCCAGGTACGGTCACTTTGAGTCGTCGGGTGATGCATTTGGGCTGACGAACACACCCACAGCGTTCATGGATCCGATGCATAGGTGTTCAGTGAGTACCTAGATCATTTTGTGGTTGTTTTTGTTGATGATATTTTGTTACTCGTCTTCTGAAGAGGAGCACGAGGAGCACCTGAGGATCGTGCTGGAGACCCTGTGGAGTCACCGCCTTTATGCCAAGTTCGACAAGTGCGAATTTTGGCTAAGGGAGGTGCACTTTCTCGGGCACGTGATCTCGGGTTCTGGTGTGGCAGTGGACCCTGCCAAGGTGGAGGCCGTGTGTTGTCGTGGGAGCAGCCCACATCGGTGTCAGAGGTCCGTAGTTTTCTGGGGTTGGCCGGTTACTACCGAAGGTTCATTCAGAATTTTGCCAAGTTAGCAGCCCCGTTGACCAGGTTGGCTAGGCAGGACGTCAGATTGTTTGGTCAGAGGATTGTGAGCAGAGTTTTGAGAGCTGAAGACTAGGTTGACTCAGTGCCTGTGTTAGTCTTGCCGTCAGGCAGCGTAGGTTTTGTGGTCTATACTGATGCGTCGAGGTCAGGTTTGGGTGCCGTGCTGATGCAGCACGGTGGGATTGTATCCTATGCTTCTCGGCAGCTAAGAAGCATGAGGAGAACTACCCCACCCATGATTTGGAGCTGGCAGCAGTGGTGTTCACTCTCAAGTTGTGGAGGCACTACCTATAGGCGAGGCTTTTCAGATCTTCACTGATCACCAGAGTTTGCAGTATATCTTCACCCAGAGGCATCTGAACTTGAAGCAGTGCGATGGATGGAGTATATGAAGGACTACGAACCTAACCCTCTCCGATCACCTAGGAAAGGCTAACGTCGTAGCCGATGCCTTGAGTAGGCGCGTGCGCTTGAGTTCGCTGATGGTCAGTGAGTGGAGGCTGTTCGGGAGCTGTCCCAGGGAGTGTTCGTTCCGTCGAGGACCAGAGACCGTGCAGTGGCGAGCAGTCTGTCAGTTCGACCGTCAGTGTTCAGACAGGTGTTGCAGGACAGCAGGCAGACCCTCAATTGGCAGACATTTTACAGATGCCAGATGTTGAGCTCGACGAGGACAGCGAGGTCAGATTCAGAGGCCGCTTGTACGTTCCTGAGGAGGTGCGCCAGGCAGTTTGTCAGAGGCTCCATAGATCGAGGTATGCTGTTCATCTGGCTCCACAAGATGTACCATTGCTTGAGGAGGTCCTTCTGGTGGCCAGGGATGAGGGGGGCGTGGCAGAGTTTGTTGCCGGTGCCTTACTCCAACACAGGTGAAGGCCGAGCATCAGCGTCCTGGTGGTGAGCTGCAGCCGTTGCCCATTCCCGAGTGGAAGTGGGACGACATCACCATGGACTTGTGTTGGTTTCCCGCACCCCGCAGAGGCATGATGGTATCTGGGTGATTGTGGATCGTTTGACCAAGGCAGCACACTTTCTTCCGATTAGGATGTCGTGGTCAGTGGACAGGTTTGCCAGGCTGTATGTGGACAGAGTTGTTGTTTCGTTGCGGGATCCCAGATTCAGTCGTCTCCGATAGAGATCCGAGGTTCACGTTAGGGTTTTGGCGCAGTCTTCAGAGAGCACTGGGTACAGAGTTGAGGTTCAGCACAGCGTACCACCCTTAGACCGGATGGACAGTCAGAGCGGACCATTCAGACACTGGAGGACATGCTGAGAGCGTGCTTTTAGACTAGAGCGGCACGTGGGAGTCGCACCTTTAGATGGTGGAGTTCGCATATAACGACAGTTATCACTCGAGCATCGGAATGGCACCATACGAAGCCTTGTATGGTCGCCCGTGCAGGACACCACTACACTAGTTTGAGGTTGGTGAGAGGCAGCTTTTGGGGCCAGATTAGTGCAGCAGTGTGCAGGCACAGTCAGTCTGATGGGGCAGAAGAGACTTCGGGCAGCGTATAGCAGACAGAAGAGTTACGCAGACGTTGCAGGAGACTGTTACAGTTCAGTGTTGGTGACCTTGTTTTCTTGCGGGTCTCGCTGACCAAGGGCGTCATGAGGTTTGGCAGAAAGGGAAAGCTCAGTCCGAGGTATGTCGGGCCTTTCCTGTCACCGAGGAGGGTCAGCGAGGGGCTTACAGGTTGTGTCTTCCGACAGAGCTAGCAGGTGTGCACAGTGTGTTTCACGTTTCACAGCTCAGGAGGTACGTTGCAGACCCTTCGCATGTGTTGGACTACTCGCAGTTAGAGGTAGCGCCAGACTTGTCAGTGCTAGAGTAACCGGTCAGTGTTGTCGACCGCAGAGTTCAGCAATTGCGCAGGAAGCAGATTCTGCTGGTGAAGGTCGTTTGGCAGAACCGCGTTGGTGGCGAGGCCACCTGAGAGTGCGAGGATGAGATGTGGGAGAAGTTCCCTTATTTGTTTGATTGATCGGATGTCGTTATCTCCCCTTTGCTGTTTTCCGGTTGAGACCGAGTTGTCTTCATTTCGAGGACAAATGTCATAAGGTGGGTGGGATGTAAGACCCGGCCCCCTTGGGCCCTTGGCCCCATCCTCAGAGTCGCGACAGGCACCCTGGCCATGACATGGTCGCGCCAGAGCGGCCTCGCGACGAGTTTGGTGTCGCGCCGACCCCGGCTGTCGCGACTTGATCCTCGTCGCGATGCTCTGGGCTATCGCGACTGTGTTCTGATAGGACTTGACGCTGTCCTATCTGTTAGAACGGTCATGTCAGGTGGCAGGTTCGTACAGCGTGACGCGACCTGCCAGGCCGTCGTGTTTGCTTTTCCGATCACCGAGGTTTGATCGTGCTTTTGGTGTCGCGCCTTGGCGGGCGGTCGTGACATGGTCGCGACGCTTATAGGCTTCGCGACAGTGTCATTGTTGCGCCTGGCCGCTACGTCGCGTTCTGGGGGCCACCGGTTTCAAAACCGAAGGCGCGCCCCATTTACCTCTCTCGCCCTTTTTACCTCTTCTTCTCCCTCTCGAGCTCTCTTGCGGTTTCTCGTGTTTCTCCTTACTCGTGGTGCTCGTGCTGAGGCGTGGACGTGTCGTCGTGTAGGGCGCGTGCTCGGGTTGTCCGGTGCGGGGAGGAGGCATTTTTCCTACGAGAAGGCCCCAGCAGGGTGGTTCTTCACGTGGAGGTAGGGACCCTGATCCTCTCGCCCTAAGCATGCTCCCTTCCCCCTCTAAAGCATGGTTTCTCTATGGTTGGGGTTTAGGAGTGTGAGGACTTCATGCTCGAGGTTGAGTGAGATTTCCCTTCGAGTGTAGATCCATGTTTTCGTGGGGTTGTGGGTCGTTTGGATGATTTAAAGCTTTAAATACATGTTGAGCATGCTCCCCTCCCCCCAATGGTTTGGTTGCACCGCGTTTTGGGGTGATTCCCGGAAGAGGTGATTCCGGAATGCCCTCGACTGAAGACGTGACCTATCGTGGGGTCGCGATGATGTCGCGGCCGGCGAGGCCGCCGCGACATTGTCGCGGTGCCCAGGTATGTCGCGACTTGGTCGACTGTGTCGTGACCATGTGGGGTGTCGCGACAAGATTGCGATAGCCCACTGCGTCGCGACCCCAACCGTGAGACAGGTCCTGGTCTTCGCAGTTTCTGTTCCTTTTACTGTACCCTTGGCACCTGTGCTAGTTCCCTAGTGCGGTCTACACTAGTCCTTCACCCGGTGCTCGGCACTTGAGGGCTTGTCCCGTGTGAGAGGGTGTTACAGTTGCTGGGACCCCAATCCTCGGGAGGCTGTTGAGGGAGTACTCTGGGTTACGAGTGTGCTCGAGTTGGCAGCCACCAGGCGGACTCTGGAGCTTGGGGGAAGGGAAAATGGTGGTTAGGACAGTGGCATGTGGGTCATTACAGAGCTCTCGTGGGTGGTCTGGGACGCCGAGGACAGTTAGGAGTTCTACCCGCGCAGGCCAGCCAGTCCTTCTTCTCATTGCCTCGCTCCTTGCGGCTCCGGAACCGCTTGGGGAGGTCAGGCGTGAGACCTAGTCTGGCCAACTACGGCAGTTGTTGTTGTGTACTTGTGTCCTACCTCGCTCTGACGAGACGTGAGGGTCAGGACCTGAGCGAGGATAAGACGTCGGTGGACGCACCTGACTATGACTAGTGGTAGTGTTTAGTAGCTAGTGTTCCTTGTCCAGGCAGAGTTCCTTCGTCTGTTTACTAGCGTGTGGTGGTTACGACGAGCAGTCGTACGGAGTTTCCGACCGTGTGCACCTTCCGTACCATGCTAGTTGTAGTTTCACTTCCGCATTTCCATTATAGGTAGAAGATATAAACTGCTATCATTCATTTGATATTTAATTCTCCTGCCTATTTAGAGCCAGTAGGAGATTGGTAGTCCCTACTGAGCTTCTGTTGTGAAGCTCATCCCTCCTTTTCCAGGTGAGACTTCTCAGTAGCGGCAGGGCGCACGCTGGGCGGAGGAGACAGGGCGGTAGTCGGAGTTCCCGTAGCTAGCAATGGTTCCCCTTTTCTTCAGTGTACGTCATCCTCGGGGTATGCCCCTAAGGGACTTGTTCTTCCCCTGCCTTTTACTTGTACTAGCGTGCGTGCGTTGGGACTGCACTTAGAGTGGTACGCAGCGGTCTCGATCTCTTTCTATCCGCTTGTACGCTTCTAGGTTAGCAGTTGACGTTTACTTCCATTACATATCCTGTTAGACATAGATTATAGCCCTTCCGGGTCCCGGATCTGTGGGCGGCGACCGCGAAAATCGGGTCCTCGGCGTGGGACGAGGGTCGGGTTCTCAGGTCGTTACAACCTCTGTGTTTCCTGTTGTCATTCAAAAGTAGTAGGTAAGCCCTTTTGATGACAGGAGTGAAGAGATCCTATGAGACAAAACGTTCTTCTGTTAGAAAGATAGAAGATTACATAAACGAATATATTTGACTTTTCATTAGACACCAAAGTATTTGAAACATCAGAGTATAAAAGAAATCAATGTTTAAGTTGAAATCTTGCTGGGCTCAAATCGATCTTTAAGTAGAGGCAAATCATTTGTTTGATCAAATCGTTGTTTGAAAGTAAATCTTTGTTTGCTTTATGAAATCGTTGTTAAGAGCAAGTCGTTGTTTCACTTACGAAATCGATATGAACGATTAAATCGTGTTTACAATGAAATCGTTGTTCAACTAAGAGCAATCGATGTTTTCACTTATCAAATCATTACACAATCAAATTGTTGTTGTCTCTTATGAAATCATTATAGAGTCAAATCGTGGTTTACCTTAACGAATCGTTGCAGCGACCAAATCGTTGTTCACTTAACGAATCGTTGCACGATCAACTCGTTGTTTCACTTAACGAATCGTTACACGATCAAATCATTGTGTAACTTATCGAATCGTTACACGATCAAATCGGTATGAGTGCAAAATCGATGTTTCACTTACGAATCGTTGTGAGAGTGAAATCGATGTGAAACCGAAATCGATGTGAAACATAAATTTGTCATCACCAAAAAGGGGGAGATTATTGAACTACTCTTATATGTTACCCTTATATTTTGATGATAACAAAATTTATGATAATTAAATAGTAACTAAATATATTTAATTCATATTTTCCTAATAAATATAAATTTATTGTACTATCGCTGTGTGAGTTGCACTAAAAAGATAAATCGCTGTATATTGAAATAGACATCGATTTATCCTTTAGTGCAACTCACACAACGATAGTACAATAAATTTATATTTATTAGGAAAACATGAAATTAAATATTTAATAATATTTATTAATCATAAATTTTGTTATCACCAAAATATAAGGGTTAAAATATAAGAGTGGTTCAACAATCTCCCTCTTTTTGGTGATGACAAAATTTATGAGAATTTTTTGACAAAACAAAACTTAAGGCATAGAAAATACAGAAAATGACAAAGCATACTCTCCCCCTTTTTGTCACTAACCAAAAAGGAAGGATCTTACCATGCATCTCTCCCTTTTGAAAAAAAAATTTTCTTATCATCGAGGGGTTCAACAATGATAGACGTTAAAGAATAACTCCCCCTTAGTGTATGCTCCCCTTGAGTATAAGGCTCCCTCTAACAAAGAGGGTCCTCTTGAGGATTCTTCACTTGTATGTCGACAGGGGTTTCTTGGTGTGTCGACATGTTGATCTCTTGAGTCGTCTTGTTGACTGGTTGTTTGTCAAGTCTTTAAAATTTTTATCTGCATAGATCTTAGAAAAAGCTTGCAAACATTGGTAGTAGCAATCTAAAATTCAATATTTGTGACTACTCTCTCTTCAGATAAGAGTTGGATGAAGAGTTGGCAGTCACCCTTGCCTGAGCATCCTAGATGCTCCAAGGCTATCCTGCAAAAAACTTATTCAGAAGTAGGTACCCAAATCTTTTTGGGTCTTCATGGTTAGATGCATAAAAATATCCTTCGGAATCCAAACTAAGTGTCTATTGTGTAGGTATTTACTGTGTGTCCTACTTATTGCAATGAGAGCAGCAATGAATATAATTTGATTTACAGTTCTTATTTTTCTTGTAATGTCCTTTTGGAACACAATTTTGGAGACCTTTCTTTACAGGTGCCTCTTTCTGAGGCAACTGGGTTCTTTACAAAATTTGGTAAAGATATTTTCCTGGAATTATGGCTGTTTTCTTTTTCTGGAGGTATGTAACCAAGCCCTTGTTTGTTATTTCAGATTTGATCCTTTTAAGCATAGGGCTAAAGATGTTTCTCTTAGTTAATTTTCTAACTGATTCTTTTAAATATAGATTTTCTTCAGTTAGAGTTTTTAATTTGTCTTCTAAACTACTGCTCTTTCTCGATTCTGAGCTTGATGATTTTGAGTTGTGCCTCTTCATTTCCTAAGTAGCCGCCATGGCTTTTCTTTGAATTTCTTGTGCTTCTTTTGGGACTTTTCTGGCTGACCAGTCTTTTTGAGTCTTGGACAACCTGGTCTCAGATGTCCAGGTTTTTGCATTCGTAGCAGACCAGTTCTTTTTTTCTTTCTCTTTCTTTTGAATCCTTCTTGATCAATTTTTCTCTTCTTTAGGAATCTTTGAAGCTTGGACAGAACTTCATCTACATCACTATCTTTAGATCCTACATTTTTGAGCTAGAAGAAGAAGAAGTGGAAGGAGCAGCTGCAACTTTAAGAGCATAGTAAATTTTTTCTTGGATGAGCTTTTAGAAAGTCGCTCCATATTAATTTTATGTGCCATGAGGGAATCTATTAAGTTATCAATAGAAAGTTTGGTCAAGCCGTGTGCGACGACCCTCCTTATACGGTACGATTATACAAATCCACATCGGTATAGTGAGTCCCGTCACAGTGGGACATTACCCAACACTAGTACACATGGCTGAGATGCTCATAAATATAGACATGGAGTAGTGGAAGTAAAAGAACTACTTGTCATTCATTTCATCATCCACATTTAACTACATGGTTCAAATAACAATTTTAAGAGAACTAAAGTCAACATAAATAAAATAACTAAAATCAGATTACATAGATCGTCCACAATTACATATAGTTCTATTACACTGCCTCATTACGTACTATGAAAGCAAAAGTCACAACGTCGACTCCACCAAGTACTCGCCACGCTCGGAGTCATTCTCCACTGTCTCCTCCAAAGGTGTCAGGCCACCAACTAAACATGTACGCCAAAGCAAGGAGTGAGTCTAAAAGACTCAGCAAATAACTCCATACACATCATTCATGCATACATCACAGTAGGTTCTACATACCAATTCACGAAGCAAAACATATAGCATGCTTGAACATTGATAAGAGACAACCTATCATGGTATTTCTACAAAATTTAAAACATATGGTACATGACTTAAGACATTCCAAAATAAATATCCTATCACATGCTTACTACTCATTCAATCACATTAAGCTACAACATGATAGCAACTAACATGGGATTCTCACATGCATAAAAGGAAACATTCCTATCATGGTTTCTACACATTCTTGCACATGCACACTATCATTTCATACACTTTAAGGTTGTTGTTATAACATTATTTTACATTAACATATCATGGATCACATTTCACAATCTAACACATTGGTTTCACATGTTTGCACAATTACTCATTCACATAGTTCTCTTTTTACACATTGCACGTTTACACATATTCACACTACACAATTTACACATATTCACATTCACATTTCACAATTTAGTGCCGTGACACACAGTCCAAACCACCATTAGAAGGACACATCATATAACACATACACATAACACATAGACGTCACCTGGGCAATATAGTGACGACTCTTGGACTGCGCAGACCGGGAGAACAAGTCTCCACCCTAACCAGTGGTACTTGTCCACCTCCAGGATTTCTTGCTAATGCCCTTAGGATCTTAACATATTGAACCTTCCCATGGGGACTTTTCCATGGTACGGTTCCACGGCCTTATATGGAAGCAGTATCACACATGCCACATTCTTACACATTACACATTCCGATTTTAACACACATATTACACATGATATACACATGTCTTTACATTTCTCACTTATACACATGGCTCTGTTTTCCTATTCATGATACTACTGCTGACATAAATCAAACATTCAGTACCTTACACTAATCAGGTTGAAACATACATAATCAACCATGTTCATAATAGCATGCGTTGAATACTCGTTTTCGCATAGAAATTTCATAGAGCACTCTACAGTTATCCAAATAACATGAGAATTTAACCACAAACTAATTTCAGGTTTATGATCACACATGCAAATTTTCATATTTTTCTGAGTCTTATTACATTTACAAAAATTAAAACATTCAATCTCATGCCATTATAATTCAATTTATCATGGAACATAACATGAATGTTCGATTTGACCGTTCACAGGTCTGTACCTATCATTCATAATGCCACAAAAATTTTCCCCAAAATTTTTGCACAACATGCAATTTTCCGAAGTTTTAAAACAATCTAGGCATGCTCTCTATTTTCTAATATAGAAATTATAACAAGTTTCATAATCATGGGGAAATTCCCAAATTTTCGGGACATGGACTGTCATGCATTTACATCATCTGGAAATTTTATGGAAGTCAAATTACACATGGATCATGCAAACAGTAAGCTACCATACCCATGATCTTCATTTCACATACATTTCACAGAATTCTAACAACTTAGATAAATCACAGAAAAGTATAAAAGTCTCACAAACACATTCCATTAACCATATTACATAACATATAGTGTTTACAATATATCCTCATGCGAAAACACATCGAAAATTTATCATATAGGAGGAGAGAACAGCTCACTGTTCTGTCCTGAAGAACTTAACAACACAGTCTGGCCGTTAAAGGAGATTAACGGCAATATCGTTGGCCGCTAATCAAAGAGCTTGACAGCAAGGGATCTTTCCGTCAAGTTCCGATCCGTGCAAAAGACGGACCGAACATCAAGTACAAGAAGAATGGGGAAATCTAGGACACGAAAAAATCTCATAAATATGATAGAAACCTCCTAGACACATACATGGATGAAGTGGGCGGGTTACTTGCCTCTTGTAAAATCTCCAAAGGGGTGAAAATGGGCGATGAAGCTCTCCTTGGGCAGTCCCAAGAAGCCTCCAAAACACCTTCACTCCATCTTCTGTGGTGTTGTAGCTTCCAGTCCGAGGTCGGGGAAGCCTCCTCCTATGTCCAAGCTAGCTTCTAGTCGCTGTAGATCGCCGGATGAAGCTCTAATCGCCGGATCTGAGCTCTCAAAGCTCACGTTTTCTCACAGGGCTTAGGGTTTCTCTCCTTCTCCTTGCAAAGAGCCAAGAGAGGGTCTTGGGGTTGCAAAAAGGGGTTTGTTTGTAGGAGAGAGACCTCTCAACTCACGCAGGGGGGGACGTCTCCCCAATGGTTGAGATAGCTTGCCCCCAAAATTTCGGGGTCTGCTACGCACTGAGTTTCAGAGAGCTAGACGTCCACATCCATGGCCGCCTACTGAAGTGTTAGCGTCCAACGATATGGACGTTGACTCACATGGACATCCACCAATGTTGACGCCAATTGGCCCTTCGGCTAGAGCTTAAAAACATGCAGATCCATGCTTACTCCATACATATATGTACATGAAACCTATGTAGTATAATGTATACACTACTACACCATGAAAACATCCAATATTCACAACTAATATACACATGCATACATAAGTACGACTAGCTAATATTGTACATAGATATCTACATATGCATATACAAGTTACACACAAACATGAATTCACATAAAATAGAATAAAATGACAAACAAATTCGAGGGCCTTACACCCTCTCCCCCTTTAGGAAACTTCGTCCTCGAAGTTTGAACGACACTACTCAAACAGAAGGGGATACTTCATCGTCATCGCATCCTCAAGCTCCCAAGTAGCCTCCTCTCGCGAGAAGTTCTGCCATAAAACCTTTACCGATGTAATACTCTTGCTCCAGAGATGCTGAACCTTCCGGTCAAGAATAGCTACTGGTTGCTCCACATACGACAGATCTGGCTGAATTTACACTGGCTCATGACTAAGCAAATGGGATGGATCTCGGACATACTTCCTGAGCATAGAAACGTGGAAAACAGGATGAACACTAGCCAAAGCTGGGGGTAAAGCTAGCTCATATGCCATGTTGCCCAGTCGTCTGAGAATCTCATATGGGCCAATGAATCTAGGGCTTAACTTACTATGCTTGCCAAACCTTACTACACCACGAGTAGGTGATATCTTCAAGAAGACATGCTCACCCGCCTCGAACTCCAAATCCTTCCTCCTGTTGTCGGCGTAGCTCTTCTGCCTATCCTGCGCCGCAACAAGCCTCTTCCTAATCAACTGAATTTTATCCGAAGTCTCCTGAACTAACTCCGGACCGATCAACTGCCTATCGCCAGTCTCCTCCCAACATAAAAGAGATCTACAGGGCCTACCATACAACGCCTCAAATGGAGCCATACCAATGCTCGCATGAAAGCTGTTGTTGTATGCGAACTCCTCTAAGGTAGATGACGCTCCCAATCATCCTTCCAATCCAGCACACACGCTCTCAACATATCCTCGAGCGTCTGGATAGTCCTCTCGGACTGTCCATCTATCTAGGGATGAAACGCCAAACTGAGCTTCAGCTCCGAACCTAACGCATCCTGAAGACCCTTCCATAATCTCGAAGTAAATCTCGGATCTCGATCCAAATGATCGACTTCGTCACACCATGCAATCTAACCACACTACTAACATACAATCTAGCTAAACTCTCAACCGACTGCTTCTTCTTCATAGGTAAGAAATGCACAGTCTTCGAGAATCTATCTACAACTACCCAAATCGAGTCATTGCCCCTTCTAGATCGAGGCAAACCCGAAACAAAGTCCATTGTGACAGCTTCCCACTTCCATACTGGGATCTCCATCCTTTGCATAAGGCCGGATGGTCGCTGTCGCTCGGCCTTCACTTGCTGGCATACTAAACACCTGGATACATAATCCGCCACATCCCTCTTCATGCCGGACCACCAAAATGACCTCTTCAAATCCTGGTACATCTTAGTGTTACCCGGATGAATAGAGAATCTCGACCTGTGAGCTTCTGCTAACACATGCTCACGGACATCTACCAAGTCAGGGACACACACTCGGTGATGGAATCTAATCATGCCATCCTCATCACGAGCAATGCCTACCTTGCCCACTAACTCTAGGAGTCTAGGGTCGGCTTTCTGCTACTCGATCACCTCATCCAATACTGAGGATCTAAGGGATAGCTGAGCTATGAAAGCCTGACACAACGATGGCTCTAACTCTGTCATCGAGCACGCCGCATCCTCCAACATCTTCCAATCCTGCTGGAGCGAAGACCTCTTCCTGCTCAGAGCATCCGCTACGACGTTCGCCTTTCCAGGATGATACTGAAGGTCGAAGTCGTAGTCTTTTAAGAACTCAATCCATCTCCTCTGCCTTAGGTTTAATTCCTTTTGGGAGAAAAGATACTTCAAGCTCTTGTGGTCAGTAAACACCTCAAATCTGACACCATAAAGATAGTGCCTCCAGATCTTTAGTGCATGAACCACTGCTGCAAGCTCCAAATCATGAGTCGGATAGTTCTTCTCATGCTCCTTCAACTGACGAGAAGCATATGCCACTACCCTTCCTTGCTGCATTAGCACACAACCTAAGCCAATCCAGACGCATCCGTGTAGATAGCAAAACCCTCTACACCGCTCGGCAAGACTAACACCGGAGCTGACGTGAGCTTAGTCTTCAACAATTGAAAACTACTCTCACACTTCTCGGACCAGACAAACTTCACTCCCTTTCTGGTGAGCTGTGTCAATGGGGCGGCGATGGATGAAAATCCCTCAATAAATCGCCGATAGTAACCAGCCATACCAATAAAACTCCGAATCTCCGAACGGTGCTTGGGAATATCCCAATCCATAACTGCCTGGACCTTTGCTGGTCAACTGCAACACCAGCACCAGAGATAACATGCCCTAGTAAATGAACCTCACGCAACCAGAAATTGCATTTACTGAATTTAGCAAACACTTATGCTCACGAAGAACCTCTAACACTACCCTCAAATGCTGACGGTGTGTGGCCTCATCCGGAGAGTAGACCAGCACATCATCAATGAACACTACAACAAAGCTATCTAAATAAGGCCTAAACACCCTGTTCATGAGATCCATGAATGCTACAGGGGCGTTGGTCAACCAGAAAGGAAGGACCAAAAACTCATAATGTCCATAACGGGTTCTAAATGCCGTCTTGGACACATCCTCACTCATAATCCTCAACTGATGATAACCAGATCGCAAATCAATCTTAGAAAAGACTGATGCATCTTGCAACTGGTCAAACAAATCATCAATGTGAGGCAAGGGATACCTGTTCTTCACTGTCACTTGGTTTAGCTTCCTATAATCGATGCATAACCTAAGTGATCTATCCTTCTTCTTTACGAATAAGACAGGTGCGCCCCAAGGGGAAACACTAGGGCAAATAAATCCCTTATCTAGCAACTCTTGCAACTGCCTCCTTAACTCGGCTAACTCCGCAGGTGCCATCCGATATGGAGCCTTTGAGATAGGAGAGGTGCCCGGAAGCAACTCTATGGTGAACTCTATCTCTGTATCCGGTGGCAATCCAGATAAATCATCGGGAAAAATGTTTGGAAAGTCCTGCACTACCTCGATCTTTGCAAGAGTAGGTGACTCATCAGCCTCAGGTACTAACACCACGCTGGCAAGAAAAGCGTCACAACCCTTGTTTACCATGCACATCGCCTTCACGGTAGAGATGACCAACTTTCCCGCCAAGTTCCTTGGCAAGGGATGAGAGAACTCATCCTCACCAGGAATGTGGAAAACAATCATCTTTCCACGACAATCTACTAACGCATAGTGCTCCTCTAGCCAATCCAGACCAAGAATAGCATCATAGTCCTTCATCTTTAGCAAGAAGAAACACCCTTCTAGGACTCTATCTTCAATGCACACAGGTAACGACGGAATGCACTTCCTAGTCGACACCGTACCCGCAGGTGTGTGTACAGACAAAGGGACCTCTAACACCTCAGACTCTATGGCTGACTCTAGAGCTAACTGCCTAGCGAACCGCTAGGAAATGAACGAGTGAGTGGCACCCGTATCAAACAAAACCCGAGCGTGCACACCTAGAAGTAAAACCGTACCTTCGGTGACATGCTCCGCCTGCTCGGCATCCTCTCGTGCTAGAGCAAACACTCGAGCTGGGGCTCGAGGCCTTCCTGGTCTTCCTGTAGCTGGCGCTGCTGGGGCTGCGCTCCACGCTGGACTCCCTACTGAAGTCTCGGACAATCCTTGATCTTGTGGTCGCTGCTTCCGCACTTCAAGCATTTCCCTGCAATCATCCACACTCCGTACTACCATGTGCCTTCCCGCAATGGGGACACTCCTTCTTCACACCAGGGAACGTTGAGAAGGTACTTGTGACTGCTGGTTGTACCGGACGTTGCGGTGCCTGGCACACTGCTTTCTTCTTGTCCTGCAGCTGGAACGTAGCTGCAGGCCTCTTCTGCGAAGCCTTCTTCTCCTCGAGATACTGCTGCATCTCGCCCTCCTGTCTACAAGTAGCACTAAGTGCCTCGTCCAAGGTACGATGGTCAAACGCCACTAGCCTCGTCCTCAGTGATGGCTTCAGGCCCCACGAACTTCTTTGCTTTCCTGCGCTCATCTGTCATGATATTAGGTGCATATTTAGATAATTCTACAAACCTGGCCTCATACTCAAGCACAGTCATGGGGCCTTGAGTGAAGGAGAGGAACTCCTGCTCCATCCTATCCTAGATATGCTCGGGGATGAATTTGGCTCGAAAGAGCCTCACGAACTCGTCCCAAGCAACTCAATAGCACCGTCCTCGAACTGGGTACGTAGTAATGAAGCCCACCACACATCAGCTCTCTCCTGTAACATAACCTTCGTAAGCACCAACTAAACAACTTCAACTTAACAGGGGATATAAAAAAATAAAACTAGCACATACCTGTAGCATATAGGTGGCTAAAGTAACCTTATCATCGTCCGCACACCTAATAGCCCGAAAGATCTTCTCGATCTCCCTCATCCAGCTTTCTGCTAGTACGGATCGCTCTCCCCCTTAAAAGAGGGTGGCAGCATCGTCTTGAATCTTTCCATGATGGAAGGTCCACCATGGTCCTGAGCTGGAACTTGAGCCTGCTACATCAAACAACAATTAATACACATTCAACATAACATCATACAATTAATAAAATAGACTACACTTTGATTGATTATGCTAACCTGAGCCTCCAACTGAGCCTGGAGTGTAGCCTAGGTGTGGCCTGTGTAGCGACCCTCATTATACCGGTATGGTTATACCAACCCACGTCGGTATAGTGAACGTTGCCACAGTGGGACATTTACCCAACAATAACATTCAGTTGAGATACACGTGAATATAAGAACAGAGTAGCGGAAACAAAAGAACCACTGTCTTCATTTCATTCATCATCCACATTTAACATACATGATTGCATTAACATTTAAGAACTGAAGTCCACATAATCCATATAAAAGAAGTGCTAAGATAAAATACATAGTTTGTCCAAGTTTACATGATAGTTCTAATACAATGCCTCAGTTACATACATCAAATATCAAAATGTCACAACTAAACTCCACCAAGCTAGCTACTCCCCGCGCTCGGAGTCGCTCTCCACGGTCTCCTCCAAAGGTGTGTCACCTACTACACCTGTACGCCGAAGCAAGTAATGAGTCTAAAAGACTCAGCAAATAACACTACATCTATCACACATGCACATATCATAGCAGTTTTTACATACCATTTACAAGACACATATGTAGCATACGTGACATTGAATTAACAACCTATCATGGTAATTCTATTAATGAACACATGATTCATGCTTTCAGATTTCCTAAATTAAAATCTCCTATCACATGTTCTCTAATCATTCCAACACATGAAAGTTCTACTTTCAATTAAGCTAAAACATGAAAGCAATTTAGCATGAATAGCTTACATACATGAAAGAAAACATTTCTAACATGGTTACTACTCATTCTTATACATGCACATAACCATTTTACATGCTTTAAGCTTGCTGTTTTGACATGGTTAAACACTTTACAATCTAACACATGAAAGCTACATTCTCATTCAACCACAACGTGAGAGTAACATATGTGGAATGGTTTACACATAAGTAAGGATTGTCCCTAGCATGGATTCTACGCATTGTACACATATAGGACATGATCATAACCACATTTATGTTGCTGTTCTAACATGATTTCAGATCATCATAACATGGATTTCAGTTTCACATCCTCACATTTTGGTTTCACCTTTTTACACAATTTCTAATTCACATACTTCACTTTTTACACATTGCACATTTACACATGTTCACACTACACAATTTGCACATGATCACAATCACATTTCACATTTTACACTTTAGTGCCGTGACACATAGTCTAAACCACCAAAGAAGGACACATCACATCACATACACATAGATGCCACCTAGGCAATACAGTGACGACTCTTGGACTGCGCAGACCTGGAGAACAAGTCTCCACCCTAACCAGTGGTACTTGTCCACCTCCAGGATTTCATCCTAATGCCCTTAGGATCACAACACATTGAACCTTCACATGAGGACTTTTCCATGGTACGGTTCCACAACCCTCTATGGAAGCAGTATCACACTTGGCACAGTTTTACACATTACACATATCGGTTTTTACACACATTTTACACATGACGCTCATATCTCATTCATTCTCTCATTCACAACATGACTCTATTTTTCCTAATCATGCCACTACAGATGACAGAAATTAACATTCAGGAAGCTTCACAATCAGGTTGGGTTGCACAGAAATTAAATCATTTCACAATGGCATGCATTAATTTCACGTTTTTGCATGGAAAATTTATATTACATTGTATAGTTGTCCAAACGACCTGAGAATTTAACCACATGTTGATTTCATGTTTAGGACCCACATGAAAATTTTCAGATTTTTCTGATCCAAAATGCAATTTCAGAAAATTTAACATAATTCCCATATTATTCGAAATTCAATTTATCATGGTGTATAACATAAAAGTTCAGTTTTAATAGAACATAACCCTGAACCTAATATACACAATACCACAAGAAATTTTCCTCGGATTTATTACACAACACACGATTTACTGGAAATTTAGCAATCCTACACATGTTTTCTATTTCCCAAGTATAAATTTTCAGTAAATCACATTGACGTGGGAAAATTCCAGAAAATTCAGAACAGAGACTGACGTATAGACATGATTCAACAAGATTAGGGCATCCTAATTTCCCACAGATTATTAGGATCATGGTGAACATACATGGCCATTCTTCCATATGCATTTTAAATAAATAATAACTCAACCATCCACAAAATAAATGTCCAACCATTCTCCCACACATTCCAACATTCACATTACGACATAATAGGTTTACAATATATCCTCATCGCAAAACACATCGAAAGTAATCATATATAAGGAGAGAACAGTTCACTGTTCTGCCTAGACGAACTTAACGGCCATCTCTGGCCGTTCCAGGAGTGGACGGCAAGATCGCTGGACGCACACGGGGAATCTTGGCGTCAAGGCATTGACGCCAAGTTCCTGTCTGTGCAGAAACATATACCGAACTCCAAATAACGGGGTGAATGGGGGATCCAGGACACGAGGAAAAATGTGTAAAAATCATAAAACCCTACTAGACATCTACATGGACGATAGGGGTAGGTTACTTGCCTCTTGAAAAAACTCCAAAGGATCTAAATGGCCGGAGAAGCTCTCCTTGGGCAGTCCCAAGAAGCCTCCACAATTGCTCTCCTCCGGGTTCTATGTCGATGCAGAAACCAAGCCACGGTTGGGGAAGTCCTCCCCGATGTTCTAGCTACCCTCCTAATGTAGTAGGTTGCCGGATGAAGCCTTGAATCGCCGGATTGAAGCCTCCAAAGTTGAGTCTTTGTGCAGCTCCGAGCTAGGGTTTTCTCTATCTCTTGAAAGAGGTCAAGAGAGGTTTTCTGGTTGCAAAGGGGTGAAGTCTTATAGCAAAGAGGCCCCTCAACCCACGCAGGGGCTGATGGGAAGGCTCAGAGCCGTTGGGGACAGCTCCCCAATGGGTGAGCTAGCTTGCTCCCAGAAATCCGGGCTCTGCAACGCATGCAGGTCAGAGAAATTAACGTCCACATCGCTGGACGCTGGATTTAGTGTTGGCGTCCACATGGTTGACGCCGACACAACACAAACGTCCATTGATGTTGACGCCAAGTTGGCCTTCGGCCAGAACTCAAAACATGCAGAAACCATACACAACTTGTACCTATATATGTGCCATATGTATACCATCATGTACATACCATCACCATACAATTCATACACTATTTACATCTAATTTATACACATGCATGCATAAGTATACTAACTAGTACTTACGTAGATATTTACATACGTACATACACAAACATGAAGTATTCACATGCAATACAAATAATGCAACAAATTCGAGGGCCTTACACCCTCTCCCCCTTAAAGAAACTTCGTCCTCGAAGTTAGAACGACAGTACTCAAACAAAAGGGGAGACTTCTTCTTCATCGCATCCTCAAGCTCCCAAGTAGCCTCCTCTCGCGAGAAGTTCCGCCAGAGAACTTTCACTGACGCAATACTCTTGTTCCGGAGATGCTGAACCTTCCGGTCAAGAATAGCTACTGGTTGCTCGACATACGACAGATTTGGCTGAATCTCCGCTGGCTCATGACTAATCACATGAGACGGATCTCGGACATACTTCCTGAGCATCGAAACGTGGAAGACGGGATGAACACTAGCCAAAGCTGGGGGTAATCCTAGCTCATATGCCACGCTGCCCAAACGTCTGAGAATCTCATATGGGCCAATAAATCTAGGGCTCAGCTTACTATGCCTGCCTAATCTGACAACACCTCGAGTAGGCGATATCTTCAAGAAGACATGATCACCCACCTCGAACTCCAAATCTTTCCTCTTGATGTCGGCATAGCTCTTTTGCCTATCCTGAGCCGCAACAAGCCTCTTCCTGATAAGTTGGATCTTATCCGAAGTTTCCTGCACTAACTCCGGACCGATCAGCTGCCTATCACCGGTCTCCTCCCAACATAAAGGAGATCTGCAGGGCCGACCATACAACGCCTCAAATGGAGCCATACCAATACTCGCATGAAAGCTGTTGTTGTATGCAAACTCCACAAGAGGTAAATGACACTCCCAATCATCCTTCCAATCCAAAACACACGCTCTCAACATATCCTCGAGCGTCTGGATAGTCCTCTCGGACTGTCCATCAGTCTGGGGATGAAACGCCAAACTGAGCTTCAGCTCCGAACCTAAAGCATCTTTAAGACCCTTCCACAAACTCAAAGTGAATCTCGGATCTCGATCCGAAATGATCGACTTCGGCACACCATGCAATCTAATGATACTGCTAACATACAATCTAGCTAAACTCTCTACTGACTGCTTCTTCTTCATAGGCAAGAAATGAGCAATCTTTGAGAATCTATCTACAACTACCCAAATCGAGTCATTTCCCTTTCTAGATCGAGGCAAACCCGAAACAAAGTCCATAGTGACAGCTTCCCACTTCCACACTGGGATCTCCATTCTTTGTACCAGGCGGATGGTCGCTGTCGCTCGGCCTTTACTTGCTGACACACCAAACACCTAGACACATAATCCGCTACATCCCTTTCATGCCAGACCACCAAAAGGATCTCTTCAAATCCTTGTACATCTTAGTGTTACCTAGATGAATAGAGAATCGCGATCTGTGAGCCTCCGCTAACACATGCTCACGGACATCTACCAAATCAGGGACACAAACACGGTGATGAAATCTAATCACACCGTCCTCATCACGAGCAATGCCTGCCTTGCCCACTAACTCTAAGAGTCTAGGGTCGGCTTTCTGTTGCTCGATCACCTCATCAAAACCGAGGACCTAAGAGATAACTGAGCTACAAAAGCCTGGCATAGCGATGGCTCTAACTCAGTCAACGCGCAAGCCGCATCCTCCAACATCTTCCAATCCTGCTGGAGAGATGACCTCTTTCTACTCAGAGCATCCGCTACGACATTCGCCTTCCCAGGGTGATACTGAAGGTCGAAGTCATAGTCCTTCAAGAACTCAATCCATCTTCTCTGCCTCAGGTTTAGTTCCTTTTGGGAGAAAAGATACTTCAAGCTCTTGTGGTCGGTAAACACCTCAAATCTGACACCATAAAGATAGTGCCTCTAGATCTTTAGTGCATGAACCACTGCTGCGAGCTCCAAGTCATGAGTCGGATAGTTCTTCTCATGCTCCTTCAACTGACGAGAAGCATAAGCCACTACCCTTTCTTGCTGCATTAGCACACAGCCTAAACCAATCCGAGACGCATCCGTGTAGATAGCAAAACCCTCTACACCGCTCGGTAAGACTAACACCGGGGCTGTCGTGAGCTTAGTCTTCAACAATTGAAAACTACTCTCACACTTCTCGGACCAAACAAACTTCACTCCCTTTCTGGTGAGCTGGGTCAATGGGGCGGCGATGGATGAAAATCCCTCAATAAATTGCCGATAGTAACCAGCTAAACCAATAAAACTACGAATCTCCGAAGGGGTCTTGGGAATCTCCCAATCCATAACTGCTGGACCTTTGCTGGATCCACTGCACACCAGCACCGGAGATAACATGCCCGAGGAAATGAACCTCGCGCAACCAGAAATCGCACTTGCTGAACTTAGCGTATAGCTTGTGCTCACGAAGAACCTCTAACACTACCCTCAAATGCTGACGGTGTGTGGCCTCGTCCGGAGAGTAGACCAACACATCATCAATAAACACTACGACAAAGCTATCTAATAAGGCCTAAAACCCTGTTCATGAGATCCATGAACGCTGTAGGGGCATTGGTCAATCCGAAAGGAAGGACCAAAAACTCATAATGTCCATAACGGGTTCTAAACGCCGTCTTGGACACATCCTCACTCCGAATCCTCAACTGATGATAACCGGATCGTAAATCAATCTTAGAAAAGACTGATGCATCTCGCAACTGGTCAAACAAATCATCAATATGAGGTAAGGGATACCTGTTCTTCACAGTCACTTGGTTCAGCTTCCTATAGTCAATGCACAACCTAAGTGACCCGTCTTTCTTCTTGACGAATAATACAGGTGCGCCCCAAGGGGAAACACTCGGGCGAATAAATCCCTTATCAAGCAACTCTTGCAACTGCCTCCTCAACTCGGCTAAATCTGCAGGTGCCATCTGATATGGAGCCTTCGAGATAGGAGAGGTGCCCGAAGCAACTCTATGGTAAACTCTATCTCTCTATCCGGTGGCAATCCAGACAAGTCATCAGGAAAGACATCTGGAAAATCTGCACTACCTCAATCTCCACAAGAGTAGGTGACTCATCAGCCTGGTACTAACACCACGCTGGCAAGAAAAGCGTCACAACCCTTGTTTACCATGCACATCGCCTTCATGGCAGAGATGACTAACTTTCCCGCCAAGTTCCTTGGCAAGGGATGAGAGAACTCGTCCTCACCAGGAATGCGGAAAACAATCCTCTTCCGACGACAATCCACTAACACATAGTGCTCCTCTAGCCAATCCAGACCAAGAATAGCATCATAGTCCTTCATCTTTAGCAAGAAGAAACACCCATCTAGGATTCTAACCTCAATGCACACAGGTAACGACAGAATGCACTTCCTAGTCGATACCGTACCTACAGGGGTGTGCACAGACAAAGAGACCTCTAAATCCTCAAACTCTACACCTGACTCTAGGGCTAACTACCTAGCGAACCGCTCGGAAATGAATGAGTGAGTAGCACCCGTATCAAACAAAACCCAAGCGTGCACACCTAAAAGTAAAATCGTACCTTCGGTGACATGCTCCGCCTGCTCGGCGTCCTCGCGCTCTAAAGCAAACACTCGAGCTGGGGCTCGAGGCCTTCCTGGTCTTCCTGTAGCTGGCGCTGCTGCCGCTACTGCTGCTAGGGCTGGCGCTCTGCGCTGGACTCCCTGCTGAAGTCTCAGACAATCCTTGATCTTGTGGTCACTGCTTCCGCACTTCAAGCACTTTCCCATAATCATCCAACACTCGGAACCACCATGTGTCTTCCCACAGTGGGGACACTCTTTCTTCACACCAGGGGAATGTACAAAGGTACCTGAGAACTGCCGACTGCCACTGATCGCTGCTGTGTCGGGTACACCTCTTTCTTCTTGTCCTGCCGCTGGAACGTAGCTGCAGGTCTCTTTTGCGAAGCCTTCTTCTCTTCAAGGTATTGCTCCATCTCACCCTCCTGCCTACACGCAGCGCTGAGGGCCTCGTCCAAAGTGCGGTGGTCAAACGCCACGAGCCTCGTCCTCAGTGATGGCTTCAGGCCCATCACGAATTTCTTTGTCTTCCTGTGCTCATCTGCCACGATATGCGGTGCATATTTAGAGAGTTCAGAAAATCTTGCCTCATATTCTAGCACGGTCATGGAGCCTTGAGCCAAAGAGAGGAACTCCTGCTCCATCCGTTCTTGAATATGCTCGGGGACGAACTTGGCCCGAAAGAGCCTCACGAACTCGTCCCAAGCAACATCAATTGCTCCGTCCTCAAACCGGATACGCAGCAATGAAGCCCACCATACATCAGCTCTTTCCTGCAGTACACCGTTCATAAGCACCATCTAACAAATCTAGCTTAACAGAACATACAAGCATATAAACTAAAGCATACCTGTAGCATGTAGGTGGCTAATGTGACCTTATCCTCATCTGCACACCTGATGGCTCGGAAGATCTTTTCTATCTCCCTCATCCAGCTTTCTGCCAACAATGGGTCGCTCTCCCCCTTAAAAGAGGGTGGCAGCATCCTCTTGAATCTTTCCATGGTAGAAGGTCCACCATGGTCCTGAGCTGGTACTTGAGCCTGCTACAGTACACAACAAGCAATACACAATCAACATATATCGCATAATCAAATAAAATAGACTATTAATCATTTTATTAGTCTTACCTGAGCCTCCAACTGTGCCTGGAGTGCTACCTGAGTATGAGCCTGCGTCTGCATGGCTTGCACCAAACCTTGCATGAATACTCCATAATCCACAGGCGGCGGTGGGGGAAGTACAGGACCCTGCGGTGCCAGGGCTGCTGCTCCGCCCGCTTGTCACGTCTCGGCTCGTCCTCACGGGCCGGCGCTCCGCCACGCCTACCTCTCGAAGCCATGGCTGTAATAAATTTCAGCCACCATTAGCTAGGTACTAAGTTTTCTAACTATTTTCTTATCTCATTTCCACTTCTTATTAGTGTTTTCTACACATGTGGACATACTTAGCATGCAATGGGGATGAAGACATGTATATATATT